>JALGBA010004279.1:2400000-3004189 GCA_023970755.1 Azemiops feae | reverse complement strand
TGGGTTGTTGGAAAAGAGTGTTTGCTATGACCATCGTATTCTCTTCACAAAATTCTATCAGCCTGTGCCCTGCTTCATTTTGTACTCCAAGGCCAAACTTGCCTGTTATTCCGTTTATCTTTTGGCTTCCTACTTTAGCATTCCAATCCCCCATGATGATAAGGACATCATTTTTTGGTGTTGATTCTATAAGGTGCTGTAGGGCTTCATAGAACCGGTCAATTTCATCCTCTTCAGCACCAGTGGTTGGGGCATAGACTTGGATTACTGTGATATTGAATGGCTTGCCTTGGATTCGCACTGAGACCATTCTGTCATTTTGGGGATTGTATCCCAGTATTGCTTTTCCTACTCTTTTATTGACTATGAAGGCTACTCCATTTCTTCTGAGGGATTCTTGCCCGCAGTAGTATACCTGATGGTCCTCTGAATTAAATTCACCCATTCCTGTCCATTTTAGTTCGCTGATTCCTAAGATGTCGATGTTCAGTCTTGTCATCTCTTGTTTGACCACGTCCAGTTGCCTTGATTCATGGATCTTACATTCCAGGTTCCTATGGAAAAAAATCTTTACAGCATCGGACTTTCCTTTCACCACCAGATGCATCCACAGCTGAGCGTCCTTTCGGCTTGGCCCAGTCGCTTCACTCTTTCTGGCGCTACTAGTACTAGCCCTCTGCTCTTCCCCAGTAGCATATTGGACACCTTCCGACCTGAGGGGCTCATCTTCCAGCGTCATATCTTTTTGCCTTTTAGTACTGTCCATGGGGTTTTCATGGCAAAGATACTGGAGTGGGTTGCCATTTCCTTCTCCAGTGGATCACATTTTGTCAGAACTCTCTGCTATGACCTGTCCGTCTTGGGTGGCCCTGCACGGCATAGCTCATAACTTCATTGAGTTACGCAAGCCCCTTCGCCACGACAAGGCAGTAATCCATGAAGGAGAATGGGATGTACATTGACCTTTTCCAATCTATTGGCCATTGTATCATTCTCCAGATTTGCTGACCTAGCTTGGTTAGAACCTTGACTGATATTTTCTTTCGTGGCTTGCCACATTTTAGTGGGTATTCCATCAGTTCCTATTGTTTTTCAACTTGGTAATAACCAGAGTTCTGATCTAACTTCATCTTCTAGTACTAAAAGTGTAAGTAGGGAATATCTTCTAACACAGAGGTCTTCAAACTTGGCCCTTTTATGACTTGTGGACTTCAACTCCCAGCATGGCTGGCTGAGGAATTCTGGGAGTTGAAGTCCACAAGTCATAAAAGGGCCAAGTTTGAAGACCCCTGTTCTAACATATCTTGGATAATGACATCTCTACTATACAGTATTTCAGTATACTCCTTCCATGTTTGATCTCCTTTGAATTGATCACTATCTGTCCCTTGGAGTCCTTTAGCATAACATTTCAGGATTAGACCGTCCTTCTGAATTCAGACACCTTATTAACCATATTTTTTAGTACCTCTCCTCATATTGTCTGATGTCTCTATTCAATGCTTGAAGAACCAAAATAAACAACAAAGGGGACAAATGACAACCTTGTCTTGTCCCCTTCTGGATTTTAGGTGATTTAGTTAGACCACCGTTAACCATAATTCAAGCCTTCTAAGATGTATATATCAACTTAATTCCTTGAACAAAATTCTCGCCAAAATGCATGTCTTCCAGAATTTTAAATAAAAAAGGCCAGTTCAAATTATCCAAAGCTTTCTCTGTATCTAAAAAGAGTAATACGGCATGTTTTTTTGTTACGTTATAAAATATTCTGTTACATCCAATGCAGTTCCCGCATTGTCTTTTAATTGTCTGGGTAAAAATCTTTATTGATTTTCATGAATAAACTCTGATAAAATCTTTTGATTGATTTCATCCCCTGTACAAAGCCAGAATCAGAATAGAGCTGGAAGGGATCTTGGAGGTCTTCTAGTCCAGCCCCCTGCTCAAGCAGGAGATCCTACATCATTTTAGACAAGTGACTGTCTCGTGTCTTCTTAGAGACGTGAAGACATTAGAGAAGCGGTTTTGTAATGTGTCTCTTCTCTTGTTTCATCTCCCTTAACCACTCCTTGAACCATGGGGAGTGACAGGATGCACAAGATGGGGGAGGTTGGATAGGCATGATCCAATCCAAAGACTCTACCACCCTCTTATTCCAAACAGTGGCCAAGGCTTCAGGTGAACCAGTTTCCAGTTCCCTCTGTGAAACCGAGAAGGATTCATCTGTTATTGGGGGAGGACTGATCTAATGCTCTGGTCTTCATGCAGTGGATGGTAGCACCAGAGAATCCCACGTTAATCAGGATATAATCTGACCATGACAAGGGGGACACAAGAAGCTCTCCCAATTTTAAATCGGATAGCTACTGCTCCAACAGGAACACCAGACCCAATGTATGTCCCATGTCATGCTGTGGATGATATGAAATGGGCCCATGGCCATCACGGTGGCCATGAACTCCTGAGCCTCCTCAATCCCCATCCCAAGAGAAGAGAAGGCAGATTGAAGTCCCCCAGGTCCATAGGCCTGGGGAACTGCAATGCCAATCCAGAGGTGGAGTTAAGAGCTCAGGCAGGGAAGTTGCTATGCAGGGAGGTTGGTGCAGCAGCAATAATCCAAAGTGATCCCTAGAGCACAGCATAATAAACAGGATCTCACATCTGGTAACCTATTGCAACACCTTCACCCTTCCCGGAGTCTTGGCTGATGCCACATTTGAAATCCAGTTGGGCATATTTTTGAAAGGGCCACCCCACCACTTCCAGTCCTATCTAGGTCTTGGTAAAAATGCCTGGTCAGCTCTCTCATCAAGGATAAAATTGCAAATGAGGGAGGCCTTATTACAGACTGACCTGGTATTTACAAGCAGTAGCTGAAAGCCAGGGCCTCTGAAGTTGTGCTGACTGGATACAAGGGCTTCCAATATTTCCTGATGTTCTCCATGCTAGGTATATGTTCAAGTCCATATTGTGGAAACTCACTGGCTTTCTTCTTTAGCTGAGCTTGGAGCATACACATGAGCAGTTTGTGATTTGTTCCACAGTTAGTACCTGTCCATGTCTTTGATACTATAATTGGGCTTCTCCATCTCCTTTTACTAATGTTAAACCTTAATCATGGTTTAATACAATATTGTATTCATATATTCATGTATCAAAATAAAGGCATCATATTATAGCTTAATGTGATGTGTGGGTTTACACAACGTGTGAGACATTATAATATACAAGCTACCTAATCCTATTTTAGCCTAGTATGTGTGCTAATTTCTTCTATGATTCCTTCCTGGATAAGAAGAAACAGAACTAATCACTCTGTTTAATTGCTTTGCTTGCAAAGATGAAACAATCTTTGCTTTTTGTTGTACAAAACTGTCTGGGGATGATAAATACCAGAAGATTAAAAGAATGTTTTCAGTCATATTAGGAAGGAAGTTTGTAAGGCACATATAAACATTATGAAAGGAAGCAAATCTAACCCATTTGTGTGGAGAAAGAAACAGTTTATTTCCTGCTGCCTTGAACCTTCCTTCCCTTTGTGGCTGATATAATAAATATATAAATCAAGAGAGTTGGAAGACTTTTGAAAGACCTTCCTTATCCATTCTTTCTTTCTTTTTAAAATTCATTCATATTCATTATTCATCCTTATTCATTCTTTCTCTAACTTTTTAAAGTTCAGTTTTGTTTTCACAACAAAGTTTAGGAAGCCCTTGATGACTATTATTCAGATAACTGCTCTGAATAATAACCAGTTATTTTCTTCGATACAAAAATTACTGCAAATTGTTCGTGTATCACTTTTGGTATACTAATACTTAGTCATTGGTTGAGTATAAGTAATTATTTCCATAGAACAGTGATAATGTAATCATGAGCAAAAATGCCCAGATAAAAATCGTCAGATTGAGCATCGATCAACTGTAGCACAGTTTGGAACTATCTGAAACTATTTTCCCATGGAAGTCTTCTAGTAGGTTTTATGTACCCCAAACTGCATAATTTGTCTTTTGAATATTAATTACTTTATGGCTCTGAGAGCCAGAGTTTCATACTATAGAACTAAATCCAACATCCACTTATGACAGCCTACTACAGACTGCATAAATATCATGGATTGGATCCAGAAGGGTTATTTCATAATAAAATGGCCTTCCATGAGCAGGATTTTAAAAATTATTATTCTTATTTCATGAGAAAATAAAATAAAAAGACATCTCACAATTGATTGTACTGTTTCAAGAAGCCTCACAATACTTTGCTCAGCCATACTTTGCTCTGTGAAAACGCCTCTTTTCACAGAAGGAATTTGGACTTTTGTTTTATTTGCATAAGATGCATGCTTGCACCTAATCCATGCTGTGCAACATAGTTCAGTAGACTTGTGTAAAAGTTGGAAGCAGAATGTCATTGCTAGATTTCCTACTTGTGTTTTTCTAGATTAACCCAGGGGTGACATGATAGCAGTATGCCAGTATTTGAGAAGTTGCCACAAAGAGGAGGGGGTCAACTTATTTACCAAAGCACCTGTAGGCAGAACAAGAAACAATGGATGGAAACTAATCAAGGAGAGAAGCAACCTGGAACTAAGGAGAAACTTCCTAACAGTGAAGACAATTAACCAGTGGAATAGTTTCCATCAGAAGTTGTAGTTGCTTCATCACTGGAGGTTTTTAAGAAGAGACTGGATAGTCACTTGTCTGAAATGGTATAGGGTCTCCTGCTTGAGCAGGCAGTTGGACTAGATGACCTCCAAGGTCCTTTCCAGCTCTATTCTGACTGATTGATTAGTTATTAGTGATACACTGCTTCTAAATGTAAACGGTCCCAATGAGGAACAGGCAGTGATATATCTCTCCTCCTCCAGTGATAGAACATCTGCTTTGCATTGCTAAAGGTATCAGTTTCTGTCCCTCATTTCTCTATGTTTGGCTGAAAAAAGTTTAGTCTGAAACTCTGGGCAGCTTCTGCCTTTCAGTACGAACATAGTTTGCGTAGATAACTAATGATCTAACTTGGATCAAAGTAGCTTCCTTTGAATACATCTGATTGAGTGGCCTTCATCGCATCTTATCAAGCAAGCTTGGAAGGTTATTCTGGTGGGATAATAATAATAATAATAATAATAATAATAATAATAATAATAATAATAATAATAATAATAATAATAATAATAATAATAATAATAATAATAATAATAATAATATAATAATCAAGGCCATAGCTATTCCAATATGAGGCACCACAGGACTCAGTCTTCTTCTTCTTGTTATTCAGTATCTACATGAAAGCATTGGGAATGTCATCCAAATGTTTGGGATAAGGTATCATCAATATGCAGATGATAAGTCTGCCTGCCTGCCTGCCTGCCTGCCTGCCTGCCTCTCTCTCTCTCTCCACCTACCTACCTACCTACCTACCTACCTACCTACCTACCTACCTACCTACCTACCTACCTATCTATCATCTATCTAGCATCTTCTATCCCAGACTGAGATGGAGGTCCTTACTTGGATGTTGAAATGGTGAGGGACTGGGTGAAACAAAACAAATTTAAGTTAAACCTTGGCAAGACATAGGTGCTTTTTCTAGCTAAACCACCTGGCTCTACTCAAGTTTTTTTTAACTAGAATTTCTAAATCTTGTAAAACTGTTTTATTCTGTTATGTATTTAGGCATTAGTGATGTTCTAAACTGCCTTTTTATAATATGATCTGTAAAATGTGTTTCATATACTGTATTTTTATTGTGTTTTTTATTTGTTGGGGATTGCTCTCCATTGTGAGTTAAATTACCTAAATTCTCAGGAGTGGACAATACATAATTTGTCGTATGCATAAATATATAATCTTATTGCAGGAAATATTGTATGTATTTATTTTCTCTATCTAAAAAGGAGAAACATTTTAATGTTGTAATAGAAGCTGTGCTCTTTCATACTTGCATCATGATGTCACATTGCAAGTACATAAGGGTGGAATTTGCATTGCGGTGTTGTGACCTGTTTTGCAACTCGCCTCCTTGGCCCACTACAGACACTTGTGCATTTGTCTATTCTGAATCTACCTTTTAATAAGAAAGACCTTACCTTTTAATAACGAAGTTGCAGGGCTAGCTCCCCTGGGAAAAATTTCTAGAGAGGCACCACCACTAGAGACTGAAAGCTGCTCCCTAACTGCATAATATTTACATAATGAGCAGCATTTGCAGCTAAAGTCAAAAAGGCCAAATGTCTTTGAAGGCTTGCTTACCTTAAATTGCTGAAAATGTGAGGCAGTCAATTATATACTGTTCCTTCTCAGCATATTCATGGAAGTATGATTTCAGATGACAGCAGAATCAACCTTTCCCATAGTATTCTAAATAAAGAGGCTAGTCTTTGTAGGAACACCAAAAAAAGAGGTCAGTTGATCCAGTCAGCCTCTTCCCTGGGTCCTAAGCACAGTTTGTAATGCAGTGGCATCCACATCATTGTACACAGCAATTGTAATGTTGGCCTGTATACAGTGACACTGCAGGCTTGCATTCTGATCCCTGATATAAGTATGTAACTTGCAGCATTTGTATGATGGTGTCAGAGAACATAGAATAATAAAGTTAGGAAGGGACCTTGGAGGTCTTCTAGTCCAACCCCCTGCTTGAGCAGGAGACTCTACCATTCCGGACAAATGGCTGTCCAGTCTCTTCTTGAAAACCTCCAGTGATGGAGCACCCACAACTTCTGGAGGCAGGTTGTTCCACATCATATATGTGCCATCATTTACTTTCTCATAGATTGCCATGTTGAATAATGTCCTTTCAATTAATTCTACCAGGTTAATTGCCTAGTGGGGATGCTTAAATGCTAAAGTACTGTTATAACTCTAAGCCACTGAAATGATTACTAATAATTTAGAAAGCCAAAGATCCAGGATTCAGAGGT
Organism: Azemiops feae; assembly: GCA_023970755.1. Classification (NCBI taxonomy): domain Eukaryota; kingdom Metazoa; phylum Chordata; class Lepidosauria; order Squamata; family Viperidae; genus Azemiops; species Azemiops feae. The sequence goes on along the minus strand of JALGBA010004279.1, from coordinate 2,997,264 downwards.
CTCCTTCCATTTCTGAGGTATAAATATCCTTGCTGTCAACTGCATAAATCTAATCATGTCTTTATTTTTAGAATTTTCATTTTCTTCTTCAATCAATGTTATACTTTTGGTGTTGCTAAAACCAGTGAAATACAGATTCCTCTAATTTTCTTAAAGATTGCCTTTCAAAGCTTTTAGGTACAATCTGATCTTACTTGCTTGAACGTTCCAGCATAAACGTTTTTAATTTTTTTAGCTGGGTTGATGTATAACGACGACAACGTACAGTATTCATTTCAGTAAATTTCCCCTAATTCTACTGGAACAGATCTTAATGGTTTCTATTCCCACAAGCAGTTCATTTGATCTTTGTATCAAGATCCTATTTCCATAATTTGGGGAAATAATTTGGGCTTGCAGTCCAGAATCCTTTAATAATATAGTTATATAGCAGGTAGTCCTTACTACGATTGTAATGGAGCCACCCATTGCAGTCATTACAGTAGTTGTTACAATTGTAGAATATGTCAGTCACATGACTGACCTGATTTTACCACTTTTTTCAGCAGCTGCTATGTGAATGCAATGGTCGTAAGTGTGAATGTGGCAGTTGTAAGTGTGAGCACTGCTTTGGCCAAGCAAATCCATTATTTGCTATAGTGTGGTTTCGCTGAAAACCAGAAGTTCCAGGTTTTGGAAAACCATCATAAAATGCTTTCACATGACCACAGATGCTGTAAACAGTTGTAAATGTGATCATGTGACTGTGGAAGGGAAGCTACCATTGGAACATCAGATACTTGATGTTTAATTTTTTAAATTCATAAAAAGCGAATTGTTGATTTTGATTTAAGTGCTGCATCTCTTTAGGATCCTAAAATTGCAGGTAACTTGGAACCTGGTAGAGCATCAAGACCATAGAGCCATGGGGGCTTAGTGGTTAGAGTGAACTCCTGCAGGATACTTCTGCTGACTGCTGGCTGCCTGCAGTTCGGCAGTTCGATCCTCACTGATTCAAGGTTGACTCAGTCTTCCATCCTTCCAAGATTGGTAAAATGAGGACCCAGATTGTTGGGGGCAATAGATTAACATTTGTAAATTGCTCAGAGAATGCTGTAGAGCACTATGAAGCGGCATATAAGTCTAAGTGCTTTTGTTAGTGCTATACTGTAGGAGCTGACCAGGCTGAGCCCAAGGGTGGAGTCAAACACATCATCAGTCTGAAGCCCCTATGCCCTTCGAAGGAGACCTAAGTCTAGTCCTCTTCGAAGTCCGTTGATTCTTATCTGGCACCAATTTGCCTTGATCGTTAGTAGATCAGATTCTTGTACAGGTAGTCCTCAACTTACAACCGTTCATTTAGTAACACTTCAAAGTTACAACGGCACTGAAAAAAAGCGACTTATGACCGTTTTTTGCACTTACGACCATTGCATCATTCCCCATGGTCACATGATCAAAGTTCAGACGCTTGGCAACTGACTCATATTTTGTGACGGTTGCAGTGTCCCAGAGTCATGTGATCCCCTTTTGTGACCTTCTGACAAGCAAAGTCAATGGGGAAGCCAGATTCACTTAACAACCCTGTTAGTAACTTAACTGCAGCAATTTACTTAACAACTGTGCCAAGAAAAGTGGTAAAATGTGGCAAAATTCACTTAACAATTGTCTCGCTTAGCAACAGAAATTTGGGGCTCAATTGTGGTCGTAAGTTGGGGACTACCTGTACATATAGGTTGCATGGACTAAACTCACAGTGCTTTTGAACTCTATTCTCGCTCCTGGTTTCTTGTGCGTGACGCATGCTGTTTAATTAATGCTTGGTCTCAGTTGTATATATTTCCAGACAGATATTATAGGTAAGTCAAATTCAACAGATCATCTCTGAAAGCTTTAAAATAACCATTAGAAAGCAATTGACTGAAAGTGATGATCCCTTTTTAGCCCAAACATTCCAGTAAAATAATCTTCCTTGCTATTTTCAAATGTAGGTTATTCCACAGCATCATTTTCTCATATGATTAGGCATCAAAATGTAACCACTTACCTATTAATAACCAAATATGCCTGCTCGCTTTTAAAGCTGCAAACAAAAATCCCTACAGTATTTTGAATAGATGGATCCTATTTCAGAAAATTCAGAAGTATTATATACTTGCTGTTCAAATAGATCCAAAGAGGGGACTAATCATGAAAAGTTTGCAGTTTGTTTTTTACAAGTATGCCAGAACTAGAGTCTATTGATTACCTTCCACATGGAGTAAGAATCTGAGACTCAAACATTACTAAAAAAGTTTATGACTCTACCCTTTCTCAGCTTTTCTTCCTTTTTTATTATTTTGTTTTATTTTAATATATATTTTAAAGAACAACTAATAAAAAAGGCAAGAAAGGAGAAACAAAAATAAAAAGAGATGTACATAAAACTGAGCAAGAATTTTCAAAGTCACCTTAGATAGATAGACAGACAGACAGAGATTTCACGAACTGTTTTCGGGTTAAATTAAGTTCTATATCAAAAGTTTTTTTAAAAATACAGCGATTTTGTCATTGATGCATACTCTTCCACCTTAATCTGTCATTCTTCTAAAGAAGCAATTATGTGTAATTTCCAGTAAAAATCATATAGTATCCTGGCAGCTGTTATATACAAAGCTATATACCACAAAAGGCTTTTCAATTGCAAAAATTGCTTCTACATTCACACAACACCCTAGACTAGGCTAAAAATATGTTGGTTGGTTTTTAAGTCAGTGTATTTTGGGCAACATAGCCATGTGTTGGCATGTAAAGCCAACTATCTCAATAATTTGTAATACATTTTACTTAATACAGCATATAATGTGAACATAGCAATTACATTTGATAACTCAGTTTAGGGTTCAGCCATTATACAAGCAGACAGTGTAAAGAAACGTTTTTTTAAAAAATCTCATTATACTGTTTTACATTTCTCCTGAACAATGAACTGAAATTTGTAAAAATGCAATTTATATCTCTTACATTGAAGTTTATATTGGAAGCTGGGCATTTTGTTCTCTGATTGCATTTTTTAAAAAATAGCTTTGCATGGTACTGGCATCAATTAAGCATTTATGTCAATAAATGCCTTTCACATTTTAAATTCTGCCCTGAGGTTGCCAACTTATTTTTTTTTTTCCTATCAGGCTTCTGTGTCTTTATCAGCTCTGGCTGGAGGAGCAATTCATCTGATGCAGTAAGGCCCAGATGAATTTTAAAAACCCTCTATGTATTTTGCCCCATTTGTTGGCTTTTGTTAGCGATCAAGTCATGCATCATTTCAAACATTTGCTCTCCTGAAGCATCTCGTGAGTTACATTGAAGAACATTTTATTCAAAGCAACGATCTGTATACTTGGGAAGCAACATTTTATTCAAAACAACGATCTGTATGCTTGGGAAGCTAAACATAAAAAATTAGTTTTTATATCTGGAGTCTGAAAATTTGACAGAGAGGGCTCATTGGAAGGAAAGATGAATATCCCTACAAAGAATCAGATTTAGCATTCTGTACTGAAAATTAAACCTTTCAAAATATGGCTTGCCTGGGCAGTGATCTATGCAGGGCTTTTCAACCAGTGGTACGTGTACCACCTGTGGTACTTTGGCATGTGGCAGGTGGTACGCAACTGTCCTAGAGAAGTGTAGCGGGGGGTGGAATGAGCCAAAGCGACCCAAGCCTGAAAGAGAGGCAACTGCAGTTGCAGGACTGTCAGGGCTCAGCAGAAGCCCCAGGAGCCAGCAGGGCTCCAGCTGATTGGCGCTTCCGGAAGCAGCACAGAGCTGGAGGTGAACTGAAGAAAAAGGGGGGAGGAGAGGAAAGGATATAAAAGGAGGTGGTTTTGGCGGGGAAAAAAAGACGACAGGGAAAGAGAAGGGGACAGAGAAGAAGCTGTGGAAGGAGAGCTCAGCAGGCAGGGAGGAAAAAGAGACAGGGAAGCAGCAGCAGCTGTTGCTGGAAGAAAAGCTCCCCTGGTTCTTTTTCTCCAGCCAGGAGAATGCAATCAGCGCTGATGAAATGAAAAGCCAGGAGATGAGCATGTCGGAAAGGAGGTGGGTTTATTTAGTTCTGGATCAGCTGGCAGCTTGATTGGGTTACCATAAGGATTTTTGTGCAGTTTTTACAGTGTTTTGTAATTCAGAGGCTTGGTTTGTGTGCTTTGGTTATTGGAATATTTTAGTCTGTTTCAATGAGTCCAAAGTGTTGAATTCCATAGGTTTAATCCCTTTAAACAAATTTAATTAATTTTACCCCCTTATCTTGAGTCTGTCTATGGCTTTTAGAAAGTTTTCTTTGAAGGTAAAAGCTTTTTGCAATTACCGGAGCCTTTCAGTCTCGGATTGCAACATTGTGACATGTGACACGCCTGAGGCAGCTTAAAGAACCCCCCCCCCCGGAGTTTATATGTTTCTTTATTCTGGGAGGCTTTTGTGAGCCTTTCTTGCTTTGCACTTGATTCCTGTGTCTTTAAGGGTACAGGGAAGTGATTGGGGGGCTGCATTCTTACTACACTATGGAAGGAGAGCTCAGAAGGCAGGGAGGAAGAAGAGGAGAGGGAGGGAGGAAGAAGGGCCAACCAGCTAGCTCAGGGGTCTACAAACTTAGCAACTTCAAGACCTGTGGACTTCAACTCCCAGAATTCCTCAACCAGCCATGATGGCTGAGGAATTCTGGGAGTTGAAGTCCACAAGTCTTAAAAGTGCCAAGTTTGAAGACCCCTGAACTAGCTGGTAGTGATGCATATTAATAAACATGGATAAATTCATCGTACATTTGTCAGTTCAAAGGGAAAGTGATTCAGCAAAGGAACAGCCACTGAAGAAATTAAAACTGGTACTTTTTTCCTTTTTTTCTACAGTTTGTAATATTTTATTAGATTATAGAATAAAATACAAAAATACAAAAGCAAATAGTAGGACACAGTGGGGAGGAAAAAGGGGGGAAAGTGAGGGGGAGAAGGGAAAAAGAACAGACTTCCTCTGTTGCAGTAGAAGGAAGCATTAACATTGACCCTCAACTTTTTACTTTTCTATAATATTATAAACTAGCCATTTCTATAACAACAAATGAATCTAATCAGTAAAACCCAAAATCCCCCCCCCTTTTTAAGTCATCAAGTTTTTGACACCTTGCTAAGCACTGGTGGTACTCAAATATTGTCATGTCCTAAAAGTGGTACAATCTGTGAAAAGGTTGAAAAGCCCTGATGTATAGGAACTTCATCTCATTGAACAAAATGTCACTCTGACAATCTGCAAAATTTGAGTAGTTGGGAGCAGTTTCAACTGAAGAATTTACGAACCAAATTGGTTGATGCTGCCAACTTCTACCAATGTGAAGATTTGCATTTTAAGGATGATTTGGAGGGAGGGGCAGTGTTCTCATAAATCTCTTTCAACAGATCCACCAATGCATTCATTTCCTTTTGGTGCCCTCTAGTGACTAACCTTCAAAGTCCTCTTATCAGTTCAGATATGAACATAAAACATTTCCCATGGGAAGGATTCTTGTAATTAATTTCAAAGTCTTAATTCAAGTCCGGAACCCTTAATCCATTTAAAACTTTTTAAAATCAATACTTTAATCATCTTTTTGCTGTATATTCACAAAATCTTAAACATAATCTTCATGGATTGGAGAAAAACGTATCCAGTGAATAACATAAAACTTGATGGCTATAGGTTCAGTGGAATCCCACAACTTCTAGCTGTTTGCAAACGGACAGCAAAAACCTCAGCTCCTGCTGTCTACTTCGTAAAAAGCATCTGTCAAGAGTACAAGTGGGCAATCTCAAAATTTTCTTCTTTCTCCAGAGAGATTTCAGTGTTCTGGATCCAATATATAGCTGCTGTTTTCAGCCACAATGTCTTCCACTCTCCATTTCCTCACCAGAAGCCTCCTAATCTATAATCTCCCTCACAGTTCTGTCTTGTTTTCTATGCTTTGTAATATCAAAACTGGAGACCCCAAAACATTAGGGCTGGGTGCCATCACTACACAGAAGACACATAGCTTTACTGCTCTATGCTTTCTAATTCAATCAGTAACCTTGAACAGTGCTAAACCCAAGTAACGAGCTGAATGAGAGAAGAAGCTGAAATTGAATCCAGGCAAGATGGGGTGCTGTTAATAAGAAAAAAGCTGGAGTTGGGATTTAATTGATGCTTGAATTTCTGTTCTGATCTATATTTGGAAATGCAACGGAGAAATTGACAATTTAATTTGTGGCCTGATTGACTTTAGTCAAACATTTCTCAGTATAGGGCATGAGGAACTAGAGAAAAGACATCAAAGAATTAAATTTGTTCATTTCATTTCATTTCATTTCAATTCAATTCAATTCAGAGATTAGGTTATAATACAATGCCCCCGTGGCTCTGGACATACAGAAACTACAGAGATTTCTCCAGTGCCTGTATTATGATCATAACAGGCCAATACTGCATAAATACTCAGGGCGCACAGGAGAATTCTACACGTTCCGTTTTCAGACAGGAACCCTGCTACTGTACAACATACGATGCCTGCTTTATAAGGGAGGTTATTCCCACAGAAAGATCAGGTTTGCAGTTTGGCTCAAGGGCTCCTTGATCCCTTATCCTCACAGTACTTGCAAACCTGGCTGTTGCAAGGAGCACATTTGTACATTACAGTTAGTATCCCAACTACAATCCCTATTGAACTAGCCAGACTTTATCCACACCTTGATTACAACTTGTCTTGTGTCTGGAAGCTGCAGTTGGTTCTCTGACCAGTGCAATTTATAGGCATCACGTTCCACACTGAAACATCTGCATAAATGTCCAGTGGCAAACTGGACACAATTCAGAGTGTTCATACTGGTCTTTAAAACCATACATTAGCTTAGGGCCCGACTATCTGTGGGACTGTTTCTCCTATTAATAATCTGCCTATCTACTTAGGTCAGCAGGAGAGCCTTTGGGAGAAACACCTGTTGGTTGGTATGTTGGGAAAGGTCACTTCTTGTATTTTTCTCCCAGTACTCTGTAGGGAGATTTATTTGCTGAACAGAGAGATAATATATATAGACAATATGTATAGGGACATAATTTCCATAATAAAGACGTAACAAACAAACAAAACTGCAGTTAAAGTATTTAGCACGTTGTACAGACAAAACCAATAGAAAGAAATGATTTTATAGCTTTATTACAACTTTCCTCCTTCTGTTTAGGGAATTAATATTTTAAGAAAAGTCTGCATTGATGCTCTTTTGGGTAACTGAACAGGTACCATTCCTCCCCCCCCCAAACCTTTCTTTGCAGTTTAGATTGGAAGTCTGCCAGTTCTCTGACTACATTTTTTTAAACAGCTTTGAGCAGAACTGGCAACAACTAAGCTTTTCTATCAATAAATACTTTTCACATTTAAAACTCTGCATGGAGATTGCCAACTTGATTTTTGGCAGGACTTCAGCATCTTCATAAATTCTAAGCAGAGGACAAAGTCACTTGACCAGTAAGGCCCAGATAAGTTAAAAAAAAACCTCTGAGTATTTGGCCCCATTTGTTGGCTTTCGCTAAGATCAAGTCATCTTCTTCTTCTTGTGCCACATCCGTTATCGGACGTTGGCGATCATGTTGGCGATCCTGTTTTTATCAGCAGCCGCACGAAATAGTGCTGCTGAGTTTTGTCCAAACCAGTCCCTTAGATTTTGAAGCCATGATGTTCTTCTTCTGCCTGGACCTCGTTTGCCTTCAATCTTTCCCTGGAGGATTAAATGGAGTATGCCGTATTTTTCTGGGTGTCGCATCACATGTCCGAAATATTCTAACTTTCGTTTTTTAATTGTTCTGATGATTTCCCTTGGCTTTCCCAGGCGGCTTAAAACCTCCTCATTTCTGATCTTATCCACCCAGCTTATTCGTAACAGCCGCTTGTAAATCCACATTTCAAATGCTTCTAGTCTCTTCAGGTAGCCTTCTGTCAGAGACCAACTCTCTACTCCATAGAGCAGGATAGAAAAAATATAGCATCTGACAAGCCTGATTTTCAGTCTTAGGCTTATGTCGTGACTGCAGAAGACCTTTTTCATTTTGAAGAATGCTGTTCGAGCTTTCTCTATCCTTGTCTTCAGCGGTCATGTCCCAGCTTTCATGTAAATTAGAACCGAGGTGCGTGATCCTTTCAACTTTTTCTAGTGGTATTCCTTCTGAATTTATTGGTGGTAAGTTAACGGGTTGTTTGCTGACGACCATGATCTTGGTTTTTGAGGTGTTAAGCTTCAAGCCGTATTTTCCAGATATTTCGGTGACTCTGTTGATGAGGAGCTGAAGGTCTTCATACTTACTGGCAAGCAGAACTGTATCGTCAGCATATCTTAAGTTGTTGATCCAAACACCGTTTACTTTGATGCCAGCATCGAAGCAAGTCATGCTTTGTTTGAAATATTTTCATCTCCCACCTCAAACTGATTAGATCCCTTAAAATATTCATATCTCAGTTTGAAGAAAACTTTGTTCAGAAAGATGCCATTTATGTCTGAGAAGAAAAACAGAAAAGTTAAGCTTTTGTCCCTGGTGCATTTCTCCAAATAGTCTGAAACTCTGGCAGAGAGGTCACTGCAGAAGGAAAGATGAATATACTTAGAATGTCATGGTTCTGACAGATGAATCTCTTCAAAAGAACTTCGAGGCATTGTTTTCCTTAAAGAATCTTTTATTCGAGAAACAAAGTATCGGCACTACATAGTTGAAGCCAAAAACTGAATTCCCCTCCCCGCCACAAAGTAGCAAAGTGCAATTCTCTCCTCCAATTAACCGTCATAAATCACATTCCCCCTCCCAGCATCAACGAACTGTAAAAGCGATAGAGAAAAGATGGCTACATTTCCATCTGTTGTCAAAGCAAGAACATCCGATGTTAGCAGCGTTGACATAGAATTGTTTATTGTACACCAGTACTGAAAATTGAACCTTTCAAAATACTTTTAAAAGAAATAAATGTAGGCTGCATATCTGATAAAATATATTCCAGTTTCTTAAATTCCCAACCAGTGCCCTTACAGATGTTGAACTACAGTTAATATCCTTTTCATCGTGGCTAGCTAGCTTGTTTCTTCAGGTTTGTGGGCAGTCTGCAAGATAGCTTCATTTTTTTCCCCTTTTCAGGGGGCTTGTGTGCCATTAACTATTCTATCACAGATGGAAATTTACAAGGGTGGTTTAAGGGGTCCTTGGTGCTCTCTAAGCTTGGTTGTTTTCTTGCAGACGTTTCATCACCAAAACTAGGTAACATCATCAGTGCTTGTAAATCAGTGCATCACCTTTGTAAATCAGTATGTCACCTTTTGTAAAGATGGTTTACAAAAATTAAAAGAAGTGCAAGCAAGGCGAACAGATAAAAGCACTGTTGAAAAACTGAGTTTAACTAAACTTCTCCAACCAGTTGGGTTGTCCATCCATCACCTCCAGATTGTGCTTGCTATTAATTAAGGATACTGTTATTCAATAGCTTCTGTCTAAACTACAATGGAAAAGCATGACTGAAAATATTAAAGATAGTGGAAAAAACAGTTAAAAAGCCTGAGTCTAAAGAAGAAATATAATGTAAAGGTAAACGTGTTGGACTAGATGTAGGGAGATCTTATACAGAGGTGTCCGTGTGTGGTTTCGAGGGGGACAAATAAAGCAGCAATGTGTATCATTGCAAACAAGCTCTACCCTTTCTGTACATACAATATGATACCGCGTGTGCATCTCCAAATGATAGAGCTTATGTTATGACAGTGTGACATTGTTTTCATCATTGTGAGAAAAGCCTTCAATCTTGCAGCTACTTCTAGTCCTATTTTCTGCTGCAGAATCTCCCAGGTGACTTAGACTTGGTGACTCTCACTGAACCAAATCTATCTCACAAGATTACTTCGAAAAGATAACATCAGAGAAAGAAATATCATTTTCTTGGCAATTATCGACAGAGGGGGCTTTGAGGGCTTCATAAGCTCTAGGGATTAATATGACCTCTTAAAACTCTAAAACCTCTAAAGGTTTTCTTATCAATAAAAATGTGTTCCAGATATTAGTCATATCTTTGTTTAGTTTACATTTGATTTGGAACTTATTTAATTTTGGAGTTCTTAGTGCTCTCAGAGTTTGATTGTTTGCTTGTAGATGTTTTATTACCGAACTAGGTAATATCATCAGTGTGAGTATGTGGCTTGCTGCCTGTTTATATGCAATAGATTGCCCTGCTAGTTTTGGTGGGGATGTGGTTTCTTTCTTGGTGGTACCCTGAATATTTTCCACCTGATTGTCTGATGCTTATCCCTGCATATTTGAATGTGGGCTTCTGGAGGGAATGTGTTGTAATCTTTTTGTTTCCTTCCTAGTTTTTTTATTATCTCTTTTAATTGATATGTAAATGTGGTTTATCCCTATATGTTTGTTGGTGGTTGATTTCTCTGAATGCTAAGAATTCTCCAGTTTTTTTGGATTCGGCTTAGTAGTCTAAGATGTTAATAGTTTCCCAGTTGTTCAAATGTGGTTGAATCTGTCCATGTGTTGTTTATTTTGCATTTTTGAAGAAATATACCATTCAAAACTGTTATCTTTTAAAAATAGCACATCTCCAAATGTTACCAGAAAAACATGTCCCCCTTGTATTGGAGAAACGTCTTTCAAGTGCATATAGACATGACAGCATTTAAAAACATACGTATTCATAAGAATTAAAATATATATTTGCAGAAACTATACATTAGGCAAAATTGCAACAATAATGGATATGTTTTTGGAAATGCAAATGGGAGCATTTCTCTTCCCTCCCCAAAATTCTCCAATTAATACAGAAATGGGATGACTCAAACTTAAGGATGGAAAAATAAAAACTGAATTTGACAGATTCACAGTGAAGGAGAAATTGAAATAGACAGATTCCTCCATTTCTAGTTTAGCTTTCATACTTTATGCATGATTCTGTGCAAGTTTGTCAAAAATACAAGCTGCCAATTTCACTTAAGCATATTCTTAAGTAGGTAATTTTAATATTATACTTTTGGCCTTTCCCAGCCTTGCCCCTCCCAAACTCCCATCATTTCAAGCAGCAGGGCAATGACATTTCTGATTGGAGATGGTGGGATGGTCGTCACAAATGAAGACCATGGTTATTATCTCTATATTATATATAAGAGAGATGTCGGAACAAAGAGCCTCTGCCTTGGGTTCAGTGACTTCCCAGCTGAGCACAGTTTGATCCAGAACAGCTTATTCTTTAAATTCATCACATTGAGTCTTGTGCAAACAATTGCTTCCTCCAGCAGAGCTGCTGGTTTACCTTGGACATCATATTTCAAAAATGTCTTGGCCAGACTCTGCGCAGCTTCCTCGGTGTGAACTAACTTGACAGTTGGAGAGGGTCATCTCGTAAGAAATGGCCAGAGCTGTTCCGCTTCAGGTCCCAAGGCTATCAAGTTGGAATACTTTCATTGATGTTCTCTCTCTCTCTCTCTCTCTCTCTCTCTCTCTCTCTCTCTCTCTCTCTCTCATTCAGAGTAAAAATTTGTATCTTTACAACTAAAGAGAAAAAATATACTGGAAATCTTTGTAATGTCTCAATTTTTTGGCAGTTAGAATCTTCTTTTAAAACCCCTCCAATAAATATCAGTGATCAGTTCTGTTAAATTTTATGCATAATAATAAATTGCATCCTGGTTATTGTGAGAAACGCCTTTCTTCCTTTGCTATGAGATTATGAGAAATAATATTTCTCTAATTCTGAAGTTTCCATTATGTATTTATTTTATTGATCAAATTCATTTGCTACCCATCTCGCAGTTCAGATGACTCTAAGAGAAAGGACAAACAGCGATATTAATCTGGATTGTAGTCATATTGATTTTTTTCCCCTAGCAGTTTTCCCACAAGTGCAGGGTCTGCTTTTTTTTTTCAGATCAACTGAGAGTTGATCCATGGATTGCAACATAAATTGATCTACTGATGTCCTGGGCTGAGAGAGTGACTGCCTTAGGCATGAAACCCAGCTGGCTTTCATGCCTAAGGCAGGACTAAAATTCATAGTCTCCTGGTTTCTAGCCTGATGCCTTTACCACTTGACCAAACTGGCTCTCAAAATTGATTGTAATATATAATTTAGTAAAATATATATTGCAGAATATGGATAGTCCATGACGTATGACCAGAATTGAGCCCAAAAGTCTGTTGTTAAGTGAGACAGTTGTTAAGTGAATTTTGCCTATTTTTACGACCTTTCTTGCCACACTTGTTAAATGAATCGTTGCATTTGTTAAGTTACTAACAGGGTTGTTAAGTGAATCTGGCTCCCCCCATTGACTTTGCTTGTCAGAAGGTTGCAAAAGAGCATCACATGACCCCGGGACACTGCAACTGTCATAAATAGGAACCAGTTGCCAAGCATCTGAATTTTCATCATGTGACCATGGGGATGCTGTAATGGCCGTAAGAGTGAAAAATGGTCAAAAGTCACTTTTTCCCAGTGCCATTGTAACTTTGAACGGTCACTAAATGAACTGTCGTAAGTCAAGGATTGCCTGTGCTGACATTTCTCCTTATCCCTACCAATGTGGTATGGAAGATTCCGATAAGGACAGCTTTTAAAACCGATACACGTATTGCACCACAGCCTCCATTATCTTTGCTAATGTTGTGCTGAAACTTTCCTCTGATACTTGCATCTGGAGTCCTTGGAGTAGCACAGCTTCTCAGTAAAACATGCCTCCTGTTGTTTCATGGTTCACTCAGCTTATTTTTCCAAATGCTGCATTTTAAGTATTTATTTGTAGCATGTGAAGTTGCCAAAAGGCTCAGCTACCTTTTGTGGCATTCTGTCCACCAAGATAGCCTCCAAAGTAGTCACATTCTGGGAAGCAGGGCAGTACAAGAATAGCTACCTCCTCCTGTTTGGGCAGTTTCAAAGGTACGCTGCTCTCCTGACCCTGTAGGTTTCAGTAATCTATTTCAGAGCTATTTTAAATGACCTGGGTGGAGCAGATACAAGAATACTTGGGTGGTAGAATCAAGGAAATACAATAGGTGAGAATTTAGCAAGTTGAACTGCGGCTGTTTATATCAATTCTAGAATGCATTAAGCACCCTTCATAGTTTGCATTAGGGAACCTTCGACAATCAGGGACAAAAAGTGTGTGAATATTATTGGGGACAGGCAATTGCAGCTACTATTGGGTAGATTCCCTCACTCAGCTTTGAGTCATGTCAGGACAAAATTTGCAGACAGGATTCCCCTATGGCCAAATTATTTTCCCTGAAGAATTGGGGGGAGGCAAACGGGGAAAAACAGAGTTTGAGAAGCTGTAATAATAGTTAAGGCAAGTGAACCATGGACCAGGTAGCAATGCAGCCTTTCTGTTGCTTGTCCTTTTGTACTTATCAGCTGTTTGTGTGTGGAATGGAGTACAGCTATAGACTTTGCAAATGAACATATTTTAATCCCAAATGCATTCATAATTTAGAAATGCACAGAGATATTCTCAGAGATTATGGATGAGTTGCTAACCCTCATTGCCTATTTTAATGGGAGCTGCAATTCAAGAGATATAGATGTATTTTACATAGGTAACAGTACTATTTTTTGCGAACTGAGGCACAATAAGGTTTTGTTGTCTTTATAGCATTGCTGATAAAATGTTTTGCTTAATTGCACTGAAATTCACAGCTGTCACTGGAATGGCAATTTCATCCTAAAATCTTCTTAGAATTTTCTTTGGTGCGGTCAGTGAAAAAAATAATATGCATAAATTACATATTATCTAAACCCTGCAAACTAGCCCACAACCAGAGACTACTTGTTCCTATAGGATTTTTATAACACAATTAATCTTTTTTTCCTGTAAATTTAAGTTGGCATTAAGATACCTAATGAGTCATCAGTGGTCTACTTATTCCCTTTATTGTATATAAACACAACAGAAAATTTTCTCTGAATAATTGGCTTGATCGTAATGGAAAAAAATCTATCTATGTAATAACTAGGAGTCAAAGATAACTCAGGCATCTCCAAGTACAAAAAGGAAGAGGGAAAAGAAAAATGATTTTAAATTTTGGAAAACTCCAGCAAGTCAGTGGCAGACAGAATAATAGAGTAAGTCTTCTAGTCCAACCCCCCCTGCTAAGGCAGGAGACCCTGTACCATTTCAGATAAATGATTGTCCAGTCTCTTCTTAAAAACCTCCAGTGTTAGAGCACCCACAACTTCTGGAGGCAAGCCATTCCACTGATTAATTGTTCTGTCAGGAAATTTCTCCTTAGTTCTAGGTTGCTTCTCTCCTTGATTAGTTTCATTGCTTCAGATCCTGCCGGCAGGTGCTTTGGAGAATAGGTTGACCCCCTCTTCTTTGTTGCAGCCTCTCAAATATTGGAACACTGCTATTATGTCACCCCTAGTCCTTCCTTTCACTAGATTAGACATACCCAATTCCTGCAGCCTTTCTTCATATGTTTTAACCTCCAGTCCGCTAATCATCTTTGTTGCTCTTCTCTGCACTCTTTCTGGAGTCTCAACATCTTTTTTATATTGTGGAAACCAAAGCTGGATGCAATATTCCAAGTGTGGTCTTACCAAGGCATTATAAAATGGTACTAACACTTCACATGAACTTGATTCTATCCCTCTGTTAATGCAGCCTAGGATTACATTGGCTTTTTTTGGCAGCTGCAGCACACTGCTGGCTCATATTTAAGTGATTGTCCAGTAGGACTCCAAGATCTCTCTGCAAGTTATTGCTATTGAGCCAGGTACCACTTATACTATACCTGTGCATTTGGTTTTTCTTGCCTAAATGTAAAACCTTACTTTCTTCATCATTGAATATCATTTTGTCAGATAGGGCCAAGAGTTCAAGTCTGTGAAGATCCTTCTGTATCTTGAGCCTATATTCTGGAATGTTGGCTATTCCTGCCAGCTTGGTGTCGCCTGCAAATTTGATGAATTCTCCTTCTATCCCCTCATCTAAATCATCAGTGAAAATATTGAAGCATACTGGGCCTAAGACATTGCCTTGCAGTACCCTACTGCTTACTTCCCTCCAGGTAGATGTAGTTCCATTAAGGACTACATGTCCTTAATGACAGACAAGGCAGCTCTTCTTCAGGAAGAGTTCTATATATGGAGTGCTGTAGGTCTGAGATGTCTTCTAAATAATTGTCGAGAAAAAGGCGCATGGAAGAAGGTCACCCTCAAAGTTCGGAATGTTTAAGTAGACCCATCGTGGGTCTTTTTAAAGGTGGTCATTTTATGTTTGAAAATTTGAAAGGTAAACATAAGACTAATCAAATCTTCAAAATCCAGAGGACCATGAAATAGTAGTACAGAAATATTTTAAAAATGACTTTTTTGATGTTGCCTATTGGTTATCTTGGGTTTTGGCAGCCCAGATCTGGTGCCTTAGGAAAGGTCAGTATTTTGAATTTTTTTCAAAAGTAGATCCAGAAAAAGTGAAAATATAATAGAGATAGGGCACACAGGTGCATGAATATAATGTAGAGTAACATTGCTGTGGAAACATTCAGAGATGTCATACAAAAAAGTAATTCATATTATAAATTCATTTACCTCAGGTTGTGATAATGGCTAACAGTTTCAGTAAAGAGGGTTACACATTCATAGATAATATAGCATGACATGGGGAGTTAAGCCATTATTTAGCAAAACTTTTTTCCCCACCAGAAATGATAGAATTACATAATAATGTGGTGCAAAACCAAAAAAGACCCTTGAGACCATCTTATAGATTAACAATTCTATTTCATAATGTAAGCTTTATCAAATATGCATCTTAATGGAGAAGTATAACCCATGGGTGTGGAAAACAGTAAGGAATAATAAAAGAAGGCCAGGGAAATAAAATTTGGAGCTGCAATTAATATTAATTACCTACTGGGGGTGGCCACTCACACAACAATTTTAAAGGTTAAAATAGACATTTTTACATAAAGCAATTATGGTTGAATTGCAGCCAACAATTGTTTTATGAAACAATTTCACTATCAATTGATAATTATCAATATTCTTACTTTCTTTTTCACAGCCATGTATATATTACTCTCTTAGACTAATGTCCCATGCATCTGGTAAAATGGACAATAATCATGAAAACACATGCTTTGTAAATACATTTATTTGATTTTAAAGGATCATCAGATTATTAAACTGCTTTTGCTGCAATTTTCCTGTGGAATCCTGTACAGATTGATACTGAATGAAGATTTATAATATTCAGCAGGATTTATTCTTTGGTAAAACTGCTATATTTATTCCTAAAGCAATAGTATATTGGCTTACAAAATGATCTCTAGATTTAGAGATCCTACAGTAGTTTGCACAGTATAGCTCAGGGGTGTCAAACTGCCAGCCCGCGGGCCGGACGTGTCATCTGGAAGCCGCGCCCACCCCATTGCCGGCAATGGCAAAACCGTCCCGATACGTTGCGCAACGTCACGTGACGTCGCGAGTTTGACATGTCTGGTATAGCTGAAGAAGAGCTGGGGGGAGAGTTAAATGCATCATCAACTAAGAATCATTGCATTCCCACAAGCGCTCCTAGTCCAACCCCTCCTTAAATTCTGTTGACCCTTATCTGGAGCCATTTTTGTATTGAACTTTAGTTGACTGGATTCCTGTATATAGGCTTGAATAAATATTCTATGCTGCAACCTAACTGGTACTCTTGATTTTTCATGCCTGAAATAGCACGAACAGGCCTGCTATAAAGTTGGACTTTGTGTATATATCCTTTTGCCCAAAATATGACAAAGCTGTACTGTTCTTAAGTTAGCAGGGAATGCTACATGTGGTACAAGTGTAGCTAAAGGTAATAACTTATATAACTTTAATTTAATCTATACTACTAAAATGTATGGAAAAGCATTATGTGATTGACCAAAGTGATGATAATGGCAGTGGCTAATGTTTAGGGGCCTATTTGGTAAAGGTCATGGCATGTGGAAGATTGTGATTTGCAGTGGGTTTCAGAATGCCCAGGTTAAGCTTATAGTTACTCATTCCACTCATGCAGCCTGTGGGGGGGGGGCAGGATTCCTTAGCTCTTCTAGCTGGGCGATCCAGATGAGTAGGATAGATCGTACAGAAGACACAGCTCAGGTTGACAGCGGGAACATAATTAGGGACACTTGCAAAACACTTTCAGCCAATACTGAGGTACTCAAGAATGGAATTTAAATGTATGCTATAAAGTTAGAGTCCAAGAGGAAAAACAGGGATAGAAAGGAAGTAATAAATGCTGTGAAGAATGTTTGAAAAATGGCAAGGCTGCAAACAGAGATGGCGAAATTGGAAGCATTTGGAAATAAGTATGTCGTTTGCTCACACATTGTTGTGTGGCTTGTTTAATGTGTGTGAGCCTCATGAAGTGTTTCCTTGTGCAAAGGGAAAAGTAATAAGTGTGAATACAAAATCTACAGGGGTGATTCGTTTATGAAAGATGCCTGGGAAAGTGTCGGCAGAATTCTTCTTGAAAAGGAACAAAAGGTGATAAAATATAGGAATCTCAACTTGGTTTTGAAGAAACATTTTTATTTGAATGAAACAGAAATTCAGTAACAATAACTAGAATTCAAATTTAGAGGGTAAATCAGTTTGTTCTATCTCATGTGCTCCAGAATTATTGGATTTTAAATGCCATACCTTCCAGCCTGCCCCACATATCTGAAGAACACCAGACTAGGGATGGCTGTTTTATATCCAAGCAACCTTCTTTGAGGCATGACTTGAGTGTTATGGAAAAATAATCAAGCAATTTATTTTTCTGACAGATATAGTTTTTATTAAACAGTCTTCAGTTATTCTGGTATTGGAAATTACAAACAATGGAGTAAGCACGATTTATGTGTTTATGCTATGAAATGGAATGAATCCAGTGCAATGAAATATTTATACTGACTTCTTTAACCTGTGGCCCTCTAGACATGTGAATACAGCCATGCTAGCTGGAGAAATCTATCCAGAGAGTGGTAGGTGCAAATATGATGATATTAAGTGGTATTATTTACCACTTTAAGTACTTACGTATTTCTTCTCCATCCTTTATTAACCATGCTTTTCTCTTCAGAGGCACATGGCAATTAAAGTTGTGCAAAGCGTTTCAAAGGGGCTCTTCATAGAGCTTATTGGGGCAAGCAAAATACTCCTTGATTTATTAAAACAGCTGTGTCTTTTGGAAGGCTTGGCATGGATACGTTGAATATTAGGATTAGGATACTAGGATTCTAAGCAGAAGATATTTATTTCCTATTAAGACCAGACCCAAGCTTCTTGGATAAGAAGTGAAACATCTTCAAGGAAAAACAAAGTCCAGTTGCCTTTTGAAACAATCATGACCTGGATGATTGAGAATCTCCATAGACATATATCAACAAGGCCTAAATAATGAGTTAAAAACCAGAGGCTACACATGGCTCTCAACTCCTAACATGTCACTTTCAATGTCACCATTGTAATTAAGGGGCAGTTATCAATATTGAACAATTTGGGGTCATTCTTTGGGATTTTTTTTATCAGCCTTAAGATGGAAGAGTAGCACACTTCCACACTTCTATTGATGCCTTGATCCCCCTCCCCTCAAAGTTTATAAAAGAATATTGTTTCTGCAATTTTTAACACGTTGGAGGGTGAGAATAGTAGTGGGCTGCTTCCAGAGACCTTCTATGTACTTTTATTCCCTCCTAACTCCTTGCCCATAAAACCCCACATAAACAGGAAAAAAGGCTTAAAACCTTTCAACTAAGTCTCTTCAAGTGATATCACTATGTCACCAAATGGCTCTCTGAAGCACTTCAGAAGCACAGAGACTGAGTTGCATTACCCAGCTACTCAAAAGGTGTCAGGTGCGAAAGATTAGGTCCACATGTGAAGGTCCAATAAAACTGATTTATTGCTAATAATTTAATTAATTTAATTTATTAATAATCTAATTTATTGCCACCTAGAGTAGCCTCATGGTGAGATAGGTGGCAGATAAATTTAACAAATAAACAAATAAATAATCATGCCCATGCACAGGAATCTTCTCAACTAACAGTTAACACCTGCTTGGTGTTAAATAAGGCTCAACAGAATTCAAGGGTGGGGGGGAGTGCACTGAGTTCTCTTGTGACTATGTAGGGATTCTAGGTTGATCCCTCTTTTAACTTCACTCCCAGGTTCTGCCATTCCTCCTACACAAGGTGACCACTCGCAGTGTAAATGCAGTTTTCCCTCCCCCCCATTCCTTGAAACCCAAATTGGCTTCTCTCTTGCATGCCAGCTGGGGAGCTTTCCAACATGTGCAGCTTCTTGAAAAGAAGAAAGGGAGCTGCTCAAACAAGGATGTAGGTTTTAGGAGCTGCCATGCCAGCAATCTGATCATACACGAACAACTTATAATTGACTTGCTGTTCCTTTTGTTCCTACAGCTCTACTAGGTTTCTTACCCAGAACAGACATTCATTCTTATCTTCTCCATTTGAGTAGGGATAAGGGATGGGAAGTTTTAGCATTGACAGATGAGTCTAGCATCTTCAGGTGTGGGCTTTGGTACAAATGTGCCAAAGTCTATTTCTCTTTGCCCTATAGAAATACTGGTGGAAGAGATTTAGAAGTAGATGGGTATATTCCCATCATGAGTATTTTTTTGGAGATTTTTAAGAAGAGGCTGGACAGTCACTTGTCTGAGATGGTATAGGTCCTCCTGCTTGAGCAGGGGGCTGGACTAGAAGACCTCCAAGATCCCTTCCAGATTCTATTCCTATTCTATTCCATTCCATTCCATTCCATTCCATTCCATTCCATTCCATTCCATTCCATTCTATCCTCCTGTTTCTGCAGCCTCTCCAGTACCTTTTAAAATACCACACTTGAGCTGTCCATAAAGATATCAATGCTCTTGACTAAGCTAGGAGACAGCAGGAGGAGGAGGAGGAGGAGGAGGAGGAGGAGGAGGAGGCAGCGGCGGCTAAAATCTGACTCCCCATACTTAGAGCGGGTATGGGTCTAACAAAATGCTGATGGACAGCATGTAACACTTGGTTACACATTTTGCATTTCTGTCCTACAATGATGCATCTTAAAGTCTATCTGACAGACATTGATTACTTCTTAGTTTTCCTTTTTTTTTTTGCAGTTTCAGATGCAATAATTTGTAGACATACAAATACAAATTTCCCATGACATTTAAATTCCGTTTATAATCCATTAAAAGGGAAGCATGGCAGAACATGGGACATATGTTTTCAAAACTCAGACATATGGCAGGTTTCATAAAGGAAGAGATGTTCCTGTTTGCACAAATGTTTTTCTCCTTAAATAGTCATTGAGACTATTTAAGGTCATCGAGACTATTTATCTTACCAATTCGTGGTAAGATAAATTTATGCTGCGATTTTATGGTACAGGTAGTCCTAGTATTGGGACTGGAACTTCTAGGTGGGGTGGTTGTTAAGTAAGTCACACTCAATTTTACAACTTTTTGCTGTGATTATTAAGAGAATTGCACAGTTGTTAAGTGAATCTGGCTTCCCCCACTCACTTTGCTTGTTGGAAGCCAGCTGGGATGGTTGCAAATGGCGATCACATGACGGTGAGATGCTGTGACTGTCATAAACGTGCAATGGTTGCCAAGTGTCCGTGGGGACCCTAATGGTCATTAGTGCAAGGACCGGTCATAGGTCATAGGTATCCAGTGCCATCATAGCTTCAAATGATTGCTAAATGAATGATCGTAAGTCAAGGATTACCTGTACAGTGTGATTTAGACTCTCAGTTTGTGGGAGTTGAGGATGCTATGCAGAAACCCTGAGTGAGGATAGAATGACTTGTGGTTCAAGATATTGAACGGCATGAAATGGAGAAGGCTAGAAATACACAGATTCAAATAATCAAACCCAGCAACTGAATTCACCTATTACCTAAGCTTAATGAGATTTACTTCATTTTGGCTCAGTTTCTTGAAAGAATGGATCAATTTTGGCTTATGTGTCATGGTTTATATACAGTTTACAACTTAGCATGTTAAACAAACACAGGCAGTTGTGCTTTTGGTAAATCCTGGTTAAATCAGCTTAGCGCATCATATGACCCAAGGCAGTTCAAATGTATCTATGCATCTTATTTATACACTGCCTTGGTATATATCAAGGCACGCAACAAACTCAAATCAAGTCAGAACATTCCAAATAGAGTGGAAGGGAACGGAATAGAATAGGTAAATAGATTTTCAATTCAGTTAAATAAAAACCAGCTCTTTTTAATACAGTTGAAAGCGACTGTGGCCCTCTCTACGAAGAGCATTACCGAGTGTTAGCATCTGAGAACATCCTCAGGCCTTTCTTACTTTCATTAGCAAAAGGAATAGCATCACCTTAAGTGTGCATGGCAGAGCACACTTAGGAATAATGAAAGATATCTTGTCGCTGTTACCTTGGTTTCTCATGTCCAAATCTGTTCAACTCTTTTAAAAACTACTGTTCCTCCTTAAGATGAGAATTTTTTAAACTGAATGTTAGAAACAGTGCCTAGATAGTTGTCTTGCAGATGTTTATAGACTCCCTAGTCAAGTCTACAGCTGTGGTATCCCCTGGAGTCTTTCACCCAGATATTAACGGAGGCCATTATTTCTTAGCTTCCTAGCCCAGCTACGGTAAGTCAGCCAGGTGCTGCCATCTGCTGATATCTCTTTGCCCTTTTTTTTTTCTTCTCAAGTGGAAACTCAAAAAGATCACAAAGGGAGTGTGTGTGGTTAATAAGGTAAAAAGGTAAAAAATTGATCATCAATTACAGTATTCATTGTTGTGATCTGTGATCTCTTTTTAATTTGTTCATAAATGGGAAAGGATTCGTAGTGAGCAGTGAGGCAAGTACATTTGCTAGTTACACCAAATTATTTAAAACCAGAGCAAGCAACTGAAGAATGATTTTTTCAAAATGTGTGAGTAGGAAAATATATTTCAACATTAAAACATTTAAGTGCCACTAGTCAGATTGGACTCCTATGGCTGCATGGTCAAATGCTGGTCATCTTGACTTGTCTACAGGAGTAATAACTTGCAACTCTCTTTCAAAGACATTCCAGTAATCTGTTCAACTCAGCCACTGATTTTACCTATTGCCTTCCCCTTGCATTTGTCTCAATATTGTCCAATACTATCTTTTTTTAAAAAAAAACAACGC
This sequence comes from Azemiops feae, assembly GCA_023970755.1. Classification (NCBI taxonomy): domain Eukaryota; kingdom Metazoa; phylum Chordata; class Lepidosauria; order Squamata; family Viperidae; genus Azemiops; species Azemiops feae. Next base: position 2,975,087 of record JALGBA010004279.1, on the reverse strand, counting down.
ACTCATATTACACAACTGAACATTGCTGAACATTGCCTCAAGGAAGCACTCATTCCTTACTTGTTGTGGGACTAATTTGCTCTTTGCAGACCACAACCACAATTCAAAAGTATCTGCCTTCTTTTTTTTACTTTTTCTGTGTCCAACTTCCACAATTTTATAAAACTTCTGGGAAAACCATATTTTAATTATTCTGATCTTTGCTGTCACTCAGATGTCCCTAGCCTTCATGCCCTTTTCTATATTCCTGACAACCTTCTTCTCTTGAGTTAATATTTAGTTCTCCTACACATTATCTATTTTTATTGATTCTTGAGCCCAAGAAAACAAAGCTATCAATCAGCTTTCTATTAGATTGATAAAGTCTTTATAATGTATAATACATTACAAATAAATAATGTATAAGTCAGTCCACAGGAGTGCTGATTTACCACCAGCTTATCAAGTACTTAGGAGGCGAGGGCTTGGCAGCACAAGGAAACAACAGCCAGTGACTTAATAGCCAGCCATCAACACCCCAGTCAACAAGTAAAAAGCCACACATAACAGGCACCAATATAAAATACACACACAGTATACCCCAAAGCACACAATCTGTTAGAGAGAAGATCCCTGAGGATGGGCTCCAGAAAGTCCGAAAGCATGGAAGTCTAAACCTCTGGTTCCGGCGATGGACCCAGATTGGGTCCTATAACCTAAACCCTAAACTGGATTTTTCAGTTTCCATTTTTAACTCCTTAATGAATTCAGCTAAAAGCATATCATCTGCATATCTCACGTTTCAATTTCTGATTTGGAGTGTAGTTGTCACGCATTCTCTTCCTGCCATTCTTACTAGCCCTATACATTTTAACAGAAGCAATTGTAAAGCAATGCATAGGATGGGCAAAAGGGAGGTGGTTGAAGCTAACTTCATTAATATGCTGTTGGGGGTCTGAGCTGACGGTGACCGATCAGGAAAGGGGACTTGTATTACAGTGGAGAGTTATATGAAAAATTGAACCTGTGTGCAGTTGCTAGAAGAAAATTACAAGCTGTGGGTCATTTAGTAAGAAATAAAAAATTACACTGTACAATTTGTAACACACTTGCTCAAAATTGTGCTGGTGCAACATCAATTGGAACATTGTGCATCATTCTGGCTGCTGCTCATAAAGATTCTTGTAAACTGGAAAAAACATCACAGAAAAGAGCAAGCAAAACTATTAGGAAATTAAAAGAACCTATTTATGAGTTAGGATAGAGCCTTTTCAGGTAGGACAGAATCTTTTAAGTTGCCTAATGGAGATGGGATAAGTAGACATCATACAAAGGGACACAGTTCTGCATTGTATGGAGAAAATAGATGAAAATTGGAAAGACTTCTTCCTCTTTCCTAATGCTGACCCTCCCACATAATATTAGAATTTAGGCTCGGACTTCCGGTTTTGCATTGTGGCGAGATGGACTCAGGAAGGCAGGGCTCTGTCTTCCGTGCCCGATTTCACCCTGCTGGGGGCCCTAAAAAGGACCGAAAGTCGCCCCGAAATACAGAAAATACAACTGAATTTCCTGGGAAAGGCTCCCAAGAAGCTAAAAACCTCTGAATGTGAATGGAAGTGGTGTTTTAATTTCTATGGGGGACAGAAATACACAATATTGTAGTGGAAGTAACATAAAGCTACAATTTTGATAAATTTGAGAACTGAGATAATTGTTAAGATTTCCTCTTTGGAAAAAAAACATTGAGGTGAAATATAAGGAATCAATCCTTTGTCTTAAGAGTGGAAAATGGATTTTGAATGACATCTAGTGGTGGATTTGAGTACAGCACTATAACTAGCTTCCTGGCTGCGTGTGACTCCTAGCTTAAGGGAGAACAGCTGGCAATAAAGGAAAATATTTTGGCATACTTATTGTGCTGACCTTTTTGGACTATAAACACCTACTAAGCTTGGACTTTCAATCTCAAGAGCTAGTGGGAGAGAAATAAAAATTTGACCTTTGATTACGTCTGGCTGGGAGAGACTTTTGAGCTGTTTTCCAGGGAGGTTGAACATTTTGAACCCTTTGAACATTGTGGGTTATAACCTTGCCTGACTGACAATTTTTGGATGCCTGAGACAAAGGATCACTATAAAATATTGCTTTTAGGACTGGACCTGTATTCTGCAACCTATTGGATTATAAAGGCTACATATAAAGACCAGAAAACTAGAGGAAACTTTGTTCTGCTCTTACTGAGACTGGTGATACTAGAGGATCTCCAGGAATGATGCGTCAAGAAAAAACAAACATCTTTCAGAAGGAAATATAATCTATGCTACAACTAATTCGCCAAACAATTGTTGCATACAAAGATGACATAAAAAGAAACCATAATGAGACTAAAAATAATTTAGATAATATAAATGAGCAAATCTCCAAATTAAATATACAACTAGAAAGTTCCCAGACAATGACTACAAAGTATGAACAAATAAACCAGAAATCAGAAGATAAAGCACAGGAAATGGACCTAGAGATGGAAGAGATAAAAGAAGGGAATATAAACTACCATATACAAATAAAGTACTCCAAGACATATCCATAACAATGACAATGCAAAAGACCCTTTACCCCTTAAGTCTGCAAAATACACCTGATGACAAGGAAGAAGATTTTTAAAAATGGAACATAGAACTGTTAGGGGAAATGTTACAATTTGGGAGACAAAAAATGAAAAGAGAAATTGGGGGAGAAGGAAAGTGGGAGTTGCTTAAGGAATATAAATGGGTAGGATTCCTCCCCCCAAAATACCCTACCTAAATTGTCTTCCTCATGCCAAGCAACTTTCACAAAAATAGAAAGAAAATTCCAGGGTGATTTAATTGCCTTGGCTTGGAAAGCTACTTGGCAAAGAAAGAAAGCGAGAGTTAGATTGAACAAATAGAAGATTTGACCTATTAGAGGGGGCATTATATGTTTAAATACTTGTTTGAATATGATTAAAAGAACGGATGACCCTTAGATATAATTAGACTTTTATAATGAAATATATGATTTAGAATTAAAATAGCATTTTTTCTTTTTTCTTTTGATATGGGAAATATGAAAATAAGAGGAGGATTGGTATGAATAAAATTTTTAGTATATAAATGTAATTAATATTGAGAAAATCATAACTGACAAAAATACTTCAAATATTGATGGGAAATCAAACTTTAACAAGAGCACGAAAAACAGGATATTGATTTATGAATTGATATTATTATTTGTATAATATTAGTAAAATATGATGAAGATGTTTATATCTAACTTTGTATACATTAATAGTACCAAGAATTGTAACTGTGTAATGAGGTGAAAATGGAAAAATATGGGGAAGAAAGGAGGATCAGGGAAAAAATACTGGACTGTGCAGTACTGAATAGATTTATATTGAAGAAATTAATGTTAAATATGTGAACCCAGACAACATATTGTTTACTAAGCATTAAAGATTGTAATTTTTAAAAATTAATGAAACATTTTATAAAAAAAAAGAATTTAGGCTCATGTAATGATGCAGAATTTAAGATGGTTGGATGGAAATACTGTACTTCATACAATGCATGATTTATATATGTACGTTTTACTGTATTTATCACATTCCCCCCCCCTGCAACGGTATACAGATTCTCACCTCATAAAAAATTAAAAACCAACAGTAAAAAATAGAGAAACTACATACCAAAAATCATCTAGCACCATTACCCCATAAGCCCTTTGGAAAGCTACATTTTAAAAAGTTTCCAGATGGTAATCAGAGTTGGGGCCAAGTGTGCTTCCTGTGGGAGACTATCCTGGAGGCCCAAGTTCTGACAACAGAAGAACTAGGGATCTCCAATCTTCAGCCCCCCCTTAATTTCCCAAGAATAAATGGCAACCAGTTGCTTTTCCCAGCATAATCAAGATGGTTGGGTTAATTCCATGGAGAGATGTGGTCCTGAAGGTAACCCAGTGCCCAGTAAGATTTGACAATAGGATGTGTGGAGAATAGTCATTTATTGTGATGTGATCAGATATCCCTTTGTAGCTTCTGATGAACGGTTTCTTCAGGTTTTATTATACTTGAAAAACCTACACAGGTTGTTTCAATGAACAGAATCAATAGTCCATATTTGTTTGTTTGTCTGTTTGATTGATTGATAACATTGCATTTCTTCCAGCAGTTCAAAGAGATGTACATACCGGTAGCAGTGTTTCCTCCAGTTTTTTCTTTACAATAATAGTCCTGTGCGGGTATGTTGGACTCAGATTGGTTCAAAGAGTTCTGAAGAATTTCCAAGATGGAGGACAAGCTTGACTCTTCCAGGTCTTTGTCCAACTCTTAATCACTACATCTCACAGGCAAGAATAATTTTCTCTATCAAGCCTCTTCTATTTTTTCAAACCAGTTTATTAGTTTATTTTGTTTATTTTTCAGGACGGGAAAGACAAATATTTTAGAAATCTAAAGGGACACCTAATATTGTCTAGACTTGTCTTTTAATTTTCTTGCAATTTTCTATAATGGCAGCAATTAAATGGCTTTAGCTGAGCTCTCTAGATGAGGTCTACCTTTTCTTCAGAAAATACTCCTGAAATTATATTATAGCATATTATATTAATTCCAAAAAGAAGGGAAACATTGTTAGTGTTAAGCAAAGCTTCAATAAGGCAAGGTGATGTGTTTGAGAGAGGCTTTCATGCTGCTTGGCCACCAATAGTGTGCCTCTAAAATTACCTCTTCCCCTAGATTGTCCTCCCTTCCCTTTCTGCTTACCTTTTTTATCCCTTTAAACACCTTTTAGCCTAAAATTTAAAACTGTGAACCTGTAGCCCAGGGGTATCAAACTGCCAGCCCGTGGGCCGGATGCATCATAGCAAAACCGCGCCCACCCCATTGCCAGCAATGGCAAAAAAGTTGCGATACTTCACAACACGTCACGTGACGTTGTGAGTTTGACACCCCTGCTGTAGCCCTATTCTTTTCTTTCTCAACCATTCATATATTGGAGACTCACTCACCGGATGTCATGTGTTGTGGCTTTCTGGGGCATCTGTAATGGGGGAATGGAGTGTTTTGTTAAGCTGGTGCCTATAACCACATCATCAAAGCCCCACCCCCTTTTACATCATCATAAGAGACATAAAAAGCTTTGATTGTGGTCAACATCTTGACTGATTCCATTGTCAAATACTTCTAACTTGCAATCAGAATCTGGTTGATTACACTAGTATCTATAGTGAACTATGATTTCCAAGGGTTGGGAAGGGTATCTTCTCAATCAGTGCAGCAAAAAAATCCATTCCCCCTCCCTCGCCACTTCCACTGCCCCAGCATCATGTTTAAAGACTAGTTTTGTATGAAACCATCATTGTGTTTTTAACAAAGACTTAAGTTTAAGTGCAAGATGTGACTCAAACTAATGGGTATTTGATAATTGATAACCAGGAAGGCAGGACATTCGAGAGATAGAGTAAATTCATTTTTAGGCTTCTTTGAAACTGGGAGTGTAATTTTATTTTGTTTTGTTTTGTTCTGTCCTGTTTGGACAAGAAACAATGATTGGAAACTGACCAAAGAGAGAAGCAACGTGGAATTAAGGAGAAAGTTCCTAACAGTGAGGACAATTAACCAGTGGAACAACTTGCCTTCAGAAATCCTGGGCACTCCATCACTGGAGGTTTTTAAGAAGAGACTGGACAGTCACTTGTCTGAGATGGTATAGGTTCTCCTGCTTGAGCAGGGGGCTGGACTAGAAGATCTCCAAGGTCCCTTCCAGCTCTATTCTATTCCTTTCTCTTCCTATTTTTACACCACAACAACCCTTTGAGGTAATTTGGGTTGAGAGAGAGTGACCGGCCCAAAGTCACTCAGTCAACTTTCATGACTATAGTGGGATTAAGACTGACGGTCTCTTGGTTTCTAGTCTGGTACTTTAACCCTAAATCAAACTGGCTAAATTAAGCATTTCATTCGTTCGTTCGTTCGTTCGTTCTCTCTCTCTCTCTCTCTCTCTCTCTCTCTCTCGCTCTCTCTCTTCTCTCTCTCTCTCTCTCTTTCTCTCTTTCTCTCTCTCTCTCTCTCTATCTCTCTCTCTCTCTCCTCTCTCTCTCTCTCTCTCTCTCTCTCTCTCTCTCTGGCATTTTCCTTCTGCTTCATCTGAAAATATTTAATGTGTATGTTCCTTGGGCAATAACTGAATATCAGTTCCCTATACATATAATTTGGATGTTTCTTGTTATCATGGTTGTTATAATTCCAAACTCATAAACATTCTGTTACCTTTTTAAAAAAATACCAACTTCATATATAATGCCTGTAGCAATTTCAGTTGACTAACTGGGCCTGGTTTTGAAGTCTTCCATATGCTCTGTTTGAAAGATGTTGCATGTTTTTTAAAAATTTAAAGTCTTTATGTGACTTGGTGGTATACTTGTTTTGAAGGGCCAGATATTTCCATTGTGAAGTGTTGTCCAAAGGGGATGGTCATTAACCAAAGTGTTGTTCCACAGTCAAGTCCCAGTTTCACTAAAATACATTCACTTTTGCATGTTAAAGGAATCTATTACTGAAGTAAGCTAAATGGATGGGTTAAATGTTCTTAAGTACCCTCAGCAAAGAGATGGCCATGGCAGATCATTTTCCTGGGTTGAAATATATTTCCAAACAGGAAAAAAATGTGAATATCTGGGAAAGCTGAATGGTTACCGGCAACACAAGCACTATCAATTGCTTTGTATCCTGTCATTAATCTTTTAAAATGGATTTCTTTGGCCAGCTATCTTGTGCACACTTACAATAAGTTTCATTAAGGGTTACTGTAATCCACATGGGAACTTAATTAGGAGTAGAAGAGCTTAGGATTGTATTACTATTAATATAAACTGCCATTTGTTTATTGTTTACTATGCAAAAGAGGTCGAAGAGATGTGTGTGTGTGTGTGTGTACACACACACCTGTAAGCAAGAAAAGGATTAAAAATAATCTTGTGGTACAGCATTCATTCTTACACTATATAGAGAGGAAAGAGATAGCTGACTATTGCATTGCTGGACTTTAGACATTTTTTTTCAATATGGGATTGTTCGTCTGTAGTTTTAAAAAAATATTTGGTCAGTAGTGGAGCAGCAGGTGAGTGACTGAACAATAAGCAGAGTTAGACAAGCTACTCAGTCAGGCTTAAGGATTCAGGGACACAGCCCAGTGGAGGCTGTTACTTTTATATTGCCAGCCCTCTAGAATAGCATCCCCCTTGAAGATTCATGCATCTCCCATCTTGATGATGTTCAGGAAAACCTGGCTGTTCTCCCAGACCTTGGAGTAGGGTAACTGTTGAGCCCTGTAAGATAATTTGTAGTGCGTGGATTTTCTTCTGGAGTTTTATGACCTGTACCTTTATTCCATTGCTTGTTGCTTTTAAAAGGTAAGGTGTAGAGCAGGGGTCTTCAAATTTGGCCCTTTTATGACTTGTGGATTTCAACTCCCAGAATTCCTCAGCCAGTGTGCTTAGCTGAGGAATTCTGGGAGTTGAAGTCCACAAGTCATAAAAGGGCCAAGTTTGAAGACCCCTGGTGTAGAGAGTCATTTGGGGTTGGGTGGCCTCTAAGTCACATTAATAAAATGAATAAATGTAATGTAAGAAGCTCCACATTTTGAAAATGGGCAAATTTAAAGTTTTGAGTACATTCCTGGACACACTCATAAAATACCGTAGGTATCACTGGGAAGGCGTGGTATTCATAAAATAGCTGCCCCAGTAGGCATGGCCAATCACCAAACATCCATTTGCCAGACACATAGTTCTGATGAATGAAGGCAAATATACGTGTCCCAGAATAATGTTGCAGGATCCAATCTGGATCGGTCACCAGGACCGGAAGTTTAGTCTTCTGAGCTTTTGGAGTCGTGCTGGAGCCCACCCTCGGGAGCTTCTCTCTCATCAGAACGTGTGAGAAAGAAGTTCCTCGGGGATGGCTGCCAGCACGAGTCTGAAAGCTTGAAAGACTACATCTCTGGTCCTGGTGACCGACCCAGATTGGATCCCTGCAGCATAGTTCTCAGGTTGATCCCCATCTTCTAAGATGCTTCCTATCGGCCTTGTTTTGCTCTGCTTTATTTTGCATTTCTTTTCTGGGTGGATGGACCAAAGATCTTCTGGGAAGTAAAAATGGCCCTGCAGGCTGCTGTTCTGCTTTGCAACCTTTTGGCTTTCCTTTTAATTATTGCATCTATAATTAAAACCATCTTAAATAAATCATGAACTCAGGCATGCAGGGAGCCTACTAGTGCCAAACCCTACATGTTGGAGATCATAGATAAAATGTGTTAGGAAGCAAGCAAAAAAGGTCTCAGAATCTCAGATCTCAGTTGCTGCTGCAAAGTTATCAAGCACCAGCGGATCTCTGTGAAGCAGAATGAAGAGCACTTCAGAATTTGCTCTAGCCAGGTGGTCTCTGCTCAATTTCTCCCCCCCCCCAGGAGGACATAGGCAAGTTTTTACTCTCTGTCTTTGGACCCTTCTACATTGCTTAGCAATTTCACTCCCTAGATTTTCAGAAATAGCTTTAAATGATCATGATAATCCTCCCTTTTGCCAACTACATAAAGCTGTTCTCAGGGTACATAAATTCTCAAATAATCACTCTCCTGCCTTCACCTCACCTGCCATAGGTCCTCACATGAAATAAATTATTTGCATTCCTTACATCAGGGGTCTTCAAACTCGACCCTTTTATGACTCATGGACTTCAACTCCCAGAATTCCTCAGCCGGCTGAGGAATTCTGGGAGTTGAAGTCCATGAGTCATAAAAGGGCTGAGTTTGAAGACCCCTGCTATACATAGACACTGCATTCATCTAATGCAGAAAAATATCTGAGCAGTTGATTTTTAAAGCCATGAAGCCCAATTCCATGTGAAGGATTTCCTAGAATAGTCAAAGCACAGGAATTCAGGAGGGTGAGGTAAGAACCGTCGAAGGGTGAAAATAAACTCTATGGACTGACAGTATTTTTTTTTTAAAAAAAAATACAAATTAAAGCCTGGTTTCATTGCTGTTCCAACTAAACTGCAGCTGTACAGTACTAGAAATAAATTGGCTTAGCTCTACAGTGCTAACATCAACCAAAGCTGCTTTCAGATCAGGCCTAAATCTGGGTATAGAGATGCTGTTTGTTTTAAAATATGAACTTGGCAGCCAAACATCTTACCCAAAGTTTTTTGGGATGTAGGAGAGTGAGGCAAAGCATTGCAATCAACTTGGGATGTTCACCAAATCAAATACATACTACTACCAGGAGCAAAGTCCCGCCCAGTACTAAAAGTTCTCTTGCCTCTCTATATTATCTCTATTTCAGTTAAAAAAATAAAAAAAGATGTTGAGACTTTGGAAAGAGTGCAGAGAAGAGCAACAAAGATGATTAGAGTACTGGAGGCTAAAACATATAAAGAACAATTGCAGGAATTGGGTTTGTCTAATCCAGGGGTCTTCAAACTTGGCCCTTTTATGACTTGTGGACTTCAACTCCCAGAATTCCTCAGCCAGGCACACTGGCTGAGGAATTCTGGGAGTTGAAGTTCACAAGTCATAAAAGGGCCAAGTTTGAAGACCCCTGGTCTAATCTAAGGAAAAGAAGGACTGGGGTGACATGATAGCAGTGTTCCAATATTTCAGGGGCTAACACAAGTCAGAGGGGGTCAACTTATTCTCCAGAGCACCTGAAGGCAGGACAAGAAGCAATGGATGGAAACTAATCAAGAGAGAAGCAACCTAGACTAAGGAGGAATGTCCTGACAGTTAGAACAAGCAGTCAGTGGAATGATTTGCCTCCAGATGTTGTGGTGCTCCAACCCTGGAGGTTTTTAAGAAGAGATTGAACAACCACTTGTCTGAAATTGTATAGGGTCTCCAACTTGAGCAGCTAGTTGGACTAGAGGTCCTCCAAGATCTTTCCCAATTCTATTACTATGTATTCAGTTCCCTCTCCAAAACTTTCATGAAGCCTAATGCTAACACTATTTTGCATGTATGTAATAGTTACTGGAACCACAGTGCTCAAGAACAGCATGCTTCTGAATCTAAATACTAAAAACACTGTTTGCAAACTGTGAAAAAAGAGTGCTACCATCATATCTTGAGTTAATGCTGCCACAGATTCTTGTGATCCAATCCTTCATGTATCCAGAAAGTCTAATAACCTGCCAATCCCTTAATTCTTGTCTTCAAATGAAACTCATCCTGAGTATGTTGTGCAAGATTTTGCGCTTGCCTCTGCTGCCTTTCTCAACTATTAAACAGTAGCTTGCAAGTTTGGAAAGGTTTTGCTTTTAATTTTACTTTGGTGCATGTTGCAGTCAGGTGCTGGGGGGGCGGGGCGGTAAAAGGTAACTTATTAATAATAAATATTAGAGTTGTGCACAAATTGGAAATATGTGTCATATTTTAAGCACAAAACATTTGTGGCTCTGAAGTTTGATTGGACTCTTTCAGGCAGGTTTCAATCCAGCTGAAGTGAAACTTGGGGCATTTTGGTTGTTTCAGGTTTCATGAAAAAGAGATTTGGACAACCAGTCTGGAATGGTATAAGGCAGGGGTCTTCAAATTTGGCCCTTTTATGACTTGTGGACTTCAACTCCCAGAATTCCTCAGCCAGCGTGCCTGGCTGAGGAATTCTGGGAGTTGAAGTCCACAAGTCATAAAAGGGCCAAGTTTGAAGACCCCTGGTATAAGGTCTTCTGCTCAAGCAGGGGGTTGGACTAGAAGACCTCCAAGGTCCCTTCCAACCCTTCTATGTTCCATGAATTTGAGAAAATCTGGAGGGGAGTCTTATGGTTGTGTAAAGCAAGATTGGTATGCTTTGCCCCCCTGCTGTTTTGTTCTTCTGTTCATGGTTAGTGCACCAGCCCACTACAGTTCAATTCAATTTAAATTACCTGAATACCTCAGCCCCTCTCCCTGATTTTCCTTCCCTGTAGACCATCTTCTTACCTGGCTGGACCACTCATTCTTTTTTATGACTTACATGTCCTCTTCCAGGCCATCTGTTGATTGACTACCCCCACTTTCCCAGTGCTCTCCTCCCCTTTACTTCCTCATAGTCACCACTACTACTGTCCTTAAAAGAGAAGCATACTCAAGCAATTTCTTCCCCATCTCCCCCACATTTTCTTTTCCCTGACCTCCACTTAGCTGCTTCCATCACCCTGTGTCATCACTTAAGGCTTTGAATTTTCCTTGATCTTTCCATCCTGGAACATTTTTTGCTTGTACCAAAACCAAAAACAAATGCTTCAGGTTTGCATTCAAGACTTTGTGGGTTATCCAAGCTAGGCCTACTACTGAACATCACCAAGAATAGTCTCAAAATTTCGCATATCCCCAAACTTAAATAGAGGGGGGAAACCCATTAGCAATACAAGAATGAGTTTAAAATTTGGTTGCTTGTTATGAGATGACAAATACTCTTTAAATGCAAATGCTTAATAGGTCATCCCAAAGGTGCTTTTCCAAAAGGCAACTGGACTTTCTTGGTTTTTCCCCCCCTGAAAATGTTTTGCTGAATTGAAGAGAGCTGAGGAAGTTTATTGGATGAGAAGTAAAACATTTTCAAGAAAAAACCCTAGAAATTCCAGTTGCATTTTGGAAAAACACCTTTGGGACAACCATCATCTGGATGATTGAGAATCTCTGTGTAGACATTTGCTTAATACGTCATTCGAAATGGGTAACTTGAAATGGGTCAACAAATAACCAATTGTTGATCACCAAAAAAAAATCTCTCTGAGCACAAATGTTGTCCACTCTTTCCAGTATTGCATGTTACTGATGAATGTCATTCATCTGAAAAGGTGATAGTGGTACATGGTGTACCTTCTTAGGACTCGACTTGAAAAAGAAAGAGATCTAGATCAGGTATTAAAGAAGCTGGTATCCAAGCATCCAAATATCCCCTTAGATATTGGACTACAGTCTCCATAACCCCTTTTCATTTAATGTCCTGACAAAGGTTGAGAGGAGTTGGTCCCATATACTGGGTTGCCTAATTATGATCTAGAGAAGGATTAGATGTATGGATATTCTTGTCATTTTTATAGGTGATCTTCCAAGACTCTTGAGTCAGATTTATGGAGTGGAAGGCAATAACTGTGATACTCTTTTCTTGGTAGCTACTTTGTATCCTTTGCTCATTGGATATATATTTTATTAATAGTTTGATTAAATTTTATGTTGTATCATTGTGGTCTTCTTTTAAAGATAAAGATAAATAACCTTTATTGTCATTTTTATATTGTGGGCACAATGGCACACATAAAAAATGAAATTTAGTTGCCCGCTCTCAAAGTGAAACATATATATGACACAGTTGTCATGTAGCAGTTGTTGTGGTTGTTAGTTGCGAAGTCGTGTCCGACCCATCGCGACCCCATGGACAACGTTCCTCTTTTAGCAGTAAGAAGATTCTATTCATCTTCTTTTCATCTTACAACTCTGCTAAAGAGTAGCCTGCCTGCCTGCCTCTTTCTTTCTCCCTATGTCCCATCATCTCCAATTAAGCACACAGGAAATCAACAAGGACCGTATCTTTCCCAAATTGGTCCAACAGTGTTTATTTAGTACTACAGAAGTAAATTTCTATCATAGCCTGAGGATTAATAATACAGCTATGCTACTTATTGACTCTGAGTACATGCCATCAAAAGGAGAATTCTGTTATTGTATCCACTTTAAAATTTTGATTTGAATGTCTGCTTTAAAGCAATCTTAAGTATAAAATACAGTAGTGCCTTTTGCACCCTTTTGAACTTGCATAAATATTACCTGAAACATGATCCATTTTCTACATACATCCTAAAAATAAAGAGATTCCAGTTAAACGAGTCAAAAATATTATACTTGTTCATTTATTGATTGATGTGAATGATCACATTTAAGGTTATATTTTATGCAGAAAATATGGAAAATTCAGAAGAGTTCCAAACTTTGAATCACCACTATATCTCCATTTTTCCAAAAAGTAAGAACCAAACCAAGCAGGCCAAAGATATTTTAAAAATGCAAACTAAACCAGAGCAAGACATCCTATTTCTCAACTTCATATAAAGTGATGACTTGTATACATATCAGAAGTAAGCATCATGCAATCAATGGTTCAAGCTACCAGGATTCCCCTTGTCTCTAAAAGTAGCTTTTACACTATGCTCGATGTTCTTAAAACAAAGCCTTTAAATTGTAGATGCTTCAGCTAATCTCACTAAGAAAAGCTCCTATTTTCTGATACTTCTACTTGGCATCCTTAAATAAGTGATCAGCACAATTTTTGTCTAAAATAAAAGAAATGCTATGTATTGTATTCCAGTAGAATAGAGACAATGTCAAGCTCACCAAACGAATGGTTTACTTCCAGTAAAAGGCTGTCTTCTGTTTTACTGTGTAAGGCAAGCTAAATTGGATACATTCAATAAATCACCCACAGTCCAGAATTTCAACTAACTTTGGAAGGGTAGGTTTGCTGCTAAAATAAAAAAGTGGGAAGACAATGTTGAGGTCATTAAATCCAACCTCTGCCTGGTGCATACATCACTTTAAAGTATCTCTGGCAGATAAAAGCTATTAGGAAAGATTGTGAAATATACACTACCACCAGGCAAGCTGCCCTATCTATTGTTTCTGGACTTAAGTTAAAATGCTTAAACTCCTTTAAACATCCTATAAAGTTCAGGGCCGTGTTACTTGAAGGGTAGTTACATCTGAGAAATTGACGAGCAGTTTTCTCTTGTTCCAGAGTATACGGCACAAAATAATAATTGCTAAACAAGGGGACAAGCCCTTGGTATCATATGATTAAGCCTTTTTATTAGATCTTTGGCAGAAATGTTTAATGCAATTTCCAACGAAGGAGACAGGAAAGATCAAAACAGTCTCCTTTGCATTTTTGCAAGGAACATAAATAATTATTTAAACTCTGGAGAAATTGCCAAGAGAAGCAGCTTTCATTAAAATGAAAGTGGTTTTTTTTCTAGTCCCCTTGATTTCTCTAATGTTGTGTTAATTCAAAGCCAAAGCATAGATTTTAATTGCAAGCAAGCCAGGATGTCCTCCCCAAAGCAGGTTTTAACTGCATATCTGTCTCCAGGTTTTTCTAACTTTAATTACAAAGCATAGCTGTGCTGATCTAAAACATTCCCATGATTGCCGCCATAAGAAACTAAAAAAAGGGGCAGTTTCAATTGGCTGCAGGCTAGAGTTCATTGAATCACAGCCCTGCTAGAATTTATTCAGTAGAGAATAGCTCTTCCACCTGGGTTCCTCTCTAGTAATTGAGTTCAAAAAGCTAATAGTGAGCACTAACAGTAGAACATTTTTACTTCTTTGTCCATTTACTAATATCTTCACATCATTTTTTTCTTTTTTCACTTGTTCATTTTCTCTCTCTTTTGATACAGTTGATTAAAAATGATTTAAACACACACACAAATACTGTACTGGCCTCTAACCAGGGTCACAGGCTTGGAAGATCTTGTGTTTCAAGAAGGCTGAACCCAAAATATGGCATGGTAATTTGAACTCAAACAAATGGATATTTTTGCATTCATTATGAACTTGAGTTCTGTGATGCCCCCAAACCAGCTACTTCTACACAATCTTGTGTTCACTCTGTTAACTCCTTGATAAGGTTTTCTCTTTCATATAGAGGATTTCTCCTTATCTGCCTGTTCTTCCACATTAACATCAACTAAACAAAATTAACAATCAGAAGAAACAGTAATGGCCATGGCCTTGGATGACTTTTAAATCATGTTAAGCCCATTCATAGAGGACAGATCTATCAAAGGAACTTGTGTGAAACATCCATGTTCAGCCACTGTATACTGCTGAAGATAGATTGTATTGGAGATATTGGTGGAACAGTAAATGAAAGATGGATGTAAGAGATGACTGGGTTGAGCCCGAAGGAGGGGTCAAACACCTCACCAGTCATGAGTCCCTTGGAGCCCAAAAGAGATCAAAGTCCAGCCCATCTTGAATTCCTTTGACTCTTATCTACCACCAATTTGCTTCGGCCATCAGTAGTTCAGATTCCTGTAGAGAGCTTAAGCTTGCAATAAATCTTTTTGAACTGCCTGGATCTTCTGATTTCCCTGGCACTTGACATTGGACCTATAACTTCCTCATGACAAGGGTGCAGAGTCCCACATTGCATGTGTCCTCTCCAAAGTTTGGATGTGACATCTCAAACTTCTCCAAAACTTGCATGAAGATAATAGAAAGGGAATTTACTGAATGTGTGAACTTAATCATGACATTCAAGTTGTTAATAGAAATATGAAACTAATTTAGATATTTTCTACTTGAGGGTCCAGATCTTACATATGTTTTGGAGGGCAATCCGTGGGACTGGACTGAAAGGCTAAGGGTAATCCTCAGGCTAGGAAATTGTATGTGTCTTTGCTCTATGGATCTGAGGAAAAGAACTGTAGTTCCAACTTAAACTAAAATAATTGGGTGACTAATAATTTCTTCCCAAGGCTCTAGGGAGCTGGTGTTAAAAGAAATTGCTGTTAAAAGACAGTCATGGGCTAGAGAGATTTACAGTTGAAAGAATGGTAACTTTTTGTTTATCCCATACTATACCATCTAAGCTAGAAGGGCTTACAGGCAGGTTATACGATCAGTTTAATAAGATTGTCCCTGCTTTTAGGGTTATGCTATAAAATGGATGCAGAAGGAAAAAAGGTATAGAGATAAAATGGAAAAAAGCAAATCCAAGAAGCACTTTTCAAATTAAACAGATGACCAGAAGCAAGGTGGATGGACTTAATTACAACAGTTAGAAGATCTGAAAGGCTTAGGTGAGGACAGATCATCCTGGGGAAGAGCTACACCAGGGGTGTCCAACCTTTTAAGACTTGTAGACTTCCACTCCCAGAATTCCCCAGCCCGCCATGCTGGATGGGGAATTCTGGGAGTTGAAGTTCACAAGTCTTAAAGTTGCCAAGGTTAGACATGCCTGGACTATACAGTTGCTTAATAGCCAGTGCTTTTTTTCTAAAAAAAAAAAAAGGTGCCGGAACTCTCATCTTGTTAATCTTTTATTTATATAATTTTATTTATATATTTATTTGTATAATTTAAAAATTATATATTCAATTCTTAACATAAATTATATTTTAATGACAGAAAGAAAATGGATTGAAAAAAGTAGATGCAAAAGTAACATTAGATAAATATGAGAAAATATAGTTGCATATCCTTAAGTAATTTACGAAAAAAAAGCTTAAGATTACCACTTCAGATAGACGTACAAAATCTGCAAGAATCCAGATAACCACTAAAATAGTAGCCATGAGACACAGTTCCTGGCTGAGGGAGGTGACCCCCAGCCCCTCCAGGTCACACAGGACAATGTGGTCAAACTAGGTTAAGTCAGTGCAGCAGTTCAGGGCCAATCCGTGCGAGGTGATGTGTCTCCCGCAATGCACACCGATGGCACAGAGCTTGCGGTCGCTGAGCCAGATGCCGATGCGGGACGGCGGGAGGGCGCGGGTGGCGGGCAAGCTGAGACGGCAGCAGGCGTCGTGGGCCAGGCGCTCCAGAGCGGCCACGGAGGTGCACAGGGCGAGGCGGCGGCGGCGCAGGTCCAGCACCGGGTAGGCCACCAGCTGGCCCGGCCCGTGGAAGGTCAGCTGCCCGCCGCACCCCACGCGTGCCACCTCCGTGCCCAACACCCACAGCCGCCCCGCCAGCGCTGCCGCTCGCCCCGCGCAGCCCCGCCATGTAGAGCGGGCCCAGCGGCTCCCACAGCACCAGCCGTGCTGGCTCCGGCCCCAGGGGGCAGCCCACCACCGATGCACCCTGCCTGCAGCCGCCCCGTCAGTGCCGCCACCCTGCACAGCCCTGCCGTGTAGAGCGGGCCCTGCGGCTCCCACAGCACCAGCTGCTGCCATGTAGAGTGGTCCGCACCAGCTGCGCTGGC
Organism: Azemiops feae; assembly: GCA_023970755.1. Classification (NCBI taxonomy): domain Eukaryota; kingdom Metazoa; phylum Chordata; class Lepidosauria; order Squamata; family Viperidae; genus Azemiops; species Azemiops feae. The sequence continues at coordinate 2,958,125 of JALGBA010004279.1, read as the reverse complement.
TCCAGCCCCAGGGGGCAGCCCGCCACCGACACACCCCACCTGCAACCGCCCCGCCAGCACCGCCACATTGCCACCTGCCCCACGCAGCCCCGCTGTGTAGAGCAGGCCCTGTGGCTCCCACAGCACCAGCCACTCCAGCGCTGGCTCTGGCCCCGGGGAGCAGCCCACCGCCCATGCACCCCACTCACAGCCGCCCCACCAGCACCGCTGCCCCGCCAGCGCCACTGCTCTGCCACTCGCCCCGCGCAGCCATGCCGTGTAGAGCGGGCCCCGCGACTCCCACAGCACCAGCCACTCCGGTGCCAGTTCAGACCCCGGGGGGCAGCCTGCCGCTGCCCTCCGCCTGCCCCACGCAGCCCCGCCGTGTAGAGCAGGCCCCGCGGCTCCCACAGCACCAGCCGCTCCGGCGCCGGCTCTGACCCCAGGGGGCAGCCTGCCGCCGATGCACCCCACCTGCAGCCACCCCGCCAGCACCGCTGCCCGCCCCGCGCAGCCACTCTGTGTAGAGCAGGACCCTCAGCTCCCACAGCACAGGGGGCAGCCCTCCACCGATGCCCCCCGTGCTCCCGCCCGCAGCAGCCACGCCGCTCCTGCGCCCACAGCCATTATTGCCCTAGCAGCGCCGAAGATCAAGAGAAACTTGCCGTGGCGTCGCCGCTCCAGTCTCCTCCAGGTATCTTCGGGACTAACTAGGAGATGGTGTAGTTGGGCAGCAGGGAGGGGTGCAAAGTTCCTGCCAACTCACCTTCGCTGCAGACAATTTGCATGTGCAACATTTGCCGGCCGGGTCTTTTGGCGTGCTCAGCAGCAATTCCTATTGGCTTTCGAAAGCCAATAGAGGGAGTAGCACAGCTCATGCAAAAGTTGAAAAAAATCCATCAAAAAAAGGTGCCGGAACGCCGTTCTGAGCGTTCTATGAGAAATAAAGCCCTGTTAATAGCAGTCACTGACTTGCTAGCATATGTTCAGTCAATCAACTTTTCTAATTGATCAGCTACATCAAAATATCTCAGGGAGAGGAAGAGTCTGGTGGGAAGGAGGAATCTGATGGAGGTGGTCAGTAGAACGGATGTCATCATTCTCCTTCCTAGCCAAGTTGGGATTGGAGAAATATTTGTTTAATATTGACTGCAAACATGAAGTTCTCCTCAGGTTGAGCTTTACTGCTGGTGGCATCGTGGAGAAGCAATTGTCTTAACAACAATTTGGCTATAGTCTGCCACTGTCGTATTCTGGGGCATGTTTTGAGTTCCCAACTAGCCTACAGTCCTGGGATCCCCTGTGGATTTCCTGTGCAAGTTTAATATTAACTAGGATTGACAAGTTTACCCAGGTGAATGCTGCAGGTTATTCATACATGCTTTACTCAATTCCTGCAGCAGTTTACTTTCTCAAGAGAAAGTCAGCACTACTATTATTGAAAGTGAAGCAGTTGTCTCTGAGAGCAACATCCACCCATTAATAGTGGTAAGCAACTCATTTTTATCTTCCTGGAGCAAAATGTATGGGTAGTCCTCAATTTGCAACCATTCATATAGTGACCATTTAAAATTATAATGGTACTGGAAAAAGTGACTTAATAACTTAATAACCATTGCAGCATCCCCATAAACATGTGATCAAAATCTGGGCACTTGGCAATGGCATGTGTTTATGGTGGGTGCAGCATCCTGGGGTCACGTGATTGCCATTTGTGATCTTCCCAGCTGGCTTTCAACAAGCCACGTCAACAGGACGTTGGATTTGCTTAACAAACATGTGATTCACTTAACAACTGTGGCAAAAAAGGTCATAAGATCAGGCATGACTCACTTAGCAATGGAAAGTCTGGACCCAATTGTGGTGATAAATCAAGGATTACCTGTTAATCTATTCTGTTACTGTATACAGAGGGTCAGGGTTGTGGAGGGATAATTGCTCCAATCTGTTTTGAGATGATGTTGAATCAAATGGCGTTACCTGGACGTGGTCTTGCATAGGTAGGATGCATGCATATTTATAACAGGCAAATGCAGGGGAGAAATGCATTGTCTGAATGTAAATCCAGCTGAAATGTCTTTACTTGAAACCAAGGAGTATAAAACCTTTTTCACATCATTCTTCATTCTACTGTAAATCAGCCTGTTTGGCGATAGACTGTCGCTCCATTGGGATTCCCCCTCCAGTGCTAACAAACAAGGAAAAAATTAGTCTCACATGCAAACACTGGTGTGGTGCTACCAACCACATTTTTCAGACTCACCCAGAACCCTGAAAGCTTGTCAGGCCTGGGAATTGTGGTTCTCCATCACAGCCTTGTCTGCATGGAAATTTATTCCAGGATAAAATATGCACATGTCAGAGAATTCTTCATGAAACTGACTTTTTTCCTAGTTTGGTGCCAACTGTGAAGGCAGCCCTGAGGCATTAAGAATTTTAACCATGCAAATGTATAAAAACATCTCACATGGAAGAGGGGAAAGGTTTGTGGTAATCGTATTTTTTTAAAAAATGTAGCTCTGGTGGCTTGTTGAGACTTTCTGAAGTGAAAGGTTTATGCTTGTATTTTAGAGGCCCTGATAATGCACAACTAACTATATTTATAAAGGGTTAAGAAAACCAAAAACCAAGATCATGGCATCCGGCCCTCAAAATTCCTGGCAAATAGATGGGGAAGAAATGGAGGTAGTGACGGATTTTATCTTCCTGGGCTCCAAGATGACCACAGATGGGGACTGCAGCCAAGAAATTAAAAGTCGCTTGCTCCTGGGGAGGAAAGCTATGGCAAATTTAGACAGCATACTAAAAAGCAGAGACATGCCAACAAAAGTGCGTATAATCAAGGCCATGGTTTTCCCAGTTGCAATGTATGGCTGTGAAAGTTGGACCATAAGAAAGGCTGAGCGCAAAAGAATTGAGGCCTTTGAACTATGGTGCTGGAGAAGACTCCTGCGAGTCCCCTGGACTGCAAGGCGTTCAAACCGGTCAGTCTTAGAAGAGATCAACCCCGACTGCTCTTTAGAAGGCCAGATCCTGAAGTTGAAACTCAAATACTTTGGCCACCTAATGAGAAGGAAGGACTCACTGGAGAAGAGCCTAATGCTGGGAAAGATTGAGAGCAATAGAAGAAGGGGACGACAGAGAATGAAGTGGCTGGATGGAATCACTGAAGCAGTAGGCGTGAGCTTAAATGGACTCCAGAAGATGGTAGAGAACAGGAAGGCCTGGAGGAACGTTGTCCATGGGGTCGCAATGGGTCAGACACGACTTCGCAACTAACAACAACAAGAAGAATTTTATTTTTTTTAAAAATATTTCTGAGTGATTGCAAAATCTGTAAACCAATAAACTAAAAGAACATTTGAGCAGTTTTAGCAGCAAGAAAGTGAGCATTCAACAATCTATCTGGCCCAAATTCCTTAAGGGAAACGGAGGTTGTCAGTTTGGTATTAAAATCCTAAATGCAAGGAAACTTTGCAGAGCATGTGCTGAAGGGAGTAAGGTAGCTGTACAGCTTGAATTAATGACAGTAATTCTAGAGGCAGGATGGTTGAAGGAACAGGACGGAGGAGGCATTTGCCTGGAAAAAAAAAGCAGAAGATGAAGTATAAAAAGGTTCAGGTTTAAGGGCAGATGAACATCAAAAATAAAGTGTATTCAGATGACAGCAGGAATCAAGAGCTATGGGGTTGATTGCTATGAAATGTAGACCATGATAGGAGAAGAAAGAATAGGATGATAATGATAGTTGTTGTTTCTCTGTCAGTGCAACCTTGTGAACAAGCAAATGAATCAAAATGATAGTGAGACTGAACTTTACAGATTTAACTAAATAGACCGATTCTTTTTCTGTGGAATTCTACTGTTGCTGAATGTTGTTTACTATACATAATCAAACATAGTCTTTTCATTTGTATTTAGAATTATAGAGTATTATGCTTATTTGAAAGGCTGAGGCAATTTTTTGAGGGTAAAGCTTTTCAGATAGAGCCAGTTTGGTCTAGTAGTTTAGGCACCAGGCTAGAAAGAGATTGTGAATTCTAGTCCTTAGGCATGAAAGCTGGGTGGGTGGCCCTGGCCCTATGAATAGAATAGAATAGAATAGAATAGAATAGAATAGAATAGAATAGAATAACCGAATTGGAAGGGACATTGGGGGTCTTCTAGTCCAATCCCCTGCTCAGGCAGGAAACCCTATACTATTTCAGACAAATGGTTGTCTAATCTCTTAAAAACTTCCAGTGTTGGAGCATTCACAAAATCAAATTTATAAATAAATAAGATGTCATCAGCAAAAAGTTTGTAAAATGTTATGATGGGGTTTATAATTTCAACATTGAGAGAATGTTTGGTGAAAGCTGAGTTAGGATGCAATAAATTGATATATCAGGGACTGATCTTTTCTTCTTTTGAGAGAGAACTAGGAGATAGTCCTATCTTTAGATAGTCAATGTAAGGACCCACCTCAATTTACATCTTAAGAAGACAGAACTCTTGGAACAGTTCTTCCAACAGGAATCTTTATTAAGAAAAACTGACTGAAGGCATGCTAGACAGGATCTGAGGAACCCCATTGACCATTCAATGTTTTAAAGTGTTCCCAGGCAGCCCCACTCCACATTCCTTCCGGTCAATTCAAATTGGCAGATGGCTGGGTGTTAAATCCATCGGAATCCCAAATGTTGCAATCTTTCCCCCCTTTTTCCTTGCTGCCGGTAAAAGGAGGCTTCATAGGGAGTGAGATCAAAGGCTGATGGCCGCATTGTTATTGTTAGTACTCCACAGAGGGAATCCACAGAGGATGTTCCTTTGTAGTTGATAGGAGGAATGCCAGTCATAAACACCCGTGTTTACTCCCCCCCCCTTTGTAGTATGACAGAATCCAAAAGAGAGTAAGAATTGGGTTTTCTCAGAGTAGATAGCTAGAAATAAAATATAATTGGATTCTGACAGTCGTCATGTTTAAACTTATATTGGTTTCATTAGAAAGGATACCTTCATAAAATGTGCATGCCTGTCACATTCTGGCTATTGTTTCATGAAATCTTAGGTACCATAACATCCATGTGCTTTTTCAGCCTTTCACAGAAGACAATGTGCTAAAATGCTGGCAGTACTCTACTGTGGACCGCTAGGAAAGATAGCTTCAAGTAACATGATTTTGAAAAACATCTTACCACAAATAATGACAAATAAGGAAAAAATTGACTAAACAACACTTGATATGTTTGGAAGTAAATATAGATGTTACAAAAGCTCATACAGAGGCCTGGCACTCAGACAAATTGGCCATGAATAGGTACATAGAGATAAACAACATCTACATACCACTCAAAAGAGACAATCAAAAAGCCCAAAATGAAATAAAAAACCCCCAAACACCTCCTCACCACAAATCAACACCCATATGAGCAGAAATTAACACCAAGATTAACACTAGACTAATCAAGTAAACAATACCCCATTCAAGCAACTGGCAATGCAGACAAACAAGGTAACAGTAGACAACAACCTAATGAAGAAACCACCAAGAACATCCCCGCCAATACTGACAGGGCAAGCTACTAATATATAAAAATAAGAGAAAACCCCACTGTACCCTTGTAGCCTTGATGATGTTACCTAGCTCAGAGAATGAAGGACCGCTCAGCTCAACCCTGAGCTAGAAATATTCTCTTCTGTTGGTAATTGGAGCGTGTTTGCTTACTTTTGAGCATTATGTCTGAAGGTAAGACTTACCAGAGCAGCTGATCAAGTGACTAGCTAATGCAGTGATGGCAAACTTTTTAGAGACCGAGTGCCCAAACTGCAACCCAAAACCTACCTATGTATCGTCGGGTGCCGGGTGGGCATGGCCCATTGGGTGGGTGTGGCCCATTGGGTGGGTATGGCCAATTGGGAGGGCGGGGCCCATTTGGTGGCTGCGGTGGTAACGGCAGACTGGGTGGGACTAAAAAGTTCAATCAATCAATTCCAACTTTGCAAGATCTTTTTTTTCCCCGCGAGAAGTTGAAATTGGCTGATTGATTGAACCTTTTTTTTTTTTGCACACGGCGGCGGAGGTTTTATAAAACCCAGCTGAAGGCCTAGGAGTGGGGTGACGGCGCGCGTGCCCACAGAGAGGGCTCTGAGTGCCGCCTCTGGCACCCGTGCCATAGGTTCGCCACCACTGAGCTAATGGATAAAGTTTTATTCCTCTCCCCAAATTTCAGTTCCAGCTTGCACTTTTTGAAAAGAGAAGCACCTGGGAGTTTGCAAGTACAATGAATAAATAGGTGAGCAGACAAAGAACACAGTGCTTGTGCAGGAAAATCAGACCCAAACTGAATAAGTGGCTTTTATTACAGATCCTAAGTAGCCCTAGTGACTATGCTAATTAGATTTTAGCTCCAGATATATTTAAATGTTTAAATTCTAATGGTTTTCTGGTACCCATTTGCCGGAATGGCTTGCTTGCAGCCTGTTTTGCAATCTGCTGTTGAGGCCACCAAAATACTTTCCTAACTTTGGTTTCTATTTGTATTTTTATAATAATAAACTTTTAATAAAAACGAATAATTGGAAACTGTTCATAGAGAAAAATTAGAGCAAGTAGATGAATTTGTGTACTCTGCTGGAATGTTTACTGAAGTGAGGTCATGTGATCCCCTTTTGCAACCTTCTGACAAGCAGAATCAATGGGGAAACCTGATTCACTTAACAGCCATGTTACTAATTTAACAACTGTAGTGATTCACTTAAACAAAGGTGGCAAGAAAAGTCGTAAAATGGGGCAAAACTCACTTAACAAATTTCTCACTTAGCAACATAAATTTGGGGCTCAGTTGTGGTTGTAAGTCGAGGACTACCTGTACCTGAGAATTTGTGTTGTAAAAACAAAAGAGATAAGAGTCAAGAACGAATGGTTGCTAAATTAATATGGCATAACAATGAAAACAACTAGTATATTTATTTGGCGTATGGCTAAATAATAAAAGTACATTAAGCTGGTTTGATTGTATAGAAAAATGAATTAGCTTCCCATCTCAGATTACTCAAGAGGAGGGAGAAGACTGAGAAATTGTGATTGGAAGTTGCTGGTGAAATCCTGAAAAGGGGAGATGAGAAGTTTAAAGCAGGGGTCCCCACCCCTTGGTCCATGGACCAGCACCGGTCCACGACATGCCAGAAATCGGTCTGCGCAAACAAGGGAAGCCCCATCTGCGGGGATGCAGCCAACACATGAAACCACGCCCCCTCTGGTTTGCAGAACAACCTCTCTCCAGGGTCCCTGATGCCCAAAAGATTGGGGAGGCCGCTGGTTTAAAGAACAAAAGGCAATGTATGAAGCAATGTGTGGCTGTCATAGTAGCAATGATGATTTACAAGGATAAAAAAATTGTGAAGAGGTATAGTGTTGGTATAAACTAGTTTTAGCTAATTTCCTTTAATTTCTTTAAGCTGAAAATTTTAACTCCTTTAGCTGAATATTTTAATTCTTTTTCTGTGCTGGGCATAGCATTACTTATTTGAAAAGGGAATAGATAATTTGTGCGTGCGTGTGTGTGTGTGTGTGTGTGTGTGTGGGTGTATCCACTACAGTGAATCTTCCTTGCTAAAAGTTTAATGTATTATTTAATAAATCAATACTAGGACTATGCTTCAAAAATAATTTAAAACAAATGCTCAGTAAAAAAATTCTCTCATTAAAGTTAACATAACTCTTAAAACAGCAGAACCTGGTTTTCAGGCTCACAGGGAAGGCTAAAAATGTCAGGCTGCTTTAATTAATAGAATAGAGATGCTGTATTAACACTACTGAAATCCAAAGCGCTTCTTCTGAATGATTTTTAAAGTGTGCACCATTCTAATTGAAACACCTCCACGGGATTTAAATGTTGCCTTATGCAATTGGCTGGGGAGAGAAGATGGCCACGCAGTGAGAACCTTCAGCCAGGAGAAATAGAATAGAGCATTGCCCATCCCAGTTCAGCATACTCCTATAAATAAACATGATATAAATAGAAAGCATATAAATGGAGGAATGCAGCAGCTCATGCTCCACTGAGTGAATTCCTCTGTCTTACACGTATCACAAGGGCAAAGGGTTGGTAGAGGTTTTTTTTTGTGTGCCAGCCTGTTAAAAATGCTGGTGGCATAGCTTATGTCTGGCCAGAAGAAATGTTCCCTGTTGTTTTTGTACATTGATTATATAACAAATACGCAGCTGACACAATGCTGCTTTTATCAGGAAATCCCTTGTAGGTCAAGATCTTTTTAGACCAAGATACATTCTTCAGTGACATCCTGGACATTCTTCATACTTAAACAGGTAATAAACCCCCCCTCCCCGGACAAATTTGGTTTTTTTCCAACATTGGTCTCTATAACTTTCAGAGCTAGGTCACCATCATTCCCCCCACTTCCAAATGCAAAGCAGCAACACATCTCTGGGCATTGCCCAATGACTGCTAACATGTACACTAAACTAAACCATTTCTATTAAAGCATAAGGGGATAAATTGAAATATATAGTAACTGTGCCACTTCTTGAGCTTTGAAAACTTGGAGTGCTTGGGTGGATAAATTGTCCATGCCTGTCCAAAATTTCTTGGAGGCATCAGTGGCACTCATTGTGTTTTCAAGTGAATATTTAAAGTATTCATTGCATATGTTCATAGATTGGAAAATAGCTCCAATGTACTGTATTTGTATGATTTAAGCTGATTGCCATCTGTTTACCAGCTTGGCATATGTTTTGGTTCTCCTTGTAAAGACTGCAACTTTCATGTTCTGATAATTAATTACAGAGCCTTGTTTTTAGTAGATATTAAGTGCATGTAAATCCCTTCTCAACTAATAAAACTATTGTTAAATCAACTGCATATCGATATAGAGCAAGAGATAATTTAGCTGAAATAGGAGGCTGGAAAAGCAGTTCATTGAGGGTTTCAACTGCAAAATTATTATAAAATAGCAGCTGAGAACACTCATTTGACAAAACCATAACCAAGAAATAGGCTCACCCATATATCAGGGCCCCCAGGTTGATGGCAAAACCATTTTTAATGTTTTACAAAAGGTCAGTGGGTTTGTGCAAATCTAATCTCTGGATGATGTTCCAGACAGTGGGCACCATGGAAGATAAGGCTTTCTTCCTGCACCCTGCCAAATGGCACTCGCTCACAGTCTGGAGCACTTGTAAGGTGTGCCCATAACTGCTCTGGACCAGCTGTAGGTTTTAAGTGTCAAGTGCAGGCCTATATACAGTGCATGGTGGTAACCCAGACAGGAGATAACCAATGAATGAATAGGTGTAAAGTCTCTCAGTCCAGAAATGGGTGCAGTTAGTATACAAAATAGATTTGTGAAAGGATCTTCAGAAACATGGCTTTCTTTAAGTAGGAACCATTCACCTGTGAGAACCCCCAAACTGCACACTGGGTCTGGCTGGGGCAGTGTGTCTCTTTGCACACCAGGTCTGCCTGGGGCAATGTAATCCTAATCAGAACCAAAGTTGGAAAACTTCTAGATCTGTAGAACCCCAGAATCCATAAGCAGTCGGTCTTGGTAAGATTGCATCATCCAGACTCCCATGGTCTCAAAGCACTTCTAGAATAGATTAGTGAAAAAGATCCTATGCCAACTGTCCCCTTAAAGATCTATATCAATACCTTAAATTACGCCTGGCAAGAAATTGGCAACCAGTGTAGATCTTTTAGCACAAGCATCATATGATTTTTTTAGCTTGCACTGGTTAGCAGTCTGGCTGCCACGTGTTACAAACTAGTCACTTTCCAAGGCTAGCCCACACATGTTACCTTGTCAAGATGGAATGTAATCAAACAATCCCCAAATCTGATAATTTCAGGAAAGGATGCAGCTGCCATATCAAGTGTGCTATCTTTTGAGCTGCAAGAACTAACTCTTTTTGTGTAATCTAAACCAACATTTTCCATACTCCACTTCCTGATGCATTCTGAATGCCAGACTATGTTAAACCAGCAGTTCCTTCCCAGCCTTGCCCTAGAAAGGTAAAAGTGATTCTTTTAAGCCTCAGGAAGCAATCACAGTTATGTATATCTGCCTTTTGCTGGCAGCATACAGTCCAAGGTTTTATACTGCCAGAAAGCAGGTTTCTACAGGCAGCCAATGGTGCAGTGTTATCTATTTGGAACAAGTGGCAATCTTTTTCACAGCCTCTGTTCACAGGGAGGTTGCTGGTAGTGAAAGTTATATGCACTTCAAAAATGAACATTCAGCAGAAGTGCCCAAAGTATTAAGGGTTGCATTAGCACTTTGTAAATCAGCTTCTTTAAAATCAAAAGTCTGGAAAAAAAGAGTGGTTGTTTTAATGAATAAAAAAACGGCACTGTGCCCATGCAAGGTCTATTTTTTTCATAGCTTTTCTTGGTGTATCAAATCAAAGACTTCTCTAACATTGATGAAAACCAATATATAAATCTTCTTACATCTAAATTGTTACCTAACTGGATACATTGCAGATACAGATCTGCTGTGTCAGTATGTACTAGTCTCAAATCCCCATGCCACGTTCAGGTTCTGTCTTCTAAGATTTTGCTATGGCCTCTCCAGTCTGCTGACCTCCAAATTTGATTTCAATTTCCATTATTCCCAGCCACCATAGCATGGAAGACCAAAGCAAATGAGTTAGGGGGATTATGCATAAGCAGATTGTTTCAGTGTTTGATTCCCTGCCCCCCCCAAAAAACAAGACATGCTGGGCTGAAATGAAAAAAAAATATAAACACCACTTCTTTAGTCCCCAGAAATAAAATCTCCTGCGTGCATACGCAGTGTTATCGGTACTGCATGCATATGTGAATGCATGGCCATGGCTGTCATATATCATGTGCAGCCAGCCATAATGCAGCTGGCAAGATTTATTTCTGAGTATTAAATAATACTTAATCAGTTTTCTGGCACATTTGTAACCACGCATCCAGCAGCTTCTTTGTTTTTCAAAAGGTGAGGGGGAGGTTTTCTGCATCATAAATGAACTGGTATGCAATAGAGGGGAAAGGATCTATTACCAGGAAGAGATTACTGAAGCCAAAACGTTTAGCATTTTGCAGGATTGCCTCTGTTTTTATGCAACACAGCGTGGTGACGGTGTGTATGTTCCAGTTGCTCACCACAAAGCAGCAGAGAACACTAGCTGTTGTGTTTGCCTGTGCCTTGAACTGTACACCCTTTCATCAGCAGTCGAGTCACAATCATGCATGTCTAAGTTTGTTCCAGAGGCAGGCTCTGCAGCCCATCCAGCGTCTTTGCTGGAGGCGGTTTGTACTGAGATGCAGGGACTATGTGTCAAGAGAAGCAGATACTCTCAGCCAGCAGCATCTCATTCTCCTCGCTCAGCCATACAACGCCAGCTTATCAGCCTAGACAACCATCAGACTTAGTACAAGGTCATCACGGGCAAGGAGACATTACTGCTCAACGCTGCTGGATGCAAAAATGCTTTTTTGTAGCTGCCACTCTGTGATCACCGTTTTCCAGGCTGTTAGTTTTCCAGTTGACTCAATGCCCACCAGGAGGGCAAAGGATTATAGTTCTGTGGCAGTCTTGGTGCTCTTTGAATTTGGTTGCTTTCCTGCAGACATTTCATTACTCATCCAGGTACCAATTAAACAGAACAGTGGGATAACAAAATGTCTGTAGGAAAATGATCAAGCTTAGAGAGTGCCAAGGACTCCACAATTCAAACACTGGGTGGCTCCCAATCAGTAAATAATATGAATAATAAAAGAATAATATATACATCTTGAGCTACATATCTTCTCTTATCATTTCTTTTTACACAAAATTGGTGTCCAGAATGGCGGAATAGATTTTCAGAAGGTAGCCAGTCTTGCAAGATGATCTGGGTGTTTAGTTTGAATCCTTGGAGGCGTTTCTCTATTTGTATAGGACTTCATTTCACTAAATTTCTCTCTGGATTTTTGACTGCAAAATGAAGTCTTCATGTGCAAGAGCAATTGAGATCTTAGGAAGCTTTTGAACTGGAAGTTTTATTTTCTTGTTGTGATGAAAATTGCTTCCCTTTGTTACTTTATCCAATTCGTTTTCAAAAACATTCTAGTGATAGTAAATCTGATAAACTAACAAAAGCCCCCACCTCCCCATTTTGTGGAGGAAAAAATTATTTTATATGGGGCAGTGTATTCACTTGAACCTATGAAGGGATCCATGCATTAGATTTTTGGACTGATGTAAGGTGTTCTTTCCATCATGATTAAAAATTGAAAATACATTCCTTCCTCTTGTTTAGAAGAATAAAGTGTCATTTCCAAATATTAATCGATCAAGAGAGATTGAACTCAGGATGCCGAGACAGGAAAATTCATGGTTTTGGGAGGTGTTGTTGTTAAAGTAGGCTCTGCTGATTTAATTGAATGAAACCTTGCAGAATATCCCTGATTTATGGCTGCAGATCCAAGATTCATTCATTCAATTTCATGCCTTGTCCAACTAAATTGACCATGAACTCCTTGAGGTGAAAAGTTGATTTTTAAACAAGCTCACAGACTCTCACCAAAGTTCGAGAGAGAAAATTGCATGGGAGAAGAAGTAGTAGTAAAACTGATTGAGAACATCAATAAGGTTGTGTGTGTGTGTGAGATAACTTCGATTAAACAGGGAAATAGAGCCTAGGATTTTTGATTGTACATCTTCATTCTGACAGGGTGAATACCCATTTCATTTTGTCTAAGACATGGGTCGGCCATCCGAAACTTCGGATGAGCCGCACGGACCCATTTAGCTTAAAAAAAAAAAACGCTGGGAGCCGCGCGTTCGCGCATGCGCGCGCGCCCGCGGACCCGCGCGGCCCCGTTCGCGCATGCGCGCGCGCCCGCGGACCCGCGCATGCGCACCCGCGCACCTGCGCATGCGCGCGGCCCCGTTCGCGCATGCGCGTGCACCCGCGCACCCACGCATGCGCACCCGCGCACCCGTGCATGCCGTTCGCGCATGCGCGCGCCGTTCGCGCATGCGCGCGCGCCGTTCGCGCATGCGCACCTGCGCACGCGCACCCCCCCGCACCCGCCCGCGCATGCGCGCGCGCGCCCTCCAAAATGGCGGAGGAGGCTCCGGAGCCGCAGGTAAGGCATCAAAGAGCCGCATGCGGCTCCGGAGCCGCGGGTTGCCGACCCGTGGTCTAAGACATCAGACAGAAAATATATATGATTGCTCCTTCCAAGAAGTTAAAGCCTATATATGCCCTTCAGCTGTGCTATAAATGCCTGGGCAGAGATAATTAATATATTTTGAAAGGGGAAACATAGATTAGTATTAACATAGGGCTTTGCAGAAAAATTCTTTTGATATTTTCCCCTACCAGATATCATTTAGAAATGCGTTCCAGAGAGAATTAGAATTTTGATGACATTCTGATCAACATTTTGTTTTGTTTTTTTCCATCAGTGGATTATTTTATGCCCTTACTCTCAAATTCACAACTGGTCATGTGGTGGCTGTGAGTGTCCTTTCTCTCTTTATACAATCAACTCTCACCAGTTTGTGGTTTCAATAGTTTCCTGTGTTCTTATTAAATACTAACTCCTTCCATGAAAGTTTTTCAATAGTCTATGGCAGGGGTGTCAAACTCAATTTCATTGAGGGCCGCATCAGCATTGCGGTTGTCCTCAGGGGGGCGGATGGGTGTGGCCAGGGTGGGTGCGGCCTACTGGGTGGGCGTGGATGGAGTGGGTGTGGCCTACTGGGTGGGCATGGCCAGCTCTACATCGTTCGTGTCAAGGGGGCCTGTGGGGGCCTGGGCAGGAGTGGGACAGATCTGAGGGTCTCTGGCAGAAGGGGGTGGGATCAGGGCAAGTGCCAAGGCATGGTCCACTGGAGGAGCCTCCCCAGCATGCACCCAGGGGGCGGGGCCGATGTGGCAGGGGCTGGTTCCTTGCTGTTTCCAGACAGCCTTGTGGAGCTAAGACTGAATGCGTTTTAGCATAGATGGCCACCACAAAATTGTACATTGGCTCCCGGCCGGCCTTGGCCAGGGCCAAGGCAGCGGGGGCCGTTCCCTCACTGTTTCCAGGATGGCTTCGCGGGCCACATGAAACCACTTCGCGGGCCGCATCCGGCCCCCGGGCCTTGTGTTTGACATGTCTGGTCTATGGGGATTCTCAATCATCCAGATCATGGTTATCCCAAAAGATACCTTTCCCCCCCCCCCAAAAGGCAACTAGACTTTCTTGTTTTTCCTTGAAGATGTTTCGTTTTTCATCCAAGAAGCTTCTTCAATTCAGAACTGAAGCTTCTTCACAACTGAAGAAGCTTCTTGGATGAGAAGCAAAACTTATTCAAGGAAAAACAAAGGAAGTCCAGTTGCCCTTTGAAGAAAAAAAAGGCACCTTTTGGGTTTTTCAATAGTGGTGGTATTCTCACTACTAAGGATAAACTCTCCTCCTGACAACTTGGTTGGAATTTCTCCTTCCCCATGGAAAAAATCAGAAAAAACTGTCCCACGATTTTGGAGATAATTTCAGAAAGCATTTGTGTGCTGTTCCAATTTTTACTAGGAATGCCCTCGAGAACTTGGAAACTTGTTTTAGAGTTGATCTGTTCCCGCAGCAAGAAAACATGTATAATACCCTTTGTGTGCATGTATATGTGTGTTTTCAATGGAAAAGTTGTCATCTGCAAAACTACATGAACAGAGCAGGATGATTGCATAATAAAATCCCAATCCGATCTTTTTAGTGGTAGATGAAGATGTTTTTATTCTCTCAGGCCCTTTCATTTATTTTATTATTCAGCTAAAATCAGTTTTGCTGCCTCACTCTTGAGATTTGGGAAGCTGCTGTTACATTTTTATGGAGCTGCTTTTTCATCTTGAGGTTTTTACGTCATTTTGTAATGTATCCTCTGTGTTCACAACAGAATATCCTGGCTTGGTAGTCCCTTGGGAAACTTGTCGAAAGCTGGGTTCTTACTATTTAACAAGGAATGGAAGCACAAATCAAAGCAGGAGGCCTTGCTGCTAATATGTCTCTTTCCACCCTGCATGTATTAATGGAAAGCCTAAAACCCTTTTGGTAGAACAACCAAAGGGGAGGCAGGCAGACTTCTTAAAGCAGTTTCCCATATGGCCGTTAGGTAAAAACTACAGTGATGTCCTGCACATCATGACATCATTGTACAAATTATTCCAATTATGCAATTTTTATATAATTACTAGTTTGCATCATGTGCTTGGCAACATCATGACACAGGGCATCATTCCTCCCTTCCCCTTGGTTACTTGCAAAAGCCTATGCTAAAACATCACATAATTTATTTGAATTGGGCTTAGCCTGTGCGAAGCCTGCCATTGTAGATTGCAAAGAATTGCTTATCATTTAAGTTATCCACGAGCCCAGCTCTTGGGGCTTAGTCAACAAAACATGGCTAAATATACCATCATTTAGTTTGATTTGTGAAGATGTATTAAAAAGTGATTTCTTGACATGCCCACAGCCTGCATAAAAGTTTGGGTGTGAGAGCACCGAAAAACTAAAGCGAAATCTTTTTTGAAAAGATCTAAAAAGACTTTTAAATTTTAATATTTAAGGAAAGGAGGAAAATTTTAGGGGTCTAATCTATACCCCACACCAGCTTAAGGTGTATTTCCTAACAAAACCATAATTTATGGCTATCACTGCTCCTCATTCTGCCCTACACACTGTCTGCTCATAACAAAGAAATTGTGCAATAGAAAAGAAAAACATGTTCTGTTTTTAGGAGCAGGAAGCTTCTCACTAGTGCCTCTATCTCTGAGTGGGAAGAGAGGAAATCTCTAATATAGAGCTGGTAAAAATCACTTTTCCTTTGATGACTCTTCCTTCTATACAGAGATAGCAGGAATTTGGCAACGTATGTGAGAAAACAGTCATTGTCTGAGAAGGCTGAGCCTGCTGTTGCTCTCCTCTTCCCGCCCTCCTCCTCTAAATTTTATTTTTTAGATTTTGCAACTCCCTGTTCTCAAAAGTGATAATACACCTTGGCTGAGTATCAGCTTAGAGTAGACCATGATTCTTAACCCCATTATTCTGGTGAGCGGTGCTTTACTAATAATCTGACAGCATTTTTACAGGGAGACATGTGGCTCCATTTCAAAGGAGTAAGAGCCAGAGCATTAGAGAGCATTTAACCATGTTAGAGTAGGGCTTTTCAAGTGTAGGAAAAAGCATGTAAATAAATGGACATAGAACTCATAGCTATTTAAATTGGAAATACAGCTACCCCCACAGTAGGGTATATCATGCCCAGGGCCCACCTAGTCTGTTGTTTTGTGCTATACAGAGGCCAACCACTTACATTTAGGAAGCTCATCAACATGGACTGGGAGTTGATAATCCTATTGAACTCTTGTTCCCAGCAGCTGGAATGTATTATAAGCTGCCTATGATTCGGGGGATGGGGGGGTAAGCATATAACCAATAAAACAGCCATTCATGTCCCAATCCTACATGAAACTTTCAAACCATCTTTTAAAGCTACCTAAATTAATGGCTACTACCATATCTAATGAGAGCAAATTGCACAATTTAAGTGTATGAGCACTCAGTTATTTGGCTGATTTTGGTCCTGATTAATAATTAAATGGGAAACCACTTAAGACCCACAATACTATACCACAAAGTTGAAAAATCATCTTTCAAGAAGGCAGCGGCTAGCTATTTCCATAATACTGCTAAAAAAATTGCACGAAGGCAGTCCTCGGGAACCGAGTTTGATTTGATGATATATTAATCTTTAGTGTTGTGTAAATTCTCAGTGAATGACCCTAACAATAGGAAAGAAAGAAAGAAAAATGTTTTCCTCACCATCAAAATACTAGGTAGTTCTGTTTGGTCTCACTTCAATTGCCTTCAATTGGTACTAAAAAAACAACAATCACTATAATTTTCTCTAGAAAGGGAGCTGCTTTAGCCTCTCTTTCTTTCAAAACTGCAGTGGGTCTACAGTAAACTTTTTGAGATGTGGTCAATCACAACAGGGCACAGAATTTCAAGTATTTTCTTATCATATAAAGGAATTATTACCTTAATCAAATAGTTTCATCGTTCAGCATTCCCACATATGTGGCTCCACATTTGAACTTTCCACATGGACTATGGAAAGGTACATGTAGCCACATGACTCCTAGTCAAACTTTTCCAATGCACGAATAACAGATATAGTTTCAAGAATGTCTCCTCAGGAAATATCAAGGCACCTGGGATGATCTTATTGCAGCCACACCATTATATATAAATAAATAATGCATGAATATTGAAAAAAGTTCAAGAATGGGGGGAATGGGACTGGCTTTCCTGGAATTGGAAGAATCATCGCTCTAGATCCCAGAGACACTTTAGGGAAAAATACAATCAACCAATATGTAGTTGCAGCCCAGTTTTCAGGTGGCCCTCTGGGAAATGAATTGCAATTTTATTAAGGCCTTCCATTCATGAAAGCACCCATATCCTCCTGTAACTATTTAAACCTGCCCCATAGCCCCCAAAAAGTTGAGCACCCAGGCCTTACACAACAGATGAAATGATGGTATTGATTAATGATGCAATTAAACAAAAGCAAAAGCTGTAATAAGGTCAGCATGTACAATGCCTTAGGCAAATTTGGGAGGAGTTGGGAAAATGAAAACCCTTAATACAACAATTCCCCTTTGGAAAGGAGGTGAGGTGATTTCAAATTGAGAAATGAGAGGAGATTATGGAAGAATTCCAAAGGAAAAAACTGATACTGTTTGGCCCCTTCTTTACAGGGCACTTTTCTTTCAATCTTTTCCTTCTTCCATCTCATGACTATGGTTAATTGGGCTCTCATCTTGAAGTGAAGTGTAACAAAGGATCATTTCAAATTGATTTAAGGATCCCATCTCTATGGGACAAAGACAACACTTCTTTGATCTCATGAGCCACTTCAGGTGGAGTGGTAATTCTTAGCTAATACAACTCCAGCCAGCCAGATTGGTTTCAGTCAATTTCTCCAGCCTCCCCTTTCTGATTTTACATTGTAGGTAACATATAATCCTGTTCTTTTCCTTTGATAAAGTCCACTAGGCTTTGCTGTGTTATCTGCAATGTGGCAAGAGAAAGTAAGATTTCAAGTGAAAAGTATTAGGGAGGATTAGACAGAGATTAAACAGGAATTAGACTCAGAAAGCAAGAGGAAAGGAAGGGAAAGGAAAACAGCCCTACATGTAGTTTACAGGAAAAATTAGTGCTAGCACTAACCTTTAGGTTATCTTTCATGCTGTATATAAGGTTAAAGAATCTAGAATTAGAAAAGGCCACATGTTTTCCCCCCTTTTATGATTCTCTTGTGAAGAGGGGTTATACATATTGGGCTACGCCATAATGTAGTTTGTTTCCTTATTTTGGCCTAGCATGTTACCTGAATTAAGGAATTGTTTGTAAAACATGTAAAGCCCTATGGCAAGGATGCATAAAGTGCAGCCCACCAGCATTCCTTTTGTGGTCTTAGTGGATAGATTCAAAACAGAGGTCCTTTATTTCCTTTGGGACTTTGAATGGAAAAAAAGGGGGGGGTTGAACCTTGTAGATCAGGGTTGTCAAACTGCCGGCCCGCGGGCCGGATGCATCATAGCGAAACCGCGCCCACCCCATTGCCAACAATGGCAAAAAAGTCACGATACGTCGCAACATGTGACGTTGCGAGTTTGACACCCCTATTGTAGATGCTTCAGTTAGCCATTCCATTTCTGGGATTCCTGAACTTCCTGCCCCAAATGGGTCCTCCTAGCTTTTCTACTATTAATCCATAGCCCTCAAGTTGATGGAAATTAGGTAGTCTTATTATGACAGGGAAATACATTTTTTCTGATGCAAAGGCTGTCTTTGACCTTCCATGGCCTTCCACCTAGGGCTGGGAGAGGGCCATAAAATCCACCAAGTGGCTTTGTGCCTAAAGCAGAGCAAGAACTCAGAGTCATCCTGTTTCTAGCCCAGTGCCTGCCAGCAACACCAAGACTTGTAGGTGATATGAGAATTATGGAGGTAGTTCTACTTCACCTGCAGTGATCAGTGATTCAGTCACAGTCAGTATAGAAAAGAAGCAGAGTTTTCTATTTACAGAACAGACAGATGACAGAAGGAAAGGAAATTCATGGAGGTCCTGGTATATGATTCTTTCTTTCCAATTGGAATGATGGCTAATCATTTATGTTTAGCACGATGGGCATAATAATCTATTGCAGTGTTAAGGGGTTGGACTAGGACTGAGGAGACTCAGATTCTAGTCTATCCTCAACCTGGAAACTATCTAGGTAACTTTGAGCCTGTTAACCCAAACTACCTCACGGGGTTTTTTGGGGGGAGGGGGGATTAGGAGAACGAGAAGTGTAATATCAATGGGAATCAGGCAGCATAGAAATTTAATAATTTATTACTATTGTGTATTAATCTGTGCTGCCTTGAGTATCTTGGAATAAGGTGATAACAAATAAACAGCCAAACAAGCAAGCAATGCACCTCAATGGAAGGCTGTTAATGAAATTAAAGATGAGTCAATAACATATTGATTCTTCCTTAAAAAGGGAAACAACCCATTTTTGCCATTCAAAAGTAAATTACTTTGTCTAAGCTTGAACTTTTAACTGGCATTTTGTCACTCATATAATAAAAAGTAATATGTCTCTAAAGGGGCTTACTGAATGAAATATATTTAAAATATATAATTACATACTGTATAGTTTTCACTGTTCTTATTAAACTTTGGTTCTGAGAAATTACTTCTCCACAGACATTCAGAGATAAGACAAGACACTTCATAAGTACAGAATTGGAAAAATTTAAGTGGTTTTGTCATTTGCCCCAGATTAGTTCATTAAGACTTATTTGACATTCAATTACAACCAAATTGTGCTTGCTCACACATTCCCTCTCTAAAGCTAATAATAATAGAAACTCAAAGATTCTTTATTATGTCCAGCAGTGCAATGCTGCACATTTGAAAGTAATAATATAGATTTCTGCTTTGTTGATGCTGCAAACTATCTTTCCACTCAGTTTATTCACACCATGCACTATTGTCAGTGAACAGCTAAATTACTATGCGGAGAGGTTCAGAACCAGAAAACAGCCCTGCTGGAGAAGGAAAAACCACAGGTTAGTCTAGCATTTTGTTTATCAGTTGTCTTCGGGCTGCTCACAAACAAGACATGAAGACATATTTCCATCTTGTCCTGCTGCCCCAATCTGGAAGAAACCTTGAGTCTTTCAAGACCAATAGCCCTTGTAGACATGCTCTCCATAAATTCACCCAATTCCATTTTAAAAAACTCTTCAAATTATTGGCCCTGTGTTAATGAATGTCACAAATTAATTATATGTTATGTGAAGAGCATATTAAGAGTGTATTAAGAAACTTAAAATCTCTATTTAAACAAAAGAGCCCTATGAGATAACCTTCCACTTAAAACAAATGGCATATTAAAAAGTTCTGTTAATCAAAGACTGCTGGGAGGCTAATATTTATTACTCAGAGTTTTAAAAGAAGAGACTGCAGTAACCTGGTAGAGTTTTTGTTCTGTATTCTGAAGTTGTAGGTTCAAACCTTGACCACTCCAAATATGGCTGAAAAGACTTAGTACAAGCTGGTGCTATAGACAATATAAAGTAAATTTCTATATTTCTGTCCAAAATGTATAGAAGGAAGAAAAGGGGCAAAGACCTTTCAGTATTGTGTTTTAATTGTTTAATTGTTTTTATGATTGCTCACCACCAAGAATCATTGGTTTGTGATGGGCAGTTATACAAATTAATTAAAAATAAATAAACTCTGTTCCACCAAAAGGAGCCATACATGGGAAGGCTTATTTCCATGATCCCAGGTGGGTGACATTCCCTGAAAGAAAGGATGCAGAGGCTGCCTATTCTAACATATCTTATTGAACTGGAAATTCAGATCAATTTCCACAGTCTAGAAATCATTGTATATTGAATATACACATGCACCTTAGGCAGTGGTGGGATTCAGTCGGTTCGCACCACTTTGGCAGAACCGGTAGCTAATTCTTTGTTGCCCAGGCCCAGAATGGACTTCCGGAAGCGGCATCCACACAGAGAACCGGTTGTTCACATATTTGAATCCCACCACTGAACTTAGGCACCTCAAAGCATAAATGCAACAACTCTAACTCAATTTTTAATTTGAAAGCATTGCCAAGGAAAAATCCTCTTTCATCAGATGGAATTAGAAACTGTTAGGAAAAAGTGTAGAATGTTTTTAGGTGAGAGGAAAGAATTTTGATAAGGAAAAAAAGCCGATTCTGTGCTCCAGAGTTGATGAGAGAAGCCCCCCATTTTACTTTCTCACATTATGTCTGATGGAGACCTTGGGGAAAAGAGGAAGGTGCTGGTAATAGGAATTTCACTTCCAATATCCAAATCTGTACTGTGTCATCCCTTGCTTGACTACTGAAATTTTTACTACTCCCAAAATGGATAGAAATGAGAAAGAGTGTGGGAACTGCATAGTCACTGGAACATTCTGCAAATATGTAGGCTTAATTTCCAAAATTCAGTTGGACCTTATTCAAACAATCTGGGTAATATTCATCAGTCTATGGATATAGGATACCAACTTCAGCTCTATACAGTAGTTTAAGATGTGAATAGCTTAAAACTAGTTGCATTTGTTTTCTAACACTGCAGGAAAGTTGACTTGGATTCCCCAAAGTGTAACTTTCCTGCCTGCCTGTAATCATCGGGGCTCATTGGAGTACTCTAACTTTGGAGCACCCTGACAAAAGATATAATTGCTTTGTTAATCTAGTAATGAATTTTTAATGAATTTTCTCTTTTGTTTCTGTAAGCTTTCTGGAAAACTATGCTGAGTGGTGGTGTAGAATGTTCAAAAATAAATGGCTTCATAATACTGAATTGTTATTAATGTAGAAAAAGATCAAATAGCATTATAATTGCTGGAGGAAAGCTGTCTGGAATTTGAATCCTCCATAGATATTATTTAGTGTAGGATCTGCTTAAGTATTTTGGACAGATGGCTATTCAATCTCTGTTTGAAGACCTCCAATGAAGGGGAACATATCACTTCATGAGGCAACCTAATCTATTAGTTGACTGCTCCTAGCATCAAGAGATGCTTCCTTAATGTCTTTCCCTAGTGTTTCAACTCATTGGTTCTGACCCTGCCTTCCAGGACAACAGAGAACAAGAGGAGGAACTACCTCTCCTCTATGTAAGAACACACAGTGCTTCAAGTGGGGCTTGACCAAGGCAGAGTTAAATGTGATAGTTACTTCCCTCATCTGGACTTTATCTGCTGTTAAACATCCCCAAATGTGTTTACCTTTTTAGTATCTGTATCACACTGTTGGTTCATAAACTCAAGAATATTCAACTTGTAGTTATAGAACATCCTTTCACATATATTAGTGGCAAGCTAGGTCTTCCCCAGCCTATGTTTCTACCTTTTTTTCTCTCCACAGTTGCACGACTTTACATTTGAACCATTGTTCCAACTTATCTAGCTGTTTTGAAGCCATCTATTTCTCTTCTAAAGTGTTTAACCGCTCCTCCTTGTTTTGTGTCATCTACAAATTTAATATTTCATCCATATTATTAAATGTTAAACACAGGGCCCAAGATAAAGCTCTTGAAGCACTTGTTACTACTTCTGAACTGATCTGGTACCGTTTGTGATGCTTTCTAGGTCCGTGTTTTCAAACTTGGCAATTTTACCATGTGTAGACTTCAAGGTCCAGATTTCCCCATGCTGGCTGGAGAATTCTGGGGGTTGAACACCACACATCTTAAAGTTGCCAAGTTTGAAAAAAAAACCTGCTCTAGCCGACCCGCGGGCCGGTTGCATCATACGGAGGCTGCGCCCACCCCAGCTCTGGCAATGCAAAAAAAGTTGTGATACGTCGCGACACGTCACGTGACGCAGTGAGTTTGACACCCGTGATCTAACAGTTGAATCACCTAGCCCATATTTAACATTTCATTAATGAAGATTTCAGGAGAGGCCTTGCTGAATTCTTTGTCAAACTACATTATATCTAGTGCATTCCCCCAATCTATTAGGCTCACAGCTTTGTTAATAAACATTTGGTAATAGATATGTAAAGAAATGAAAAAAGATGCCCATAAAAATGTAACTATACGTAAACAGTCCTCTATAGAAATTTTTTTAAAAAGACCCTAAACTTACCACTTATAAAAATGGTGGGATAAATTGGAGAAATTTGGAGGAGCAGAATTTAAAGAGTATCCCTACAAAAGATACAGATGAAAATAATAATATTTCTGTAAGATAAATTAGGCTCAGTTGGGTTAAACATTATCCCTTATGAGAGACTAGTTTGCTCTGTACTAATTTGGTTTGTGCTCTGAAAAAGAAGTAAACCATAACAAACCTGTAACAACCCAGTAATATCTGACAGCACTGTCAGTTTAAGACAGTCTTCATTTCCACATTTCTTTTAACGTGATTACATTTGTGTGATTTTTTTTAAAAAAAAGATAATCATTTTTTATATTTGAATTGAGATTTACAACCACACTTTTCTCTTGGATTGAGCCTAGTATGGGATGAAGGTATTTCATAACTCTTAGTATCTTTTTATGCACTGCTTTCTGCCTGAGCTTGGTCCTCTAGCAGCTTCAACTGACCTTAAATGCGCTGAAGAAATGACAGCAGATGGGAGAGGGTTTTTTAAATCCCTCTTTGCTTACTGATAGTCAGTCCCAGTGAATCTGTGTAAAAGTTTTCCTGGAATTAATATCCTTGCTTAGAAAGATTCTTTCCAGTCTGGAATACTAATTTATGTTGGTGCTGCAACATCTAGGGTTCCCAACCAAAACGGTGTACTCCCTTTTTTAATACATATGCAAATTCATTACTTCTAGAAATGATTTGCTTTTTCCAAGTGATAATTTGTATTCCCCTTGTTGATTTATTGTTCTAATGAATTTCTTAGTCTGCTTTTAACACTGCTGTCTTACAAATCAGTATTAGAAAACAAGAATCCAAGTCAGGTGTTTTGGTTTCTGATTTGCAAAATACAAGAAGCCATATTTCATTGGGTGAAACAAAACAGCCAACTGGAAGATGTCCTAAATTAGGATGGAAAGCAAGAAATTAGCATAAGAAGGAAGAAAAGGAGGACATAGGAACTCGGCCAGACTGGTGTTTAATTTTATATTTGTTCCAGATAACACGCTAACCCTCAATATGCTTTTTCATTTTTGGTGTTCTCTGCTAACTGAATTTAAGAATTAACCCTTTGATTAACATACTAAATGCTACGGTGATTTAATTTATATGAAGGAAACATGTTTTGTTTATAATTTCTTGGGTTATTCTTGGCTTGTTTTGTGTACCACCCAAACCTCTAAAATGGTCTCCCATTTTAGAAGTTTGGGAGGTACACAAAACAAGCCAAGAATAACCCAAGAAATTAGAAACAAAGCAGGAACTATACAACTCAGACCTAATGCTTTCTTTGTCCACACAACTGAACTTCAGAAAAAAATATAGTACTATTTCTTTGCTTTCAACTAAATGCAGTTAGTTATTGTTTGTAAACCATGGCCTAGAACAGTGGTGGTGAACCTATGGCACGGGTGCCAGAGGCGGCACTCAGAGCCCTCTCTGTGGGCATGCACGCTGTCGCCCCAGCCCCGCCACCCCCCGTGGCCCCTCCTCACCAGCAGCCCCCCCGGAGAAGAGTCGCCCCGGGTGCAGCTTGCGCGGAGCAGCGCAGCCAAGGACACGGCAGCCAGGCAGCAGGGACAAGACTCCGCCTTCGTGCCCCATCGCATACAGATGATGCTGCGGGGCGCGGACAGAGGGCGTGGCTGCCATGACGATGCTGGGCCACCTGGGCGATCTGTTGTGGCAGGCCGTGGAGGTGGTGGGTGGCCCTGCGGGCAGGAGAGGCGGGGGCGGGGCAGGGGCGAGGTGGTTTTGGGGCACTCGGTCTCTAAAAGGTTCGCCATCACTGGCCTAGAACTCAGTGGTCTGGGAGGACAAACTGCATCTTTGGATGATGTGGAAATGTAGACATGATTGTGCATACATATTTCCCATTATGAAATGGTATATGACTGATAATTTGGTTCTTCACACAAACTAACATAGGAGGCTTTTCAAGTTTGATGTCAGCCCTTCAAGGTGAAGAAATGGGCACAACAAAGATTCCTGGAATGTTGAATAACAAAACCTTGAAAACCTGTTCAACCTTCTGTCTCTCTCACCTTCCACTAAAAAAAATCTTTCCATTCTCCCCACCATCACAACTGATGAAGCTTCTTGGATGAGAAGCAAAACATCTTCTTCCTCCTAAAAAACAAACAAGCAAAAAAAACCCAGTCCAGTTGCCTTTTGAAAAAGCACATTTGAGACAACTATGACCTGGATGACTGAGAATCTCCACAGACAAAATCAAATTCTAGTAAGTCCTCCCTTAATGGTTCACTCAATCTTTCTCTTTTCCCAAGGTCAGCTATAAATTATAACAGTATTTCTTAAACTTTTTCTTCTCAGGACCCCTTCCCACTTTTAAAAATGACAGAGGACTCCAAAAGAGCTTTGATTTATATGAGTTATACATACTATATTAAAAATTAAAATGGGCATATTTACTGCCGCTACCATTTCTCATGATTTTTTGATAGGATTTTAACATTGTATTGTTTTTAAACTTGGACTGGCGAATAAGTTTGGTTTCATGGACACCTGAGAGGATCTTACGGGACCCTCAGAAATCCTAGGAGCACACTTTATGAAACAATGCTTTAGAAAGCAAAATAGTGAGTTTGACAACAGAAGCAAAACTCAGGCTAAATTAATAAGGAATTGCTCCTGATCTTGATTTCCTATGCATTAAGAAACATATCCGACTATTGTCGGACCTAGTTTTCTGCATGAAGTATTTGTGAGAATTTTAACATGAGACCATATCCAGAAGAGAGCAGCAAAGATGATGAATACCTGAGAGGAAAAATATAACAGAACAACATAATTGGAAGGGGCCTTGGAAGTCCTCTAGTCCAACCCCCTGCTCAAGCAGGAAACCCTATACCATTTCAGACAGATGGCTGTCCAGTCTCTTCTTAAAAACCTTCACTGTTGGAGCACCCACAACTTCTGGAGGCAGGTTGTTCCACTGGTTAATTGTTCTGACTGTCAGGAAGTTTCTCCTTAGTTCTAGGTTGCTTCTCTCCTTGATTAGTTTCCATCCGTTGCTTCTTGTCCTGCCTTCAGGTGCTTTGGAGAATAAGTTGACCCCTTCTTCTCTGTGGCAGCCCCTGAGATATTGGAGCACTGCTAAGAAAGGTTGGAGTTGCTGTATTAGATATATGTTTTTAAGAAGAAACTGGACAACCTCCAAGGTTCCTTCCAATGTTTTTATTATTGTTGTTGTTGTTGTTGTTGTTGTTGTTGTTGTTATTATTATTATTATTATTATTATTATTATTATTATTATTATTATTATTATTTTGGCTACAGAAGAAAAGACTGCAGGGAGACATAATAGCTGACTTCAAGCCTCTGAAGAGTTATCATGAAGAAGCAAGAACTTCTTCCTTCAGTGTTCAGTATTAGTCCAGAAGACAAGACACAGCACAGTGGGTTTAAGTTATAAGAGAGTAAATGACAGCTGGACATCAGAAATATTTCCCTAAAAATAAAAGCTGGTCAATAATGGAACAAAGTGCCTTGGGAGGTGTTAAATAGAGGCTGGATGGTTGTTGTTGGGGATGATGTGATAGTGTATTCTGTATAGTAGGCAGAAAGATGAGATGATCTAGTAAACTCTTAGCATGCCTTACTTTCCTGAAGAAGAAGAGAGGGAACAGAATGGGAAGATAACTTGGAAAATTTATAGATAAAACTAGTAGTGTAGTTGGTAATGTGGAAAAACTGTGGGAGGACTGTAAATGGAATACAACTTTATCTGAAGCCTCTAAAAAAATGTCTGTGAATGAGGTAGGGTAGTTGCACAGTAGAAACCTGACCTGAAACTAGCCAGAAATACTTGAAGTAACTTTTTTCCTTTCTGTTACATATTTTATTGAAAGGTATAAAACCTTTTATTGAAAGCTAGAACCTTTAAGTCGCACTGTTAATTGGCCTCTCCCAATTTATATGTGAACTCTCTCTCTCTCTCTCTCTCTCTCTCTCTCTCTCTCTCTCTCTCTCTCTCTCTCTCTCTCTCTCTCTCTCTCTCTCTCTCTCTCTCTCCCTCCCTCCCTCCCTCCCTCCCTCCCTGTCTCTCTTCCCCCTCTCACCACACACCCTGTACACAGACCTATGAACATATCCAATTGATTAAGGCTAGGACACTAGACAGTGCATCTGATAAAATGGATTTTAGTTTATAAAGTTAACCAGTTAGTCTTAGTTGCTTTAAATATGTTTGCTGTTTACATTGTGTGAAGTTGACACAGAGTGGCACAAGATTTTGATGCGGGGGTGGGGGGGGGAGATAAGAAAAGTCACTTTAACCTGCTCTAGTCAAGAGGTCCAAAACCAATCTAGTTATTTTGACACAAAGCAGAAAATCTCTCAAACTTCTTCCCTATCATTAGCTGTAACATACAGCAATAGGAGTTGACATAAATAACACTTTGGGATGGCTGGCTCAATATAGCTCTTAAGGAAGGACAGTCTAGATTTATCTGAAAATCAATCCCACTATTTTCTCCTAAAAAACAGAGTCTTGTATGAAGTTTCCTAGAAAAGCATGCCAGTGGAATCTACTTCCTAATAGGTATAGAACCACTATTTTCAATTTAGTACCCTTCGGATGGTTTGGACTGAGATTTCATATTAGCCTGGCCTTAGACCATATTGCTTGGAGATGATTGGATTTGAAGTCTAGCACATATAGTGGACCCCAAAATGGGGAAGGTTGTTGTGTAGAAAGTGCAGCCATAACCACATCTTCTGCAACCTCATATCCTCCAGATATTTTAAACCATAATTCTCATAATCTTTAATCACTAGTCATGACGACCAGACTATTAAATGTAGTACCGCAAACCTCTGGAGGATACCCTATTGGAATATAAGAAATGGATGTGTGAAATGTGCTGTGACTAAACCAAAAGGACATATGATTGTGTGTAGAATGTTCCCATTGTCCATCTGACCATTGTAGCAGGCTCTGTTGTGTAGTACGGAAACCTTGTCAAGTGTTGATGCAGTGAGCATTGTGGAGAAGATTATATTTAGTGGTATTTTCTTCCAAGGAATTGAGCATTGGTTGTGTTGTAGGGTAGCAAAATTTTTTAATTAGGCATGGAAACGTGAGTTTAAATTTCTGTTCAGGTACGTTTGTAATGTTGAAGATATTTTACAACCCTAAATTATGGCCATGGCAAGCATGAACAAATTATGAGTTTTCTCTGCTCTAATTTCCCAGGTTGCTTTTCACCATCTCAGCTAATGTTTGTCTTTATCCAGAACATATGGACTCATTTCCAAACAAATACTAGACAACAGTTATTCTTTTTTCCTAAGAGTATGTGAGATTTATGTGGGCCTGGAATCATCTTACTGCTAATTTTGAAATAGTATGCCAATTTCCCATATCATGAATTATGAATTAAACGACTAAATACAGACAATCCTCGATTTACGACCTTGATAGAGCCCAAAATTTCTATTACTAAGCAAGATATTTGTTAAGTGAATTTTGCCCCATTTTTTTTTACCTTTCTTGCCACAGTTGTTAAGTGAATCACTGCAGTTGCTAAGATAGTAACCTGGTTGTTAAGTGAATCTGGCTTCCTCATTGATTTTGCTTGTCAGAAGGTGATCACATGACCACGGGACACCGCAACCGTCATGAATATGAGTCAGTTGCCAAGCATCCAAATTTTGATCACGTGACCAGGGGATGTTGCAACAGTCATAAGTGTGAAAAACTGTCATAAGTCATTTTTCAGTAACATTGTAACTTCAAACAGTCACTAAACTAACTGTTGTAAATCGAGGATTACCTGTACTTAAAAAGAGGGGTTGCTGAGCTGGTACCATGTTGTATACGCAGACATGTAACCCTTACTTGCCTGATTACCTTGATTCAGACACTGACCGTCACAGACCTATCTGACACTATTGTAAGAACCGTGGTGGCGCAGTGGTTAGAATGCAGTATTGCAGGCTAACTCTGCTTACACTGCCAGGAGTTCGATTCCTTCAATCCTGACTGGACAAGGTTGGCTGAGCCTTCCATCCTTCTGAGGTTGGTAAAATGAGGACCCCAGATTGTTGGGGACAATATGCTGACTCTGTAAACCGCTTAGAGAGGGCTATAATGCACTGTGAAGTGGTATATAAGTCTAAGTGCTATTGCTGCTGTTATTGTTGTAAAGGTAAAATTGCAGGAGAAAAGCAGTGGTGGTCAGAATCATATGTGAACTGAACTGAACTTCTTGAAGGAAAGAGGGTTTGCTCTCTTTTTTTTCCTACACATTTTTACCGTTGCTAGTGATATTTTTTTATTTGTACAAATGGGAGAATCAGAAACTCCTCTGTACCTAATCTTACTTTTTGTGTTTATTTAGTCCCCCCACCCTTTTTAATAATGGGCTTGTTTTGGCTTTCTCTGGAAAAAAAAAATCTGGTAAGCTGAAAACATACTGGGGGTTTATTTCACGTTATGAGATCCCTCTCAGTACCCAGTTAGCTGTTTTTTTGATGCAATGCTGGTTTTCAAGATTTCCCTCCCATCCCATTATATTTGACTAAGCAGCAGGAAGCCTCCCCCCTTCCCCCCCCCAGTATTAGACCTTAAAGCAGAGAAGGGTTTGCAAGTTTAGTAGATGCAGCCCACATAACATCTCATACGTTTTCGTAGCACGAAGTACCAGTAAATTGTACTGTATTGCATCTTTCCCTGCTGTTGTCGCCAAAGGATCGCGTGCCTGATTTGTGGGCACAGAGAGGAGCACTGTTTCATGCCAAAAAGGTGCTGGCTTTCAGGAGGAGTTTACTCCGTCTTAGAAGTTGAAGGAAGGTGTATTTGGCAATACGTGTAGGGTATTGTTTTCTGAACGGCTGGCCGTGTCAGACCGACACCGAATGCAAGGGAAAAGTATTGGCTTTGAGGTCAAGCATTGTTTGCATGTGTTGCAAATGGTTTCCCCGGGAAACAGCAGATCTGCCCTCCAAGCTTGCTGCAGCATCTTCCGAACAGCATCTTGTCTCTAGACACAACAGAGAGGTACCTTTTGATATTGGGGGGGAGGGGGGGCAACCAAAAACAATGTGGAGGGAAAATGCGGAGAAGAGAACATAACATCTGCGAGCGGACGTTTCCAGAGAATGAAGAAACATACATCGAGAGTGGCACCGTTAGAACCTTTCAGTCTTTCCACATTAAATTCACCTAGATCAGACGGTAAATGCAATTTTATTTCCTCCTATATTATCTTACCTAAAGAAAGGAATTAGCTGCCATTCTGTTCTTTTTTTTTTTTCATTTTTCTTTTTGAGCCCATCTCTTCCTTTGAAAGATTACTGAAGGCCATTTGTAAAATGTTTGAAAATGTAACTAAAAGATTTATTTTTTTTAAAAAAAAAATATTGTGATTAACACCCCCTCCCCCCCGATGTCTGGCTTTTACGGTGTATAAAAACGGGTTTATGGGGGGAAAGAAAGAGATTCAGCTGAGGGAAGAAAAGTTGGTCGCCTTTCATGGTTAGTTTGCGAAGTGCTAAACCAGCTCTCCCAGTCTGCCTGTGTCATCCAATAGTATTTCAGTATAAAATCTTTCCATTTTTCTCTGTTTGAAACGCTGTGTGGTGTCACGACAGTCTCTGAGGATTAGCTGCTTATTTGGAGGGGTTCGTAGTTTAAAATAGCAGGAATTTGACGGGGGAAAAAAAATCAGGACGTCTTCCTTCAGCAACACAGCAATGACTTTAATGCAGTTGTAAATATGAAGGCAGACAATTACTCAGGGAGGAGGGGCGAGATTTCATCCTTCAGGTACTTTCTGCATCACCTGTTTGCAGGTGTGTTTATTGGTTATGCGTATTACTCCTCTCACTGCTCTTTTTACCACAGAGTTGCAGACTTCTGTGAAGCAGGAATATCCTCCAGTGCCAGCTATCAAAGATTTCAGCAATTTTGACAGCAAGAGAAGCTTAGTCAAATATCACTTAAAGCAATGTTGGCAATTACTGACAATGGGTTTATATTTATAGATGGGCTGTTGGTATAGGATCAAGTTGGCATTGTTTTTGCTCAGGGATCTATTTTCCCCTTTAAAGTTGCTCCCTTATCAATGGCAAGGAAGTGTCCCTTGACTAATTGATGCAACAGTGAGTTCCAAGGGCAATTTTCTAGAGAGGATAAAGTTTCGCTGAAGTCTGGAAAGATAAATATATAAATTTTGAGTCCTCGGCACACACATAATTGTAATAATAAAAACTGAACTTGTTCACCAGCATTAGTGCCACTGAGTCATTCCAGTTCAAACCTAGAAACAGAGCCTGGTTTACAGCAGATTTTGTTTTTTGTGGCAAGCACAACTCATAGCTAGTTAATTTGTATGGCAAGCAATGATTTGCTGAAAGCACAGATAACTGAGTAATTTGTACTGTTCATAGAATGTGAGAAAAGGAAACTTAGTCCCAAGCTTCTTCCAGAATAATAATTATTCTAGGGTTCCATGTCATGTCGGATTAAAACAAATGAGCATCATACTTATACTTTATATGAAAGATTCCAGGTTAGATTTGGTCTTGAGTTTTATGATGGGTTTTGATCGTTAAACTTCATAATGGTTGTGATTAAATTCTTTCTTCCCATCTGGTCACATATGGGATCTTGCTTTATTTAAGATCAGGACCATCTTAGTAAAATGCAGTCTGGGCCTTGATTGCTGTTGCTCCAAGGGTTGTGATTTTTCAGGAGAGGCACAAGCCTGATCAGGATTTAGAAGAAGAAATAACTTTAGTAGTTGAATCTTTTGGACTGGTAAGGTTTGATAGCTTCCAAGTAAATTTTAAGATTTTTAAAGGAGAAAATGGCATTTTAAAAAATGATAGACTTCTTAAACTAGAGTGGTCTTAAAGTTTTTAAATAAGTCGGTTCTTACAGCATCTCTGCAATATAACCCAGATTGTGTAATTTAAAGATTTTATGTCAGAAATAAAGAAAACACACCCAGAAGCACAAATGGTGTGCTGCAATGATCCTCAGTCTTTTCTCCATTTGAACTGTGCTGTTTATGTCTGACTCTGCTAATTTCTTGGTCTGATGGGCAGACTAGCAAGAATTAGCACAGTGATGCCAGCAATTGCTTGCTAGATCAGACTTAGCCTCTACTCATTTAGCTGAGTGTACTGTTTCCAACAGTGGTCAGCCAGGCATTGGAGCAGGAGAAATAGAAAAAAAAAAGGGAAGGCAGGCCAGAAGGACAGAAATAAACACAGCTTCATATCTTCTTCAACTGCACCCATAACTCAAGGAGTTACTTGTCATAAAACAGAATAACAGAATAACAGAGTTGGAAGGGGCCTTGGAGGATTTCTAGTCCAACTCCCTGCTCAAGTAGGACAGTCTAAATTGATTCATGATTATCCTGTTGTGGTGGATTTGTTAAAAAGATAAGTAGTACTGGAATCTGTGGTAAGATAGGGGAATACAATACAATGTTTATGGACCAAGAGAAATTCTTTGTTGCTTTTGCCATAAAAATCTCCAGGAACTACAAAATATGTTACCATACAAATAAGCATGATGGCCAATGGCTAATTCACAAAACAAATGTCTTCCATTAATATGCAGCAGCCAGGAAGGAGAGATGAACGGCAGTGCAGAAATGTATTGACAGAAATGGGAGCTTTTTGGTCAACAAGTCACTTTTAAATTGGGAAAGGTGTTTTTGCATCAGATAAATTTGAAATACCGTGCATTTTGATGAAAGTACAGTAAAATCATAGGGTTGGAAAGGGCCTTGGAGGTCTCCTGGTCCATCTCCCTGTCCAGGGTAGGCATTCTCTGATTATCCCGGACAAATGGCCAGCCAACCTGTGTTTGAAAAATTCTAGTGACAGAGCCCCCATACTTTCAGAAGGCGGCTGTTCCTCTACTGAATAGCTCTCACAGTCAGGAAATTACCCCTTATTTTGAGTTTAGATCGCTCTTTGTAAAGCTTCTTGTGTTTCTTTTCTGCCCCTTCGCCTTCTCTTCTGTAGGTTAAACAATCCCAGCTTTTTAAACCGTTCTTTATAGGTTTTAACATCCAAGCCCCTTATCATCTTTGTTGTTGCTCTTTGCGTTCTTTCTAGTTCTTTAACATCCTTCTTGTGGACACACAGTGTTCCAGGTACACGTCAACCAAAATAGAACCATTACTTCCCATGATCTCAACATTAAAATTCTTTTGATGTAGTCGCACTGTTAATTGGCCTCTCCCAATTTATATGTGAATTTTCTCGCTCTCTTTTTGCATAGGGTCTTTTGGAAGCTACAGCACACTATTGGTTCATGCTTAATTTGTGCTGTACCAGGACAACCAACCATTCTCCTCAACATAACTTGATTATGTTCAGCATGAAAAAATCCTGATGTTCAGTTCTGAATGTCTGAAATGAAAAAAAATTCAGATGGGATGTGGAAGAGACCGATCACATTACCAGCACTGAGCTAAAATAACTATTGTAGTAGCATCAAACAATATTCTGAAGTTTACACACACACAGAGAGAGAGAGAGAGAGAGAGAGAGAGAGAGAGAATACATTTAAAACTATATGTGCTTGCCCTTTAGGCATACCTTTATTTTTCAAGTAATTCACTCAAACTTATAATTAGTTAGAGTAGGAAGTATAAAGAATCTAGAAAAAAAACCATTGAAAACCACTTCCATACTGTTTCCAAGAAAACTACATGAACAGTATGTTCATGAAGCAACTGGCACTAAGCTTAGATTTAAAAAAAAAAGCCAGGCTCAAAAATTCATCCAGTAAATTGAGAAAGGGCAAAGGAATTTCTTTTTTACAGGTAGTCCTCGGCTTTCAACCATTCATTTAGTGACCATTCAAAGTTACAACGGCACTGAAAAAAGTGACTTATGACAATTTTTCACACTTACGACCGTTGCAGCATCCCCATACTCACATGATCAACATTCAGATAATTGGTGACTGGCATGTATTTATGATGGTTGCAGTGTCCCGGGGTCAGGTGATCCCCTTTTGTGACCTTCTGACAAGCAAAGTCAATGGGGAAGCCAAATTCACTTAACAACCATGTTACTAATTTAACAACTGTGGTGATTCACAACAACTGTTAAGAAAGAAGAAAGGTCATAAAATGGAGCCAAATTCACTTAACAACTGTCTTGGTTAACAGCAGAAATTTTGGACTCGACTGCAGCCATAAATAGAAGATTAACTATACATACTGTGTGAAAGCTTCTCCTTCTGTCCGTAGATTGGCTGCCTCAGTACCTGAAATTTACACAGTATACTATGCCATCATGTAGTTTGCTTGTTTATGGTTTTCCGAGTTGCATGAAACCAATCTATTTTATGTTCTTTAGTAAAATGAGGTTAAGCAATTTCAAGAGTTACACTGTATAGCAGAAACCCCAGAGAATTTCAAGATGAATAGCTTAAGAGAGAGAACATGATTTAGAGTTTTTCATGCAGAAGTGCTCAAATTCCAACTCTTTTTTTAACAATCAAGTTGCAAATGGGGGACAAAATATTTTGTCAACTACCAACAGAAAGTATCTCTGCTCAGGCAAGGTATACAACATTGTCTACATCAGTTTTCTATGCTCCTGATGGATGACTGAAAAGTCAGCTGCCTTTCTGGCCTTGATGACACTTTCATTGTCAGTACAAACTGCCAGATGACTCCCGAAGGACCTGGAGCAATAGGGAGCATAGGATTAAGAAAAGTTAGAAAAATGTGCTGGAATATGGTTGTTTACCTTGAAGGTAAGAGCACATCCCTGCAATGGCTTGAGTTATGGTAGTTGAAAGGGTTTTCCAGGATTTTCTAATAACTATGATGAAATATTGATAAACACTTGATCTTCAAACATCAGGGAAGAAGATTGCTAGAGAAATCAGAATCTCTTAAGTAATGACAGTCTCCTAAGAGCAGTCTGGAGACCCTTTGCTCTTTGGGACATAGAAGACAAGGGGGGAAAAAAAGACTGACAACGTTTGTCCTGGATTTGTAAATATCTAGGATTGTTCTGCATGTGAAAGGGGGGGAAATGAACTACTATACAGCTCAGACAGCTGGTTCAGTGTCTGTTAATCTTGCACTTTCTCATCTTTTCCAGTTCCTTCTGAGTTGAATTCCCATGAAGCACATATCACTACCTTTGCAATTCTCAGTGTAAATGCAAACTGTCTCTTTTAATTATGTGAACACTCTTTACAGATCAACTTTAAATTTGCTTTACTGGCTTTTTAAAAAGGAGGAAAGTAAGAAAAAACCAAGTTTTCTTTAGAAACCACCCATATAGTCAGTTATGAATGTATTTTGTTGCACCAGGAATTATGATGGGGAGGATTTGCAAACCAACTCTTACAATGACAAACAATGACACACATAATGCTCATACAACTGGACCATTTTTTAGTAAATGTTTATTCTAAAGATAAAGTCTCAGGAAGTGATTTGCTATTGTCTTTTGGGATGTCTTCATTTTCCAGTCTAGCCTACTGAATAGCCCTCATCATATCCTCTGGTAATGAATTCCATGGGTTAATTATGTGCTATGTGAAGAAGTGTTTCCTTATGTCTTTTCTAAATCTCCTTTTAATCAGCTTGGTAGGCTATAATCTGTAGTGTCCCATCTAGCCATGTCCAGCTCTGTGTAGCTTTTCAAGATCCATTTGTTCTTCCAGTTTCTTTTTAAATTCCACCCATCTTTTAGGATACTCGTGGTAGAAAATGTTGGTTTTCTCCTTTTAATCTCACATCACATTAATTTCACAACAGTCTTGTAAAGCACATTATTCAAAGCCAGTGGTAGATAAATCTTTATGCCTTATGGTTTCCTTTTAATTTTTTTTTTCAGCCTCCAGGGGCTGCAGAGGTTATTGGTGAAGCCAAAATGTTCAACCTGTTTTTAAGTTTTATTTTTGGGAGTTTGGGACATTAACACAAAACAGATATATTTATTGTTCTGGAAGCTTAGGGATATATATTTAAACACCTTAAAATGTCAAAAGGAAAAAAATCCCATCCCTTCTTTTAAAAAGAAAAGTAGAACAAGGTTGTATTAAATCTCCCAAGCATTTCACTGCCAAAAATGCTAACTTGCTATCAATTTGCTGAAATGCAATCCAGAGATGTTTGGAAGAATTGCAAAAATGAGGCTGGGGTATTGTGTGAGAGCCAAGCACTGCTAAGCTACATTAAGAAAATCTATATTACCTAAAAAAAATACTGTGAAGAGGAAGCAGCATTATTTTGGATTGTTGGAGAGGTAACTCTCTTGATCTGTAGCAGGAATAAAAACATAAAATATTTTCCCCGTATAAGTAGGTTATAAGCTGTTGTAGTCCAGATTCCAGTTTTATCACATGCATGAAATCTTATGCCTTCCATTTTCTCAGTATCTGAAAAATGGATATTTTTGGTATAATTTTTGTGAGGTTTTGCCTGGCAAGCATTTTCAATAATATTAGCTGGAAAGAGGTATTTTTGGATTTGCCATTCCTTTTTTAAAAATTAAAAGCTTTTGAATTAGAAGACAAAATTACTCACTGGGTCTCTGTATGATTCTGCTTTCTCACTTTTTCTCCTTTTAGTCAGCCTTTACTAAAAATAGCTGTTTTTACCCCATTTCTAAGTTAAGTAAGATTGAATGGAATATAGCAGAATTATTCAGAGGAATAATTTTTGTTTTGATTTTCTATGTGATATACTACAGGTAGTCCTCGACTTATGACTACAATTGAGTCCAAATTTCTGTTGCTAAGTGAGACAGTTGTTAAGTAAGTTTTGCCTCATTTTACAACCTTTCTGATTCACTTGCACAGCTGTTAAGTGAATCACTGCAGTTGTTAAGTCAAATGAATCTGGCTTTCCCATGGACTTTGCTTATCAGAAGGTTGCAAAAGGTGATCACATGACCCTGGGATACTGCAACCGTCATGAATATGAGCCAATGGCCAAGTATCCAAATTTTGATCACATGACCGCTGGGATGCTGCAACAGTTGTAAGTGTGAAAAATGGTCATAAGTCAATTTTTAGTGTGTTGTAACTTTGAATGGTCACTAAATGAATGGACTAAATGAATAATGTGAACAAGGGATTCATACTAAGAGATGGGAAGGGGATGGTATGTTTTTAGCCATCAGAATTTTGGATAGAACTAGCATTAGGGAATACAGCCAGATTTTGGTCCAAGTTCATCATTTGCATTAAAAAATTTGAATTCACTGAGTTAAGTGAAGTACCTGGCAGAAGTAGCTAAATCCCAGCAATATAATTGTGACATTTGCAAACATCAAATATATGACTAGTATATCGTATTTACTACTATGCTTTCTATTGATCCTATAACATCATGCCTTGGAACATGACAAACCCTTCTATAGAATGAGGCTTTCTATTTCAGTATGAAAGGGATTCTGATAGCCGTATCCAAATGAGCTAATCATTTATTTCAGCTACAGCTTCAAAACATATTCGTTAAGGTGAGAAGATGTAGCTACTTCCTTGAAATATGGAGACCTTTCAGGTTGTCCTGTAACAATTCTCTAATATATTCCATTTTCAAGAGAAGAAAACAATCTGGTCATTTTCAGAGTGTAATCAGACCTTCACAGAAGACTTCTATGAGATGCTGTACAAATGTGGAAGATTGCCATCATCAGGAAATTATAAGATACTTTCTAACTAAATCTCCATGGAATTCTGGCTCAAAGAATTTAATTAATTTAACTGATGATCATGATGATGATGAAAGCCAGTGTGGTTTTGAGATGTAGGCCTAGACATCTTAAAGAAATATCAGTTGCTAGCATATTAAATATGCTGCAGCTGAAGCCCTAACTTCTACCATGGGATCCCTGCTCCTAACCCTAAATGTGTGTGCCTCCACAATTGCTCACCCACTGCATGTCTCATGTTCCAAGTCTGATTCCTGATACCTGAAGTTTTATTGGGAGGCTACTTATGAACTTAGAGTAACTGCAGCTATAAATACATCAGAGAAATCTCATCTGAACATCCACTTTGAGTCTTAAGTGCCACAGTTGAAAGAAATCATGTCAGTTAGGATGATACACTTCTTTACCAGCTGTGCATGTGCAACAATCTATAATGCATGCACTGTCGTGTATATAATAATTGCATGCATTTGTGGGAATGCTCCTCTAATTCGTTCTTTTCTTCAGAAACAAATAGCATTGTTGCATCTGAGAACCCTTTTCTAATTCTTCCATTAACTTAATCATAACTGCATTTATAGATGGGGGGATTTTTTTTTTTAGCTTTCCATGGCTACAAAATGCATTTTCTTTCATCCAGACAGCAAGTGGTTCATTTTCAATTGCACATTTTTTTTAATGCTTCAAGGTGTTTTGATAGAACAAAACATGAGTCAGTTGCCCATCTCTTGCTTCTAGGACGTTTACCCACCAAACTGATGCAAACTCTTTCTTCCCAGGTGCCTCCCGATCCTCTGTTGTCCGATGCAAGCCGGGAGCCAACTGCCCCAGCACACAGAGTGGCCTCCGCAGGCAGCATTCCCCTTTATCCGCTGCTGCTGAAGATTCTGCTGCTCCCATTCTAGAGCTGCAGAGTCGAAGTCCCTCTGGATTTTGCCGGCACGGCAGAGGAGAGAGGCAGGACAGATCAGGTAGGCTTACAGTAGACTTGAGTAAAATGAAAATAAACTGTAATGGGGAGAAAAGCAAACTTTTATACTTAGGCAAAAAAAACACCAAAACCCAACCAAAGGTACAAGTACAGATTAGGCAAAAACTGGCTCAAAAACAGTAACTGCAAGTGGCACCTTGGAGTCCTAGTGGACGATCACTTAAATGTGAGC
The DNA here is from genome assembly GCA_023970755.1 of Azemiops feae. NCBI lineage: Eukaryota > Metazoa > Chordata > Lepidosauria > Squamata > Viperidae > Azemiops > Azemiops feae. The sequence continues at coordinate 2,919,105 of JALGBA010004279.1, read as the reverse complement.
CAACCGTGTGCGGCAGCAGCCAAAAAAGCTAATACAATCCTTGGCTGCATAAACAGAGGCATAGAATCAAAATCATGTGACATATTAGTTCTGCTTTATAAATTCTTAATAAGACCACACCTGGAATACTGCATCCAGTTTTGGTCACCACGCTACAAAAAAGATGTTGAGACTTTGGAAAAGAAAGAAGAACAAGAGCAACTAAGATGATTAAAGCCTGGAGACTAAAACGTATGGAAAACGGTTGCAGGAATTGGATTGGCTAGTCTAGAGAAAAGAAGGGCTAGGGGTGACATGATACAGTATTCCAGTATTTGAGGGGCTGCCACAAAGAAGAGAGGGTCAACTTATTTTCCAAGCACTAGAAGGCAAGACAAGAAACAATGGGTGGAAACTAATCAAGGAGAGAAGCAACCTGGAATTAAGGAGAAACTTCCTAACAGTGAGAACAACTAACCAGTGCTTGCCTTCAGAAGCTGTAGGTACTTCATCACTGGAGGTCTTTAAGAAGAGAAATGGTATAGGGTCTCCTGCTTCAGCAGGGGGTTGGATTAGAAGACCTCCAAGTTCCCTTCTGATTGATTATTCTGATTGATTGATTATTCTGATTGATTATCACAACTCCATTTGTGCCTTGGGTGCAAAATCTTCTCTGCCCTACCCAAGCATGAATGGTATGGTTTCTTGGGTTGTGATCACCATTGTCCACTTTGCCCATACTTTTCTATGCTGGGGTTTTGTAGGCAAGAAGAACTACAAACTACTAACAAAATGAAATTCAATGGTGAAAAAAGCAAGGTTCTACATTTAGGCAAGAAAAACCAAATGTACAGGTATAGTATAGGGGGTACCTTGCTCAATAGCAGTAACTGTGAGAGGGACCTCGGAGTCCTAGTGGACAATCACTTAAATATGAGCCAGCAGTGTGCTGCAGCTGCGAAAAAGGCCAACACAGTGCTAGGCTGCATTAACAGAGGGATAGAATCAAGATCACGTGAAGTATTAATACCACTTTACAATGCCTTGGTAAGGCCACACTTGGAATACTGCATCCAGTTTTGGTCAACACGATGTAAAAAAGATGTTGAGACTCTAGAAAGAGTACAGAGAAGAGCAACAAAGATGATTAGGGGACTGGAGGCTAAAGCATATAAGGAACAGTTGCTGGAATTGGGTATGTCTATTTAATGAAGAGAAGGACGAGGGGGGACATGATAGCAGTGTTCCAATATCTCAGGGGCTGCCACAAAGAAGAGGGAGTCAAGCTATTTTCCAAGGCGCCTGAAAGCAGGACAAGAAGCAACAGATGGAAACTAATCAAGGAGAGAAGCAACCTAGAACTAAGGAGAAACTTCCTGACAGTTAGAACAATTAACCAGTGGAACAACCTGCCTCCAGAAGTGGTGAATGCTCCCACACTGGAAGTTTTTAAGAAGAGACTGGACAGCCTTTTGTCTGAAATGGTATAGGGTTTCCTGCCTGAGCAGGGGGTTGGACTAGATGACCTCCCAGGTCCCTTCCAACATTATTATTATTATTATTATTATTATTATTATTATTATTATTATTATTATTATTATTATTATTATTATTATTATTATTATTATTATTATTATTAATGGGCAAAAATGGTGCACTATGTGGCCTTACACAGATGTTTGTAGCAAACTAGTTGCACACAGAAGATCCAGAAGAGACAGAACACCTCTCCAGGATGAAACATTAATTCCATACCATCATTATGGCAAGGGTCACATTGAAACCAAACAGGATCTTTCAAACCTCGAGACTAACCTTAACTTGATTCTACCATCAGAACACTAATTTTATCTACCTTGGTCATGATGAGAAGAGAAAGAATAGGGTGGAGGAAAAGGTTTTTCTTTTATCCTGGTGAAAGATCAGTCTTAAATCACCAGGAAAATGTATGGCAGAGAAGGAAAGATTTTTCCTTAAATGTAGCTTTCACCCTTGGTGACTTTGATTTTAAAAACATAATAATCAGAGAGAAAGCTGTAGAAATGTGATTCCCCCCCCCCCTTTGCCTTGTGACTCTCTTATCTCATGATTCCTCTTTTGCTAATCTCTGAATTTATTTTGGCTGGCTAAGAGTAGCCACAAAAAAATGCAAGTGTATTATTTTTTTTCCCCTGCCTTTCAATTTACAGAAGAAAAAAACCTAAAGAGGGTGATTTACAAAATTCTGCAATGAAAACAATAAGATAAATACAGTTATATTATTAAAAATAATATAACCGAGTCATATAGATTAAAATATCAATATATTTCAATCATTAATATAGCATACAGTTTGAAAAGTAGACAGAACATCAATGTAATTGTTGCAAGGTCTGGATAAGAAAATATTATCGCGAAATGGGCATTGTGATGAAGAAATTGTAGAAATGTATTATCGTTGTAATTTAGATACAATTTAGCAGCCATTGTGTTACCTATCTGTCTTATCTAGACCACGGATGTCGAACTCGCCACATCATGTGACGTGTTGCAACTTTTTTGCATTGCTGGATCTGGGTGGGCGCAGCCAGCCGGCGGGCCAGCAGTTTGACACCCCTAACCTAGACACTAGGATTTGAAAACAATTTGATGGAACATAATCAATTAATAATCAATGTTATTTATCAAACATTTGCCAGTGCTGGAATGCTTAGTAAGATAGTTGCATGTAGAGATGTCTACAAGATACACTGTTTCCTTCAAATTGACAAAAAGCAGTATGTGTGTGTGTTTGTTTGTTTAATTTACATGCTGCCCAAAGCGACTCTTGGATGTGTTGCCTAGTTGCAAACTCCGCCCCTTCCATTTTTGCATTTGTGTGATATCATACACGAAAGGAGCGGAGCTCTCTCCACCTCTAGTTGCATCCTCTATCATAGTGATGGCGAACCTTTTAGAGACCGAGTGCCCAAACCGCAACCCAAAACCCACTTATTTATTGCAAAGTGCCAGGGCCGCATCAGCATTGTGGTGCCCTTGGGGGGGGGGCAGGGAGGTGCCTCTGAGTGCTGCCTCTGGCACGCAAAAACCGGGGGCGCAAAAATGGGCCACCATGTTGCAAGGTGCAAAAACGGCCACTGCCGCGCCGCGGGGTGCAGATACAAGGCGCTGCACCATGCAAGAACGGGGCAGAGCTAGTGAGTATCATGCAGGCACTAGCCCCGCCCCATTTGCAGCGCATGCATGCTCGCGGCCCCGTGCATGCATGCACGCATGTAAAATGCTTCCCCCTCCCTTTTCTTGCAGTCCACCAATCGACAATGGTTGGTGACCTCTGCTCTACCACCTCTACTCAAGTTTGCTAATCGGCCGCTTCGTCTCCTTTGTGCTGGGCTCCTGCTCCAGGCGGCAGTGGCGGCCTAATGGACCTGCTGCTGGCGGTGGTGGCGCGCGTGCCAAGAGAGAGGGCTCTGAGTGCCGCCTCTGGCACGCGTGCCATAGGTTCGCCACCACTGCTCTATCATTTGGGGGTGAGGGCAAATGATATTTTGCGTTAAGATTTATATTTTGTAAAAAGAACCAAGTTGTTCTCCTTTCCAATAACAGAGGGTTGCATACTGGTACTGATACTGTTTCCTCTGATTGGCATTGAGTCTCCAGGATCTCAGATAGACAGTGGATTTTCACAGTACTTTTACTTGATTGTTTTTCAGCAGACTTCCTTGGAGCTGAACCCTGGATCTTCTGCATACAAAGTTTGCACCATCGACTTTCCAAAGTATAACAGTATATCCTCTGTGCAGGTTCTATTGCACAGTTGATTTGTATGCGTAGTTGTAATAGAAGTAGTAGCAGCATGCAGGAACCAACCCCAGACATGAAGATTGAAGCATGTTTTGAAATGTTCCTTTGTAAACTAACTATTGCAGCCAATCCTAATCCAATTCTTAACTAATGGAGAAAACTTCATGGGTTCTCATTCTTTTAATAAGTCAGCCAGTCAAGTAGCTGTTTAGGAACTCTTTGTGCATGCACAAAACCATAAATCCATTAGACTGGAGTGAAGAAGTTGATGATCAAGATAACAAAACAAATCCAATTAGTTAAGGAAGATAGGGGGAAAGAAACGCAATACTCTAAAAATAGAGGGATCATAATTACCTTACTAAGTTTTACCCTAAAGCAAGTCAGACAGCTGGGAAATGGAATTTTGTCTATCGTATTTGGGATAGCTCAGAACCAGACAAACAGGAGGTGTCCCCATGAAAATAGTCAATATTTTAATTTAGAAAATTTAATGTCTGATAGATTAATCCTTTGCTTTATGGAGCGATCAGAAAGAAAAGAATTTCTGCTATGAGAAGCTATGAGAGCTATGGGAAGAAAATGAATCTAAATTTCAGTGTTTGCTGGCACAAAAGTTGTTCTGATGGAAGAAATCTTCCCCTTTCTCTAGGTAACAGTTGATTATTTATTTATTAATTGTATATGGCTGCCCAGCTCATATGCATGACTCTGGGCAGCTGAGAGGACAAAAACAGAATAAAATCATAAATAACATAAAAATAGCAGCCAAGAACACTCTCCGCATGTCACATTCAATATAGCCAAGAAATGGGCTCACCACATTAGCAGAGCCCTGAGCTTATGACAAAGCCAAGTTTTTAATGAGTTGGAGAAGGCCAGGGTTGGGGCAACTCTGATCTTGGAGAGGGTGAGGTACCAAAGGGCAGGTGCCAGAGCAGAAAAGGCCCTCCTCCTGGGCCCTGCCAATGTTGTCCCTCTTGCAGATGGGATCTAGAACATACCTCTCCTGCTGGATCTAATAGGATTGCTATTTCTACTGTTTGTATGAGGTATACAGATACAAAATTCCTTTTATAGACCATAATAGTAGTTGAATTTTTCCTAATTAATTTATTTGCAGCAATCCCTAATACTTTTGGGTTTCAGTAAGAGTTCGTTAGTTGTATATTGTCACAGAAAGGTTGTCACAGTTGTAGTAATAATAGTATAGTTGATTTCCAGGAGATCTAAGCCCTGTTCAGGTGATACCTTTGCAGGTAGATCTCGACATGCAAGAAATGGTGAGCAGCTCCTCCACTTTATAAATTATACTGGTCGTTAAAGGGCTGGTTTCCAAGGCTACAGTTGATTATCTGCAGTGGGAAAATGGCTTTTACATCATAGTGGAAAGATCTAACTCAGTGTGTCCCATGTATTCCCCCTCTAGCATATCCCTCCCCTGCCATCTGGTCTCCTTAACCATATACATTCATCCGAGGTGGCATCATCTGATGTTGGTGGGTAGCACTTCTTGTGCAGGAAAATGCTACCCATTCATAATTCTCTACTTTGAGAATCTTTTTAGAGCAACAGATACTGGATAGCTGACTGGGAAGTCAACCATCCAAGAGAAATGGTTGTTTCAGGCAGTGATTGCAAGATCAACCAATGGGACCTTGGCCCACTTTGCTTCTCCTCCTGGTCCCTCACCCAAAGCATCTGCTTTGTTGTACTTCATGATAGGGCCAGCTGTGATCCTCCATCTGTTGCAATAGAAATTCTATTTTGCTAATTCTGTTAATTTGCTGCAGTTGATAGCCTCTGCACATTTTTTTAGTTAAGTATATAAGATAGCCATCCCCAGCCTGGCATCCTCTAGAAATATTGGAATTGCAACTTTTAGCATTCACAGCAAGCATAGCCACTTCCAACCCATCTGAAGCTGAGGCTGTCTTACTATAACTTCTTAAAAATCTGAAAAACCTCAGCAGTTACTGACCTTTCTCCTTGCTTTGCTACTCCCTTCTTTGCTTCTACTTGTCATGCAAAGTAGAAGCAAAGAAGTTATCCTTTTTGTGATTGTAAGGAAGAATATTATTGAAAAGGCAACCCAATGTGAGATGCTGACTATGGCAAGTTTATGTTTATAGTAATAGCAGCAGCACTTAGACTTATATACCGCTTCATAGTGCTTTACTCCAGGTGATTTACAGACTCAGCATATTGCCCCCAACAATCTGGGTCCTCATCTTACCCCCCTCAGAAGAATGGAAGGCTGAGTCAACCTTGAGCTGGTGAGAATCGAACTGATGGCAGTCGGCAGAATTACCCTGCAATATTGCATTCTAACCACGCCTCTTATTCAGGAAAGATGGACAACAGCATAGAGGTCTTATTTAAAGGCCCACTAAATATGAGAATTGGCATTATAGATGGGAGCAGAGAAGAGAAATAGATGCTGTAAACTTTGATGTCAAAAAGATGCATTCAGGATATGTAGTTCTCTCCTCGACCCCAAGAAAGATTTACATTAATTCTGTTCCTCTTTTCTGACAGTGCATAATACCGAAAACTTGCTCAGATACTAGTGATATGAAAATCCCATAACTCTAATATGATGTTCTTCTAGTCTACCAACATTTACAAGATCACTTAATTCCTTCTCTTCTTGAAATCTTCTTGGCTAGCATTTCCCATCTTGGCATCTTCCAGTTGTGCTGAAACAGAAGCTCCCCAAACTCATACAAGCAGAAGTCATTTTTTTTTGGCAACAGGAACAATGCATTTTGTCTGGATGTTAACAGTACTTTGAAAAGTTATGGTTTCTTGTGATTCCTCCTTTTTCATTAACCAGGACAATACATTGGTCTCCAACCTAGCCTTCGTTTCTTTAATTATCTTCATTGCCTCTGTTTGCAGGAGAAGAAGAGACACAAACTAAAGTTGAAAACAGCAGCCAGGAGAGCCACGCACAGACCCGTTGTGAGTCTTGTACATCTACATTTCTCAAGATTGTCTGGGGATTTCTAATTATTTTGTCAGTCTCATCCTCTTGGATTGGAACAACACAGATTGTCAAAATCACATACAAGAACTTTGATTATCCATTTTTCATGACTTGGTTTTCTACAAATTGGAATATTATGTTTTTCCCCATTTATTACTCTGGCCATCTTGCAACCGCCCAGGAAAAGCAGTCTCCAATCAAAAAATTCAGGTAGGTTTCCAGCAGTCTTTCCTATTTGGTTAGACTTCAGTCTTGTCACTTAAAAGACTTTGACATCTTTTCTTCATTCAAGGAAAAAAAGAGATTGGAAAAAGTTTTGTAGCCATGTCAATTTGTTCAAAGAACAGTTCTTCAAAAAAGCATTCTCATTTTTTCTTTCTTGTATATATCTAATGAATTCTCCTCCTTTTTGTTTTTTTTTAGAATGTGTTTTAAAAAATCCCAATACATGGCTGACTGAGTTTTCCAGAACTTTTCATGAAATAAAATGTTACAAAAAATGGAATAAAAAGCCAAAAGAAAGTCCAAAGTTTAGATGATTAGTTGTTTTACATTATTTGATGAATCCACACAATTATTATTACTTTCTTGAAAAAAATATTTTCATATTACATTAGAGACTATGTCAGCTCCCACCTTATAGCTTGCTTGTGCTTCGCTGCTATATGGCAAAAACTGTCATGAACTGTGGGGAGGGGGAATGAAGGAGGGAAGGCTTGGGGAAATGAAAGTAAGTGCTGTATCTCCTTGAGATGCTGCCTCAAGGTCACCCAGCTGGAAGAAGGAGAGAGCTGTATACCAAAATGCACTTGGACTGACCATAATGAAAACATCTTGCCTGAACCTGATTGGTTACACTGGGGTGGTCAATGAGAGATAGTTAAGGGAGGGAAAAGTAGAACTTAGGGATTTGGACACGCAATTCTCAGTTCTGGCTTTGCAATACTGCAATACACTTGATCTCTAATAAACCATACCTTTCTCAACAAATGGAGCCAAGGATCATTTCTATTTAGAGATTTAAGTTGTGGCAGGTCTGACAGACTGCAAGTTTTAGCCTTTTTGTTATTCTGGCATCTGGAAACTAAAGCTCTGAAGGAAGAGGGGAATCATTGTTCAGTGATAAAATGGCACTTGCATGCAGAATGTGTCTAGTCCAGGGACTGATGTTCTTGTATAAAAGTAGCAGATGACAGAGAGATAATTCTTCATCAGGTACTTTGAAGGATTGTAGCTACTTAATACTACTTAGTAATGTCAAATTTTACTTTTTAGAAGTAATCATAAATTCCATGAAATATTTTAACTAGGATTAAGTAGGAAATCAGCTAAGAGGGATCAATTGCTTGCTGTTTGGGGTTTTTTTTCATTCAGAGCAAATTATCACCAACAGCTTGTATCTTGAGTGGCAAATTGAATGACGAATTCTCAAACTAGCAAGATGTTATCCTAGATTAATGCTTCTCAACCTTGGCAACTTGAAGATGTATAGACTTCAGCTCCCATAAATCCTCAGCCAGCAAATTTTGGGAGGAAGCCCATACATCTTTAGGTTGCCAAGGTTGAGAATCTTAGTCCTAGATGTTTCCCTTGAGCAAGATCCTATGTCATATGATTTCCACTCCATTCCAGATAGGTTGGAATGCAATCTACCCCATCTGGATAGGATTCCATGATGTCTTTTTTCTTATCAGTCTTCTTCCAGGCCATGCTAGCACAGGCAAGCCTTCAATGGTTATGCCTTATTGGGCCACTGTTGAATAGGCAAACCTTTAAAAGCCAAAGTGGCCAAAATCCATCTTGGTTCACCTGCTCATTTCTCTCTTGCTCAACACTTCAAGACTAGTCAAACTGTCCTCTTCCCTTCCTTCCTCTTGGAAAACTTTCTGTGTAGGTGCTTATTTCTTTATGTCTATGGAGATTCTCTGCCATCCAGGTCATGGTTGTCCCACAAGGCAACTGGCAGGAAATCCAACAATACAGATAGTCCTTGACTTACGATCGGAATTGGGGCCAGAATTTCCATTGCTAAGCAAGATGGTTAAGTGAGTCACGCCTGATTTTATGTCCATTTTTGCCATGGTTGTTAAACAAATCACTGCAGTTGTTAAGTGAATCCAGCTTTCTCCATTGACTTTGCTTGTCGGAAGTCAGCTGGAAAGGTTGCAAACGGTGATCACGAGACCCTGAGACGCTGCAGCAGTTGTAAATACATGCCAATTGCAAAGTGCCTGAATTTTTGTCATGTGACAATAGTAGTAGTAGTAGTAGTAACAACAATAACAATAACAACAATAATAATAATAAGTTGGAAGGGACCTTGGAGAACATCTAGTCCAACCCCCTGCTCAGGCAGGAAACCCTATACCATTTCAGACAAATGGCTGTCCAGTCTCTTCTCAAAAACTTCCAGTGTTGGAGCATTCACCGCTTCTGGAGGCAGGTTGTTCCGCTGATTAATTGTTCTAACTGTCAGGAAGTTTCTCCTTAGTTCTAGGTTGCTTCTATCCTTGATTAGTTTCCCTCCATTGCTTCTTGTCCTGCCTTCAGGTGCTTTGGAGAATACTTTGACTCCCTCTTCTTTGTGGCAGCCCCTGAGATATTGGAACACTGCTACCATGTCCCCCCTCGTCCTTCTCTTAATTAAACTAGACATACCCAATTCCAGCAGCCGTTCCTTATATGCTTTAGCCTCCAGTCTAAATCATCTTTGTTGCTCTTCTCTGTACTCTTTCTAGAGTCTCGACATCTTTTTTACATCGTGGTGACCAAAACTGGATGCAGTGTGGCCTTACCAAGGCATTGTAAAGTGGTATTAATACTTCAGCCGATCTTGATTATTTCCCTCTGTTAATGCAGCCTAGGTCTGCGTTGGCTTTTTTGGCAGCTGCAACTGTCAAACTATGGGGATGCTACAACAGGGCAAGGACCAGTCATAAGTCACATTTTTCGATGCCATTATAAATCAGTCGTCAAACAAACGGTTGTAAGTCGAGGACTACCTGTATTCTATTTACTTTTTCCATTCTCCCAGATGGAAATACTATAGTCCCAAGTCAAATAAGTCAATTCAGATTTTTTTTTAAAAAACATGAAATTGCAAACCTAAAAACATTTCTAGGGAGTAAGCCTAACTGACTTCTGACAATACATGAATCCTTCTCTCACATTTGAAAACCTCTACATCAAATGTCAATTTTAGATGTGGATTGTTATTATTCAGATAACTATATTTTAAATTCCATTAATATCACCTCTTGAATCATTTTCTTTCACTTAGATCATAATTGCAAGCAAAATGCTGGCTAAAAGTAAATAATGATTGATGTAGTACATATAGATCCTAGCTGGAAACGCTTTTACCACATTCTATTATACATAAATACTTTTGCCCTTTCAGTTTAGACTCTGGAAATTAATCTAGTTCTAAACCTTTGCAGGCAAAAATCCTTACTATTTTATGTTCTGATTGAGTAGCGTCTACGACAGAGCACCATCTGCCTGCCACCCTATTAAAGCATGTGAGCATATCATGATTTAAAATAATTGGTCAGCCATTCTGAAGCATGGCTGCAGAGCAAGATTAAAAACTAAAAGTTATGCTGCTGTGAAAGTGCAAAACTGGGAGGAGACTTGTATCCCCTAAACGAGGAATCTTTTTATTCTTCTAGGGAATGTAGTCGGATCTTTGGTGAAGATGGTCTGACGCTGAAGCTCTTTCTTAAAAGAACCGCCCCCTTTTCTATTTTGTGGACTTTGACTAACTACCTGTACCTGCTGGCTCTGAAGAAGCTGACCGCCACAGACGTCTCAGCCCTCTTCTGTTGTAACAAAGCCTTTGTCTTCCTGCTCTCCTGGATTGTCCTGAAAGACAGGTTCATGGGTGTCAGGGTAATGGCCTAGACAGCTTTTGTTCATGATGGTTTCCATTGCCCATAATTTACTTTGGAGTTCTAGGACAACTATTGTGCTCCAAAGAACGCATGTCAGGTGTATCCATATTTTGTGAAGTGCCCAGTGAGTACTACAAATCGGAGGGGATTATTATTGGTTTAGCAGAAATGGTTCCGGGCAATGAAGAATTCGGAAATGGCACCAAGGTTCTCTTGAGTTCATGTCCAGCAACAGCACTATGAGGTTACCTTTTCATATATGACTGTTTCTCAGTTCTCTGTTCTCTTGAACGCTGCCCTCAGATGGCGATCGTGAAAAACAGCCACAAGCAATTAATCCATTAAGGATTAATGCATAATTTCATACAGTGTCTTACTTTGGAATGCATGTGGGAGACATTATTATAGAAGAATTACGGGAAGCATTAAGACTCGTATAATCTCACATTCTTATTATTTGCCAATATAATAGGAGGATGTAGAATAACAGTGCTTAATTTTATTATTTTTAATTATGCTCCAAATTTAGAAGCGAATTTTCAGTTTGCATTCCCAAACATAGCGTTTTACTTTTCCCGTAAGAGCAGCAATCCCATTCACTTATCTGAAACAAAGAAAAGAGTGGATTTGCAATACGGTTCTGGTGGGAAATAGATTAGTTCTTTGCTTCTAATCTCAGAGACAAGGCAAACTTTGGCCTCTTTCATCTGCATCCCAGATGTCAGTCTGTTTATTCAGTTTCATTGAATTGAATGCAAGTGATTAAGAATGGCAGCATATTCTTTTCTTTGTTTATAAAGTCCACTTTGGTTTCTACCACCGTGTGACAGAATTTAGGTAGCTGGCTTCACCACAATCTGGAGAAATAGTTGGAATTTTAAACTACGTTCTCCTTTTAAAAGATTTTTTTATAACTAACTAATGGCTATGAACATACCTACTATTCCTTGCTCCTCTTATTTTCCCCACCGCAACAACTTTATGAGGTGGGTTGGGCTGAGAGTGACTGGCCCAAAGTCACCCAGCTGGCTTTCATGCCTAAGGTGGAACTAGAACTCACACTCTCCTGGTTTCTAGCCTGTTGCCTTAACCACTAGATAAAACTGGCTCTTTCTAGTGAGAAGGACCTTTCTATCTTTAACTGGCAAACAAGAGCATTATAAATAATGAGAATTGGTACTCAAGGTTACTATATTAAGAATGTCAGGATGGGTGAGAGGGAAAGACTAGTGACTAGTCTCTTGTCCACTAAGTTCACTTGAAGGAAAAGCACTTTCCCTCTGCAAATTCTCTTCAGCTGAACTCTCCAGTAGAAATTAAAATAAAGGTGCAATTTAAAGAAGACTTGGCTGAAAGGGCTGAGGGGAAATTAATGTTGGTGAGTGGAATGTTTTGGGTGGGAAGATGGGCATATAAGTCGCTTTCTAAGATAAAACAACTAAATGAAGTAATATGTGCGAGCCAAATCAAGAATTACATTACTATAAATGCTTACTGATATCAGGAAGGCCTTGGGTGGCAGGGCTCATATTTCATTGAGAAAAGACTGTCCTTTAAGTCTGCCAGATATAATTGCAGTTGCAGACCTATAAGAGGATCATCTTCTTGCTTTCCCAAGTATAGCATGAAAATATAATACCCACTTTTGGGGAGTCCTATCCAACATTCTCTTTAAGCACCGTAATACATATTAAAAGTCAGCAGTTAGTCACTTTTCGTTGATCTCAAAAACTAAGGCAGGCTGGCCCTGATTATTACATGGGAATTCCAGAGCTATTTTCTAGACAGGGAAATCAGTTGGAAACTATTTTGGTGGAGTTGAATTTAGGTTCAGGGCATCTTTACTTTCAGTATCGGAATACAAAGCAGCTGTTGCCAATTGCATTAATCTTGTCTGCATGGACCATCACTTTAGCTCCATTTTTTTCTAGCACTATTTCAGTAATTGAATCATATCAAGTAATAATATCCAGTGGAATGGGGGGGGGGGGAAATTCTAACAATATCCAAATCAGTGCCAAAGCAAATCTTTGATTGAGGCTATTGATTAAAACAAAACAGGATCAGTCCTCTCCAAATATTTGTTTCGTGTGTTGGTATCAGTAGAATTTTTTTGTGATTGGACTATTACATAATTCTCTAGTAATCCATTTATTTTTTGGAGGCAGCCTCTGATCAAATTGACAGAAGGCCTTTTGCATTGGTGGGCATTCTCAGTTAAAGGCTAAGAATCTAATCTTGACAAGTTTAGTATTTAATCAATGGATCCCCAGGGCTAACTTGGTTTTACCATTTTATCTGGGTACACCTGGGCTGAGCTAAGATTTTTCATATGCAAAGCAAAAGCTCTGAGCTATGATCTTCCTGGCAGGCTGAGTCACTTAAAGTTAGCTACTCACTTTCTCAGACTTCTCCCGTCTCAAAGCTCCTGGTTAGCGATTTGAGTACACAGTAGTCCCAAATAGATCCATATAGTACTGCTGATCTCTCTTGGATATTGTTCAAAACTGGACTTATAATCATTGTTATTTTATTAGTCATTAATAAGAGAGCCAGTTTGATCTAGTGGATAAGGCACCAGGCTAGAAAGCAAGAGACTGTGAGTTCAAGTCCTACTTGAGCCATGAAAGCCAGCTGGGTGACCTCGGGACATCACTGTCTTGTCAGCCCAACTCACCTCACAGGGTGGTTGTTGTTATGGGGAAAATAGGAGGAGAAAGGTGTGTTCGATAGGTTTGCCACCTTGAGTTGTTTGTGAAAATAATAAAGGCGGGATATAAATGAATGAATGAATGTGTATCTACATTATTTCCATTAATTGATTTCTAGGCAATTAGGGACAGACAAGGTAGACAGTTTGGTATAGTGGTTAAGGCTACAGTTTGTAGCTACTGGGCTACAAACCTCACCTTACACATGAACCCAGGTGGGAGACTTTGGGCCAGATACTTTCTCTCAGTCCTAGCAAGGAGACAACCACTACTGAAAAATCTTGGCAAGAAAACTGCAAGAATTAATCCTGGCAGTCGACAGAAGTCAACAATTACTCAGGCACGCACAAAAAAGGGGGAGGTGCTTAGGTGTGTATATGCAAAGTATCAATTCAATGAACAAACAAAAAGCCGCACATTTGGAAACAAGTATTATGGACACACTTTACTATGTTTTTTAGTGAATGGAGCAGCTCCTAAGGCCAATAAATAAATGCACCCACATTCTCAAAGTGAGAAAGTCCCCCCTCAACTTCCTCACATGTAGAAGCAACTGAAGAGGTAATTTTCTATATGAAGACAACCCATACCTCCACTACCGTTTTGTGTAGTGCACATCACAATGAATTATAAACCAAGGGCAGTATTTGCCATGTTCAGGAAAGTGTCTACAAGTTGTACTCAGAGGACTTTCCAAAATAAACCTGCCAATCTGTTCAATGGATCTCCATCTGGAAACTAGCTAGGTGGGGAATTATAAACTAGCATTGAGCCCAAAATCCTTACACAAGAATGTATAACTTGACATTGAAAGTAACATGCTTTGCATTTCCCAAAGGTGAAGCATTTGTAGGGCACAAAAGTGCTTCAAGGTTCATGGAACATAATTTACCAGGATGGTGACAGTAGCAGCAGGAATTTTTAAATTGAAAACAACAGCTTAAATTTGTTGGGCTCCACTGAAATGAGTTATTTCTGCCTGTTTTAGTTCCATTTCTTAACCCACCTGACATGTAGCAGCTTTCAAGAACTTGCTACATCTTTCTCACTTGCCCTTTAGGTGTGACACTCTGTGGTTTGGATTATTAACATACTCTATTCCGTGTTTTGTTATGAGGGCAACCTGCTTGTGGAAGAAGAAAGTCAAACACAAGGACCTGCTTTTATTCCAGTCCCATCATTCTTTATCAGGATTCAAGAAAATATGTTCCTTCTGTATATGAAATACGTTCCTTCAGCTCATAGTGCAAACCTTACATTTCCGTATCCCCGTCATCTAATTCATAGGAGTGTTCATTAAAGAGCAAAGTAACTTGGACAAGCTTGACTTGGTTTCATCAGTGGATTGATCAACAAAACCTGCAGTTAATTAATTAGTAGAGGCAAATTCTAATTTGAAGTATAAATTTTAATAACTGGTGCTGGGAGGTAAAATACATAGCGGGTTTTAAAGGTTATTTTAGCACTGGTGTATTACTGTAATAAGGATCATTTGTGTGCAAGTATCTAAAGCTAGATCTTTCTTTTGAAGACTGAAAGTAATATTTGCCTGCCAATTCATAAGCTGTTTCATACATCCTTCAGTATTTCCAAAATGTGATCTATTGTATAAAATACAAAGGTTTTTTGTCAAATCGAAAAATGATTTAAGAGTGTTTGATAGGTTTGATAGATAAATTACAGGTAAATAGCACTAACAGCTCTAATATCTGCATTCCCAAACATTTCCTAGGTGATATGATCACTGTTTGACACAAAATTGATGTATTGAAGTCTTACTTTTGAGATTACAGAAGCATTGCATTAGGCAGTATGCAGCAAAACTTTCTAAAATAGAAACTGGGAATAAATAGAGAGAGGGAGAGAGAGAGAAAGGGAGAAAGGATAAAGGTGGCAGTGAGGTTTTCTAGAGATTTTTTAAAAACCTTCCTTATGATTTTTCCCCCGCTGTGGGTTTCTGCGAGAAATAAAATGATGACAGGTAGCAGGAGCTGGGATCAGTAAAGGGAAGTAGGGACAAGCTACCGTATCAGCTCTCTGCAGTAGCTTATCCAAGTTTTGTTTTAAAGATCATTGCCATCACTATTGGGTTTAATTGAGTGTGAGCCTTTGAATGACACAGAAGCCCTATTATATTGAATTTGATTCACTGGTCAGCACTCTTTGGGTGAATTCACAGAATATATTGAATTCTAAAACTGGGTTAATAGAACACATAGAATATGCGATGTCTAAGAAACACATAACATGCTAAGTTTGTAACTCGGTCCTCATTACATACTGAACTACTATACAATAGAAAGTACCCAACTTCATTTTAGCATCCTCTAGTATGCTGTACGATCCCAGTGTGATATAAACTCATTGGGTTGGTGAAGTAGAACTGGAGTCCTTGGTGCTCTCTGAGTTTAGTTATTTGCTTGCAGATATTGATTACCCAACTGGTAATATCTCCAGTGGCACAATTAGCTGAAGTTTGGTCACTCATATACTATTAAATTGTGGTTTCATGCATGCTTCCTCAACCTGAACATTTCACCAGAATTCTCAGCCCACACAGATAATGGCTCTGCCTGTTCAGAATTCTAGGAGTGTTTTTCAACTTTAGCAGCTTTAAGATGTGTGGACTTCAAGTCCCAGAATTCCCCAGCCAGCAATGATGGCTGGGGAATTCTGGGAGTTGAAGTCCATACATCCTAAAGTTGCCAAGGTTGAGAAAGACTGTCCCAAAATATTGGGAAAACTCATTTAACATAGCATTGGAACCATTGGAATTCGGTACTTTTTTCAGTCTGCTTGTACTCACCATGAGAAATGAGCTGAAGTTTATTCCACTGTTGCTTTTTGCTGATGAATGAACCCTGTCTTTATGTTTTTGACTCTTATTCCCTAGAGCTATAATTTCTCTGACTACACAACAGTGACCAAGCAAACTTTATGGCTGTCAACCTGTGAAACAAACTAATCTGTTCTTGAAGCAATTCTGCCTGAATGGGCTTCAGTCTAAAGTAATCTAAGAAATAATCCTTTCGATTTTCAAGAAAAGAGAACAAGGTTGCTGTATCTCTGGGAAATACATAACCTGTATGACTGTTATAGTGTTATGTTGTCATTCCATGTCCCCAAGTCATTTTAATATCTCTCACACACAACACTCATCTCATCATGGTTCTTTCCAGATAATAAAGTCCTTCTACATGTCTTTCCTTTTGGATTGCACAGATAGTTGCCGCAATAATGGCCATCACTGGAATTGTTATGATGGCCTATGCAGATGGTTTCCATGGCGATTCAATTATTGGGGTTGCCTATGCAGTTGGATCTGCCTCGACCTCTGCGCTATATAAGGTAGGTCATTTTCTTACCATTTAATCCTTTTTAAATGCATGCATAGAAAAACAAAGCAAGATAGGTTTAAAACAATGCTCATGGTTGCTTAATTCACATTCTGAGCAATGTGCACTGGAAGAAGGTTACAGCCAGATAATTACGTGGTGGCCTCCAAGGATTCAGCTTGGCTTCCCTTTATCAAGTCTTAATGAAATCTCCATTATTCCACAACAGCAAGATTAGCAATCATGAGTTTCCTCTTATTTTATGTGCCAGTGTTTTATGACATTCAACTGTGACACACAAGCAGAAGAAAATGTTGAAAGCTAAGGACGCTATTTCCAGTGAAAGGGGGGAGTGTTCAGGAGTGATCTCTCTGCTGAGATTCCCCAGGAGATCTTGGGATTTCTTAATGATTCTATGTCTTACTAATCTCTCCAATTACTTTTTAGTATAAATCAGAACTCTTCTAAAATAAAGGTGAGTTAACTCAGCCTGTAGAAAGTCAGCTTCATTCTTGTGCTCCTCAGAAACTCATTTGATTTCAGGGTATAACTGTCCAAAATTAACATCACAGTTTTCTGCCATTTCAAACCTGTGCACACACAAAACTTGAATTATAAACTCTAAAATTGCCCTCTTAAAAAGAAGGAAAAAAATGCCCTTCACCAAATGAAAATTCATGATGTAGTCCCAACTGTTTTACGATCATGGCCTAAATAGTGACAAATAATTTCCATACTGCTTTTCTACTAGGTTATACTAATTGATTTATCGTGGATTTTAAAATTGTAAATAAAAAGAAAATGCACACCCAATCAATTCATTGAAAGCAAATATATGAAACACGTGACTGCATCAGCATTGCAGGAATCACAAATGTACTTGAGAGCAGTAATATCTAAAAGCCCATAAAAATGTAAAATATTTCCAGAAGGAGAAAAGGTAGTTAGTTCAGATTTGATTGCGGCTTCCAATGATTTCCTGTTTTAACTCCTGTCAACAGATGAGAATGTGTGTGACTCAGGATTGAACTGTGGAGTCCTTGATGCCCTCTGAGTTTGGTTGCCCTCTTGTTTGACGCTTCATTACCAAACTAGGTAGCATCTCCAGTGCTAGAAGGGAGTGGAGTTTGCTCTCTGTTTATATATAGCAGCTTGCCCTGCCAGTGTTGATGGGCGTGTTGTTTTCTCCTGGGTACTGAGATGCCTTTGATGTATGGAAGTCTTATCCTTAATCAAATAAACAACCAACAAACCAATCTAGCAGTAATTATTGTACAGCATACCATGTAAGGACTGTAACAGTCACTGTGTCGGACCAACAGACAGAAAGCTAGCAGAACACATCCATGAACTTAACTTAGCCATAGTTTTAACTTGGAAACTGAGCAACCTGGACCAAGCTCAATCCAAAAACATTAGGGAATTTCTGGAACCTTGGCATTCAAATAAACCAGCTATCAATAAACACATAGAGATAAACCCCATTTATACACCATTCAGAAGAGATCATAAAAAAGCTAAAAAGGAAACAAAAGCACCAGAACACCTCCTGGGCAGCAGTCAACACTCATATAAGCAGGGAATTAACTCCAGGCAAACAACAAGTAGTAAACCCTGCAGGTGGTCCTCAACGTACAACCATTCATTTAGTGACCATTCAAAGTTATAACATCACTTTAAAAAGTGACTTATGACCGTTATTCAAACTTACAACTATTGTGGCATCCCCATTGTTCTGTTCGCAAGGCAGACATGAAGACGAGGCAGTTGGTACAAAAGATGTTCTTTATTGAATACATTCACTGAACAGAAGCAAGTGAAGAATGGCAACAGGCCCTTTTATACTCCCCTTGCAAAGGGGATCCTCAACCAATGAATGCAGGCTATTCTCCCACCTCGCGCATGCGCACGAGGCTGGAGACAGCCGGTCTGGGTCCCGGGCAGACATGTGGTCTGCCTGGGTCTCTGCAACCGGTCCCGGGCAACACGTGGTCTGCCCGGGACTCTGCAGTTGTCCTGCAGGTTTCCTGAGCCTTGCTGATTGACTCAGCACGGCCCAGGACACAACACCCATGGTCACATGATCAAAATTCAGACACTTGGCAACTGGCATGTAATTATGCCAGTTGCAGTGTCCTGAGGTCATCACCTTTTGCAACTTTTTCACGAGCAAAGTCAGGGGGAAAGCCAGATTCACTTAGCAACTGTAGCAAGAAAGGCTGTAAAATGGGGCAAAACTAACTTAACACTGTCTTGCTTAGCAACACAAATTTGGGGCTCAGTTGTGGTCATAAATCGAGGACTACCTGTACCCTAATCAAAGAACTACCCAGTAGAAAACAACGTGCCCATAAACACTGGCAGGGCAAGCTACTGTATATAAATAGAAAGCAAACCCCACTCCCTTTTAGCACTAGTACCTAGTCTGGTCATGAAATATCCGCAAATGACCAAGCTCAGAGAATACCAAGGACTCCATAGTCCTGCCACAATCTTATTACCATTTGAAAATTCAGAAGGCTTTTCAGAGGCAGCTCATGAAAAGCACTCTGCAGTAAGCAGTCATTGAGATTAGCAAGCTATAAATAACAGTTGCCAAAATCCTGCATGTGTCCCTTTTGAATACAGCTCAGAGTGCTCAATATCAGTAAAGATAATTCACAAAATCAAACCTTCAGCCCTCTTAGAGATGGAAGGATGTAAGTATAAATAATACAGCAGCATTTCCTGATCACATTGCCAACTTAATAAACTGCATAAGAGACGCTCTTGGCTGTTGCCATCCCCGAGGCCCAAAGTAGATGCTATATATAAGCACATTTAATTGATATACTAAGATTTAATTACCCCAGTGACCAGTTATGATGAGAACAGCTCACTTCAAGTTGATGTGGTTGGAGAAAACATTGTTTTGGCCTTGTTATGTGCATGTCACATAATTCTTTAGCAGACCCTTTCTGGGTTTTCAAGGTGGATTGGACTACATCTTCAATAACTCCAGGCTGGCCAAGTCTTTGGTACGAGGTTGGAGATGATAAAAGTAATTCAATTACTTTCATCTTGTCTTTGTCTCAGGCAAGTGATCTGTGAGCCCTGGACTTCAGTATGACATAACCTAAAGACACATGTGCATGAGATTAATGAGTTTCACATAGCACCATTGTACATTCCTGCTACAAATCCTGAGAACTGAATGGAACAAACTGTCCAATCTTCTTACAGATTATGCAGGTGTTTTGACAAACGTTTTGGTTTTTTTTGCTACATGGGATCTTAACTATTTGACCCATTCATGTATCACTCCTTTTATTTTTTTTCCTCTGTTGAAGAAAGATTTTAAAAAATGCATTGGGATATGTGGTTTTCCTTTGAGGCTTCCCATTGTGTAATAAAGAGCCCTTTTCTTAACCCCCTAAGATCCAGTGATTCGTCATTGTGGAAACAAGTGAGAAAGTGTAGGGCCAAAGATGAATCTGAAGATCAGTCTTTGTAAATCCAACTCATCCAGAGCTACACAGAAAGTCTTAGTCAAAATGGATAGCTGAACCTAGACTTTCCAACAATGGATCCCTGCCATACCTGAGAGCATTTCTGCATTTCTGTTGAAGAAGCTTCTTGGATGAGAAGTGAAACATCTTCAAAGAAGAACAAGAAAGTCCAGTTGCCTCTTGAAAAAGCACCTTTGGGACAATTATGACCTGGATGACTGAGAGCCTCCATAGACACCTCATGGTATTCTCAACTGTTCTCCTTTCTTCTTTTTAGGTTTTGTTTAAGATGTTTCTTGGAACTGCCAACTTCGGTGAAGCTGCTCACTTCATCTCTACCCTTGGCTTCTTCAACTTGATTTTCCTTTCCATCACTCCCATAATTTTGTACTTTACAAAAGTGGAATACTGGTCACCTTTTTCAGCTGTGCCGTGGGGCTTTCTGTGTGGAATTGCAGGCCTCTGGCTGGGTACGTGTCTGAGCAAATGTTTCGGTATCCCGGTGCTTCTTTCAACTTTATTTGCAGTAGAATCTTTGGATGATTTTAATTTACTCTTTGCCAGTTTATAAGAAAATCTGGCCTTTTCATTAAATGCAACTACATACATTTCTGGATTTCTTTTCAAATAAGAGAGAATTTTAGAGGAGAAAATTTTATTATTATTATTGTTGTTGTTGTTGTTGTTAATCAAATTTATTTACTGCCCATCTCATGATTCAAGAAGCTTCTGAGAGGCTTACAGCAAAATAAAAGACAAACATCTGACATCACACACACACACACACACACATACACACAGATGAAAATGAGAAAAATTAAAACAAATTAAAAAACAAGGATTTGGAGGGGAGAGGTGGGGTGCCTTCTCTGTTAGTGCACCAACCACCTCCAGTCAACAATTTTTCCTGTTTAGTACTAAAATGCCACTTTTTTTACTTAGAAGTTACAAATTCAGTAGTATTATATACTGTAATTCAGTGTTTCTTAATACATTACACACACACACACACACACACAGGTACATACATACACCTGAAGATCAAATGCTGGGTACTACAAAAAGAGGGTGGTTTGGATAAGTTTATTGAGATTTAAATGAATTAACTTCGACCTTGCATGTTGAGATCTAATTATTGTGCAAGAGATGTCTTCACTTTCTCCTTTTCTTTTTTCTTTCCTAGCTTTCAACATTTTGGTGAATGTTGGTGTTGTCCTTACATATCCAATCTTAATATCTATTGGGACAGTACTCAGTGTTCCTGGCAATGCAGGTACAAATGATGGATTGCAATGTTTTTTTTTAAATGTATACTGATAAATGCATTTATTAGTTTCTTCTGCAGTGCTTGAATAGATCTCCAGTACTTCTTCAGAGGAAACACTAAATTCTTCATAAATGTTTTTCCCAAGGAATAGCACAGAGAAGGAATTGCCATCCTGGTGCAAAAGGAATCTAGATTAATTCTGAGAGATGCTGAGAGTGAATTTAATTAGATATACACCTCTTCAGAACATATGCAAATTCTAGTGGAGACAGAAACCAAGCTTTAACTAATTACTCTCAAGCACTACATAAACTCATGTGGCTGTTTGCTTCTTTGACTTTGATCTATGGCCCATTAGCCTCTAAAGTTCTTGGAAGATGTAACAGCCGAGTCTCGTCAACTGGCTGAAAGGTGTTTTTTGCCTGTTCCTTAGCCAAACTGATTTTTATAGCCTGCTTAGCTATTTAGCTGCCTCCTGATCTTCATAGGTTGGAGCTCCAAGAAGTCAGAATGCCCATGAATGTTCCACAGTGGTCACCCCAAATCAGCTAGTGGGAAGAAGAGATTTCTGTGAGACAGGCAGACTTTTATCCTAACTTTAACTAGTAATTCCTGGACACTCCATATTCTATCCTGTCATATTCTATCATTGCTGTGATTTCAGGTGAACAAAATTGATGGTATCAGTGTGTCCTATACTGCAGATCCAGTGTGAGAGAATTAAAAGGGTTGTTTTAACAAACTGGATTAGGGACCCACAAGTCAGTCAAAGATTCTTCTGCTGAATTCCAATTCTTGGGGAAACTGTTACATTCAGGGAGGGCAGCCATGCAGTCTGTTTTTTCTCTGACTGATGGTGGCCCTCAAAAATTATGGACACCAACAATAATCTAACTAGATTGGAAATTTTTGAACCCAGATTCTGAAAAATTATTCAAATGTCTTCCTTCCCCATAGTTGAGTTGACAAATGGAGGAAGGATATTTTGATTCAGTCTCTCTTCATTTTTCCCCCCCTGCAGCTGTCGATCTCCTCAAACGTGAGGTGATTTTTAGTGTCGTCAGATTGGGAGCCACCATCTTCATTTGCCTTGGGTTCCTGCTAATGCTTCTTCCTGAGGAATGGGATGAAATTACACTGAGATTCATTAACAACTTAAAAGAGAAGAAAAGTGAAGAGCATGCTGAAGACATTGTTGATTCAAACATTCACTTCAGGAGCAGGAGTAGAGCTAATGGGACGGTGTCTATACCGCTGGCTTAGAGCTGGTGACTTCTTGATTGCACGACCATGTATATTCTGTGAATATGATTTAATAACTTTTTCCTCACTCACCTGCACACTAAAAAGGACAGTGATAATGTTAAAACCAGGGATGGATTACAAATTTAATGCTCAACACATTGATATGTAAATGGTTTACATTTGTACACTTGTCCAGCAGTAGGTGAAAATAACCACAATAAATTTCTTTTTTTAAAAAAAAAAAAAGATCAAAACAAAACAAAATGTTTTTTGTACTTTATAGGAGAATTCGCAGAAAGAAATGTCTTTAAATCAAAGCCACAACTCAATATGAGAATTAGGCAGATACTGTAGATATTGACGGGTGGCAGTAGCTTCGTTATGCTTATTCACGGGTGATTCAGTCATTGAGTCTATGAAAATTCCCTCTGGGATATCATGTGCTGAGTTGTGTGTAGTGTGTGCAGACGCCATAGCAGGTTTATCCAGCCTATTCCCCTCCAGCATTTTTGGAAGATGCAATCACAACAGATCTAAATAGGTGTAAAGTTGGGAAAGGCTGAGCTGGGAATGTACAAGATCCAAATCTTTGCTTTTCCAGTTCTGGTTGCTTCATTCTGCTACAATCACAAACACTCCAGCTTTGCCCAATTACTAGCCATAGGGCATAGGTGTTTGCAGGGAGGGTCAAGTGCAAAATGTGTATTGTAATATCATTTGGCTTTTGTTTGTCATTATGGTTAGTAGCAGATGTTTGTGTGACCAATTAAGCGATAAAGCCAAGTTTCAGACACTGCAATTTTGACACATGCACAGACACACCCCAACACCAGCATATAGAAAGCTTGTGTCATGCTTTCTAGGTTATCATGCCATCCAAAATGAAATTGTTGCAATTTTGAGTCCTTAAAACCTAGGTTTCCAGTTTCAAAAAAGCCAGCATGGCAGTTCTTTCATTTTTGGATGTCACATTCTAAGCCATAAAACTTACATAAAATACTGTGCACAACATAGAATGAAATGGCAATAAATTTGTTAACTAAATTTTACAGGCTGGGGCAATGGCATTTTGAAATAAAAACATCAAAACAAATCTGGTCATCTTTAGATCTGTAAATAATTCTAGAACTGTGGCGTTAAAGGAGCTATTTAGATAACTGAGGCTGACTCACTGCTCTGAGCTGGAATCCAAATTAAAGCATGGCCAATGGCTATTGAGACTCTGCTTAAACAAGAATATAGGAAACCACCGTGTCTTTCAATCAGTTCTATTGTCAAATTGCTCTTAACTGCTTGGAAGTGTTATCTTTATTCAACTGGAATTTGCCTTCCAGGTTCTCTATTCTGGAATGATTTAAAAAAAACAGGCCATGGCTTCTTTCGTGTAGCAGATACTTAAAGTACCCCCTTACTCATTATTTTTCAAGGTTAAAATACCTAATTCCCTCCATCTCTGCTTGTTTTCCAATCTTCTGTTCATCCTCATTGCTCTTTGCCAAATCTATTCTAGTTTGTCTGAATCTTTCTTAAGGCATAATATCCAAAAGTGATCATAGTATTCAAAGCAGGATTTAACCAAGATAGAATAAACTGTCACTGTGATTTGAAACTGAGTTGATGCAGCCTAAAATTGCCTTTGTCAACTCATACTTTAGTACTACTTCACTCTTGAAACAATCTTTTTCTTATGGCCTTTTACCAACTCCAGATATCATAGTCCTTCAATCATTAATATGAATGGAGTTTTTTTGTTACTTTCCTTCCATGCCCCAATGTTTTATCCCAGGATTCCTATTAAATTAAAACATGCACATTTGATACAAATAATTTCACATCTGATTTGGACCAGTCTCTGAAAATGCTTGGAGTTGCACAATTATTGGGTTCAAGATCACCTGGACAAAGAAGAATGGAAAAAAAAGCTACTTCTAGCTCCTTAATGATGGGTTGCATTAAACATTCTCAAGTATTATAAGTTACTAATCCAGCCTAAATTGTGGAAACTCACTGGGTGACCTTAGACAATCGCAATCAATTCAATTTGCAATGGTGGCTGGGGAATTTTGGGAGTTGCAATTCACACAGCTTAAAGTTGCTAAGATTGAGAAACACTGATCTACCGATATGTACATGATGTCATGCAATCTGAAGACTCTCTTAATGTATTCATTTTGTGGGCTGCTAAAGGTTGTGCTGACAACATCACTAAATGGTCAGGGCTGCAAAAGGGGAGTGTTAGAATTTTGGGGCAAGCAGCACATTTGTTTTGTTTTCATTTTTTTTTCTTTTTGGCAATACTTTAGGGCCAGTAGTGGTTTAGCATCAGGCAAGAATTTGGGAGTTCTTGAATTTTAGTCCCACCTTAGGCACAAAGCCAGCTGGGTGATCTTGGGCCAGTCAGTTTCTTTCAGCCCTAGGAAAGAGGCAATGGCAAACCTGAAAACCTTACCAAGAAAACAGGGACTTGTCCGAGTCTCTAAGAACCAGACATGATTGAATGGAAGGGGAAAAAACCCCTAAAGAAATATGTAGATGCATCCTTTTCTTCTTTTCCCAAACAATTGGAAATCATACCTTATTTCTCAGTGATTTATTGCTGTCACATTGTGGGAAGTCAGCCCCTCAGAGAAGGAAATATTAAAAGGGCAGAAAAATATATTTCCTCAAAAGGATTTTTAAAAACAGAAGCCAACCCTGCCCCCAAATCTCTCTTTCCCAAGCAGGAGCCAGCCCTATACAAATGCAGATGTAACCATCAGAAAGCTGGAGCCAGCTAGGAAATCAAGAAGACAAAAGACCTAAAATCTGCATACCCCACCTGTGACAGGACATAATAGGACCAACCCATTACCATCAAGAATACCAGAGAGGCACACCTAAACTCAGAAACTCAGGTCAGAATACGTGACACAGGAAATAGCTTCCAAGTTCATGCCACAGGAACAGGAAACTTCCAAACAAAAGGCTTTCAGAGGGTATAAAAACCTACTCCACATGTGCTCAGGCCTTCTCCCTTGATTTCTCTCCTTCCTGTAAGAACCATCTTTCTGGCTCTTCAATAAACTAACCTTCTTCCCAAAGCAGTCGCCATGTTGTTTTATTTATTCCCGGCTTGGATGAACCAGGATGAAGACTTTTCTTCCCACAACGTGTTACAATTTCTTAGGTTCTGAAGGAATCCACAAAAATGGGGGTTGGGATGAAATGCATCCTGGAAGTCAGGGCTTGTCTAGTCCTGTGGCATTTTTGTGCACCAGAAGGAGCCTGCCAGTGTCTCCAGCAACCAGCTCTCGGCTGCAGTTCTGGTTACCATCTTTAAAGGCTGAGCTCAGAGAGAGGCTGATTTGCCCCATATGTGAGAAAAGAACCAGACAACAGCTTCTCTTGTGCAGGCAAAACCCAATCATCTAGAAGTGCAGAAATCTGCTAACTTAATTTTTGTTAGACAAAACTGCCTCTGGGCTCTAAGAATAGGAAGAGGAGAAAAAGAAAATGCACTTTGACAAATGAGGCAGCTGCGAGATTACATTCTTCGGCACGGAAGGGACGCTCTCAGCCTCTCCCTGAAAGCAAAACAAAACGTGTCGTGAATAATGCAAGCTGCAGAACTATCCCAGGACTTAATGCATTTCTGCAAAGGCAGGGAAGAAGCCTTCACAACAGTAACTCTTTTGCACAGGAATGAACATGCAACCTTTTGTTGCTGTTGAAACAAATCTTCTCTTAAAGCACACGATTGATGAGACTGAGTTTAAAATAAAAGACCCAAGGAAGTCTATGATGTCTCACAATGTGCCTTCTAATCTTCCAAAACAACATTTACATCAGAGCTATTTTATCAGTTCCTTATCATGACACATCATGCGAGGCTGCTACAGTAGCATTCTTATAATCTGAAATGAACATTGAAGAAAGCAATCTCAATAGCTTGCAAAACCAATCGTTCATACATCTTTATTTGATCACAGCACAGACATGAGGTGACTTAAGAAATGCACACTTATGTGTGCAACTCCATGCCCTGGTCCTCCAGGGGAGGCTGTGACAGGGAAGGAAAATTAGAATCCTGTAAATAAATCTGCTGCCTTATGTTCTTATACCTATCAGACAACCAACTGCTGAAATTCAAGATTGTGCCCTGTCTTGGATCACTTTCCAATTGCGACTTTTTAAATCTTCCCAGGAAGTCCTTGAATTAAAACCACAACTGGGACCAGAATTTCTATTGCAAAGCAAGGTGGTTGTTAATGATTCATACCCGGTTTTATGACTTTTTTTGCCACAGTTATTAAACAAATCACTGCAGTTTTAAGTGAATCATACAGTTGTTAAGTCCATCCAGCTTCCCCCGTTTGCATTGCTTGTTGGAAGCTGGCTGGGAAGATCAGAAATTGCAGTCAGATGATCTCAGGATGCTTCATCTTTTGTGGATACATGCTGATTGCCAAGCGCCCAAATGTTGATCATGTGATACTGGGGCTGTTGTGACGATCATAAGTACAAGGACTGATTGTAAGTCACTTTTTTCAGTGCTGTTATAACGTTGAACAGTCACTAAACAAACGGTTGTAAGTCGGGGATTACCTGTAATAATTAATTGCACATTTAAGTATATTTTGATAGTTGAAACAATCTATTATTATCTCTGATGATTAGTTTTTGTTGACAGAGAATGACTAAGAGCTCAGCAGGGAACCGCATGGCTGAATAAGGGTTTGGACTTCAGTCCTAAATCCTCTTGCTTCCAGTCCAGCACTGATCACTGATCACAAACCATGATCTGGTTTGCTGGTATATGAAAGGTACAATTATAGCTTATGTTGTATGTAAACCTAGCTATATGTGTTTGTTCAGCAAGCCACGATTAAATAAGCTATGGTTTAATGTACACCCAAAAGGTGAACGAGAGGATTTCAGCATTTAAATGGCAAGGGCAGAGGGAAGGATGCACATATGGATCAGGAAGATGCTCTCTTCATTTCTATATCAACCCTACATAATCCAGCAGGGCATAATTCGGAACAGATATAGGATCAAACATTCAGTCTTGTATTATCAATATTAAACCCGTATTTAGCTTGCTGCATTGTAGGAGGAGTTTGCTTATTTTTTCTAACAAATATTATTAAAATTCATATTATTATGAATCATGAAAGCCTTTTAATAAAATTTGTTACATAGTTGGAAAAGATTAACTTTCAGACTCTTTCTAATTTCAGACTGTAAAGAGAGCAATGTTTTATGAACAATCAAGCAGCAAAAGAAAAGGCACTGCTTTTATGTCAAACACATTTGAGAGAAAATACTTAGTTCTTCACAATGAAACCCTTGAAAATAGAGATGTAAAGCTGAGTATTTTAAGCTCTCGCACACTGCTTAAAAGCACACTGAAAGCTCCTGGTTTTATGACAAAAACATTCAATTTTGGAGCCCAGCACACTGTGAAAGGACTAGGAGGTTCATAGTCTTTTCTTCTCCCTTTTCCCACCTCCAAGAATTCCCCCCCCCCTTTTTGCCCCCACTCCCCAGCAATAATCTCCATTCAATCAGGAAAGGAGAGTTATCCACAGAGTCACTGCTTTGCAGTATAACTATGAAGTCGATGAAGCGTGAAGAGAGTTTTTATGTGGGTGAGTAACCTATATTGGGGAAAGTCAGTCGGAGTGATGCAGTTCATTCTTGCTCTTTGCAGAAGGACTAAAGTGATCACTCCTGGCCCTCCCTAACCATCAACTATGGGGGAGTAGCAAAAAAGGCAAAGAAACAGTCCATCCAATGCAGGTTTATGATGGGGACAAGGGCTGATGGAACAGAGGAAGCATCCTGAGACCAGAACTGATCGTTTGTCCATTTAGTTCATAGGCAAGGCCTCTCTAATATAACTCCCTTGGTGCCCACCAAACTCCCTGTGCAATCTGACTCTTGAAAAGATTTAACCTTTTGTCTCTGAAAGCGACAGTACCACCCTATATTGTGCTAGTGCGGCCACATCTGAATACTGCCTCTAGTTCTGGTCACAATAAAAAAAAGGTGCTGAAGCTCTAGAAAGAGTGCAGAGAAGAGTGACAAAAATAATAAGCGTCTGGAGGCTAAATTGTGCAATGAATGGCTAAGGGAACTAGGTAAGCAGTGTGTGGGGGGGGGAAAAGAGTAAAGGGGCTGAAAGCGTTTTCGGCTAGAGTTATTTATGTTACTCTTCCCCCCTTCCCCGCCGCCCACTGCAATGTATGTTCAGCCTAATGGAGAGAAGGCTCAGAGGAGACATGATAGTAGGCTGTCACAGGGAAGAGGGTGTCGATTTATTCTCCATAGCACCTGAGGGCAGAACAAGAAGCAATGGGTGGAAGCTCATGAGAGGGAAATTCAACCTGGAAATAAGGAAGAATTTCCTGACTGTGAGAACAATTAGTCAATGGAACAGCTCGCTGGAGGTTTTCAAGAAAAGATTGAACAACCATTTGTCTGGGATGGTATATAAACAGTCCCGTTTTGGGCAGGGGGATGTGGACTAGAAGACCACCAAGGTCCTTTCCAGCCCTATGATTCTATGATTCCTTAAGAATAAAAAATCACTTAAAGAGAAAACTGGCATATGTAAAACTATGCATCAGACATGAGTATCTCTTCTTTAGGAATGCCACAGACTTCACAAAGATTCTTTGGGTTAATAGAGATTTGGAGTTCATTCATATTTAATAAATAGGTGCTTTGTAAAGAATCAGTTCATCAAGGCAGGTTCTTTGTGAATGGACTCATCACATTTGCTCATAATTCAAAAGATGTCCCCAACTGAAAAAGGATACCTGTTCTCAATCTAATGCAAAACTTGGAATGTATTACCTATTTTATTTTTTGTTTAACCCCGGGGAAAAGCAAAGAATGATGTGTTCTGGCCCACGTTTTTGAAAGATAAATGGCTTCTTCAATTTAATTTTAGCCAACATGAAAGTTGGGTAACTTGGGGCCACATATGCTCCACAATTCTATTTTTGCAGCCCCCAGAACAAACCCAGATTATACCAATTAAATTCAGTGGCAACCAATGATTTTCAGCTGTGTGATTTTTCATGTTTTGGGAACAAAGTAAGAACATCAAGACTCTATGAGGCTTGGCAAACTTTGCAGATCATTTAATACCTGGTGGAAAGCTGGCACAAGACCCAGAACTAGTGGACTTTGGCTGGAAACAGCAAGGCGCTTCAAATGTTCTGCAGCTGAAGTGCATCGTCCCAGACCGGTTTCTAGCTCATAGGATTTGGTTTTTAGTTTCACTAGAATCAAAAGAATCCACCTACCAGAACCCAGGGCAAAACGTGCCATTTTGAGCTCAGTAATGAGTGCTGTTAGTATCCTGTAACACAGGGATTACAGCTCTAATTGCCCAAGACACTCTGTTAAGGCAGCAGTGTCATGATTTTCCTGCCAGAGTTCCTGAGTGGCTGAAATGGCGATGCTCCTTTCCTGCTTCAAGAACGCTGAGATTACAAAGCAGCAGAAACAGTCAGGCATCAGCAAGCTATATAAACAGGGAGCAAAACCCCACCTCCCCCAGCTCTGATGATGTTATCTAATTATGTAATGAAACATCTGCAAGTAAACAGCCAAACTCAGAGAACACCAAGGATTTCACTGTTCAATCTTGAGCTACAGATATTGTCTTCTATTGAAACAGTAAGCTAGATCAAGAGGAACACATTCCCAATTCATGGTAAGCATGATCAAAGGGCACTCCAGTAGTCAAGGGAGAAGTGAACC
This sequence comes from Azemiops feae, assembly GCA_023970755.1. Classification (NCBI taxonomy): domain Eukaryota; kingdom Metazoa; phylum Chordata; class Lepidosauria; order Squamata; family Viperidae; genus Azemiops; species Azemiops feae. Next base: position 2,888,660 of record JALGBA010004279.1, on the reverse strand, counting down.
ATCAAGCAGTATAAAGATCCAAGGCTGACAAGTGAACCAGACCATCAAGGGGAAGAGGCCTAGCAATGTAGAAAGAAGTGAGGGACATGGGCGGTTTTAAAATTTGATAATGAATAAATATAGTCAATGAAGCATGTAAGATCTTGACATATTTTGTGTTAGCTATTAGAATCTGAAACAAAACTCTTGAAAGTTCCCAATTCTAATCACAATGTTTCTCAACCTTGGCAACTTTAAGATGTGTGGACTTCAGCTCCCAGAATTCTTCAGCCAGCATTAGAAGGTGTAACTGGAAATGTTGGCTGGGGAATTCTGGGATTTAACGTTTATACATTTTAAAGTTGCTAAGGATTGAGAAACACCAGACCAGAGCATCTATAAAGCAACTCTCCTTTTGAGTAAGACCATACCTCTAAAGTCTTATCCAAGAAAGTCTGTTTCCAAGGTACACTATGTATGTACTATTTGGATTTCTCATTTTTAAAGTGTGGATACTAAGTACGGCATTCCAGGTAGAAGGGGCGTGATAGAAGTAACCACCGTATCAGACTGTTTGGGATTAACTATTCCTTGGTGAAAAGAAAAAAGGGTATGTTCTTGAATTCCTGTTCTGTAATTTTTTTACACTGGATTCCCAGAACGCTTGGGGCTAATTTAATATTCAGGTTGAGTAAGCCAGATACCCATTCTTTCCTTTGAGGAAGGTCCCAGACCAGGTCAATGTTTAACTGGACTCACCAAGTGTGGTGACGGGAAAAGTTTATAAAGGAGTTTCCATAGCAACACATGGCCTTTGGCTCTTGATAAATGTGTGTTTTGGCACATGCGCGCATATGCATATGGGTATATTCTGAAAGAAAAATGCCCTTGGAGAACTATATTATAGTTACGTCGGGAATCCAGATTCATCTCAAGAAGCTACTAAAGAAACCAACAAGACAGAATACCAAAGCTGGTTTCTCCTCTTCTATGCATCTGTCTTCCTAAGGAAATACCTTGGAACTTCATTTTGTGCTTTATCTTTCTCCTGATTTAAAGCAAAGCCCTTGAGAACTGATGCCTGCATAACAAAATGTTCTCCAGCTTTGAGGTTGGTCTTTCTCAGTGCTACCCCATAATGAGGACTGCACTGTATTATTTTTGAGGCTGGGAATGAGGTGTCTCTCTCTCTCTCTCTTTCTTTAATAACTTTAATAACTCCAAGACTGGGCTTCATCTTTTAAGTTTAATAACTCCAAGACTGGGCTTCATCTTTTTTCCTTCTTTCTCTTGTGGTGGAAAGCAGCTCGCCTGAACTCTGAAACATGGGCTTGAATTCGTCCAAGACCCATAGGAAGGTCACCAAAGTGACACCAATGCCATGCAAAGAAAGAGAGCCAAAACAGCCTGGTAGTGTGACAGTTTATTCGTTCCAGACCCTGCCAAGCTCATTTGTTTCCTCATCAGGGAGAAACCCAGTTCTGGAAAGACAACTTCCACCTTTGCGAGAGACATGCTATGGAAGGTATCCCACAGGTAACCTTAACATTTTCTTTTATCTTTTAAAAATAGAACACGGTTGACTTCTTAAAAAAAAAATATCACTAACTTTAAGGCCCTCTTTATCTTTTTTTCCTCTCCTCCCCCATATCTAAAATGTGACGTGATGCATTTGGAATCGAAAGTAGGCATTTGAAGAAAGTTTGAAGAAGTTTGGATTGTAGTGTTACTTTTTACCTTCTTTGTTCCAGCTAGCATTAGCATATACAGATAGTCCTTAAAGTACAATAATTCATTTTGCAATTGTTCAAAGTTACATCAAAATTGAAAAAAAAAGTGACTTAGGCTGGTCCTCACACTTATTACCCACGATCACATGATCAAAATGCTGGTCACGTGATTGAAATTCCAGCATGTGTTTACAGTGTCCCAGGATCACATGGTAACCATCTGGGACTTTCCCAGCCAGCTTCCAATGACTAGCCAATGGGGAAAATCAGATTCAATTAATGATCCACTTGACAAGTGCAGTGATTTGCTTAACAACTGTTGCAAAAAAAAAAAGTCTGTAAAATTGGTTGTGATTCGCTTAACAACCGCTTTGCTTAGCAATGGAAATTCTGGTCTCACTTGTAGTCATAAGTTGAGGATTATCAAAATGCTTCAAACCAAATGCAAGTGTAATAAAGACTCTTTGCATGGAGATGGAGATTGATAAGTCATTCAGGGATGGAAACCCTATTATGAGATAGACGGCTTCTTCACCAAGTATGGCAAATTGGTACCAGCAAATCTTTGGTGGGTCTTTACTTGAGCCTGCTTATCTGATGTATTCTATCACATATATGATCTTGTTTCTTGGTTGGATAATCAGTATCCTCTAACTTGACCTGCGTTTCTCAAGCTCAGCAATTTTGAGATGTATGGACTTCAACTCCCAGAGTTCCCTAGCCAGCATGCCAGCTGGGGTACTCTGCAAGTTGAAGTTCACACATCTTCAAGTTGCTGAAGTTGAGAAACACCGGTCCAGATGTATGAAATTTGATTCCTAGAATCCACACATTTGCAAAGAAATTCTGTGCACTGAACTCTCTTGTCTCTAAAAAGTTGAGAAAGGCTGACAGCAGTTCAATTGTGCTTTTCTTCTTCTTCACGCAGTGATCAATTCTATGCACTCTAGATATTTTCTGCAGAAATATCTAGTGCACAGACGTAACTTTTGTCTAGGATTTGCACGTGAGATGGTTTCTATCTTTAGCTTTCCACTTTACCTCTATCTGCTACTGCTCACATCTGTCTCACTGTTCCCAGAGTGCCACTCCATCACATGCATAGACATTTGCATGCAACCTAGAATTGTGAGAATAGACAGCGTTTGCAAATTTTTGTTTGTAAATAAATAAATAAATAAATAAATATTTGTAAATAAACAGTAAACATAGGAACACGTACACTTGTCCAATCTTTTTTCTAACAGTTATTTTCCCCTAATATATTCCATTTCTATGCCCATTTCTATGATTGTATACGATAAAATTCTTGAAACAGGGTTACATACTTTGGGAAGTATATTTGCATACAAATACAAGATAAATAATTTTACCTTCTATACTTAACACTAAATTATTTGGCTATTAGCAGATCTTGGACATATGCCTTTTAAACAAAGTCTTATTTATTTTAACAAACATGAGGACTAGCCACTTTCTTCTTAGTGTTTTTAATTTAGAGTGTTTCCCTTTATGAAATTCACAAATAAAAATTATTCAAATGTAATAATTTAATTACAATTAAACTTAACTATAATTAAATTATCATTATTAATAACAATATACCATAACTATTTTTAAAGATAATCTTTGGAGCTGAATTTTGCCATCGCTACCCACATATAATGGTTTTCCATAGTGAATGGTACTAATATTTAATACCATTTGAAAAACAAATGGCTGCAATGGAAAAACTTAAAAAGCTAACTGGCAGGCAGTATGTCCTTTTAAAAATCATTAAAACTAAAAATGAGAGAATATGCAGTAATGGCAAAACTGACAGTAGATATTCATAACGGAAATTTGATTCAATTCAAGCAGGAATGTGTCCCTTAGACAGACATATTACACAGCAAGACAAATTCAGACATTTGAAGTACAGTTTTTAGGAAAAGAATCAAGAGACTGATTAGAAACACAAAATGAATTAACTTAAACCAGTGTTTTTCGAACTTGGCAATGCGGACTTCACTTCCCAGAATTCCCCAGCCAGCAAAAAAGATTAAACGGGTCAGGAAGAAGTTTTTGTGGATGCATTGTCACATCACCTATCACTGCTCTGAAATAAGGTCTTAAAAGTCTCTTGAAACGAGGTGCTGAGTAAATATTTCCATGGTGCAGAGTTCAATGAGAAGTTGAGTGGTAGAACTTCCCTTTTCAAAGTGAAAGACCAATTCTTAAGAGGAGAAATTTCAAAAACAAGGAATGGAGCCATTTTATGCTTTCTTTGTGGTTTTGACTTCTGCTTGACTGTTATGGAAATAAAGGGCTATACCAGTTGGAGTTCTGGCCCACCTGACTGGCTTGTGGATCAGACTGAAGACAAAATCTTGATTGGTTGGTTGGTTGGTTGGTTGATTAATCTGATGTGATTTCTAACCTGCCTTTCTATGCTAGATAGCATTCAAGGAGTCTGACAGAGCCACCAGTTGCCTTATATTTCTTGAATGTTTATTATTAATAATTTTAATAATAATTTATTAATTTTGAAACTATCATTGCAAGTTGTAAACTATTCCAGGTAAATCTGCATTTGGCAATTGACTGATGGCAATTTTGTCAATGCTGATGGTGTTCCAAGTGGTGCTCCAGATGTTTTGGCATTGTACACAAGGCGCCGATTACTATTTGTACTACATTTCCTGTCTATGGCCACGGTCATTCTACTTCTATTTGCAGGTCTTTGTATTTTGTTATCTTCTCCAGTTCTTTCTCTTCTCTTCCGCTGTCTCCAGGTACTGCCACGTCCACTACCATGACTTTTTTTTCTTTTTTCTTATCGACAGTTGTTAATTCTGGGATGTGTATGAATTTTAAAGTCTAAGAGCACATTAGCTTTTTAAATTTCTATTACTTTGTCTTTTCTATGGTTCCACCAGTTCTGACACGCAGACAAGTGATATTTCTCATAGATGTGCCGACGCACTATTGTTGGTACTTTGTCATGCTGTTGTTTTTGTTTCTTGTCTTTATTTCACATTTCATACCTATACCATGAAAAGATCATCTGTTTCCCCAAAGATAATAATGATGTGATTCTGTCTGGATATTTCCTCCTCCTCTTCTGGATAATCTAGCAACAGATTATTCTCTTTTAAAGATGAAAGGAAATGTACTTCTACTTTAAGTGGAACCACTTCTCACAAGTTGAAAGACTACAGAGAATACAAATGCATTTAGGTCATTTAGCAACAGATCCTGTATTGTTTTATTATGCCAGAAGCTCTTGCATAAACATCTGGGTTTGATGAAAAAGTTTAAAAAATAGATTTTGTTGTTTATAATGGAAAAGTGATTTCCTGTAATTCTTTTGCAGCCATTTTCTCACACTAATCCTGTTCAAGTGTCAATTTTGCGAGTTTTCTGGACAGTGTCTGTAATGAACCTCTGCTTTGCATACTCACAAAAAGGGCCCTTATCAGCTTTGGACTGATAAGAAGGGATATATTATATGCAGTGTTTCTCAACCTTGTCAACTTTAAGATGTAATAATAATAATAAAGTTGGAAGGGACCTTGGAGGTCATCTAGTCCAACCCCCTGCTCAGGCAGGAAACCCTATACCATTTCGGACAAATGGCTGTCCACTCTCTTCTTAAAAACTTTCAGTGTTGGAGCATTCACCGCTTCTGGAGGCAGGTTGTTCCACTGGTTAATTGTTCTAACTGTCAGGAAGTTTCTCCTTAGTTCTAGGTTGCTTCTCTCTTTGATTAGTTTCCATCCGTTGCTTCTTGTCCTGCTTTCAGGCGCTTTGAAAAATAGCTTGACTCCCTCTTCTTTGTGGCAGCCCCTGAGATATTGGAACACTGCTATCATGTCCCCCCTCGTCCTTCTCTTCATTAAACTAGACTTACCCAATTCCAGCAGCCGTTCCTTATATGCTTTAGCCTCCAGTCCCCTAATCATCTTTGTTGCTCTTCTCTGTACTCTTTGCAGAGTCTCAACATCTTTTTTACATCGTGATGACCAGAACTGGATGCAGTATTCCAAGTGTGGCCTTACCAAGGCATTGTAAAAGTGGTATTAACACTTCACGTGATCTTGATTCTATCCCTCTGTTAATGCAGCCTAGCACTGTGTTGGCCTTTTTGGCAGTTGCAGCACACTGCTGGCTCATATTTAAGTGATTGTCCACTAGGACTCCGAGGTCCCTCTCACAGTTACTACTATTGAGCAAGGTACCCCCTATACTATACCTGTACATTTGGTTTTTCTTCTTGCCACTTTCACCCACTAATGGACCAATCATTTCCTTCACTTTTTTCTTATTTTCTACATGTTGAAAGAAGCTTTTTTTTGTTATTTTTGACTTTGGTTGCAAGCCTTAGTTCATTTTGAGCCTTAGCTTTCCTCACTTCATCTTTGCAGGCTCGGGCTATTTGCTGATATTCTGACTTAGTTATGTGCCCCTCTTTCCACTTTCTATACTTGTCCTTTTGGACTTCAACTCCCAGAATTCTTCATCATTGCTCACTGGGGAATTCTGGGAACTGAAGTTCACACATCTTAAAGTTGACAAGGTTGAGAAATGCTGGTTATATCTACCAACCATTCCTTGTTTCTATCAATAAAATCTAAAAGCAAGATAAAAATATGAGTTGGGTTCCCCATTCTTTATTTTAAAAATATCAAATAATCAGTCTTCCATGACAAACAAATTGTAAATCACCAATTTTGCAGAATCAGCTCAGATTTTTCAAAGTCTTCCTTTCTTTCAAGTGCCCAGGCCAAATCTGTTAGACCACACGCAAGGAGGAGGAGGAGGAGGAGGAGGAGGAGGAGGAGGAGGAGAAAGAAGCATCATCAAGCAACATCCACCTCGAAGGCTTCAGGTAAGATGCCTCTTGATCCCTAGTTCCTTCTCTCACACACTGAGGCTGAATTTAAATTGCTGACATCTTGTCTCTTCAAGTCAGATCAGCAAATTCCAGTGAGAAAAATCCATTCCCCAAGGAATTCTTGTTAGTGTTCTTCAATTTGCTAAAATCTCTTTGAAGGTCTGCTTCCTTCTTCACTCTCCATCAATCCCCTCCAGCACCCTCTTCTTGTTGAAAATACTTTATGAGATCCTGCTGGATGCATCTTGCTAGCTTGTTGATTCGTGTGGCCTAGTTTTGCAGGGTTCGAATGCTTCAGCAATGAGTAAAATTAAAAGAACCTGCAAGAGGTGTTTCATGAGGAACCTTCCATTCCAAATTTCGGGAAAAATGCTAAAGTTCTGAATGGAAACTAGCCAACTGGGCAAAAAGGAGAGGAAACATACAGCACCTTCAAATGCACCAATGAAAGATATTATCTCAGTGGAAGCTGAAGGAGCCTTCTCTAACGAGATCTGTGTTACATTCTTAAGAGTGCGTATATTCTATCGAAGTCTGTAATTTTTATTGCCAAGCCTTCACCCAGCGGATTCACTGACCTCGTATTTTATTCATTTCACTTGTCTATAGGGCTCCATTTCTTCTTTCCAGATTGTTTTCCAAAAGGGGAAATACAAAACCTAAGTGAATGAACCAACAATTCTTTCAAATAAGCTGTAAAATGGGCTTGGTCCTTTAACAATATTTAAACTAGCCTGGGTCAAGCAGAAGACCTGGTCATCTTATGCTACAGGATGAAATGAGAAATATCACTGAAAGTTTGAGGGGTTCCTTAAATGCTGTTTTTAGCCCAGTTCCATGCTTTCTTCTAAAATCATAAAATATTTAGAGCACTCAAGAATGGTTCTGGATTATTTAAATTCCAAAAACTGATATATATTGTGGTTGTTGCCCAAAATATTAAGCAAGTTTATGAATGCCCTATTTGTGTGTGTGTGTGTGTCTTTCTCTGTCAGATATAATGAAAACTTGGATGGGATCTAGATCAGTGTTTCTCAACCTTATCAACTTTAAGATGTGTGGACTATAATTCCCAAAATTCCCCAGTCAGCAATGCTGGAGAATTCTGGGAGTTGAAATCTACATATCTTAAAGTTGATAAGGTTGAGAGACACTAACCTAGGTAATATAGGGTCTGTTCAGGTGGACGAAAAGCTGTATGTTCCTTGCATGAAATCTTCCATAACTTTATCATTTAGCAGTTTTTATTTTAAATTGAACAATTATTTTTAACTTTCGTATATTAAATTTTGCATGAATGCATAATGATGTCTATCAGCTAGAAAGACTGTCACCTCTGGACCTCCTCTCTTTTCCACATCAACAGCATTTGCAACATTTAAGGAAACCTTTAAGCTTTGTAGTGTTACTGGCTGCCACCTAGTGACTATACCTTGATTAGTAACCATTCTTTACAAGCGCAAAAGGTAGAAGCTGATCCACTGAGAAAAATTCCACAGAGTAATGTGGGATGTATTTGTTTATAAATGTGCGATAACTTTTCTTTCGATTTTTTTTATTTTTTGTTTCTTTAAATCTGTTCAGTGTAGAAGAGAATGTGAAAGATAAATTTCTATCTACGGGAATGCAACTATTCTTCTGTAGAACATCTTGCAGTTTGGGTAAATAAATAGAGGTTCAACATGCAATCCTTCAAAAGGTTGTTGGGAAATATACCTACAAAGAGCAATGGCTGCCTGGCCAGCTGTAGGTAGTCCTTGATTTAGGACTGCAATTGGTACCACAACTTTGGTTGCTAAGCAAGGCAGTTGTTCAGTGAGTCGCATCCAATTTTACAACCTTGTTTGTCATGGACATTAAGCGAATCACTGCAATTAAGTGAATCACATAGTTGTTAAGTGAATCCCACTTCACTTAGTTGTTAAGTGAATCCCTCGTTGGAAGCTGGCTGGGAAGGTTAGAAATGGCAATCACATTAACCCACAACACCGCAACTGTCATAAATACTTGCCAGGTGCCAAGTGCCCAAATTTTGATCACATGACCATTGGGATGCTATAATGGTTGTAAGTGGGAAGACTAGTCATGTCACTTTTTTAATGCCGTTGTAACTTTGAAAGATCACTAAATGAATGTTGTAAGTCGAGGACTATCTATATTCCATTCTAGGCTAACTAGCACTGAGTACCAAACTACGTGGGAAGAGCTATGAATCATCTATTCTTTGTTACACCTGGCCAATCCTTGTCTGATGGCAGAAACATTGAAAATTCCTGTATCGGAATGCCAAAACACCATTGCACTTTCAAGCTCTACCCCTCTTCAGCAGACATGAGACATCTTGATGCATCGAGAAAAGGGGTGAAGCTCACTATGCTAACGTCATCAGCTCACAGTCCACCTCCCTGCCTCCACCCCTACTCTGTGGGCACCAACTGCTTGTGAAACTTTGTTAAAATGTCACAAATTGTTATAAAACTTTGCAAGATTAAAAAGAATGCCCTTGAGAATGAAATCTATCTAGTTATGATTTATGAGACTTTCTGGGGAAGAATTTATATTGAGGATGGTACTTCATTTCTGAAATATGAGATCAGGCCAGGTAAAAAGCGGAAGAATTTTGATCACATGGTGGTTTACTTTTTCTTGACACCACCCCATGGACACCCTGAGTGAAACCCTGAAGGCATCGCCTCTCTCTTTACCTTGTTTTGATCAAAGCAGCATAAAACCTCCTGAGATAAACACATAAATCTAAGTAAATTTTAAAACAACAACAAAGCAGTACACTTGCATCCTCACTGGGCATGTTCAAAACAGTGTGGTCATTCCAGGAAGTACAAAAAAAGAGTTTCCAACTTTTAAAAAATTCTGAGGCCACTACATACATATTAGGGAAAAAGCACAACCTTTGCCTGCCCCCAGATTAGAATAACAGAATAAAAAATAACAGAGGGACCTTGGAGGTCTTCTAGTCCAACCCCCTGCTCAAGCAGGAAATCCTATACCATTTCAGACAAATGGCTGTCCAGTCTCTTCTTAAAAACTTCCGGTGTTGGAGCGTTCACAACTTCTGGAGGCAGGTTGTTCCACTGATTAATTGTTCTAACTGTCAGGAAATTTCTCTTTAGTTCTAGGTTGCTTCTCTCCTTGATAAGTTTCCATCCGTTGCTTCTTGTCCTGCCTTCAGGTGGTTTGGAGAATAGGTTGATCCCTATTGTATGAAATGTATGAAAATCTCATGGACTGCAAGCTTGCTCTTCAGGGCCATATTTAAATAAACTCTGCCACAGGCATCAAGTTAGCTCACTCTAATTCCAGAGTGTTGTCTTACTCTTTTCTTGGCTTTACAGAAATTGGAACCATTTATTCTTGCAGACAACGTCTTGCAGGGTGGGACACTGACACAGAAGGAAAAAGTAAGTATTGAAAGAAAACTGGGCATATAAGAATTGATTTATGAAATAAAGAAAGATGAATTTGGAATTAAAATTCAACCCTCTTAAAAAATGTTAGGTATGCCTCCGCTTCCGTCTGCTCCTTCTTCTGCCTCTTCCTCCACTAATATTAAAAAAAACAATTTTGTGATCTCATTTAGGTAGGTAAGTAGGTAGAGATAAATATAGTTACATCTATATTTGCAAACCAAACATGTTAGGTCTGGTGCTTGTATTTTTAAGGGGGTGTGATGGCTCAGCGGTTAAAGATGCTGAGCTTATCAGATGACAACCCGGGTTCAAGACCTGAGCGATGCATGTTGCGACGAGTTCCTTTTTATTTGCCCAGCTCCTGCCCACTAGCAGTTCAAAAGCAAGCAAATGTGAGTAGATAAGTAGGTACCACTTTGGTGGGAATCAAACAGTGTAACATGTACCTCAGCATATAGCCATGATAGCCACATGACCACGGAAATGTCTTCGGATAACGCTGGCTCCCCCAGCTAAGAAATGGAGATAAGCACCACCCCCTCGAGACAGACACAACTGGACAGGTGAAACATTTACCTTTAGGTTGTTGTTTTTTTTAAATCATGATACACAGGCCATTTACGCATTAGTGACCTATAGCATCACCTAGCTATTGCTGAAGTAATATAAAGCCTGCCCTTACTACAGTTATTTTTGAAGAGTAGCTAGATGACTCTAAAAATTGCTATCAGTTGCTACTGGTGACCTCTCCTTACTAGAAAATGGAGTTAATATCCCAATTAGCCTGCAGGGTTATCACATTAAGAAAATGCAACTGCCTTGTCAACACAGCATATTGCTGCCAACCTAATAACATCCAGATGAGCTAGTATTTCACTCTTCCAATTTGTAAACAGTATAAGCAATGTAATAATCAAATATTTCCATGTTGTTAGTTTGCAACCAATCTGTCAAGTTACTCTGCTTCTAAAGCAATTTATTCCAATTTGGGCCATTCCAGGTGTTTAAGTTTACAGTTTCTATCTGATCGCCACATGGCAAATGCTCAGGGATAATGGGAATTCTCTGTCAAATCAGCTAGGGAGAGTCAGTTAGAGGAAATCTCAAAGTGAAATTGATTAGAGTACTTATCTCCAATTTACTGTCCTTCAAATGTGCAGGATTGAAAATACAGAAGCATTGGCCATTTAAATGGAAGAAAACATTGTATTGGGGCAGACTAGACAAATGTTTGATTAGACTGCCCTTTGTTCACTTCCTACATTCCATTGTAGGGTATTTATAGGCGGAAGTAAAAAAAAATCAAGATGGCGACTACAAAAGCACAGTTCAAGTCCTGTCCCTTTTTATGACTACTGTACCTAGGATGCACATAAGAGGATGTACAGTGGTATAATCATGGTTGCCATCCTGAGTTTCTTGACCCTGCCTATGGATGCCTTAGAAAAGTTCAAATTGATGTAACACTAGTCCTTCTCTGTATCTTCCCCAAAAGTTCTATGGTTACATCTGTTGGTAAAGAATCTGTGATTTTAAGTAGCTTAAAAGAAGACTGGTGAAGACTGTTTCAGTGTCATTGGTCTTTGACTACCAAAATCCAGATGATACTCTCAAGCTTCCTCTATCTGCTGTGTATTCAAGATGGACAGTGATTAATATTTATAGGTATTTATAGGTAAGGGTGTAGGTATATACATATGTTGTATATAGCATGTTTATGTGTGTTATGTATGTGTACACTTTTGAGAGCAGGCAACAGTATTTTATTTGTAATGTGTGCCAGTGTGCCCACAGTTAAAAAAAATGACAATAAAGATTATTTATCTACTAGTTTTCTGCCACCTAGTGGTCATCTGGATTTTGGCAGCCCTGACTTCCTACCGGTAGTTTATAAACTGGATAAGGCAGTGATATTCTCAAAAGAGTTGTGCAGTCTTGGCTTTGTTTCCTAAAAGGTTTTTGTTATGTCTTTGAATCCTCCAGTTAACCTGGAAGGAACTAGGGAGAGGAGAGCAAGTTGCTAAGCACCCTGTTGGAAGAAGGCAGTATTTACTCCAGATGAAAATGCTTGAAATAAGAAAAGAGGTAAACCTGAGATACTTTATTACTGGTAGAATACCATTGGAATGTTTAAGGTGAAAAGTGGATGATAGAATAAATTGAGGGAGTCTGTTTTATGCACTGAATAGCAATTTAATGATGTAGAAATTTGTATTATTGGAGTATGTATAGCAGTAGTTGTTTGCTCTTTTTAATCATTAAGCTGGAAGCATATTAAACATACGTTATTACGTTAATCTTATAAAACTTGTTCATTTATAAAGCGATTGAATGCACATATCTATTAAAACTGAATTTCTCAATTAACTTTTATTTTTTAAGAAACTGTAATTTAGAACTTTGTTCTTATTTTAAGATAAGAGATATACTTTTAAGAATATATCAACAATGCAAACCTCTTCCATTTTTTAAAAAATAAATAAGCTACTGGTCATAATTTTCCTCCAAGAATTCTCAGAAGTCTAGAACTTTTTTTTTTAAGGTGGTTAAAATTCTGCTGGCATTTTTGAAAATAATTCCAGTTTCTTTCAGAAAGAGGAATATCTGTTAAGCCAGTTTTGAGGCTGTTGTATATTTGCAACTTATAAGGAATTATTTAATTCAGGCAGAACTGAAAAGGCGTCTGCAGCAGGAGGCTAGGCTTAATAAGCCAAAAATGAGGGATCTTCATTTGCTGGGCACTCTTGAGTATATGCAGGGAACTCGAAGCTCTGATGAGGAAGAGCAACACTCTACTGAGCATGAGCAAACATTTAATGGAAGCCATGGTAAGTATCATCAAGGCAATCAATTTTCATGCCAATGTTGCTGATACTGCTACAGGGTTAAGGTGATTCCTAACCTTTTAATTTCTACATTGGCACCGTCTTTTGTTTCATAGTTTCCTTCTTAGAACTCACTGTAAATCCATTTATATTTTGGCATAGTGGTTAGAATGCAGTATTGCAGGCTAACTCTGCTCACTGCCAGGAGTTCATTCCTGACCAGCTCAAGGTTGACTCAGCCTTCTATCCTTCCAAGGTCAATAAAATAAGGACCCAGATTGTTGGGGCCAATATGCTGACTCCGTAAATCACTTAGAGAGGGCTGTAAAGCATTATGAAGTGGTATATAAGTCTAAGGGCTATTGCTATTGCTATCTTCTTACAGTACCTGCCAATAGATGTAGACCAATATACTTAAATATAACATCATTCAACTGTGACTGAAACAAGGATATTGATTCTAAGTAATCAAAGTTGCTCACTACGTGATGCAGGACGATGTCAGAACAAGAGATGCCCACGAGCTCTCCTGTAACTAGAATTAGAACAGGAAATACAGGTTCCAACTGGGATGAAATCATTCCAAGGATACAGCCATAGAGGCATTGTTTCTATTTTGCACTACAGGCTTACAGATTGCATGCTAACTGACTTCCAGTATGGTAGACATGACATAAAGTACAAGGGCCACATTGATAAATTTTGTGTTTATTGCTTTTTAAGGGATGATAAACCCACACTCGCATATCAAGTGGCCAAATCCCTTCACCAAGTTATACAATTGTACAAAACTTTTAATTAGCTATGTCATTTTATTGTCTTATTGTTTTTCTTCCCCTTCCCAATAGCAAATTATTGCATCAAACCGTTTCTTTTTTTTTACTATACGCATCTGTAGTAATGATACTTGATTTGATTTAAAGTCCTTATCCACTTGTATGGTATAGGATCAGGGATGTGGTAAAATTTGTACCATGCCATAAACTTTTAGAAATTCTAGGAATGGAGAGACTCCATTCCAGGTGCCACAATTTACTTCTGAATTGGAATTACACAGAATTCATTTCTACCTGTGACAAAGTGTTAGTATAGAATACTAGGTCAAAAAATGCCCAAAGAATGGCCATAGGCATGTGTTCCAGAGTAGTTTCTCCCGCTAACTATAAAGTAATTATTTTTAGAGATATGCCTTGGGATTAACACTTGATTGTAGAATTTGTTTTTCCCCATTAGCTCTTTCTAAGGGGAAATGAGTGGTAAGTGGAAATGAGAATCTGCCTTTTCTTTTATTGTGCTCATTTCATAAAAGGAGACAACAATGGATTTTGTGATACTTCAAAGGCTAACACATTAATCTTGGTTATTTTTACCACAAAAGACTAAAACAGCCACTCGTACATTGATGGAAAGGCATGTCCTTTTGTCTCTGAAGAATGACACCTTTGGGAGAAAGCTAAAGTTCATTATATACAAGTGCAGTATATCGGAGGTGGGCAATGTGATTTCAGACTTCAGATGTCGAGCACTTATGTGTCTACTAGGATTCCTGATGCCTGATCTAAAATATTTTAGAATAAAAAATTAGGCTGACATAATCCAAGCCAAACGCCAACCTCTAGCATTTTATTTATTTGCTATGGAGCCAACCTGATCTCCTTCAGAGAATTTAGTTCCCAACTCCCATAATCTATGGCCAGTATGGCCAAAGCTACTGTATCAATGGATTATGGTTTCTGAAGTGCTAGGTTGGGACTAAGCTAGACCAAATGGCACTGATCCAAGGTTGTGACTTATGCATCACAGTTCTTCTTGTGTGTTTATACAATATTGAAATCTCCTTTGCTTGTTTTGTTAGGAGATTTGTGGCACAGAGAATTTCTTAAAGAGTCTGGGTCACCTAAATCCCATCTAGACCAGAGGGACAAAGTGGAAACATGGCTGTTGAAGCAACAAGCAACAATGGAGTCATCTTCAGATGCTTCAAGCATTGACACCAATAACTGGAGCGATTGCAATGACAACTTTAGGAAACCTTATCGGAGGCCTGCCTTAGTGAGAACTAAGACAGAAAGGATGACCCTTTTTGATGATTTTTTTGATAAAGAACTCTAAATTATACAAGGCATGTATAAGTCAGCCTTTTAGAGATGGTATTCTGGCCTTATTCTCCCCTTCCATTTGTAATTCTATCATCTGTCTGTCTTTCTGTCTGTCTGTCTGTCTGTCTGTCTATCTATCTTCTATCTTCTATCATCATCTATCTCTATCTCCATTCATATTTATTCTTGCCTTAGAAAATCTTCTAAAGAGAAGAAAACAGTATATGCCATTGTAGTCAATAGCCAGCCTGCATCATAGTACTGAAGCTCCCCTACCATTCTAAATGCCAGGCAGCCTTTGAGTATGAATGCACACTTTTCCTCAAGCATAGGCTTTAGCGCATATGCTTCAGCACAGATTCTTGGGGGATTTACCCCCCTCCATGCTTCTTCTTTTTCTTCTTCTTATAGAGAAAAAAAAACCTTTGTTCTTTTAAAAGAAGAAAGTGAATTCTGGGAAACAGAGCAAGAAGTTATTGTGCTTGAGCTAGGAAAAGAAGTGGGATGTATTATCACTCCAACAACTTTGATAAATAGCTGGAATTAACCCCAAGATGCTGCAACAGAGGACATTTTGTTGAGATTCATTTTACAACTTACTGAAGAGATAAAGAAATATGTAAATATATTTCGCAAGAACTGCATTAAATTCTAATTTCTTTTGCTTTGCCTGATTATGTTCAATATGCTTTCTGTACAAAAATAATTGTGTTTTATCATAGTCTGGAATCATACATCAGGCATATTTTAAAAGATCTTTATTTTGTTCTGTAAGTTCTTGTAGTAATAATAATGGAAGGAGAAATATTATTTGTGGTAGATCAGCACAGCCTTGTGTATTTGGAGAAGTATTTGTCTTTATTGTTGTTTTTAAAATGCTGTATCTGGTTCAATAGCGATGCTTTGTATTTTGAGTATTTAATGTTAAAAAGAATTATAATGTACCTTTTTCTTTAAAAAAAATCTCCTCTTGGTTGATTGAGACTGTTGTAGGAATATGTCTCACCTCCATTTTTGGCTTGGACTACAGGAAAAAAGAACTCTCTGTATTCTACAAAGTTATCCATTTGTATAAAGTCTGACCTATGCTTCACATAATGCCATTTAAGCAATTCATGGGCTTCTTATATCAATGTCTGATTTGGTCTTCTGAAGGTGACTATAATTTTTTTAAAAGACATGTTCAGTAGACTTTTAAAAGACTTTTAGTCCTATGCATAAAAAGAAGGGAAGGCTAGTCAATTTTAATTGGGAAACACAGGTATTTTCTGCTGCTCCCCTTTATTACTTTGAGAAAGGGTCAATACATTTTGCCTAATCTTACACCAGTTTGCATATGCTATGAGACATTTTTTGGGTGCTTCCAGAGGTGGCCCTTTGCTGCCATGCCCTTGCAACATATATCGATTTGAAGGACAGTATTCAGAGCTGAGGTGAAGTTGATTAAAAATGTGTTCGTTTCTCTTCCTAGGCAAGTGACCAAATGACTAGTAAAACTGTCCACCAGACTATCACTTTTCTGAATGAGTGAGAAAACTCTTCCAAAAAACCCACAAACAAACCTAGCTGACAAGTTGGTGAGGTGAATAGTGCAAGAAAAAGCAACAATGCACCTCCCAGGCTCCCTGTTCCTTCATCCCACCCCCTTCCTCCACACCTGATCTTTCAGCCTCTTTCAGAAGGCTGATATGCTCATGTTCAGAAATATCCCAAGTGACAGGTTACTATTGCAAAGCATCTCCAATCCAGTGAACTGTCACTCATGCAACCTGAAACATAGCTAAAGACTCTGTCCGAAGTATTCATCTACATTTGCCCAAGTGTATCTTCTTTTCTTCTGCCAGTTCTTTACACTGCTTGGCTAAGAACCAAAGCCAGGGTACTCTACAAATTGCTGGCCTTAAGGATCAGGCAAGCATATTTTACTGCTAACTCAGATTGGAGGAATTCTTATTGATGTTGCCATGTAGCCCAAACAGAATGCCTGAAGGTACATTTTATTCAATTGCGACATGGCTGATGCTGAAAAACTATCTATCTGGTATCAGAAAGGAGCAGATCAGGCCTATGGAACTGCCTTATATCAGTCTGGGCTGGTAGGTGTATTCCAAACCCAATGTTGTTTGGTAAACCCTCTAACTTCTTTCCCTACGGATGTTTTCTCCAGCAAAGATGCAGGAAATCCTTAAAGCAGAGATGCTAAAGCTTAGACCTGCATTGATTATAAAGATTTAAAAGTTTCTCCTGTCCAGTCATGACCGACTCAAAGGGGTGGTGCTTATCTCCAATTCTCAGCCGAGGGAGCCTGTGCTGCCTGGGAGATGCTTCCATCATCATGTGGCCAGCATGAAAATATGAAACACAGTAACTTTCCCACCAAAGTGTACCTATTTATCTTGGTTTGGCTATAAGTCATGCAAATCATAGTTCCTGTCACTGGCTCAAAAAAAATAAAAACCTTTCCTCAGAAATCATAGGCATGACATTTTGACATGTTGTATGTTGTGATGATACAATGGATCCTTTTGGAATGGGGGAATGAGATTCAGGACAGATGAACAAATTATATGGGAGAATTTCCTGCCCCAAGATGAATTGGGGCCTATTGAATGCACATGTCTTCAGAGAAGAATGAAACAAAATAATGGAGAGCAGATCATTCAGTAAGTCATGATCCCTGAGTGGAATTTCTAATTTCGAGAGAACAGCCAAGAAGAAAGATCTTTTAGAGGCTATTATTTTGACTCTTCTGCTTATGCACAAGTGCATGCTATAGATTTGTATTGTATATTGTATGTATGGTATGTATGGTATTGTATAGATAGGTAGTGTCATATTCATTCTCTATAATTATTGTTCGAGTTATGACCATAATGGAGTTTGCTTATCACGGTCGTAACTTCTGTTAGTATCAGGAATAGTAGTTTTGGGAAATGTATTTTTGTGAGAGGTTTTTTTTAGAAGATGTGGTTCTTCACCAAAGACTTCTCAAGTTTCTTTATGGGAAAACATAGTGTGCACAGAACCCACAATAGTGCACACAGAACCCACAATTATTAACTAAAGTTTCAACTTGCTAATGTACCAAATTTCCCCCCACAAAGAATTCTGGAATATTTTCATATCTAATGACATTTTATATCATCAGTATGTCTTTGCAATGATGTATCTGCACATGTATAGGATCCAACCCTCCAAAGGTAATTAACAAAATTCCAACAATAGGAGCAGAACATTGCCCAAAGTAAAAACTATAAAACCATCCTTCAAGATTCAGGTTTGAAAGACAGATTATATCTGTTGCATGAACAAATGGGAAAAAGTTGCTCCGGAGTGAAAACATGGGATTTATTTTCCTTTAATAGCTGTGAGAGGGGTGGGGGGTGGGGGGAACCCAGCATCTTTTTTGGAAAACAGAGAAAGGAGATAAAGCGTTTCATTTCAGAGAATCAATAAGTATCTTAGAACTAAGCTCATGGAAACATTTCCTTTCATGGCAAGAGGCGCTTGTAATGCAATACTGGTGAAGGAAAACAGAACCAAACCTCTCCTCCGTATCAGATAAGAGACTCCAGGTTAAATAGTTTAGATGGCTTAGATAATGCAGATCTGTGTGAAAGCTAGCTGGGATCTCTCCTTTTCAGCAGTGCTGTCTCTGAGTTCTTGATCTGTTTAGATCTGATTCCTGACCCGAGAAGACCAGATCTGAACATACAATTCTATTCCCGTGGCCGCAGTATATTTCTGTTTCGCCTAGAATGTTACTTTTCTGCTTTGACAACTGATGTGCCATTCAAACAATGGCAGAAAGATTATCTACATTTGTGTGGCAGGGGAAAAAATATGAGTCAAATATGTTGCAATATGAAAAGGAAAGAGGAGGGTTGGGTTTACCTGATTTGAAATTGATATTTTGCAGCTTGCCATTTGGTTTGGATGAAAAAGAGTGGATGCTTTTAGAGTTAGGGCATGATCTGAGATTTGGGTGGCATAAATATTTGTGGTACATGAAAGTTAAGGTCAGTGCAGATTTTAGAAACCATTGTGTTACATGTGCCCTACTGAGATTGTGAAATAGATACAAATCCAGGTTGTGCCCAAAAATACCTTTGTGATTCTCAGCACAAGAAACATAGTGGTATTATAGAAAAGAAATTATAAGTAAACCCAAATGGCTTACCTTATTGTGGCATATTGTCAAAGAGAATGTAAAATAAAATCAAGAGAAGAGCTGATGGCAGAAGGACAGACTTGTCATTTTTTTAATGTACAGTTACTAGACATATTTAAAGTAAGATCATAAAAACCTTTGATTTTAAGCATTGTTAAGGCTGAATTTGAAAATGAACTATATACAAATGATGAACGTTATTGAAAATGTATAAACTTTTAAAGGATATTGAAAGAAGTTTGAAAGAAATTTGAATAATTGCCATTATCATTCTCAATGAATGTATGATGGTCCTCCCATTATGTATACTGTATTACATATTATTTGGGGGAAATCATCTAGATTTCTGTTAAGTTAAAGACAGTAAATCATGAAGAGTTTATCTTTAGAACTGGAGGAAACTTACTATGGAAAAAGAATATTTAATTGCTGAAACCTTTGTTTTGATTAGCATCCTTCCTATTTTTCCATAATCTTATACTATGGGAAGCTAAGCACCCTTTCCTTACAGAGAAAATGCTAATCATAGGGCATTACTATGCTCAAATAAGAAGAGAAGCGATAGAGTGCAAGAAGGAATCTCTAGCACTTTATAAAATCTTGGACAGTCCCTTCTATATATTTCCTAATGCACCTTTAAATATTGTAGATTTTCTTTCCACTCAAATGATATACAGTCAAATCTTTTGGCAAAATCAGGGACAGGTCTGTAACAAGAATCATGACTATGCCATCAAAGACCTGTCCCCTCGATGGGTAATATATTACCTTACTGAAGACTTTTTTTTATAGAGAATGGGAGAATTATTTGAAGAATATATGTCATTCTAATCTGGATGTGAGCAAGCTGCAGGCCACCTTTGGTCCTACATCTCCCATTTTGCATCCCCTAGAATCCAAGATCCCCCGGATGAAATTCTATGACATTAATGTTATTGTTGGAGGGGATTTGGGCATTCATTTCTTTGTTCTTCGTCACATATTTATTTATAAAATGTATTGGCCGCCCATCTTACCATAGGGTAACTTTGGGCAGTTAACAATCATAAAAATATGTCTATACATGTGCAATTAAAAGCAAATAATTAAAATCAACGTTAAAACCTATGGGGAGGGCAGGGGGAGGTGGGATCTGTTGTTACTTGATCAACCACCTCCACTGTGCTGTTCCCCCCACTGGGGCCTGAAGCCAATTGGCAGAGCCAAGTCTTATGAAAGGATAGGAGAATAGGTAGAATACATAGGTATTCTAAACAAAGTCTTTCCAGAAACTTAATCATTATTATTATTATCACCATTCCTGGGCTGAAAATTCCATCCCAAAATCCTTCCATCATGCCACTATCTTATCCCTGTGGCCTCTCAGGTCAAAATAAATGAATTAAACTCAGATTAACATTGTCTATTCCTGTCCTGATCTTTTCAGTCCCAAAGAAAAAATATGAAAATAAAAATAGAAGGCATGTGGTTTTTCAGCCTAAATGTGAGCCACAGCAAGTTCCTGAAATGTTCAGCTCAGATTTGACAGCTCTTAATGATTGTGGAAGGATGAAATGCCCTGAAACAGAAAAAAAACGTTGTGCGTAACTCTCAAGGTCAAAGTGTTTTTCTTAGAGGTGTCAGATGTCCAACTTAGGCACATAGTCAGTGACAGAGAAAATGAAAGAAAGTTTGAGGCCCTTAGAATGCCCTGCAAGCTCGAATATAGGGTTTGAAAGGTAGGGAGGCAGAAGCTGCCTCTTTGCAAAGGGGTTGGCTTTTTTTTTTTTTGCTGTTCCTTTAGGCCAGGGGTGTCAAACTCAATTTCATTGAGGGCCGCATCAGCATTGCAGTTGCCCTCAGGGAGGCCGGGGGTGTGTGGCCAGGGTGGGTGCGGCCTACTGGGTGGGCGTGGATGGAGTGGGTGTGGCCTACTGGGTGGGCGTGGCCAGCTCTACATCGTTCGTGTCAAGGGTGCCTGTGAGGGCCTGGGCAGGAGTGGGACAGATCTGAGGGTATCTGGCAGAAGGGGGTGGGATCAGGGCAAGTGCCAAGGCATGGCCCACTGGAGGAGCCTCCCCAGCATGCACCCAGGGTGCGGGGCCGACGCAGCAGGGGCTGGTTCCTCGCTGTTTCCAGATGGCCTTGTGGAGCTAAGACTGAATGCGTTTCAGCATAGATGGCCACCACAAAATTGTACATTGGCTCCCAGCTGGCCTGGGCCAGGGCCAAGGCAGCGGGGGCCGTTCCCTCACTGTTTCCAGGATGGCATCGCGGGCCACATGAAACCACTTCGCGGGCCGCATTTGGCCCCCGGGCCTTGTGTTTGACATGTCTGCTTAAGGCTCTAGCTAGGATGTCTTTAAAAACTTTTTGCTGTTTGCTTGACTGCCTTTAAGACCCAGCTAGGAATCTAAAGGTGAAGTCCTAGTTGGCTTCTGAAGGCAGTTAGGCAAACTGCAAAGCACTTTGCAAGGACCCAGGTTTTGCCCCATTTGCTGCACGTGCAGCGCTCTAGCCAGCTAAACTTTTTGAGCTGAACTTTTTCTTCAGGTCCTGAAGGCAAAAAAAAAAAAACTGCAGAAAGATTCTCTTTGCTTGCTTCATTCCTTTCTTCTACTCTTCAGCCTGGAGTCAAGGTAAGTAACTTACAGATTTTGTCACCCTCTTTCCAGGCGTGCAGTGATTTAGTAAATGAGGCTTTTAAAAGGGATAGAGAGCAGAGGCAGAGAATTTAGTTTCAGCAAGCGATGGGGGGGGGGGGGCAGAAAGATAAACAAGTCTAAGCCTCAGCTTTTTTTGTAGATCAGGATCGCATCTATTAAAGGAGAAAAAGATGGTCAGCCTGAGTCAAATGTGTTAATGGGCAAATAAAGCAACAGGACCGCCTTTTTTTAACCCAGAGTTTCCAGTAGGCATTGAGATTACAAGTCCCAGAATTATTCATTAGAATACATTTTATCTAGGAATTCTGACATTTTGCTTTTCTGAAAGGCACTAAAATGTGCTTTATTCGGTGGGTCTGGGGACCACAAATGGAGATGGGAGCTAATCAAGTGGCTGGTTTGTGTTGTTGCTGCCGTGGGGTGGGGTGGAAGAGATTATGGGTTTTTATTATGGGATGAATTTTTAAATGATTTTTAAGCTGCCTGGAGTCACCTTTGTGTGAGTTAAGCTGCTAATAAATTGGTTAAATAATTTAGTAGTTCCATTGTTGTTAAAGGACATTCGATTGGAGAAGCATTGGAAAAGGGTGTAATGGGATAATGAGAGTTGTTTAATTCCTTGGGCTGATTGTGGTGCAATCCTAAGTGTGCTTTCTCAAAACTAAGTCCCACTAACTAACTCAGATGCAGGCTATTTTTTTACACCAAGTTTTTATTTATGCAGGCCACTGGGAGCATGATGAACAACTTGCTGTATTTTCGGTTTGCTTTGTTTTATTCTTAATAATGGATAATTAAAGGGCTTATCGTTAGTAGCCACATTTCTAAAGAGTTTCTACACATCCATGTTGCAAATATGTATTATTGTCAGCTATTGCTAGGGATTTTTGTTCTAAGTGTACAACTGAAATCCTAATGACAAAGGGTGAGTCTGTATACCTCATTCACTTATACTTTCACATAAACAGCAAAGAGATTCACAAGCTCATATTCTTTCTTATAAATAGACCAGCTCATCTTGTAGTTTTAATATTTTAAATTAGGAAACAATCTCATAATCAGATGATACTTTAGCAACTGTTAGAACTGGTAGCATGAACTTGTAACTTGATGCCAAGCCTCGTTTCTTCAGTCAATGACTAACTGTGATGTGTCATTTTTCAGTGCAGGACAGCAGATATATTTTTGAACCTGAGGACAAAATTCCTTTTATTATGGTAAAATGGATAACCTGGATCCATTTGTACAGACTCTGTGAGGTAGTGATAGTAACTCTTCTGATGTATTTTGCTTTCTTAAATTAGGCAAAGGTACTTTGTATATTCACTAGAAACTGCCCTGTATTTCCACAGGTTCTGCAATGTAGAATTACTATTTAAATGTTATCTTACAATCATAGGAAGTTGTATACATTTTGCTTAACAATTGAATTTTAAATACTGATTGAAATGTTGCTACATATTTGAGAACAAAACACAATACTGCCGAACATTTCAAATCAGTATCTAAAGCTCAAATACCATTTGTAGAACATAAATTGGAAAGTGAAGAAAGATACCTCTGTACGTATTTTTTAAGCTTCCAGTCCTTCACCACACACATTTTTGCTCCTATCAGCAGCTAACTTCTGAATATCAGATTACAGACTTTGTATGCATCTTTTCAGCCACTTTCATTTTAGCAACTTTTACAAGAATTTTTTTTTTGGGGGGGGGGAAGAGTGAGGGAACAACACATAGACAGAAATGTTTATTTCAGATCATCCAGAGAATTAATCTTAAACCTACCTTCTGATTGTCTTATTTTTAAAAATAAAAGTAATTCAATGAGTTTATACTGACAGTCAAAAAATAATGTGCTATACAACTTTTCTTAGAGGTTTGAAATCTAATTTTCTAATTATTTCATATTCCTATTTAACAGAGGTGTTTTTAAGCAGTGAAGCCTTATGGATTAAACAATAAGGATCTTCATTATTGATTTAAATCTTAGGGAAAACCCTCCTAATATAACATCTTCAAGTACCGCCAACACATTAATCTAGAATATGAAAACTTTGTTAACTGGAATTAAAGAAGTCCAAAAGGAATGAACACAAGAATTCTCCTGAAAACAATTAATAGTTGGGGACATTCTCTAATTTTCCTGGTTCACTTGTAGGAAACTTATTTTTTTTAAAAAAGTGTAATTAAAAAAGAAATTTCCAGTCTGATGTTGTCACAGGACTATATCACAATTTAACAGTATTGCCCCATTCTCTAAATATCTCAATTCTTTGCAAACTGGGCTTACCTGGTGGTTTAGAAGAGCTTTCTTCAGTCTGACACCTTCCAGATGAAGTAAACACAGCCAACTAGGAAGACTACACTAGAGCTTAAAATATTTGATGGTGCTCAGCATTCAGTTATCTACTGCTCAAGCCTGGTGCTGCATACAGGGCAGAAAGCCGCTAAGAACTCAAATTCAACCATCAAGGGGATGAAAGAAAAAGGGGAAGCCAGCTATACAAAACGTATCAGGAGATAAGTGCCAGTTTTAAATTAAAATCCTTTATTTTTTCCCAAATACAATTCACAACTTATACATAGTGGGGGAAATGCTCAGACTGTGCAAAATAAGGATGGCCTTCCTTTAAATTTGCTAAACTATCCAGAATGGGTATTCTTCTCCAGAGGACTAGAGATAAAGTCCTCTCAAATGTACAGTAACTTAAACCGTTTTATAAAATGATTGAACTTAACATATTACATAGTAAGGCAAACTTGAATTCTGAAAGATTTCCTGTCAATAGAAGAAAGATTTTTTTCCCCATGAGTTACTTGGGATCAATCTTATGTTTTGCTTTTATATATTATATACTAATGCTGTCATTGCTGAACTGCCAAAAAGAAGTGATTTGCTTTACATATTGCACTGACAGACAGAAGTACACAGTGTAATTGGTGAAAAAGAATACAAGCCCATGTAGATGATTTTAAAAAGAGGGAAGAACTCAAAACCAACCTTTGGACACTTCTGTGTCAAATGATTCAGAAAAAGATTAAAACTGCAAGAGATCTGGCTTTTCTATAATAAAAAAATAAAGTGAAAGCAGCTAAAGAACAAACATGGTATTGCAGTTTGAAATTCATTTTCAAGAGCAAGAACTGAAGACAGAAGCATTTTTAAAACATGGAAATTAAGCATGAGTCCAAGCAGAATTTAAATTCATTCAATTATTTAAAAATAATGGTTCTTTTAGCTATTCTGGTGATAATTCTAATTAAATAAAAGTTAATTCAGATTACATTAATTTGTTGTTTGTTTGCTTTTTAAAAAGATCCCTCACTCTCTTTAAAGGAAAAAGTGCATCAGACTCCCTTTTAGCAGCTACTCAGAATTGTTCTTCTAAAAAATAGCTTAGACTTTTTACTGTAAGACAAGGGCTTCTTAAGCCCTCACATGGGAGTTCTGTCCAAATGATAAATGAAATAATTTATTATCAAACCCAGAGTTTAAATAAAAGCCATTCTTGCAAAGACAAAAAAAATCAAGAAAAGAAAGCATGCACTCAAATTAGTGGTGGAGACAAATATACGTATTTCTACAGGCACTGGCAGACGCAATTTAATTGTTACCGTTACTCGATGTAACACACACCCCACCCTACAATACATTTTTTTCATCCACTAATCACTGAGGTACCAATATTTAAGAATGGAAAGTTCAATATTGAAAAATAAAACCTAAACTTGAAGTAATTTTTATTTTCCCCAGGAAAAAAAAAAACTATGGTGAGATTGGTATGAAATGTTAGTATACTTATAGAATTTTACAATTACATTGGCTTTTCTTTCTCTCTTAAACCGAAAAAAAGGTTGTGTTCTGTATACACAGGTTCTTGATAAAATGTTCACCATTTATATAACAGAAGTCAGTAGACTTGCAAATGAAAAGAGAAGCTCTTGGCTACCTATTGGCACATCTTCCTGGTTACCAAGAGGATTTGAAGTCTGAAACAACCTGTTGTAAATTCAGAACAAGATGCGCCATGCCACACAGTGCAACAATTTAGGTGCAATGCTCGATGAGACACTCACAAAGAAGAGCTGTATGGAAGTTATTACGTCCAACTGCAAAGCAATTCCACACAAATTGCATTGAATGCAAAAGATGCTGCCGCTATGTTTGTTGAGAAGAAAAGTCCTCCAATTAACGCAGCCAAAGTTTAAGACGCAATGCATCAACTCCATTTAAATAGTATCTGAACAACCTCTTGTCTCGCACAAAGCCAAGGTTTTCATAAAGTTTCAATGCAGACTTGTTCGTGATCTCAGTCTCCAGGACAACCTGCAAAATAAAGACATATTTTTCAACAGGTGGTTTTTTTTTGTCTGCTTTTTAAGTTATTTGCAGGACTTATATGGCTAACTAGCTCATATAGATTTTATGCAGTTCGCAACAAACCATAAAAACATAAAACAGAAATAGACTTCTCTCCCAGGCACCAGACCAAACGGTTGCCAGCTCAACCACAATCCTAGTCCAATGCTGGAGTTCCTAGCCCAAGTTGAGTTGCATATTAAGGTGAAAGCAAGCTTGTTGATCAAATGTTATAAGCTCAGCTTGCAGTTATTTATACTTAGAAATTCACTGGCATTAAAAAGACATTCCATAAGATTCTTGAACTCTCGCAGGATCGATCCCAGAGATTGCTCTCTTCCATAGTGCTTTACTATCAATAATCCTTAGGAGGGATCCTGATGTCATATATTTGTTATTTATTAAAGTATTAACAAATCAAGTACTAATGATGCTTAAATGCTATTTTAGAAGAATTAGCATTTTGAAAATCAGGACACAAATAAGAAAATAAATTATAAGTGATCTACAGTTAGCTTACTATACTCTCAGCTTAATTTTTCCACAGCTATACTAGTTAATGACTGCAATAAAATTGATTTGATAATGTGAATAATGTCTTGTGTGGATAAAAATGGAGAGAAGGGAGCAAGCGGTTTGCATGCGGTCCTGAATTCTTCATAAGTAAGTTGGGGGTAAAGATAAAATAATTAAAAGAACAATTTTAGCACATACAAACTTGCAGAGTCAGGTTTCTAGAACAAAGAAAGTTCCTGCATTCTTAGAAGTATGAAATCAGACAATATCCTATGGTAGCATCCAGACTGTACATTAATGTCAGTTAGGATGTGTTACCACTGATGACTTTGACTCACAATGCAATGAGTAAAAGTAAAGCAACTTTAGTGATGGTGCTCACAAGAAATGTTTCCCTGGTGTCCATTCTTCTTGCAGATGATATTGGAGGACAATGCTGAGGACAATGTATCTTCATTTTAGCAAGATATTTGATGAAATAATTTGCAACATTCTAATTACCAAGCTAATTATATGTTGGCTAGATGACATGATAAATAGTCACGTGAGCGAGCTCAAAAACTAACTCAAAGGTTCTTAGCAAATTGGAGTAAGGCAGTGAGAAGGAAGATAGCACAAGGTTCAGCCCTGGATCCTGCATTCTTTAAGGCTTTTAGTAATGAACTGGAGAGATTACTCACATTTTAGATAACACCACTTTGGGTGGCATAAATAATACCCTAGAACAGGGGTCCCCAACCCCCGATCTGTGGGCCGGCACCAGGCCGTGGCATGCCAGAAACTGGGCCACGCATACAAGCGAAGCTCCATTCGTGGGATGCAGGCAGCACACGAAACCATGCCCATTCCGGTCCGCGGAAAAACCTCTCTCCACGGAACCGGTTCCTGGTGCCCAAAAGGTTGGGGGCCACTGCCCTAGAAGACAAAAATAGAACTCAAACCTATCTATTGGAGTATGATCCAGCAATATGTTTACCAACGACAACAACAAAGGCAAATGCAAGAGATTTCCAGGAGTGAGCATGAAGTGGAAAATATGTTTTACTTTACCCAGGACAAACAACTGCTATCCAGATGCTCTTGCTAAGCCATAATAGATCAGCCATATTCAGCAGAATATTCATCCTGGAATATTTTTGATATTCTTGGATTTAGATTAAAAGAAATATGGAGAAATCCTGGAGTGATTTTAAAGGGCACCTAGAGCAGCACTAGTGCATGTCATCCTTCAGTAGCTCTTAGAGCAGCCTTCCAGCTCTTTTTGTTCCTTCCTTCCCTCAGTTGCTATTGATCATCAAAAACTGGAATATTCCATTAACATGCCTCTGCAGGACCTTTCCTCCCTCTGCTCAGCTATCACTGCTAACCATGCCTTTTTCCTGCTTCACCCATCCTCGCAGCTATTTCCGTGTGGAATCACTGTGTTTTGTCCCATAGCTGCAACTAAACCCCATTTTATTACATATAGGAACCAAAATACTAGAAATGTGTTTTGAGTATGTACTATTTAAAAGCAATTCTTCTTACACCCCAATTTTTCCCCAATTATGGAAAGTAATCCTTCCTCTTTTATGCATTTGTAAGACTTTTATCTTGAATACTCTGTAAAATTTTGGAATCAGACTTTTAAGAATTGATACAGTTCAGAAACAGATTCCGGGAAGAGCAATGTTGATGATCAGAAGATTTAGAAAACTAAGGCGTATAAAGAGAGATTAAAAGAGATGAATGTATTTAAACTTGAGAAGACAGGACTGAAGGGAAATATGGCACTCTTTAAATACCTGAAAGGTATTTCAGAAGATCAGATCAGGAGTCTGACATTCAAGAGATGAAATAATGCATTCAAGTCACAGAAGACAGATTCTGATTAAATGCTAGAAAAAAACTGCCAACCGTACGAGCAGTTCAATTGTGGAATTATGTGCCCAGAGAAATGGTGGGCTTTTCTTCTTTAGATACTTTCAGGTGAAAGCTAAATAGCCATCTATGAGGGAGTTTGGATTCCTCCAGTAAGTAGGATATATAACTTTATGACTTAATTCTCTTCTAACACTATAATTCTATGAATGTAGAATATTTGGTCTGATACCAGAAGTAATAAACTATGGTTGGTAATGATCTGACAATACAGAGCTTACAGACAGGATTGAAAAATTACATCTAATGCAGAAATGATGGGAACAGGCTCTTGATTGAGGAGACTATGACTTTATTGTGAATATTTTGATTGCTTCATGCTTAGATTACTGCAATTGTCTTCTCGGAGACATTCATGATTCTTCTCTCCATCTCCTGATCCTAAAGTTCCTCTGGATAGTCTTCTTTCTGTTCAAGTCCAGCATTAGGGTATCCTGGAATCAGCAGTTTCCTTTCCTTGACCACTATGATAGCATTTTTAAGAATCAAAGGCTTTTTTTATTGGACTAGTGTGGGAATGAAGTAATTCACCTGACTCTTATTAAGACTGGTAGCTTTTAGGTTAGTATTTATTTTATATTAATCAAAATAAATAAATAGTTATGGATGTATGTGGGTTCTGCAGGCTCTTGGGAGTGTTCTGTTAAATCCACATGGTGGTTTATTCGATTTGTTTAAGTTACAATCACTGATTTTTGTTGGGTTAATTGAGCTGTGAACTAATTTTGTTGGATGAAATTCTAACTCTGTTTTTATTTTTCTATTACATACAGTTGATAAAGTTGCATAATAAATAATAAGAGTCAGAGTTGTTGTCATATGTCAGTCACACATTCTAACCCATTTTTTTTATTATATTTAATCTTTTCATAAATTTTGCAAAACTCTTAAGAGAAAAATAGTAGGCTTATGAAGAATGGTACATTTCAATGTTGAGAAGATGCTTTATGCAGTTTGTAGTGGTATGTGAAAATGACCGTGGAAGAACTACAGACTAGGTAACTATCATGCAAAAGGTATCTTAGCTCAAAGAAACCAAAGAGCATGAGAAGCATTTTAAAAGATACCTCTCCTCGTTTTCTGGAAAGTAAAATTAAAGGAGGGGAAAAATACTTTCAGACTTGCAATAAAGGTAGTGTTAGTACACATGGTTTGTGCTTCTTGTTTGGACTACCTCAAAGGGCTGGCACCATACAGTTTCAGACTGGCAGATGTTTTTAATTTTTGATAGCCATGGCTTGAGATATTCAGTATTTTTGACAGAAGAATCAGTGCAATGACAAACAGTAGTGATGAAAGTGAGTCTCCTTGAAAGATTCCTCGATAGTAACCTCTTCCAATCTATCACCATTGACTAGCAATTGTGTCTTCCATTGTGCCATCAATCTTTGTACAAAGCTTCTGATGTTTCTACTGACTCCTCTTATTTCTTGGCACTTGATTATTCAATCACGTGATAGGGAGTCAAATGTCTTCTTGTAATCAATCCATGCTATATTCAAGATGGTCTTCCTTCTTTTGCAGTTTTCCAAAATCATCTTGACAATTAGGAGTTGATCTTTTGTTCCTCTGCTGTTGGGTAGTTTCCTTTTTGCTCAGATGGAAAGATCATGTTTTCATCTAGATGGTGTTGGACTGCATCAACTACTGTACTACCGTGTTTCCCCGAAAGTAAGCCCCAGCTGATTTTCGGGGGGTGGGCCTAATATAAGTAAGCCCTACTTAAGGGCCTGCACGGACGGCCTGCCTCTGCGACGAGGCGAAGCTGATGGAGGAGGGCGGATCTGACCCATGGTACCGGTATACCAGTTCCTTACTGCCGCCTAACTTGTTCTGCGGCCTCATGGCAGCGGCATAGGGCGCGACGCACGAGGCGGCAAACAGCCAGTTTCAGCGCGATATGGCTGTTTGCCACCAGCCACGGCTGTTTCGCGCGTCGTGCCCAATGCCGCTGCCATGAGGCCTGGCGGATCCTCCCCCTTCTGACTCATGTGCCATTATACTGGTTCTTTACCGCTGCCCGGCTTGTTCTGTGGCCTCATGGCAGCGGCATTGGGCAGGAGGGGGCAAACGGCCGGTTTCAGCACAATGTGGCCGTTTGCCGCCTCGCGCATTGCGCCCAATGCCATTGCCAGGCCTACCGTATGTTAACTCTAACACCTAATGGGAGATGGGAAGCCCTGGGGGGGGGGGGAAAGAAATGGAAAAACTTGGGTGGGGAAAAAAACGGTTTTTCCCATTTGTTTCCAGAGCAGTTTGTTTCCTTCACTGCGTGTTTGTGAGATCTTGAGATCTCGTGAGAAGTTAGAAAGTCTGATTGAAATTTTTTTTTTTCCCACAAACACGCGGTGAAGGAAAGCTGAAAAGCGAACGGAGAAACGCAATGCAGCTGAAAGGCAGATTAGTAAAAAAAACTCTTGGGGGAGGCGACGGCATCGGGGCAGAGGGATCGCGCCAATCTTACCCTGCGCTGCTTCGGCAGGTGTCTGGCAGGTGGAGGGAAGCAACTCCATCCCCCTGCCACGTCTCCTCACCTCATGGCGGCGGTGGCAGTAGCCGGCCAGTCGGAAGATGACCTGGCGGGAACAGTCGGTAGAGGCCTAAAGCACCCAGTCGGCATGAGAGCTGCAACTCCCGCCCTTAGGCCAGCACCTGCAGCACCGAGTAGGTGTGCAGGCTGGCGCTCAGCAGCCCAAAGGCGGAGGCGTGGGCGGTGCGGTTCCACCGGCTGCTGCTGGCGAAGGGCCCTGGCAGGCAGGTGATGGGGAGGCACTCCGGATGTGGGCCGACTCGCCCCGCGCCAGGCTTGGCGCCCTTTCCACCACCGCTGCACCGGTACCATACCTGGTCCGCCACCATGCTCTTGCCGCCACGTTGCTTCACCCCACGCATAGGCCCCGCCACACCCCCGCACGCTCATGGCCTACTGGTACCGGTACTGGCAAAAAGCCCTCCCCGAAAGTAAAACCTAGTGCTCACTTCAGAGCCCAAAAGAAACTAAGGGTCTTATTTTCAGGGAAACATGGTAGTTAGCAAATTAAAAATCTGCTGGTAAGCAGGTAATTGCCTGTAGTTGCCTGATGCTGCCTCTTTTGCTCGATCTTTCAGGTAGGTTTTGCCAGATGTTAGTAACTCTTCAATTTCACTTTCTTACAGTATGTTGTTAAACTGCTTGGCAACAAGTGAGTATAAACTAATCAGAAGTTTCAACCAAAATCTATGCAATTCATCTTTACCTGGTGCTGACAATTCTTGATCTTCCTTGCCCTTTTCTCCACCATTTTTGCTGTTATTACAAGTTCTTTCGTGTCATCTTTTTTTATTCTTATCCACCTTTTTTAACCAAGCTGTGTTCTTTGAATTATTCATATATTCATCCCAAACTGCAGTTTCTTCCTTATCAGGTGCTGACTGATTCACTGCAGTATCTCCATTGATCGACTGATAGAAATGTTTCTGATTGGATTGAAATTGGGGGTTCTGCCTATAATTTGCAATTCAAGTTTTGTATCTGCTGATTTTCTTGGCTATGGCTGTTATTTTCTGCTTTATTATTTCCAGTGTTCTTTGAGCTTCCTTGTTTCTAAGTGGTATTTCTTGATTAGGTATACTTTAGTCTTCTTGTTCTTCGGTTTCTTTTCTTTCATCTGTTCTAGCTTATTTGCATTTGATCACAGTTTGCTAATCTTATTTTCCAGCCTGATCTTCCATTTTGGTGATGCACTGTTTGGCTTTTTTTCTTCTTTGTAGATTTTGCATCCCTGGTATTCAGTTATAACTGTAGATGTGCTGTGCATTAGTTGGTTTGTTTCATGCAGTGAGCTGGTGGTTATATTTGATATTACAGCGTTGGCATCTTTTAATGCTTATGCTAGCTGTTTCTTTGCAACAAGCTTCAATGCCGGCAACCGTATTCTGTTGTTTTTGTGCTGTTCTAGATGCTCAGTTATTCTTTGTTTTAATTCTTCTAGTTCTTTAGTTAGAGGGCTTTGTTCTTTTTGAGGCAGAATAGAGGGTGCCTGCTTTCCAAATGAAAACAATTCTATAGCTGTGCTAGCTTCCTCTAACTGCCAACTCCCCTTGGTTTGCCTCTATAATCAGAGTTACTTCTGGCAAGGCTTTGATTTCTTTGTCCTGGGTAGACTTTTGCAATTCTTCCAATTCTGCTTCTGTGAACACTTTATTTCGTATTACAAACTGATGTTGATCTGCTAGCATCTGTTCTGTTATTTGTGTTTCTGCATGTTATTCTTTCCAGAACTGGTGCATTCATTTCAAAAATACTCTTTTTGGACTTAAACTGTAATAACAGATCATTATTTCTTTGTTTTCAATCACTGTATATTTGTGATGGGTAAACACCTTTCCTTCTAGTAGTTCTGCAGCTACTAGTCCTAGTTGCTCAATCAACAGTCCTGAGTCCTGTAACTTATTTTTCACCAGATGTCCAGCATGGTCTAGCATGGTCCTTGTTGACTCGGGTGACGACCAAGCCAGTATGGATTTCTGGGTTTACATGCTACCATTTTCATGTACTGTATCCCCAAAATATCATAAACTTTTAGTATACTATGCAAGCTCAAATCGCTACTTTAGGTCACTTATATTATTATCTAGATCTGTTTAGGGTTTTTGCTCATGTATTTTTCTGCGTAGCCCAAAGGAGTCAAATTCATTTTTTGGAGTCCCAGAAAACATATAGTATGTTTTTCTGAATATATTTTAATTAAACTGAAGACTTGCTTACATAAGAAACTGCATTTGGAAGAACAGCCTTCAAGTAAAGCAAGGGAGAAAAACAAAGTTCCTTCAAAGAAACAAAATAATTACCTCATCACAATCTCCTTCTACCATGGCGTAAATAGCTTTCTTAACCAAGTTTGTACCTGGAATACAAATAAAAAAAAATTAAAACTTCAAATACAAATTGTTACAGCATGAATTAGTCTGTGTTCTGATCTTCTAATACATGCATAATTTAAGAAGTAACAATTAGTAATATGATAATCTACACATTTTTTTAAAAAAATTATCTCATAAGGGAGAGGGAAGGCAACCCAAACACCCATGTCTTTACATTAAGTATAAATGAAATATCATGGCACAACATTCAAAGATCTTATTTAGGATTATTCTTTAGCATTTTTGACTTTCAAAAATTTGCATAACAGTTTCCAGAGGCAGTTTCACTTAGTCTCACTTAGCCTGCCACAACTTACAGTGTAAAGTAAGGGAACCAATGGGGTACAGAATAAGCTAATAAAATCATGCACATTCCTTTCCTTTAATGGGTTAAATTTCTGTCCCCAGTCTCCTTTTAACCTGTGAATGTCTTATATACAGTGGTGGCTCACAAGAGAAAGCAGCCAACCTAAACAGAATATATTTCACAAATATGAGGCATGTTTGTCTTGTCAACATCACTGCAGCAGGGTTGGTGATGAGTTCAAAGTGGATATCCACAGAATAAGGATTCATGAGCTGCACATAAGTATATGACAATAGCAGGCTGCTTCATTTTAAAAATTATCAATTAAAGTAATTGCCACAAAGAAAGGCAATTGTATGCAAAAATATTTACCTCAAAGCAATAGCTAACTGAAAGTATATTACTTTCAGAAGGCTTCAAAAAGATGCAACTGCTATTCTTACCTATGCCTTTTCTTCTGTATTTGGAATCCACCGCTAACATGGCTATATAACCTCTACGAAACATCTTTTTGTGCATGTCCAACTTGCAGACGATTGCACCTACGCACTCATCACCTACCATTGCCTTAAAAACAAAACAAAAACCAAACAAAACACATCTTGTAGGTTAAGGCTAACACACGGTGCCATAAAATCACAATTTTATAGACACATTTTTTAAAAAAGATCCCATCTTGGAAATTCCCCAAAACTTTACTTATTAACAGAAGCTTAAATTAGTTTCTTGGAAAAGTAATATTATACTCTTTTAGCTTGGATGTTGCACGAGCACAAATATCTGCCCAGACTCATGCACAGTATATTAATTTGCTATCACAAAGGGCTAATAGTGAATAAGAAACTGCCCCAGAATGAGTAGATGCATCTTTTAGGTATGGAATGATAGCACTCAGGGTGCCTTTCTTTTCTTTGTTGCTCTTTTTAGTCTATGCTATTTAAGAAAGCTTCACAAATCTTCTGAGGGGCTTGCGTAAGAGGCACACAAAAGCTAGCAAACCGTGCAAACTACCTTCTGTTTATAATATTTAGTACTCCAAACATTAGCTTTAGCCTGCTTGGCCTGGATCTTACAGTATTTTATCCAATATCTCAGTGTAGTTTGAATTATTCTTCAATGATACTTTTCTATTCTTTGAGAATGGATCTTTTATTTTTATGAGGAATAGAATTATTAAATTCCAAGTCGAAAGCACGTAACTGAAATATTGATCAATCAGCAATTCTAATAAGAGCTGCTATATTAGAGCTGAAATAACTGATTGAAACATGAAAAAAGAAAAAGCCTTTGTAATTTCAATAGTCAAAGATTATGAAATGTAGATCAATTTTAAAATTTAATTTTTAATGAGCACATTTTTAATTTTTATGTTTCAGAAAGTTATTTCTGACAAATCCATTGCATGGTTCTTTTATACACAGATATTGCTCGATATATACTTTATATTTTACAGATGTTAGTTTCAAAATATGCTTCTTTTGATGGCAAATCTGACAAAAAGTACTAGCATCAATTTTTATCCTCCTACAAAAATACAAAACTTAGAATGTTGAGATTGGAAAAAGGAAGAATTGAAAAAAAAATGTCATAAATCCTGACAAAACATATTGAATCTGGTTACAGCTGTAGGTGAAATTTCAGCTGAAACCTAACTTTCCCCCTTTCGTTTTTTTCTGATCTACTTTTTGCATTAGGTGCATGTAATAAGATCAAGAAACATATACATAGTTAACACAACTGTTCAACCTGTATGATTTTTTAATATGATTATGCTAGCATGCAAGGTATGCATGCACCCTCACGCTTGCAGATGTTTATTTATACAATATTTATAATGCTCACATAACTGATTGTTGCTGCAAAGGAGCATCTTGCTCATACCACTGACCAAGTTTCATGCAATCAAGAATAAAAACGTTAGAATCTTAAGATTCTAAAACATCCAGGCAATCACAAGTGTCAGAATCAGTATTTTCACCTAAAAATGAAGTTAGGTCAAAGTTATGCAGGTAAAATAATTATATCTGCAGAAAATTTGACAAATTAAAGAAATGAACATTATTAGATTCAGACTAGATCAAACATAGACTGATACTGCAATAATTTCTGACAGACAGAAAGAGCAGTGAAGCAGCAATAATAACTAGAAAGATAAATGCCTGAGTATTCCAACCAGGGTTATGATCATCTATTCCTGTGAGTGATCAGTATCTGATCCTGGGAAATCAGAGGATTTTTTCTGTCCTTTCGAGAAGACAATTTAAAAAAAAGCATTTTGGTTAAAGCAGTTTGTAATTGCTTCCTAAATATTTTCTAGACATTCCAATTTATATACTTCATTAACCAAACCCAATAAAGGTCAGGTATATGCTACAGACTCTTGGCTTATGTTCCTCAATGCACCCTCAAGTCCTTAGCTTTTTTCTTTTTCTTTTTTTGAAGGCACGTTAACCATAATTTATTCCATTATCCCAACCATAGAAAAACAAAGCAAACGAATCAATGAAAGAGGGGGAAATCGCGTATGCCACGTGAAAATCAGACTGAATCAATAATGTAAGCTGAGAGTGGACTGATTTCAGGTTTGTCAGATTTGCTTTTGTATACCAAAAGGTATGCATTTAGAATTAAAGTATTGAGGAACTCTGTTCCAATCAGTTCTAGGGGGTACCCTTTAGGAATTTTACTTCTTCCATTCCAATGAGTATATCTGGGAGAGTAATTTTCCAACTATTCTAAAATCCTTAAAAGTTAAAATCAAAGCTAGCTATTCAAATACTAATACCAATATTATTACCAATATAATACACATATTATTGCCAATATAATATCAACACTAATCAAGGTTTGGATAATGTTTAATCCAGATAATGTGGATGTTCTTGAGCTTTCTGACTATGTTAAAATCCTTAAAAGTTAAAATCAAAGTTAGCTATTCAAATCCTAAAATAATACCAATATATTAATCAATGTTTAATCCAGATAACATGGTGTTCCTGAGCAATCCAAAGGTAAATAATTCCTAGTTACCTTGAAAGTAATTTTGGAGGGAAAACTTAATAAATGAATGTTCTCCTAGCTTCTTTCAATTATGTAATGATCCTTGGCCTAGTTTACAGGCAATCTATAAGCTCTCCTCATATCACATAGGGATATTGGTATTTTTACAAAAAATATTCATGATATATGGAAAACAATAATTCTGAGCAGCAACACACCATATTCTTCCATATTGCATCCTGGTTTGATGAGAGTCCCTATCTAAAAGAAAACCTAGAAGGACAAGTTGCAGCCTTGCTTAACAGAGCATACAGAAGTAACCCTTCCGGTTCTTAATTAACTGCAATGCTACTGTGTTAACCGTTAACACCCTGCAATACTAAAATATTCATTAAAAACTCAATACACCAAGATAACATTGTTAAGACTATATCCCAGTGATGGCGAACCTTTTAGAGACTGAGTGCCCAAACTGCAACCCAAAACCCACTTATGCATCGTCGAGTGCCGGGTGGGTGTGGCCCATTGGCTGGGTGTGACCAATTGGCTGGGTGTGACCAATTGGGTGGGCGTGGCTGCGGTGGTAACAGCAGACAGGGTGGGACTAAAAAGTTCAATCAATTCCAACTTTGCAAGATCTTTTTTTTCCCGCAAGAAGTTGAAATTGACTAATTGAACTTTTTTTTTTTTTTTTGCACACGGCGGCTGAGGCCTAAAGCGAAAAGGTTTTATAAAACCCAGCTGAAGGCCTAGGACTGGGGCGACAGCACGCGTGCCCACAGAGAGGGCTCTGAGTGCCGCCTCTGGCACCCGTGCCATAGGTCCGCCACCACTGCTATATCCCCTATACTCATATTAAACTAATAAGAATAGGACTGGCATAATGTTTCTCAGTTATTTTCTAAGTTTTTGCTATGTAGTCATAGCTATATATAACCATTTATAAACTTTTTTTGTCATGTCACTTTTTGTTTTTAAAAAGTCAGGACTATATTTAAAAATAAAAATAGAGACTGTTACATTTTCAACTATTTTTGTTCCTAGTTTGCTTTAGAGATATTA
This sequence comes from Azemiops feae, assembly GCA_023970755.1. Taxonomy (NCBI): domain Eukaryota; kingdom Metazoa; phylum Chordata; class Lepidosauria; order Squamata; family Viperidae; genus Azemiops; species Azemiops feae. Next base: position 2,850,838 of record JALGBA010004279.1, on the reverse strand, counting down.
TGCTATTACTGAAATATTGTATAGCAAAGTTTGGATTTCTGAAATGTTTTTCATGAGAGAGCATAGGGAAAAAAATGTAAACTTTTCTGTAGGGTCTAAGCCAGTCATTGCTTAAACTGTCCATTCATTAGTTAAACAAATAGGAATATAGGAATGGGCCTTTCTTATTCTTACGTAATAGTTACTACCTATTTTTATGATTTTGCAAAAGGGAAAATAGATTTCAAATGAAAACTGCAGATCTGGACATAGCTCATCCAGCTAGGGCAGCGGCTCCCAACCTTTTCTATACCCCACGCCCCTAAAACGCTTTTGATATATTCTCGCACCCCTCACAAAAGTTCGAAATAACGGCAATGAATTATGCATATACACTATAATTTTGAAAACCCAAGTTTTCGCACCCCTGATTGGGAACCCGAGCTAGGGCAAGTTTCCCCAAGGAAACCCCTTATAAGCATTTACATTACACTGATGTGTTAATATATAAATCTTCATTTTCTCATGCCACCCTATCTGTATCCCATTCAGACACGTTTTCATGTTTATTGTTCTTTTTGCCTTTGCTTCAACACCTCAAATATCCTCAGAAAGCTAAAACTTGTTAGTAGCTTGTAGGCATCTGATAAAGTAGAACAAAGTCTACGAATTTTGTCATTTCCTTGAAAAGATCAAATGAAGTTACTAGATTTTCTCACACTGAAAATTTTTAAAGTGACTGTATTAAGGGCCTGTAGACATTATCACAAATAAACACATGTCAAATCATTAGAAACTTTTCTTTCAATTTGTAAAATATTTTAAAGATGTCTTAAGAGAACTGACTTTCAAGTAAGCATACTCTACTTTTTTTCAGTTGCTTGTATGATACATGCAAAGTTTTAAAAGGAAGGCTGGCTAACCTGATATTTGACTAAGTAGATAGCAGTTTAGACTGCTAATAAATAATAAGAAACACTAACATAATTATCTTTTTAAAAATAAATATTTAATGCAGTATGGTAGAATCATTTAAGAAATCCTCTCTTTTTTTCCTTTCAAATTACCCTCTCCTTACAATTATGGTTCAAGATCTATGCTCACCTTTTTAGGGGAGAATGAACTGCTTTCTGTATATAGAATCATGTCTATTTAAGACATACAATTTGGTAAGAGGCATGTTGCACATAACATGTAGGTTTTCATCTCTGAAAATAAGTTGCAATTTAAATTTTATACAAAAACATTAAAATTACATAAAATGGTACCAAGTTAAAATTGAATACTATGAAGTACCAAGGGATATTCATATTTAAAATTCCCAAAATGAGTTTTTCAGAAGCATTGTAAGATTGTATTAATCCTAATTTACTTTTCAAACATTTGCTCCATAAATAGAAAATTTTGTACAAATATCAACTCAAATATTTTCTAAGACATTACTACTTCTGATTTTAACTGGGCAAACATTGATAAAGCAAACTCCAAAAAACAAACTAATGACAATATAACTCAGCATCCCCAAACCATTTAAAAATAAACATACAGAATTCCAAATTCACCAAGCACAATTCAATTTCCTTTGTCCTGGGAACAAAGTTATAGAGAGATTGGTCTTCAGTTTACACTGTACATGTGGGCAAAGTTTATGAATAATTCTGCATAATTCAAACCATACTTACACAATTACCTGGTTTGCGTATGATTTATTTTATAATTTGCCTACCGGTGAATGACAGATGTGAGAATTTTGTTTACTCTATAACTTTCTTCATATCACCCACCAACATTTTTCCTTTAACCCTTCAATCTTGCAACACATTTTTAATCATGTCTCCACCCCAACTTACCAAAAAGCAAAGCTGAGGCCAGTTGTGGATAAAATACCTATAAGTGTAAATGGAGTAGGGTTCAGACAGATCTTTGGTGATCAGTCTCATGATGTCTGGCATCTGTAGCTCGGACTCGTATCGGACATATCGTATTGTGAGGTCCCCTTTCTCCTCCTTCACCTGCTGGGGGGGCCAGGAAGTGTTTGTATGGGGACCCATGGAGCATTTTTGCAAACTGCAGGTAGAGGCCAAGGATCTGGAGAGAAGTAGCAAGGACTCCTCTTCCCTTTCCAACTCCTGGTCCTCGCCTTCCTCCAACTCTCCTCCCCCAACCAGCCCATTCCTGTCCCCAGCAGAGGGAGCAGAAGCATCATGGTGGTGGTGGTGGTGGTGGTGTTGCTGCTGTTGGGACTGTGCAGTCCTTGCCTGGGGGAAAGGGACCTGGTGGTGGTTGCTGAGTGAAGATGGACTTGTCTCCTGTTCCTCTCCCTGACAGGGATGCTGGGGCTGCTGCCCGTGTCCCATTGTTTTACCAGGACCAGTGGTGATGGTGACGTTGCCGTTTTTCTTGCTATTGGGCGGACACTGGTTCTCATTGCTGTTGCTTAAAACCTTGTCCTTCAGGGAGCTTCGCAAGTGCCGCAAGTCCGACCCAGCGATGAGCCCGTTGAGCTGATGGTAGTGGCGATGGGGCTGGCAAGCGCGGCGGCGGGGCAGGCTCCCCTCCCGCATGCCTTCATCCTCAGCTTCCTCCTCCCTGCAGGAACGCCTTCCTCCTTCCTCTTCGTCCTCCTCTTCCTCCTCCTCCTCTTCAGCAGTTCCCGGAAAGGGAGAAAGGAGCGCAGCGGCGGCTCCCGGCGGCGAAGCGAGGAGGCTGCTAGGCCCGGGCGGTACCTCGGCCATGTCCTGAGGAGACCAAAAGGAAGGAGGGAAGCGAAGAGAAAAAGAGTGAAAGTGTAAGAAGAAAACACCCAACGCTTCACTTTTCATTCACACAACCCCACCCGCGTGTTCCCTCTTCCTCCTCCTCACCCCAAAGTCCCTTCAGCAGCAGCAGCCGCGGCACCTCCCGCTCCCTTTCTCCGCTCCTCCTCATCCAGCGGCCGTAAAGCGCGACTAGGTTTCCTGTCAGGCCTGGCTGCCGCGGCTCCAGAATCAGGGAGACGGCGCGACACTTCGCGTCGCTTTACTTTATGGTTGGCCCCGAGGAAGGACTGAGAGAGAGGAAGGAGAAAGGGGTCAGAGGCGTGGCTTCTCACGAGCGACTTTCCCTCCGAGGCGATCGCGCGCGACATTGGATTGCAGCTCGCTTTACGGCTGGCCTTGCCGCTAGGGTTGATACTGTATTGTTACCGGCTCCATTCCGCTTGCGGTGGTAGTCAGAGACTCTATGGTCAGAAAAGGAGAATGAGGCCGTACTTGGGGTTACCTTCCTGTAATGGAAGGCTCTGGCGACATCGGCGGAGCGGCGCAAGCGCACATTGTCATTAAGCGCCGACTAGGCAGGAACAAACGAGTGAGGGGCTGGGGGAGCGAAAACAGGGAGCGAGCGCTGAAAGGCATTTTCTACCAGACAAGGACTGGAGTATATCACCAGGAGAGCTTAAGGGCAGCCCGTGCAGCAGGGACCTTTTAAGGTGAGGGCGGTTGTGCCTTATATATGGAGGAAGGCTCCTCCTGCTCTCCAAAGTATTTTTCAAACTTGGCAACTTTAACATGTTTGGATTACAACTCCCAGAATTCCCCTGCCAGCATTCTGATAATTGGTCCTCATATCTTAAAGTTGCCGACTTTGGGAAACCCATTAGAATGATCAGTTTCTTTAATATTAATCAGCTGAGCCATGCAAGAGCTATTTCCATATTTTGGGTGTGATCACACATTCCCACTTCATCAGACAAAACTGGGAAGATATTACTCTGATGAACTGAGAGCTAGTTTGGTGCAGTGGTGAAAGGCACCAGGCTAGTGATTTTTAGCTGGATGCCTTTGGGCCAGTCCCTGTCTCTCAGCCCTCTGAAGAAAGAGACAATGACAAACTACACTTGAAGATGTTACCAAGAAAACTACAGAGGCTTGTTCCTGTAGTCACCAGAAGTCAAGGTTGACTGGATGGAATGTAACTGGAAGCAATAAAAAAAATGGTGGTTGTGGAGGAACGTTCAAATAAACAATCTGTGCTCAAATTTGTCAGTCCAATTTGCAGGTGTATGAACCAGATATTTCATAAAATATCTGAGGTAAATCATTTGGTTTAACTCGGCTGTAGTAGCACGCATCATCTAATTCTAAGGAGTAATGGCTGATGGTGTTTGCTGAAGTGATAATGCCTCTATACTCAGTGGATTTGGAGAATGTTGAGATGGGGAAATTTGGCCTATTCAGTAAATTTATTTGCTATTAAGTCCCTGCTCCCTCCATTTGATTCTTCTTTCCACTGAAATTTCCCAGTCAGGTGACTCATGAGTATTAAATGGCTATAATTCTCCTGTGGGTCTGGAAGCTACAGCTCAACATACCTGGAAGATACCAGTTAGGAGAAAGCTACCTACCTGTTTTTCACTCCTTTATATAGTCCTGAGACTTGCAAAGTGTTTACTGCATTGTTGAGATGGTAATACATAGGCCATTTTGTGTGGTGTTTCCTAAGAAAGCCTCATCTCTTCAGCTTGGAATGGCCATGTTCTTTCAGTCTGAAGTCATAAAGGTGGTGATGAGGTCAGTGATATTGTGCATAAAGGATGAGAAATACAGAGTTCAGGTATGGAATTCAGTGCATCAAATGACCACTAGATTACATAGGTAAAAAAAATGAACTAGAATAGGTTCATGGACTATGAAACTTATCAACAGCTAATCTTAATTATTTTCATATATTAAACACCAGCTGCTGGAGAGTGATAGAAGGCATATTTCAACTAAGTTGTCTGAATGCATCTAATATGCCTCTGTGTGAAACAAAGATGGGCAAAATAGGCACTTGAAATGATTCAGCGAGGTTAATCTTATGCTGAAAGTAATGCAAGTTTATTTGAAGCACATAATTTCATATTGTGCACAACAAATGGTGCTTGCTAAGTAGAATTGCCAATATTTCGTTTGGCATTTAAAAGACACCTATAAGCTTGAACTTATTATAAAGTAATATTTCAATTTTGAGGCTGGCCAACCGAAACAACAAGAAGAATAAGGAAGAAAACACTAATAGAAATAATATAACTGACCAGAAGACCAACCTCAAAATGTAAAAAGACCAATATCACCACCACCAAAAATGTGGAGAGGCTTAAACACTATCCTAACCCAAGACCTGGGAGAACAGGTAGGTTTTTAACCATTTGTGAAAAATCAGAAGTGGGAGTAGTACCAATATCTGGGTGGATATCATTCCAGGGTGCAGGAACCATCACTGAGAAGGTGTGCTTCCTAGGTACTGCAAAATTAACATTTCTTAATTGGCAGACCTCAAGAATGCCCTCATCTCCAGCTGGCCTCACTGAATGGGTAGAAACACACAGAAATAGGCAACCCCTCACGTAGCCTGATGTTATGTCATTTATTTTCTGTTTTTTCTCTCGGCCATGGCTCAGTGATTTAAAAGAATCATTAACATTCTAAAAATAACCTTTTCTCATAGGAGCCATTTGTACAGCTGGAGGTTTTGTAGCTAATATGTTTGCTTAATATTGTGTGCCTCTTCCAATGCTTGGACCACAGAAATGGAGTTGGAATTTTAGAATATGGTGTTTTAACAAATACATTTCGCCAGGGGGCAATGTTGCATAGGATTCTTTGCATCGTTTTCATTTGTGGCATCAGAAACGTGATTTACCTGCCTGGATTATTTATTTTTAGATCATTTTGTGTATTTTGTCCAAAGATATGGTAAGTTGAATTGACTGTTGTGGTAGATAGAGACAGCTGCATTTTGCCTCCTCTGTTCTGGCTTTGGTGGCACTGGATATTATAATAGTCACTTTACTGTAGGCAAGCCACTCCTAGTGGCATAATTTTGGAAATTGCTGTAGCATGCATATTTTCCATAGCCATTCACTGGTCTTTTTTCCAGCTGCTGGCAGCCACAAAATTGAGAAATGGACTCCTTATCATGCCCTGCCAACACTGCTGTTGTAGCACTAGTCAGGGAAAAAGGTTGTGTGATGTTAGTTGTGCTATTTTATACCTAGGCTTAAAGGCCAAGCATGTCTTTCTTTCAAAACATGAGCCAGGAGGGAAAGCAGCCCACTAAGTGCTGTTTGGAACACATGTGGAAAAGGGCTGAGCCAGCTACAAGGTGCAGGAGAAATAGCAATTCAGTTATTGGCATGTAGACACTTTCCAGAAATTGCAGAGGAAATACATTGCAAAGTTTCACTCTTTTGGCAGGAAAGAACCACTATTTCGGCTCACAAGAACAAAAAACAAAACAAAAACCCTTCAGATAAGCATTTGATGAAGAAAGAAGACATAATCAAGGAATTTCAACAACTGTGATTCAGGAACAAATTCTATGTAGAAATAATGCTCAAACTCTTTCATGCTCCATTTTTTCCTTCATTCCCCATATAACAAAGTATTAGACTTTTTCTTTTGAGCTGGCTGACTTGTTTCCATCTGGCCTTTGTTTCTGCAACTGTCAGATTAGTGAAAACTAACTCATTACACGAGAGCATAGATATTCTTGCACAGCAATGAAATGCTGAACAAAAAACCAACACAATATCTGGAGTACAAGTGTGTCAGCGTTCACAATTCAAATCCTGAAGCACTCTGGCGACGTACCCTGTACTACTCCAATTGCACTGTACACTATTCTCCCGGGCCTATATTTTGTATCTTATATTTATATACTTTTTTAAAAAAATGTTATTTGTTTTTGTAGCCACCCAAAGTTACATTGTTTGAAAGGGCATATTATAAATCTAAAAGTAAATCCAAGTAAATCTTCATCATAGAACAGGATTTCTCAAACTGAGGGGTACTCCCTTGTATCCTCCCTTAGTTACTTTGTTACAATAAATCCACCTTTCCCAAAGTTTCATTGTATTGTTTTCATTGTTCATTTGTGTTCATTTTGATATTGGGATTTTTAGGAAATGTATATAAATTAAGTTTACACTAAAAGGAGGTATGATGGGAACAGTGAGCTGCATTGCCATAGACCCAGTCAATGTGTGCCTTAGTATCATGTATAATACTGGGGAATCGCTGTCCCACCTATTCTCAAGGCAGTGCATATTGTCTTGTAGGTATAGGATATAGGTATTCCTCTTCTTATGACCACAATTGGGACTGGAATTTCCATCGCAAGTCGTTGTGGTTGCAAATAGAATTGGACCCAATTTTATGACAATTTTTATGGTGGTAATTACCATGGTTGTTAAGTGAATCACACTGCCGCTAAGCGAATCCAGCTTCCCCAATCGGCAGGGGTTTTGTACCGAAAATTGGCAGAAAAGTTGCAAATTGCAATCATGTGACCGCGAGGGTGGTGTAATGGTCATAAGGAAGAACTGAATGGTGAACTGAACATGCAAATTCAGCCAGAGGCAAAAGTATAAATTAGCTGCCTTACTGGTAGATAACAATACAGTAGAGGTACTGTTCTAAGATGGCAGTTCTGCATTTCATCATCAGAAATATCAAAAGTGCACTCAAAACAAAAGGATGTTGCTGCATACAGTATTGACCATGTCAAAAGCAGTTCCATGTTTATGGAGTTCTTCATATGAATTGGGCTGTAAGTCTCTCTTGCATCAGATGTAATAAAATACATCTGTAAGTCCTTGACTTACAACAGTTCATTTAGTGACTGCACTGAAAAAAGTGACGCGACCATTTTTCACACAATTATTGCAGCATCTCCATGGTCATGTGATCAAAATTCAGATGCTTGGCAACTGACTCATATTTATGATGGTTGCTGTCTTCTGGGGTCTTGTGATCCCCTTTTGCAACCTTTTGGCAAGCAAAGTCAATGGGAAAACCAGATTTACTTAATAACTATGTTACTAATTTAACAATTGCAGTGATTCACTTAACAAATGTGGCAAGAAAACTCATAAAATGGGGCAAAATTCACTTAATAAATGTCTCACTTAGCAACAGAAATTTTGGGCTCAATTGTGGTCATAAGTTGAAGACTACCTGCAGTTGCCTTTGGCAATTGTTCCAGAAGTTCAAAATGTGGAGAGGGTAACCATCCCTAATAATTATAAAGTTCAGCTGTCTGAAATAATGGACCATTCTCAGCCATCTTGGGGGAAAATAGAATGAAGGATGAAAATCCTGCAGTTACTGATTTTGGTAAGCCAAGGAGATTAAATATAATGCTTCACTGATATTAGTGGGTCTCTGGTTTGTATCTGTGAAGTCAGTCCATCCTTGGTATTATAGGTAAAGGTTTCCTCTATCGGGTCATGTCCGATTCTAGGATGTCCGATCGGTCATGTCCAATTCTTCTCTGTTTCTTAGCCGAGGAAGCCAACGTTGTCCGAAGAAATTTCTGTGGTCATATGGCCAGCATGACTATACCCTGGGGCACATGGAAAGCTATTATCTTCCCACTGAAGTGGTAGGCTTGCAACATTGTGCTGCTGTATGTTATCTTACTGACAAAAAAAAAAAATCTTTCCAGAAATCTAAATGCTTTGTTCTTGTTTCCTGAGCTTACATTTCAGGGACTAACAATGTAGGAAATTCCATCAATAGTGTCTATTTGTATCAGTGGTTATATTCTCTGAATGGAAAGGCATATTAATGAGCAATCACCGTATCTATGAAGTTAACTATGGTACAAAATGCAGAATAATAGTGTTGGAAGAGACCTTGGAGGTCTTCTAGTCCAACCCCTTGCTCAAGCAGGAGGCCCTATATTATTCCGGACAAATGGCTGTCCAATCCCTTCCTCCACGTCCAATGGAGGGAGCACTGACAACTTCCAGAGGCAAGCCATTCCACTGATTAATTGTTCTAACTGACAGGAAATTTCTCCTTAATTCTAGGTTCTGTCTCTCTTTAATAATCTTCCATTCATTACTTCTTGTCTTGCCTTCGGGTGCTTTGGAGAATAGATTGACCCTCTCTTCTTTGCGACAGTCTCTCAAATATTGGAAGTCTGCTATCATAAGATATAAAGCAATGCTAAAAGTAGATTTGATACACGATTCTGAGAGTCTAGATCTTTGGGACCAAGGGAGATGTAAGTGGTGTAAAATGAATGAATGAAACAATAATGCAAACTAAATAATGAATTAACAAATTAATATGTGGAAAAACATTAAACCAAATATGTGTAAGCCGGCAGTGGAGCACTCAAGAATTCCGTGTAACTGCAGTTGCCTATTCTTGTAACAATAGACAAATAAACAATAATACTTCTAAAATCTGTATTACCCTACCGATTTTCTTTCAGCCATTTAAAAACCCGTGGATCTTATATTGCAAAAATGAACCGAGAATAGAAGGGACCTGTTTGGCTTCTGTCTCTGTTGTGTTTCTATGGCAATGCAGAGCCAGGAAACAAGATCTGTTGTTACTTTTTTTTTTCTTTTTTGGTAAAAGCTATTTGTTTACTTTTGAATGAGATCCAGACTCACTCCAGCTGTTCATAAGCGATTACGGTTTCTGTGAGGAAGAGAAATCGTTAGCCTATATTCCCATTCTGTGCAGAAACGGCAGGCTCATGTAGCACGCTGTTCTGTGTTCAACTGTGTTTTCATTTTGATATAATACAGCTCTTGGCTGAGTGGAGCTCTCCAAACGCACAGCAAAAAGCCCCAGCCAACTGGAGGAAATCTTTGGTGACAAACGATTTGTATTGAGCACGTTGGGCAATTTGTTCTGAGCAGTGTGGTACAACTGTAGATGTCCAGCATCCTGCCTGGATCTCAGATAGTCAACCTGGGCTCGGAATTGTACCATTTCACATCACAGGATGGAATGTTTCTTCATGCTAAGAGGTAACTAAAACTCAGCACTCAGGCTCAAGAAGAGCTTCTCTGGATTAAGTTCATAGTCCATCCTGTCCAGCATTTTGTGTCATACAGTGTCTTATTAAGGGCATTCAGGAAGCTCTAGTAGCACAGACTCAACATGCACAAACATGTTCTGACAGCTTTTTCTGCTGTTTTCCCATGACGTCGTCATGTCATTTTTGGCCCATGAGCAAGGCGGGCTTCAGTTACCCTCAGCTTTATAGCAATAGCACTTAGACTGATATACCACTTCATAGTGCCACCCATTCTGTCAAGAGTCAGAGAGATCCTGATAGGCCATTTCTGATAAGTCCCCTCCCATCTCCTTGACCCCCCCCCATCAATCTAATCTGCCACCATTTTGCTGTTGCCTCCTAAGTAGCTGGGCATGTTGGCATGTGAAAGGCAAAGAAACTTACTTGCTAGCACTCACAATAGCATGACACAGTAACCATGATGTGAAATGAAATGACATAACTGGCTGAAATAATGTAACTGAAATTATAGCTTAAAATCATTATGGTTCTTTACCTGAAACAAACAGGCCCTACAGAAGAACCCTGAAGTCAGTATTTCTTGTCTATGTGAAGAAAGGTAAGGAAGGTAAGCAAAATTGTAAATAAAAATACTAGTTGAGAATGTCTGGGGAAGTAAAAGAAAAAAAAAAAGATGGAAGCTATGATGCATATTAAAAAGGGGCAGAGCTTTATTTAGGTGGCCATGACTATTTTTTTTTTTTATGTTTTTGTCCATCCTCCCACAGAATCACCAGAGGCTAATTATGATTTAGACGTGTTTATGATTCTCTGTATGTTGAAGTTATATTCTGGTCATGTTATGATGAAATGCAGATTGCAAAGAGGAAAGTACAAGAAGAAGTCTACAAATAACAGACATAGCCCTGCAGCCAAACCTGTCCATTTCTGCTGCAGCAATTATGATTGGTAGATGCTTTTTTCCCATTGGTTGGTTGGTGATGTGCAGAAGAAGATGGAATAATTTCTTTGCGTCTCAGACACTTCATACATAACATCAAGTCAGCACCATTGGGCAGGGAATCAGAACAGAAGGAATAGAGGCAGAGTAGGAATCAGCAGTGGAGGCCTGTTACAATTTTCTGTGCATTCAGGAATGGGTAGATGACAGTGAAGGAAATCTCTGCAGTATGGTGAACATGAATAGGAAAACATTTTTCATCCTCCTTCCAAATATAGAACTTACAGATCATTCACTGAAGCTGTTATGAAATCCTCTGATCCTGAGGTTGATGAGAGGATCCTAATGGAGTCTTAACATGTATCTCTGGAGGCAAGAGGCTGTTGGTCACCTATAAGTGCTGAGTCAGACTCACCCCAGGTAGCCATTGATTCAGATAGAAGAACTCAGAGCCTGATTTTGTGAGAGATTTTGTGGGCTTATAAAAAAACATTAAGATGATTTCCCCTTGCCAAAAGCAGATAAACAATTCCAGACTCAACCTTTCTGCTTGGAACAGCCTCTTCCTGATAAATGAGGCTAATAAAAGCATAGCATTGCAATCAGAACTAGGTCTTTTTGTTCGTGGTCCTATAGATAGGGGAAAAAATATCCCTATCTAAGCAGGTTATTATCTAACATTAAGCAGTTGGGCAAGAGTAAAGAAGGCACATGACAAGAATATCAAGGGACAAATATTAGTAAATATAGTTATCTTGACTTAAATTTCACTACAATTGGAGAGGATGTACGAGCCAAAGATTTCACACACAAAAATAGTTTGAGGGTGAATTTCAGAGACAGGGGAAACAGACAGATTCAGCAGCATCACATGAACATTCTGCGTCTAGGTTGGTATTGGATCTAGTAGAAGAAAATGGGTATCATGTCAAGGGTCCTAGTTAGCTTGATGTCTTCTATGTCTTTTATCTCTGTTCTGCTTATACTCTCTAGGCCATTCTGGGTGCTTTTGGTTGAAGAGACAGATGAGAATACAGTGGCACCTTGCTACTCATCCTTAATTGGTTCTGGGAGGTGTGATGAGTATCAAACACAATGAGTATCAAACAAATTTTTTCCATAAGGAATAATGTAGTGAGTCACAAGGCAGCCTAACTTGTATATTGAGTATCAAACAAATGATGCGTACCGGTACAAAATTTTCATGTCAAAATGTGTTGAGTACCAAATTTGATGAATTTCAAAGCAGTTGAGTACCAAGGTATCATTGTATAAACAAAATAATAACAAGGGACATGGTGCTGTTACCCCCACTAACATCTCTTATTTCTCTTCCTTATAATATTTCATTGAACAGGATGCTTTGTCACATCAGTAGTAGAAGGTGATGCTTTATGAGGAACTAAAGAATGGCTACTTCAAAAATTCTCTGGAGCAACACCCATAAATTTCTAAGTACTTTGCATAGAAAAACTTCCTGTAGAATACAATTCCTGATGAATTGTATCCTACAAAACTGCTGGCTTAAGTTGTCACCTAATGGCAAAGCCAGCTTTGCTAAAACCCTATATTTAAGTCCTACAATTCTGAAAGTCCCAGCAGCTCACAAAGGGAACCATTTCAAAGGAAATACAAGACCTTCTGCATCTCCTGCTGCACATTATCATTTTATTTTCCTGCTAGTGGGAAACATGCCATATTTGCATTTTTGAGCCTGAATAGTTCTAATTTCCTGGTTTTTAATTGCAGAAGCTCAAGAGGAACATTTACTTTGTTTTCACTGAGCAGTTACACAATTATTCCCTTTCAGATACTATGTGGACCATGAACTCTAATAGGTTAGGTTTTGTTAATACAATTTGGCAGAGGTATTTACATGAAAACAGAAATCTAATGAATTTTTTAAATGAGTACATTGGTGACATAAAGTAATTACTTTTTGAGGGGCAGAGAGACCCCCAAATTCATTAAACTTTTTCTGAATTAATAAAGTGATTTACTAAAGAAGTTGGGAAACAAAGGATCTATTTTGTTATAAATATGCTGCACTTTTCCAGGGGAACCTGAGTGAATGTCTCTATGTGGCATATATCTGAGCATCTGTATGCTGGCTAACAAAGTAGAGATCCTAGCTAACACAGAAGACCACGAGCGTGCTTGGAATAGTGCTAAATGTTGTTTGCATTTCTGGCACACTGGCCAAAGCTATCACAGAACTGACCTCTTACCACCAATAACTTACCATTAATGGAGAGTACTTGATAGACCAAAGCTGCAACGGGTGATAGAGGTCTATGGACCCATCTGGTGATGATCGTGGCATATGGATATTTGTAATGTAAAGATAATAAATGATAAACAGCATTAATGAATGGATGAAAAGAAATAAAGAAAAATAGTTTGTGAGTCTATCAAATTAAGAGAAAGAAAAGGATGTAACAGATTTGAATAAAGATGGTCTGCTCTTAGTGAAGTTGATTAATACATGCAGGGAAATGAAAATGTGGCTTTAGTTTATTAAGGAAAAAGTTAAATTGTAGAAAATATGGCAGGTATGGCCTGTGAGAAAAACCTTGGGGGACAGAAGGAAGTGCTGCAAGCAGGGCAATGGTCAAGACAAAGAGATATCTCAGCCCACAGAAGGAACAGGGATGGAAAAAACATCTCAGAAGTGACTGTCCTATTTCTCTAGAAAGTAAGAGCAAGAGAGGGAAGAAGTGCTTTGCAAGATTCTGTTACAATAAAGGTAGTGTTATTGGTTTCCTGTCTGGTCTAACTTGAAGGACTAACAAGATCATATGGCAGTTATTTAAAAGTCTCTTTTGACTAGGAAATTAAACATTCTGTTCATTTCTATACATGGCGATGGATATACATCTAAAAGCACAACTGATTAATGAAAACTTTTTAATGAAAAAAATAGTAAACATTATAAACTCAGGGAGCACTAATATATGTGAGTAGACTGCATTTTTGTGTCAAACATCCATCCTGGGAAAAATATGTATCTAGAAGCAAATGAAAGAAGTGAAAAATAAGAGAGAGAGAGAGTAGAATGTAAGAAGCAAAAGTATGAACTTGTAATGGAATGTGTTGATGACCTTCCTTGGGGAACAAGGGGAAGAAATGCTGCCTAGGAAACAATCAGACAAGGGGCCGGGGCTCTCAGTGGCTTAATGGTCAGAGAAAAAAAATCTTAGGAAGGACCCACCCTAATAGATCAAGCAGTCAAAAGTGATGGTAAGACGTTTATACTTTTAGACCTGCAAGTTTCTTTTAATGTAGCCTTACAATAAAGTAGAATTAGCTCATTTAGTAGCATTTTCTGTCTGGTTTACTGGGAGGGCTGCAGAATCTTATATGACATTAAAAGATTAATCTCCCAACAGAAGCAATGGAAAATGGACATAAAAAAAAAGAGAATGTAGAAACAGCCTGGAAGCAAGTGAAAAGAATTTTGTTATAGAGTGTCACAGAAATAGGAAATATAAAAAGGATGAAGTGAAAGCAGCTGTGGATGAGAAAAAGGCACATAAGAGAATGACTAATGTAAAAGTGTTATTCGGGCTAGAGAATGGAGACTTTTTAAGAACTTCATTATACTTCAAAATTTCCCCAGTGCAGATCTCTAGCTTTTCTCTCTCTCTCCCAAATGTCCCTTGTGAGTGCAATTTGTGTTGGATTGTGAAGTGGAGCTATAGACATAGTCAAAGTCTTTAAAAGAACCAAGGTGGAATAAATTAGCCAGTTACAGATGCTGTAGCATCCCACAAAAGTCTGCATTCCATATAGCTATCTGGGAATGCTGGCACGGATGTAGGAGACCACTGCAACTGTTTTAGGAGGCTGGGAAGGTTGGGATTTTCTGTGCATTTTCTGACAGAGCAGGATGGCTCTGCTGCTCAAGTCCCTTGCAGGGAGAGACAGCTGAGTTAGCTGGTTTGCACCAATACAAATGTAAGAAGGCCAGAGAGGGAGCATTTTGGTCTGGCAGCAATTGTGCCAGTCCAGCCGCTCTGAAGTATGGAGAAGCTGTTTGAGCTGGCAGCAGCAGCTGGCTTATTGCCCCACTTCTCCTTCACACTGTTGCAAAAAAAAAGAAAAGAAAAAAAAAAGGTGACCAGAAGTCTCAACAATGTGAATCTACAAAAAAAGCAATTGCAAAAAATGTTGCCAAAGAAAGCAAGAAAGAGTTAAGATGTAAAAAGGGCAGATAAAATGCAGGAAAAAAATTGATTGAAATTTTTTTTTTTAAAGGTTTGGAAGTGAGTAAAGATGAAACAAGTACTGACAAACAAGAACCCATCATCAAAGTAAACAGAATTAAAAAATACAAGCAGTTATATGAGCTGGGTTAAAACTGAAGTGAAAGTATGCTAGAAAATAGTTTTGAGATTTATTTAGAATGAATAGTGATGCGTCAAAGACTAGAAATATAACAAATGATGTAATTTTTTGTAATGTCCAAGATGAAATTGATGAAAGGAAATCATAAATGCTGCGCTGCAACAATGTTGCGAAATGTTAAATAGTTGTTACAAAGGGAGCTTCTGGAGGCAGCTTCTGGAGGCAGGTTGTTCCAGAAGTTATGAAGTTGATATCAGTGGAGAAACTGTAACTGTTTGCAAGTGGTTTGTTTATGGAGGTGATTTGCTTTGTGATGGGTTCAACATCTGCACGAAGACTGCATCTGAGCTTCATAACTGGAAGAATGCCATTTTGTTCCTATATGCAAAGGGAAAAGGTGCAAAAATACATGCAAAAATGAGAGTAGTATTAGTTTATTAAGTGTGCCTGGGAAGTGTTTGGCAGAATTCTCATTCAAAGAGAAGGAAAGGTGAGAATGAAAGATATTTGGGAAGTACAAAGTGGCTTTATATCAGACATAGGGTGTCCAGACCAGAGTTTTGCTCCTCAGGACATCAGTGAGAAATGTATAAATGCAAGAGATCTTATTATACTGTACATTTAAGAAAGTGAGTAGGGTTGAATGCGCGGCCATAGGGATATGAAGGTTGTTGCTGAATGCTATAGGAGAAATATATGATGAAAGAATGTGAGCATGGGAATAGATGGAATACTTCACTAAGTATTGTTCAATATTGAGCAGAAACACGGAGATGTCTGATGTCCTTTTGATAGTGGAATAAAAGGTAATAAATGACAACTTTGGTCAATAGTCTGAATTTCTTGATATATTAGATTATCCAGCTAGGGACATCTTAGCTTTTTTTTTTTTTTTAGCAAGGATGGCTGCTTTCAGGTGAGGTGAAGGAAAACCAGAAAGTTTGATGGATTTGGAGCTTTCTACCTAAGATCCAAAATCTTGTAGACATCAAGTACAACTATGCAAATCTGTAATGGGGAGAGTTTTAAACAATGACATTACATCTTTATACTAAAAAAAGGACTTTATTGGGAAAGGGGGAGATACAAGAAAGCAACAAACATAACAATTCCAAACAATTCCAAACAAAACTAGCAAAGTGTAGCTATAATAGTTTTACTTGGTTACTCCCTGTAGAGTTAACTAGGCTTGAAACAGTCAGTAACATTGTTGAGTAGTGTTCTTACAACTTAGAATGAAAAAATAAATCCCAGTATCCCAGTAATGAGTGAGCCTTAAAATAACTGGGGCTGAAATAATGTTGGAAGGAAGGAAGGAAGGAAGGAAGGAAGGAAGGAAGGAAGGAAGGAAGGAAGGAAGGAAGGAAGGAAGGAAGGAAGGAAGGAAGGAAGGAAGGAAGGAAGGAGGGAGGGAGGGAGGGAGGGAGGGAAGAAGTGTATACACACCATTTCTGCATTATTACAGATTTCAAAATAAGATAGCACCGACCATGTTCCCATGCCTATGTCAGATTTTTGACTTTCAAAAATTGGCAGCTATTGTATAAGTAACCACCTATACGACACCATCAGAACTTGATTTCTATATTGCTTTAAGAGCCTAAGATCTAACAACTTTGGTCTGGTCTGAACATCTCTAGTGTTATCTTGAATCTTGAAGACATGGTTCAGAAATCAAGGCCAGTGAAGAAAGGAACCCAACTTTTCATTTCTGAGAATGAGGAAGAAGTAATTGGTAAGGAAGCAGCTCCTGAAGCCTCCAATGGCCACAAGGTTGTCTAGGTGTCATCTTGGTCCTTCCTTTGGAACTGATTGCTGCAGATGTATTCTCGTGCATATGTGTGTGTGCATGAGTTCATTAGAAAATACATTAAACATTATATGATGACTCTGGATGCTCAAATATTAAATATGTAGTTTGTGGGGGGTCCCTTTATACTATGACCCATTTACACTTTGAATAAGCAAGTCAGGTGAAAATATATCTGGGACTTTTTCTTTCTTTTTTATTTTAATGCTCTCATTAGGTTGAAGGAGTGCACATCAGAAGGGCTAATTGTCAGAATCTTTAATTGTTCCCCTATGACCTCGGCTTCCCTTGTGTGATAGTGGCACACCATTGGGGCTAATGGAGAGAAAATTTGACTGTCACTCTGGCTAATGGAACACTTTCCTCCCATTTTCTCCTTAGGGTGGCTGTAGGAGTGCAACCTTATAATTGTCGCTCTTACAGTAATTGGAGGTAGTAGGAGTACGAGTAATTCCATTGTCTTTGCTGCAAGGGGGTAGGTTTATTTATGACCTATTTGATGATTCCTAGCCTACTGCAGAAATACGCTGAATGTTGCATTAGTTTTGCTTTCTGGTTGAGTAAGGGCAACCCAAAAGCTATTATTAACTTTTCTGGTGGGGGAAAAAAAACACTAGAAACATAAGTCTGGAGCAAATATTAGGGCTGTTAAGCCAAAGGAAGACAGTATTTAGAGTGGCTGTGGGGGGGGGGGGGAATCACTATATCTTTGTTTCAAGTTCTGTATTATAATTAGTATTTTTAGAGGGCAAGTTTATTTTCTTAAAACAAACAGAAAAACTGAAATTGTGCATTTCTTAAAAAAAACCCTCCTAATTTGCTACAATTGTTGATCTTAGTGCCATTTAATTTATGTAATGTATGGACTTCTTCCTCAGAATAAGAAAGAAGTAAAGGAGTTCCTGTGGATTTTATTCTGCTAGTCATAGCCAACTTTAGGGGGCCGTGCTCATCTCCATTTCTAGGCCATTGAGTCAGTGCTGTCCAAAGACATTTCCATGGTTATGTGGCCAGCATAACATCATGCCACTGTGCAGAGCACACAGAGAAACATGGAGTGCTGTTACCTTCTTACCGAAGTGGTACCTATTTATCTACTTGCATCTACATGCTTTTGAATTGCTAGCAATTGAAGCAACGGATGGAAACTAATCAAGGAGAGAAGCAACCTAGAACTAAGGAGAAACTTCCTGACAGTTAGAACAATTAACCAGTGGAACAACCTGCCTCCAGAAGCTGTGAATGCTCCAACACTGGAAGTTTTTAAGAAGAGACTGGACAGCCATTTGTCTGAAATGGTATAGGGTTTCCTGCCTGAGCAGGGGGTTGGACTTGATGACCTCCAAGGTCCCTTCCAACTTTTTTTATTATTATTATTATTATTATTAAGTGACAGGAGCTCACTCCATCACGTGGAGGTAGGGCTTGAACCGCAGGAGTATAGACCTTCTCCATTGTCTGTTAAGCCATTGAGTCACCACACCTCTCATTGTTCCTCACAACAGTTTCCATATAATTCAGACTTAGCCAAGGAAAAATGGGATCATGATGTCATAGCTGATGAGATCTGGTTCTCTGACACTATATCATTAAGGGCAAAGTTAAGTAAAAATGAGAGATCTATCAGTACTTTGACAAGCAGGATATTTTCAAAGCTTTTGAAAATATTTGGGATTTTTCCCCCCCTTGTGACTTTTAACATATTGCAGATGAATTGCTTATGGCCTTTGAAAAAAAGAGATAAATACACTACAACCAATAGAAAATAGAAATCTTGCACACTTGTAATCCAAGATACTTGATTTTGTTTTAAAAAGGAAACAAATATGAAAATATTAGCTTATCCCTTAGTCAGAACCAAAGGCACATAATATATAATTGAAGATTCCTCAACTAAGACTTGGCAGTAAATCACAGCTACTACTGACTTTACCTGGTTTAAAGTACCATACTTTATCTTATAGGCAAGAACTAACATCTTAGGGAAACTCACTGAAATTCAGAAATAGTTCCAGTCTAAAGAAAACATGACTAGGTCTGAACATTACACTAAAGATAAGATAGAACAGTTCAGAGAACAGCAATGATAAAAAATTAGAGGACTAAAAATTAAGTTTAGTTGGGTGAATGAACATAGGACATAGAACAGGGTTGTGGAACTGTGGCCCTTTTACGATCTGTGAACTTCAACTCCCAGAATTCCTGAGCCGGCAAGCTCACAGATCATAAAAGGGCCATAGTTCCCCATCCCTGATATAGAAAAATAGGGTTGGAAGGGACCTTCGAGGTCTTCTAAACCAACCCCCTGTCCATGGCAGGAGATCCTGTACCATTCCAGATTTTCTTTGGGTTTGATGGGATGGATGTGATCATAGAAAGAATCACAGAATAACAGGACAGAAAAATAGAGTTAAATGACGTTAATAATAGAGTTAAATGAAGTTAAATGGACAGAACAGAATAATAGAGTTGAATGAAGGAACTGAGTACAGAATGTTTGGATGTGAGAAAGTGTAATATTTAGACCCGATCACATTTTCTCAAGGTTAGATCTAACCAGGCACACGAAGAACTGCTTGTGTGGACTTAATGTTTTCCTCTTCTCAAGTTGGAGATTTGCAGAAGCAGCTAGAAACACACCCTTATTTGCAAAACACATCTACTAGTGTACTTTTATGAACCTTTGTCGTGTTCTCTCTGTTAGTTCCATCACAAATGTTTTTCTATTATACTTGTGTGAGAGCTCAACCAGAGCTAATCTAGACACTAAGGAAATTAACATATAACCCATGCACAATAATATATGTTGTATTTAATGATGTTCTTATCTCTTCATACTGTTTATTTATACAGTATTTCCTTAAGCATTCAGTAAGTGTTTATTGTAATTTACCATACAGTTAAATTAATAGCATTGTTCTGATTGAACTAGTATTTCTAGCATTAGTATCTCAGGATTTAAAAAGGATTATTGAAACTTTCAGCTTTTGGTCTTGTAACACCATTTTTTTTTAGGTTTCCTGCTAAGTGCTGGGTGAAAGCAATGGATGTTCATAAGGGTAAAGGTATATCTAGGTAAGTCTGCTTTAGAAGCATCTTTCCTGTGTTTAGCTGAAATGTACTATCTCCCATCCCCAAAAGAACTAGCAGATTCTCCACGTTTGAAGTAGAAAAGGCTGCTGTGTACTGATTTATTGGTGACTATGTCGGGAAATATTCTAATTCCTGGAGCGTTATTTTTTAAAAAAAAATTATGAAAGAGATGAATAACAACAGTTTTAAAAATGTGTAATGCCATTCATTAGAATATTATACCGAAGGATGCATTTCTTCCTTTATTAGGTACTTTGTTTGTATCTGGGCTTAGGGGTGTACTAAATTTAATTTGATTTGATCCTTGATTAGACATATAGAATGTATGAATCCTTGTTCAGTGCAGGAATCCACTAAGTCATCTCCAGAAGGATGGCCACCTTGGCCCTGTGGAATTGAATAACTTCTTCATAGTCAACTTAGTATATCAATGAAAGGACAGCATAAGAATTGTTTCTGACATACTGGATTTCTACGGGCGAAGATTTAAAAATGAGAGATGGACAAACATTGTATTTTGTGGAAGATCTGTCTTGGAAGCTGCAGAGACCCAGTTACAGACTGGACAACCCAGAACCTTAATTTATTGAATTATTCAAACTTTCTGGCTCAGGCATGGGATCTGTCATAGACTGTGGCTATTAGCCCCTTATGCACACATTTCAACCTGACATTTTATTTATTTATTTTATCATGCCTTTATTACTGTTATAAATAACCCAAGTGTCATGGTTCCAATAAAACCATGACAAACATACCTAAGACTCCTTCCTCTGCCTATTTTCCCCAGAACAAAAGCCCTGTGAGGTGAGTTGGGCTGAGAGACAGTGACTGGCCCAAAGTCACCCAGCCTGCTTCCATGCCTAAGGTGGGACTAGAATTCACAGTCTCCTGGTTTCAAATCGGATGCCTTAACTACTAGACTAAACTGGCTCTCCTAATGCCTTTGAGTCATTGTTGACTCCTGGAAACTCAAATGTCTTTCCTAAAACAGTTGCAAGAGTTTGCCCTGGGATGAGATGGGGAGAAAGAGCAAGGGCAGCTAAATCACCCTTGGGCTCCTCTCTTGCCCTTTTTAAACAAAAAATTAGCAAGCTACAGCAACTGATGGAGCTAGTTTCTTCTGGTAACTCATGAAGTAATTTCTGAGCTGGTGAGCACTACAGGGTAAATCTGTCTTCTACTTTTAACCCTGTTAAGAGATAAGAAATGATTATTCTCCTAATTGCTATACCGTTACTTTATTGGTTAAATTAACATTCAATTGCAGGGGGTTTACTGTGCAATATACAATATTATTTTGCCTACTGTGCACTCAACGTTGCCTTGTCACAGCAACAGCATGCCAGCAGGAGAAATCCTTTTAACAAATAGGTAAATATAAGCCTTGATGGGAAAAATAAGGGGAACAGAAGGGTAATTATTTCAGCTATGTTAGTGGGTGAAGGGGGAAAAAGGGGACTAAAAATAAATCCAAAATGCTGAAAATGATTAATCGGTTTGCAGAGGCTGTTAATTCAAGCAATGTCACAGATATTAGAGCAGCCTTTCCCGACCTGGTTCTGAATGCAGAGGTCCTATTTAGCCTTTCCTGGAAAGGGCAGCAGATGAAAGATTCTTCCTCATCCACAGCTGGCTTCACCAGATGTGTTGGACTGCAACTCTTAGAATTCTTACTAGGAATAATAGTATCACAGGACAGAACCATGCCTTTTAATTCTAATTTAGAATATCCGTATTATAGATTTATTTGTTTGATTTGTAGCCTACCTTTCCGCCCAGTTGAATACTTGAGGATACTAACAATAATTAAAATGGAGAATGCAAATCAGATGGGAAAAAAAAACTAATGCAAAAATGATCATTTAGATTGTTCTATTTTCTGACTTAAATAGACTTACACAAATGGTAAATCTGTGCAAGGAGTGTATCAGTTTAGGTTGCAGAGGGACTCAGATGCTACTATGTGCAAGCAATTTCCCCACACACAATTAGTACATTGAGGAACAGGATTCTAATTGTTATGCCATTTTTTTTTCTGGGAAAGCCAGTGTGGTGTGATGGTTAAGGTGCTGCAGTTGGGGCAGGGACACCCAGCTTGAGGTTCTCCCTTAGGAAAGGAAGCCACTTGTGTAACTGTGGGCAAGTCACTCTATCTCTGCAACACAAATGGATCTGCAACAAACAGGGCAAATATTTTAAAAAAATGTATTATTTTCTCTGTGCAAGAGCCTTTGTTTTGTTTTATATGGTAAAGAATAGAATCATGTACCTCTCCATCTCCTATTTAAAGTACTGTGATCCACACTCAGATTTTGGAAAAACTCAGGATGCATTGGGTTTTTACTCAGTTGAGGAACAACTGCTAGGATTCACAACCCAAAGACTGTTAGGATCAGGATAAAAAAAATGGGCAGGATCAAGACAGAATGTTAATTTCATCACAGTTAAATGTAATTAAATTTACATTAGAGAGACACTTTGGTTTAGTGATTAATGACATTGGACTAGATACCAGGAGATTCTAAATTCTAGTCCCACCTTAGGCAAGAAGCCATCTGGGTGATCATGGGTCAGTTACACCCTTTGGTCTTGGGAAAGAGGAGACTGTTCTGTTCGCAACGCAGACATGAAGACGAGGCAGTTGGTACAAGAGATGATCTTTATTGTGTACATGCACTGAACAGAAGCATGTAGATAGATTGAACAGAAGCCTGACAGCATCAGGCAACATGCCCTTTTTATACTCCCCCTGCAAGGGGAGACTTAACCAATGAATGCAGGCTATTCTCCCGCCTCGCGCATGCGCACGAGGCTGGAGACAGCCTGTCTGGGTCCCGGACAGACATGTGGTCTGTCCGGGTCTCTGCAACGGTCCCGGGCAGACATGTGGTCTGTCCGGGTCTGTGCAACCCGTTTTCAGTCTTCCTGGGCCTTGCTGAATGACTCAGCAAGGCCCAGCCTCTCTGCAACTTTCTGAGCCTTGCTGAATGACTTCAGCAAGGCCCAGTACATAACAGAGACAATGGAAAACCACTTCCGAAACTGCTGCCAAGAAAACAGAATGAGGCAGGAGTCAAAACTGACTTGAAGGCCCATACATGAATGCACACACAAACCTGCATTAAGTTAAATACAATAAAAATGACTGTGTTCTTATGTGCACACACATACCCTCTCTGTGTGTATTTAATGGTTTGCCTGTTCTTGGGAGTGGCTCAGAGTCTGTTTGGAAACTCTGCCCCAAGGCCCAATCTAACAATATATTGAGCAGAGAATGCTCATTCAATTTCTTACCATGTCATTTGGTCATATATTTTTTTTGAAAAGCCACAGCTAGTTTATTCTCCATTACCAGTATCAAAATGTGTTTTATAAACCTGAGCAAAGACTGAATTATTGGCATCAGCTCCGTTACTCTTAGCCTGAGAACATAAGGATGCATTTCATGGTGGTTTGATCAGAATAGATGGCTTTTTCCCCTCCAAGAATGCTGTCTTTGTTAAGGCTAAACTTCAGTTTTTGTCCCCTTCCAACCTCTAACTCCCAGCAATGAGTAACTTCAAACTAGTGGTGAAAGGATTTTTCAACAGTGTATTGCTTGTTCCAATTTGCTTTTTAGGGCCAGTGATCAGGACCGTGAAAGGAGACTGTAAAAGGATCTAGTTCTATTAATTTGACTTGGTCATTCCTCTTGTTTAAGTCCTATTTAGTTTCCCCGGTAGTCCCAATGGATGAGCTAATTGAACCACGTGCCACGTGCAGGTCTAGTGTTTCATGTCTACTTTGAGCTGTGCTTTGCTACAGCACCTGCGGAAGAGGTGAGGAACTGTGGCAAGGGGGGACTTTCCCATTAGGGTTCATAATGGCAATCGTGGCATTCTTCTTGAGATGAAAAAGATGCCCCCCTTTTTTTTAACAACATGCATAGGACTGGAATTCTTTTAAAACATACTTTGGAATGTGGGGTATTCCACATTGATTTTTTTTTTATAAGGGACTGTAGTTTTAAGAAGAGTAAATGGATTTTTATTTGGGAAAATGGTGCCGACTTCTTCCCCCACTTTTCTCTCCAACACGGTTCCATGGCAATCATTATCTTCTCTTTTTTTTTTTTTTTTTAATAACAAGTTTTATTAGATTTTTTTTTGTTTTACAACCAAGTGCTTAAAACTCATCGTGGAGATAGGGCACTCCATAGAACAAAGCAAAAGATAGAATCATACATGTACAATTTAAATTACTTCTTTAAAGATTCCCTCTCTATTTTATCAATCAAGAAAAGAAAAAAGAAAAAAGGGGAAAAAAACAACACAAAAACAAAAAACAAAAACTATCAATCATATTTTCACCTGTTTTCAGGCTTAACTAACTTTCAATTAACCTATTCCAATTTAATCTTACATAAACATATGGTATATAATTCGGGTATTCATATAATATAAATTGTTTCTAACATATACCTATTAATCCAATTTCAATTTATACTTCTCAATTAAGTTCTATCTCTTATTCTATTCTATTTCACATACATATTTTATAAATGAACATAACTTTAAGTATTTTAAAACCATTACATTTTAGCCTAAAATAAAACAATAATTATTTCTATCATAGACATATAATATAGCTATTATAGTTTAATGTTTCTCAACTATATTCTATTTCATAAACTCTATCGAATATTTTTATAAATCAATCCAGATCTCTAAAAATTCCTCAATTGTTTCAATTTAGTCCACTTGATACATTGCTAGTTAACATTCAATTCTTGTGCATAAAAATATCAGTAATATTTCACCAATCTCAATCTAACTCCTTTGGTTTTAGATTTTCCAATTTTCCCTATTGCCATTCCAAACCATAATCAAATCAATAATTTACATCAGATGTTAACTCAGGCCAAAATGGCCTTAAAAGTCTCAAAAATATTAGCTCAATCGAAGTCTCTAAAAGCCCTTTTTACCCATCAAATAAAATTTTAACTCTCATTTTTAAACCTAATTCTAGCTTTCTTTTTGTGCCAGGTAGGTTTCCACAGTAGGGCCTTTAGCTCCTCCCATCTTAGTGTTTGGCTATAGGCATTTTTCCACCATTGAGTCCAATCGTAGTCTTCTTCTCTTTTTTCCAGTGTTGTCTGCACTATCATATTGTCAGCGTTTTTAGTGCCTCGTGTTTGGAAGTCTATTCCTGTTGCTTTTGAAATTGTAGATGTTTTAGTTGAATTCTGCCTTTGATCATCAGAAATCTCCATCATTTGCATATGGGGTGTATCATCTTCCTCATCAGTAAATTGTGAATATATTTCCTCCATCTCGTTAAGTTGTAAATCTGATTGTGTACCATACTCAGTCAAAGTTTGAGTTTCAGTTTTTAATTCAACCTTCTCTTTCCTGAGCGTTCTAATATGTTCTTTAAATTCCATTTTCATTTCCAAGATTTTTTCTAGTATAAGTCCATAATTAAGCTGTGAGTAGGATTCCATCCTTTTTTTTTTTTTAGTGGAAGTTCAGCTTAAAAGATAGATTGCAGTGTTATAAAATATAGAGTTCAAACCGAAATATATTTCCAAACAGAAATAGGGAAAAGCAAATAGTGAAGTCCAGCACAGGAATAAAAACAGCAAAAGTCCCAGTCAGTAAAGTCAAATGGAGTACAAGTAGAAAACTGAGCAAGTTCCAAAGGAGACATACCAGTCTGGGCGTCACGCCAAGATCAGGGAGTGAGAATTCAGCTGGAGATAGTTACTTTGTAACAGTCAGTTTCTGGGCTTCATGCCAAGTTCAAGGCTAGCTTGTAACCAAAACAATCCACATGAGTCCGCCCCGAGAACCGAAAGTTTTTTTTTTTTTTTAAAGTAGGCAATACTGTTCAGGAGTGGGGGGAGAAAAAAAAGCACTCCACCCCCCTCCCTAAGGATTTTCACTTAAACTAAAAATAAGCAAGCCAAGAGAGAGAGTCACGGTAAGGATTTTTCAGGATACCCGAGTTCCAGCAGCTCACATAACCAATAAAAAATTAATTATTTTTCCAAAGCCCGTTTTCCCCGGTATCCAAACGCTGCTTTCTCAAAGTAGGGAAATAGTTTCTAAAAGCTGTTAGCAGGGAAGTAGATAGATCAACAAGAGGGAAGGAAAGGTCTCACCCAGATCTTCCACGGTGGTTCTTTTAGCTTAGATGTTGCTGTGACTTTCGGCTGGAGCAGCTAAGTGATCGGCCATGTTACTGGCCGATCTTTTCCCCGTCGGCCCAAAGGTGATTTCTCAGACCGCAGAGGGAGCTACCGCTCCCTCCGCGATCGACGAGTGTCCTCCTCCACGGTGGTCGCCCCTCCAGGGCGACTTTCGACCCTATCCAGGGTCTACCGGTGGGGGGAAACCGGACGGCAAAGAGAGCAAGTTCTTTGCACGTCCGCTGGCGCTGCAACTGGAACCGGAAGTCGGCAATCATTATCTTCTCTGATCCCAGAGCAAACCCAGTCATGAACCCGATCATATAATAATAATGTAGTGTTTAGGGATCGAGATGGGATATTTTCTGATGTTTGAGTTTAGAGAAGAGTTCAGAACAAGAGTGAGTATACAAAGCACCCTAATGGTAGTCATTTATCAGAGTGCCCAAAAGACGATCTCGGAATTTATGTTCCCCATGACCCCAAAATCCAGTTTGTTAATCAAGAAATAGACAACCATTTGTGTTTGAAATGGTTCAGTTTTGCCTGTAATCACAACTCGGTTCTGTTTCTGTTTCAAAAGCAATGAAAACAATATTTTTTCCTACAAGGTCTGCCCTTGGTTTATATTTTAATATAAAATACACATTTTGTTTATTTAAATCCCTTTTCCTTGTTTTTATCTGCCGATTGTATTTCAGACTTTGGAGAAATGTGAAAAGAGAAGTGTAATTCATTTTTGGTATGGCACTGGAGATCAGAACAGATTGCTAAAAAAAGTGGGAGGCAAAGAACCCTTAATAATCTAGGTTTTATGTGGTGATAGTTGGGAATGTTGTAAAATTACTCTGGATAATTTCCAATTCACTTTGCCACCAGCATTTTCTAAGTCAATCCTTGTATGTGCACGAGCACACACACACACACACACACACACACACACACACACACACACACACTGCAACTAGAGAAATATACAGCTAAACATCAAAAAGAGTACACTGGTAAAATGGAACAAAAAGAGAGAGACACAGAGACATATTAGTGGAAGTTCTGTTCTATTTCTTTCTTTCCTATCAGTAGAGAGAAAGCTGGATCCTCATATAATGTGTGTCCAGAATAGGGTAATTTGACCCTAATCATCTGTGCCCCAAGGGAGAACTCCACATTAATTTGTTCATAGCACCACTTTTCACTGAGTTCCTTGACTTCCATTACCAAACTTTGCAGTTCGTTTGCATTTTCAGCTATTAGAGTAATGTCATCAGTCTAACAGAGGGTATGGATGTTTCTTCCTCCAATTTTTATACTATCCTGATCTTATTCCAACTTGCTTTCCTTGAATATCAGCATATTGATTTAATGAATGAGACAGTATATAGCCTAGGCTCACTCCTTTGCTGATTTGGAGCCAATTTATTTTGCCGTGTTCAATTTGGACTGAGGCTTCCTTTCACATGGGGACAGGACAAGAGATGTTCTGGAAATCCCAATTTCTCCAGGATATTGCATTGATTGTCATGGTCAATGCAATCAAAAGACTTTCTAAAAATGAAATGTGCATTGGCTTCTTTTCCATATTCCTTGGCATTCTGTTAACTGGTGTATCAGCAACAACATTTGTCTTGTCCTTGGTCTGAATCAGAATCAGAATAACAGAGTTGGAAGGGACCTTGGAGGTCATCTACTCCAACCCCCCCCACCCAAGCAGGAGACTTTTTAAAAACCAGCTGAACATCTGGCATCTCTTTTTTCATACAGGATTCAACTCTCTATTGAACGAGAGCCCCAAGTTCCCCAGTTAGCTGCCATGGCCGGGGGTCAGTTTGGACCTTGTTCAAATTTCCCCAGTCCTAATGCAACATTTTCCAGACGTTCTGCTGGTCTTAGGACTTTTTCTTTCTGCTGGTCTGGGGGGAGGCTGAGAAGCGAATGCCAACAAAGGTCTAATTGTTCTATAGGCTCCAGGAGTCACTTGTTGAGATGAGCAACCATAGAAACCAAATAAATAAATAGAAAACAGGAAAGTTAGAGATAGCTTTCCATGATCAATTAGGGCAGGGATTTATTTTATTTTTAAATGTGAAGTGTTGTCACTTCCCTCCTTTGTTACTCTGCTTGAACTTTGTTAAATAAGCTCACAAAAGAGACTCAATTATTATAGAATCATAGGTTTGGAAAGGACATAACAACAACAACAACAATCATCATCATCATCATCATCATCGCTGTACCAGGAGATGCCAGAGTTGAAGAAAAAGAACTGGAAAAAATTACAAAATATCGCAACCTGGCCATCGAAACTGTGCAATTATGGATGAAACGTGTGACAGTGATACCCATTGTCATCGGGGCACTGGGAACTATGTCGCAAAACTTTGCAAAATATTTCAAGAAACTGCAGCTTCCTGCAATCACTCCAGCAATGCTACAAAAAACTGCGCTACTTGGAACATCTTACATTTTAAGGAGGTACCTGGTTGACACCTAGGATCCTGGTAGCAACCTGTGTCAACCATCAACGCCAGTCAATTTGAATGTTCAGTTGACTGAGGTTCATGTCATAATAATAATAATAATAATAATAATAATAA
This sequence comes from Azemiops feae, assembly GCA_023970755.1. Taxonomy (NCBI): domain Eukaryota; kingdom Metazoa; phylum Chordata; class Lepidosauria; order Squamata; family Viperidae; genus Azemiops; species Azemiops feae. The sequence goes on along the minus strand of JALGBA010004279.1, from coordinate 2,822,099 downwards.
TAATAATAATAATAATAATAATAATAATAATAATAATAATAATAATAATAATAATAATAATAATAATAATAATAATAATAATAATAATAATAATAATAATAATAATAGAGTTGGAAGGGACCTTGGAGGTCTTCTACTCCAACCCCCTGCTCAGGCAGGAAACCCTATACCATTTCAGACAAATGGTTGTCCAGTCTCTTCTTAAAAACTTCCAGTGTTAGAAATCTTAGAGATCTTCTAATCCATGACTGGCTCAGGAATTCTGGGAGTTGAAGTCCACGAGTCATAAAAGAGCCAAGGTTGCCTACCCCTGTTCTAATCCAACCCAACCCATTCAACAAGGCAAGAGTCCTCATACTATCTCAGACAAATGGTTGACCAATATTTTCTTGAACACCTTCAGCGATGGAGCATCCACAACTTTGGGAGGCAAGCTGTTGTCTTAGGGGCTAGAATTAGTTTTAAAGAGACCTAGTCAAGTGTGAAAATCACACAGTCAGCCATACTGTGACAGTTACTAACTGTGGGGCTTACCCTTGGAATATAGAATAACATGGTTGGAAGGGATCTTGGAGGTCTTCCAGTCCAGCCCTCTACTTCAGCAGGATACCTTATACAATTTCAGACAAATGGCTGTCCACTCTCTTCTTGAAAACCTCCAGTGATGGAGCACCCACAACTTCTGGAGGGCAAGCCGTTCCACTGATTGTTCTCACTATCAGGAAATTCCCCTTAGTTGGATCTCTCTTTAATGATCTTCCACCTGTTACTTCTTCAGGTACTTTGGAGAATAGGCTGACCCTTCTTCTCTGTGACAGCCCCTCAATTATTGGAAGACTGCCACTTGTCACCCCAGTTCTTCTCTTCATTAGACTACTAGACATACATAGTTCCCACAACCGTTCATCGTATGGTTTAGCCTTCAGATCCCTTATCATCTTTGATACTTACTTCTCCTAAGATTAGTAGAAAGCCATAGAATGATCCTAAGAGAAGATGAATGGGTGGGTGGGAGATAAAGGTCTCCTTCAGACCCATTGTGCATGGTGATGCCAATCATGGTCCTTCCACTGTGGAAATTTTTTCTTCTTTTTCATTCTTGAGGATAAAAAAATGAAAGAGAATTCTTCCAGTGTACTTTGCAACAGCTGATGAACTATGGGCTTCTAATGTGTGATGGTGAGTCATTCATATTGTGAAAACAGGCTGATTCCAACAGAACAAAACACTAGGATCAGAGGATGAAGCCGTGTTCTGTGGGGCAGTGTTTCTCTAAATCTTCCTCATCCTCCTCAATCTTCCCACTCTTCCTCATCCAATAATAACTAAAAATTAAGCAGCACAAAATGTTTAAATTTAGGCATATTTTTTTTAAAAAAAATACATTGAAATAACGAATTAGCTACAGTGTTTAACATTCAAACCTCTCTATTATAAAGTAGTAGTTGCTTTAAGCAAAATAAAAATCTGTAGAATGGCATTCATTCATTCATTTAAACAATTTATATAACCTCCCATCTCACACCATTGACTTTGGGTGGTGCATGAAAGATGAAAGCCAAAAACAAAATGTACCAGATAGAGCCCTGAATAATAGTAATAATAATATATAACATATGTCCAGCTTGAAAAACATCCAGTTTTAATCCATATAAACCAAAGAATTCACCAACAGGGCTAGCTGAATGCCTGACCAAGGTTTCTGAGGAACATCCAAATCAGAAGGCACCTGGATCTCTGGGGAATGCGAATGACCACTCCAATTTCCCAGATCCAGACAGAGCTTTTAAGTAATCTCTTGGCTAGTCCTATCTTTATCTTACTTCTCTCCTCTCTCCGAGATTGGCTGAATCAGTGAGAGATTTCCCCAATCAGTGAGGAGTGCCGTCCCCAATCATTTTGACTTCTTCCACCATTGATGTACTCAGAAGCTGCTCCACCCTCTCCAACAAATCCTGGACAGTTTGAGAGATTTGAGATTCCTAACTGGATGGAGATTTCAGAGTGCTTTTAAAAATATGCGCCTGGGGAGGGGGGAGGCAGATAATTTTAACTCTAGTGTTATAGATATGACCTCTTGGTAATGAAACATTATCCCTTGGCGTGGTTCACATAATATGTAAACCTAGTCAGTTATCAAACCAGTCACAACACACAGTCCTCTTTGGTATCCTATCAGCTCTTTCAGCAGGAGGGTTACTTATAACCTTTCATTACACCCATGATCCTTTTCCCATTGGCCAGGCATGGCTTTGGTGCTGCAGCTGATCATGGTGGGGAGGCATATTATGTATTTTCTAACCTTGAAGATGAGATTTAGTGGTGGGATTCAAATACCTGAACAACCGGTTCTCTGCATGGATGCAGGCCTGGGCCTCCGAGGCCTAGAATGGACTTCCGGAAGTAGCATCCGTGCACTTCCGGTGGGCCATTCTAGGCCTGGGAGGCCTCCTCCAGGCCTCAGAGGCCTAGAATGGACTTCCGGAAGTGGCATTCATGCACTTTCGGCTGGCCGTTCTAGGCCTCAGAGGCCTAGAATGGACTTCTGGAAGCAGTGTGCATTCAGACGGTTCTCCGAACTCAACAAAGTTTAGCTACCGGTTCAACCGAACCGGTGCAAACCGGCTGAATCCCACCACTGAGCACTTTGTAGTCTGAGTCATATTACACCTCCTTTCCTTGGAAGTTTGGTTCACAATTGCTTTGGGGTGGTGTGAAGTTAAAATTGTCTTTGCTTTGTCAAATTATTAAGTTAGCAGGTATACATAACATGCTGGACTATCCCTTTATCCTAAGCTACATATGCTAGTGAACCTAGACCGTGACATTTTCTGGGCAAGTTATAACTCTTATAGGAGATTCTCTTTGGATCGTTTATAATTTCTTGACATAAAATTTAGACTCTCTAATTCTTGGAGAATCTAATTTTTGGAATCCAATTGTTATGGGAAAGACTAGAGGAGGGAAAGACTAAGGGAACTCCCAAATGTCTAGGAAATGTACTTCATTACATTGTAGGCAAACCTCTCCTCTTCCATTGGTGACTACATGATTGGCAGGAACGTCCCTCCCCTTGTGGACGCCAATCATTGCCTTCCATGGTCGTTCCCCATTGGCTGAGGTACTATGAGGTTACATTCTCTCCGATCGCCTTCTACATATTTCCTGCTATCCTCCCGAAACATACTAAATCATACATTGCATATGCATTATAATTAGCAGACAATATATACAAGGGGTGTCAGTTAATATTCAATGGAATTTTGAGCATGCTCTATTGCCTTGTTTTGAGTTCTTGGGTATTTTATGGCTTTTTAGAATAATAGGTTCTTTCCTGTTATCCAATTCTTTTAGCTTTGGCTTTCCTATTTTTCAATTCAGTTTTGTCTTTCCAGCTAGTTATTTCCTCCTACAGCTGTTTTGCAGCTTGTAGTCTTCCATTTCCCACTCTGAAGACCCAGTTAATTTTAGCCTACATGTCTATCTTACATTCTCCCTTTATGCTACCATTTCCTTGCTCCCATCCCATTGTAGTTTCTTTGGCAAGCTTGTTTGTTTACTCAGTAAGTTTCCATGCACAGCAGATTTCCTTTTCCAATTTTAAATTTTTCTTACAATATTAAATTTTGAAGACTATTCACTTAATCCTGTCAGGATCTATTTCTGGGCCTCCTCCTTTTTAGATAAATATATAGAAAAATATTATGCCAAATGCTGAGGTTTCCCAAATACTTTGATACTTCTTGTTTGCATGTTATGGGATCTGTTTTAACTGTGGAGCTATCTGTACGGTACTCTGAGCTTGGAAATAGAAGAAACATTTTGACTTTGGCTAGTCTTTGACCACTAGAGGGCAGCCATGGTCTTTGAACAATATTCTCATTCCTTCTAAAAGGTTTTTTTTTCCTACTTTTCTTAACTGCTGTTTTCCAGATCATTAAATTAACCTGTTATGATCTATAAAGCATACTATGCAAAAAGGATCAAATGTGTTGAATATTTAGAGTAGTGCAGCTCAGATCATGTTTGCTGCACTGCAAAAAACACTTCATGATCCGATAACTATGCCCTGGCATCTTCTGCAAGGTGTTTGGTGGATGGAGGCTCCTAGAAATTGTGAGAAGGCAATCCAAGCAAGTGCCTTTGCTACAACTGCACACTGTGTCTAAAATAATACAGGATATGCTGGCACGCTACATTATCTGAAATGGTATATTTCTTTGCTGTTCAAAATGCTTTATTTAAGAGAATACTTGAGTGATTAAAAAAAATAGGCAGATGTTATGTTCACAGTACTATTGCTTCTACTCCTTAATTCCTCACAGCAGTTTGAAAACAAGAATCCCTGTTGTCTTTTCTTTGACTGATTTGACTGTGCTGAGATCAAGGAATAAAGAATAACTGACCAGCCTACAGCTTATATAAGGTTCTAGATAAATACACGCCCCTCAAGCCCACTCCATGCAAAGGAGAAATGAAACTGGCGAATATACGTATCCCAAGATAATGTTGCAGGATCCAATCTGGGTCAGTCACTGGAACCACTATGTAAGCGGTATATAAGTCTAAGTGCTGTTGCTATTGCTAGTGCTAGATCCTCTGTCTGAATAATGGAGGAACTAACCTGGCCCCATCCATTAGCAGCTGTAGAGCTTTCGTCTGTCATCCCAGCCAAGTAGGTCATGTACAAACATTTTGCAACTAAGAATGGATCCATAACGTTTGCATTTCTCCCTGTCTTTCTTAAGCTCTTTTCCAGCTTCATTTAATCTTCAAGGCAGGGACTATTTTTGATTTTTGCAAGCTGGTCTGGAATTTTTTTTCCGGTGGGATGACCACATGATGACCACATCATGAAGTGATGACCGTGTTAGTAGTAACAATCATCAACATCAACATCATCATCAAAGATCAGTAATGATTGCTGCTCTTTGTTGAAAATTAGATCTCTTTAACTATTACTGCATAGTAGAGTTACTTCTGTGTGATGAAGTCTTACTGTGATACAAGCCTACAGTACAACCTTTTTTTCCCTTGAGTGATTGCCCTGGTACCCCATGCCTTGCTCACATTCCCTCAGTGTGAAGGGCTATGGTGGTGCTATGTTTCCTCTGTGATGCCCATCCTATAAGCTTCCGCAGGCCCTAGTGGAGAATTTTTGCTGAAAATGAAAAACATATTTATTTACCAGGGGACAGAATCAAGCAGATATTGGATGATCTTAAAAAGGAGAAGGAGGAGGAGGAGGAGGAGGAGAGGGACAAGGAATGGACATTGTTAGCACTTGAATTGAGACCTTTAAAAATCTCAAGGAAGTTCTGAACTCAGTTCAAATTGGTTTTACGTTTGCGTTCATCCAAGCTTTTGCTTGTTTTCTACCAGCTGCTTTCTATTAGGGATTGTTGATTTTATCATTTCTACTTTATGTGTTATTTGCATTTGACCTTTATTGTATTTGTTGTAATTATTGTAAAACAATTTGGTACGCTTAGTGCTATTAAAGTGCAGGTAATAAAGTAAAAAAGTGCTTAGTGCTTTTGAAATACAGGTAATAAAATAAAAAAAGCAGTATTACAGGTATGACCGTGAGAGTTTTCCAGCTCCATCAAATGACCATTGAGAATGGAATGAAGAAAACTTCCTCAGATGTATCCTTGAAAATCTCTGCTGCAAATTACCGCAGACCCAGAGATCCTCATCCAAGGAATCAACGTCCGAGCTTCCAGAAAGGAAATTGGTGTACAGCTTTAGTATAAGAATCCTCTGCTTCCTTTAAGGTTAACCAATATAATTTGACATCTACTGTGAATTTCTTCAGCCAGAGATAAAGGTTTTCAGGTGTTAATGCAGGAAGCCCTCATCTAAACAGGCAATTATGCTTCTATTTGATGGCAGCCTGAATGGTGGATAAGGTGATGGTGTGATCGCCTAGTCTTCTGCTAGTGGCTGTCACATAACTCTGAATTTGGCCATTTCTTAAAAGGGGATTTGTTTGTAAAAGTCTCTACACTGTAATAAGTGTTAAGCTGTTTCTGTCTCGGCTTTAAATCCTTCTTAGTTTATGTATTATTGACCCAATAGACAGAAACAGGCCCTGTGAATGTTTTCTCACCTGCCCTGTCAATCCAGATCTCATCCAGCTGCTAGAGAGACTGAAATCTGCTTGGGTTTCTGATGCAACATGAAGTGACATGCAATGGGGAGGGAACCACATGAAGTTGCCGTTGGATAATCAAAATCAGGCTTATCATATCATTGGAACTAAAATGCCTTGGTAAGTAATTGGAACTATAATGCCTTGGTAAGACCACACTTGGTATATTACATCCAGTTTTGGTCGCCATGATATAACAAAGATGTTGAGATTCTAGAAAGAGTGCAGAGAAGAGCAACAAAGATGATTAGGAGGCTAAAACATATGAAGAACGGTTGCAGGAATTGGGTATGTCTAGCTCAGGGATGTCAAACTGCCAGCCTGCGGGCCGGATGCATCATAGCGAAACCGCACCCATCCCATTGCCGGCAATGGCAAAAAAATTGCGATACGTCGCGACACCTCACATGACGTTGCGAATTTGACACCCGTGGTCTAGCTTAATGAAGGAAAGGAGTAGGGGTGACATGATAGCAGTGTTCCAATATCTCAGGGGTTGCCACAAAGAAGAAGGGGGTAACATATTCTCCAAAGCACCTGAAGGCAGGACAAGAAGCAATGGATGGAAACTAATCAAGGAGAAAACCAACCTAGAACTAAGAAGAAATTTCCTGACAGTTAGAACAATTAATCAGTGGAACAACCTGCCTCCAGAAGTTGTGGATGCTCCAACACTGGAAGTTTTAAAGAAGAGATTGGACAACCATTTGTCTGAAATGGATAGGGGTTCCTGTCTGGGTAGGAGTTGGACTAGAAGACCTTCAAGATCCCTTCCAACTCTGTTATTCTGTTAAAAGAGCCACCATCTTGGATCTGCCAAAATTGCAGTTGGAAGCCATGAGTTACAAATTCTACTTGCCAATTCCCCCTCCTCAAAGAGCTGCACATTGCCCTGTGGTTAGCCAAAACTTTAATCAGAAAGAACTGTTAGACAAAAGTGTGTGCAGACTTGTTAAAAGGCCTTCTGGTTAAGTTTAGTTCAGTCATCAGATCTGGCTGGCAACCCCTTCTGGGGGGCAACACTGTCCTCCAGAAAACAGTTCTGAGGATGGGACAGGAGATAAGTGGAGATGCAGCCGCTGCATATTGGGGAACATACAGTAGCTACAAAGCCAGACGTAACCCAGCGCTCGCTGTTCTGTAAGGCATCAGGAGCTCCAGGGTTGAGGCTAACATTTTTCTCTTCTGCAGTTGGAAATACAAGCAATTAAACTAGGATCCTTTGCTTATATAGCTTATGATCTACTGTTAAGATACCGACCTTCCCTAACATGTTTAATTTAGCCCCTAATCCTCTGCCTTGTCAGGCAGAAAGTGAGGTCTTTCAGTCCCCTGCTATCTGATCTTCCTAATTCCAGATGCAAGGAATTAAACGTATGCAAGCAGGATCTCTGGCACTCCCAGGGTGTGCCATGTTCACAAAACCTATTACTCAGAATATGTTTATTAAGGTTTTCTAACCATGGTAATTATCTAATGGTTTGGCAAGAGATTTGTGAGAGGAACCCCATTTTGCAAAACTGGTTGTAGATAACCGCCAAAGCAAGATTTTTATTTACACCATTTTGTTTCTTCTTCTTGCAGCAAACTTGGGTAGCCTCTTTCAAAAAAAAAACAAAACCTGTCAAAAAGAATTCCTTGTGAAGCGGTTTCACCATAAAATTATTGTTTTGTTTAGGGCATCTTTATTCTAGATTTAATTTTAGCCCTTTGAAATCTTATTGGACGAATTTGAACAGATTAGCAGAAATTGCATGTTGTCTTATTAGTAGTAATGATGTTTACTTTTATTTAAAGTGACAGTAATTTTAGCTTTATTTCGTTCTATCCATAGGTGTTTTTTTTAATTTTAATTTTTATTGTAGATAGATTGTTATGTTATTAGTTCTATGCTGGTCTATGACTGAAATATAAATAAACATAATAAAATAATAATTCTTAACCTAACAAGGCAAAGCAGAGAGAGACGTTAATGGCTAACTCACAGAGCAGGAGGGCATTGAATTGTCATCAGCAGCAGTCAGTTGATACATGAAAGCAAATAAAACGTTCAAAATCTGTGTTATAATCCGTTCTGCTCTGGCCATCCTTGAAGAACTTAGTATTTTGGGCTAATAGTTAGAATTTGGTTTTTCAGTTGTTCTCGGAAGATCAGAAGAGAGGACCTTTCTCATCCTAGCTCCTCCCTAAGCAAAGCAGAAGGACCCAGCTTCAGTGGCCATTCAATTGACTTTCTATGTCAGAAGCCATCTTCAAATACTGAGAACAGACAGCAACCCTCATATTTGCCTTCTTTCTTTCTTTCTTTCTTTCTTTCTTTCTTTCTTTCTTTCTTTCTTTCTTTCTTTCTTTCTTTCTTTCTTTCTTTCTTTCTTTCTTTCTTTCTTTCTTTCTTTCTTTGATGGGGGAAGATTTAGGAGAACGAAACGCACACCCTGGTCGCATCCTGGTTGTTCCCCTAATCTCAGTTGCACTTTGTCAGAACGAGGTAACTGCTAGTTAAGTGAAATAGCCCTAGATCAAAGGGGGATTAATCACCAACTGAATCCTTGCTGAATAAACCTGTCATTCAAGAAAATTATTTCCAGTGAACTTAACAGAGGATTGGGGAGGCATTTGCATAACAGGCCCAACATACTTCAGCCAGGTTAAAAGGTTCCGAATCCATCCAAGGTTTTTGAGTTCTTTGCCTTCCTTTTCCCATTCAGCAGCCGGGTACAATGGGGTTGCCCTAATCTGATAATACAGCTCACTATCTAAATGATGTTAGGACAGCAAGTATTTCAGGGTTTGGATGAGGGATGGATCAATTTCAGTTTCAGTAACTCCTAAATCTGATTTGTTGGAATTTAAGATGTAATCCGCAGAAAGAAAGAAAGAAAGAAAAAGAAAAAAGCGCTTTAAACTGAAAGGCTGTTTATTAACACCCCCTCCCCCCCTTTTTTATTTGACCTTTGTCTTAGAAACACCCGCTCTGACTCATTTGCCCTGCCGTTATGTGAGGGCCACATTCAAAGTCATATTTTTAGAGATAGCTATAAAGTAAGCAAGCTAGGCAAAGAAATCTTTTCAGGAAGGGAAAAGCTAAGACACAGTAGTTTTTCAGAGGTTACAATTCAAGGGGTGCAAAATGTGAGTTGTTAATGTTATTATTGTACCATTATTGGGGGAAACCTTTGTCTATTCTGATTAGGTTGTCAAACTCTTGGAAGCCCTCTCTTGGGTAAATGGATGAGGTCCAGAAAAGGGTCTATGTTTTTATTTATTTATTTAAAATAATGTTTAAACATTACACATAATTTAAATACATCTTTAGTATTTTAAATTTAATACTGAATGTTTTTAATGCTCTCATTGTTTTATATTGTGCTTTTAAGATGTTCGAAGCCACCTAGAATAGGGGGACAAAGTGATGGGTTGCATATAAATTTAATAAATAAATAAACAATAATTTATATGGCTACCCATCTTAAATAACTCTGAGTGCATTGTGAGACTTGTGAGACAAATCTCCTATAAAACTATTATTTGTACTCTTTTTTTACATCCAACATTTTTCAGCTGCACTTTATAACAATGTAACAATAACAGCCTGTTTATAACTAATGGAATCTCCACACTCCTCTTTAAAATCTTACCTAGATTTTTTTAAATAAATATGTTTGGATTTTATACCTTTCCTGTTATCTATCAAACATATGGAGAGGCTATAAAGAATTCCTGTTCATTTGCTTATTTTATAATCCCAACAACCTTGTCAAGCAGGTCAGTTGGAGAACTAGTGAGCAGCCTTAGGGATCCTGATGAACTAAAATTGCTTAGATGTTTCATATAAATTTGCCAGTCCTAACCTGACAGTTTAAACCACAACTCTACCATACAAGAATATTCACTAAGAATGTTGCTCTACCATACAAGAATATTCACTAAGAATGTTGCTTTATGCAGCTGCATGGGATTTTTTCCCCTGTAGTTTAGAATCAATCTAAGTTTGGTTGGGGTTTGTCAGGAGTGGCAAGTCTATAGGGCACTTTATTTGCCCAATCTCAGCCTTTTGAAAAGTATATTTGCTTATTTTTGCTTTTAAAATCCCCAAACAATGCAATGCAGAAACAGCTTGACCCAATTCACTTTAAATGGAATGCAGAGATTGTGTAGGATATCAGCTGTCACATAACCCCCTCCCCCTTAAATCCACATCTTTGTCTAATTCATCCAAATGTTTTGCTTTAAGTGTGGGGGACATCGGACTTGTTCCAAGCCTTGGGGTCAGCACAGCCTGGCAGATCTTTGGCTGTGCAGTTTGAAAAATGTAGACACATTTCCTCTCTTCTGGTCTTGTTGATAGATGGTCTCCTATAGCTCCAAATGTTTCAACTATGCTATGCATTCTGCATGCTACACTTATATTATTAGGATACATCTCACATCTGGGGAGGCTCAGCAAATCTCAGAATAGTTTCCCTGTGTAACAGTTGTGGCTAAAGGATTAACTGTGCAGTACTGGAAGACTGGTTCAAATCCAGAGAGAGAACAGTTGCCCTGAGATGAGACAACTCTTTTGGATGCAAAAGAAAGATTGATTTATTTTGAGCACAACAAACTGGAAAAATATAGAAATACAGTGCAGTTTAGGGCTTTCTCATCTTATTAAACATTAATAATATATTTAGATCACTTAGGATGTTTCTAGTGATCAGTGCTGTATTTTTATGATTTAGGATGTCCCTCCTCTCTTTTTCCAATGTTTTGCTTTTGAAGTCTTTTAGTTATTTCACTGATTTTTGTTATCTCAATTTCCCTTACACTATGTGATTTTCTTAATTAGAGAATGGAAGGGTACAAAGGAACAAAATATTGTGTGAAGAAAATAATGACCATTCTGATTTGCTGAAAATACTTGTTGAGGAACATATTTCTTGGTTCCAATCAGCAAGAAATAAAAATGCTGCTGCTTAATTTTATCTATTATTGTTTGGAAAATGTACAGTGTTCTAGAATATATTGGTATGTCTATAAGTTAAGATTATATTTTGATTATTATATTGAATCTGTCAATTTGTATTTATATTTTTTTTTTCTTGAAGTCGATTTCCTAACCCTCATGAACAACCAAAATATGTGGGATGTCATCCATTCTGAGAGAAATCTGTGCAAGGCTATAGGTTTTTGTATAAGTTCCAATAATCAATATTGTCTTAGCAGAGAAAATTTGCAGTGCTGTGCATGCTTATTTTATTTCTTTATTAAATTTATACGTCAAGCAGCTCTGGGTGAACTGTTATCAGATCACCAATATCACTTATCTGAGAAATGCAATTTTCTATGGCATTAAATACTCAATTATTTATATACTTACCTATTTATCTTTACATTATTTCAGTATAAATGCTATCATGAAGCTAGAACATTTCATTTTTACTACTTTTTGTTACTGATCTACTTGGCTTAAAAAATGGTTCTATAGAGTTCCTTGATTTGCATACATTTTGTCAAACGTTAAAAAAAGCTATGTATTTTGGATTGTTTGTTTATTAAAAACATTTTTATAACTGTGAGGTCTGGAAATATGAAGTATGAAAAGATGATGTTCCCTGAAAATAAATATAAGTGCTTATATGTTGCTTTCCCATCTTCTTTTGATGATTATTGGCCTGATACAAAGATCATCTGGGCTGCTTTGATGGAGCTCTAGAAGGTTTATACTGGATATTATTGATTTTAATTCTGGAAACTTTCACATAGTCAAGAGGTATGAAAGACTTCTGCTTGGCATCCTGGAAAAAAGGTATCTGACTTTGGCAAATGGTTATTAGAGTTTTGTTATGGATGACCTATATAAAACATGGTTAGCCTTACTTGAATGTAATTCTGAAGCATATACTCTTCACCTCTGAAGCCCTGCAGCTAGTTACTTCAGGCAGGAGCTCAGCAGAGAAAGTACTCTAGACCAAGTAAGAGAAATGGTGAAATTCCTAATAGGTTGATGAGGACTGACTGAATAAGAGATCTTTTCTATTGTCTACCAATTATAGAGACAATTTTAGTAGCAATTTCTTCCATATTGTCCTTGGAGAGTCCCTATTAGTTTATTATCAGAGTTTTTAATATCTCACCTCAGAAAGCTAAGTGTTCAGCCTTACCTCCTTTTGCCCTGCTTGTTAATTTTATTTTAATAACATAATAATGAAAAAGAATGCTAGAAGGCTACAAAGTAAAGGTTTATATTCAAGACTGCTCCTGGATCCCATGAGGTCCCAAGTGGATTCTTGGAAAATGACAGGTTGGAGATTGCAGGTTGAAACTGTGCCCAGCTGCCCACAGAATAGATACCTATGGTGAGAAAGAACTTCTTGGGAGACTATTGGAAGTGGCAAGGAGCAATGCCACTATTTGTTTCTTTTTGATAAATGACCGTTTTGTGATTGCAAATGCTGTTGTTGTTCAGTCACTAGGTCATGTCCAACTCTTTGCGACCTGATGGACCAGACCACACCAGGCCCCCGTGTCTTCCACTGTCTCCTGCAGTTTGCTCAAGTCCATGTTCCTTGCATCGATGACCATCTATCTAACCATCTAACTAACCATCTCATCCTCAATCCCTCAGTCCATCAAATATGGCTACATAGCATTTCAACCTTCCAAATTCCAGTGATAAAAAAAGGTTGGAGACTCCTGGCTTATTAATTGGGTCTTGAGCAATTATGCTCAGGTCTGGAGCTACTCCTGTAATGTCATGTTTCTTCCTTTGTATTGTTTTCCATGGATTTCAATAATGTGTGGAAAACACACAAATAAGAGATGTTTATTGAATCCAAAGCATTCACACTGATAAGGGTGTTATTCGTTGAATTCAATTTCTTTTTCTTTTCATAAATGTCCCATGAGTCTTTACTGAACTAACTTGGAGCTGTAGGAGTCTCACATCAATGGAGCTAATTTAGATGTAGAAGGATTATTCTTGATTATGAATGTCACTCCAGATTTCTGCCTCATCTGTATTGTCAAGATGCACTGTGGGCTTTTGAGGGTCATTACATCTTGCTAGCACTCAGCTTATTTTCTGAGTACAGTATTATCTAATTTAATCTTTTCTCAGGCCTGCATCCTTCTGTGGAGTCCTTGGTGCTCTCTGAATGTGGTTGTTTGCTTGCAAATATTTCATTAGCAACTAGGTAACATCATCAGTGCAAGTAAGTTTGGGGTTTACTCCAGTGGTGGGATTCAAATATGTGAACAACCAGTTCTCTGTGTGGATGCCGCTTCCAGAAGTCCATTCTGGGCCTGGGCAACCAAAAATTAGCTACCGGTTCTGTTAAAATGGTGCGAACCGGCTGAATCCCACCACTGGTTTACTCCCTGTTTATATATAGTAGCTAATCTTGCCAGTTTTGGTGGGCTTGAGGTTTTCTCCTTGGTCGTTCCTTGATTATTGTTTTCTGCTTATTGTTTGCCTGGTGTTAATCTCTACTTATCTGGGTATTGGCTTCTGAAGAAGATGTGTTCTGGTCTTTTTGGTTTTTTCTTAATTTTTTTAAATTGTCCCTTTTGAATGGTACATAGACACGGTTTGTTTCTCGGTGTTCTTCTGTTATGTTGGGACATTGATTCCAAGAATTCCCCGACCATGCTGCCGAAGAAGTTCTGGAACTGAAGTCCCAACATATCGGAAGAGCACAAAGCAGGCTGAATAATTTGATTAAATTTGAAAATCCATCAGGAGATCTTTCTTACTAATGGCATACTGTAGTAAGCATTAAAGAACAACAGTGTGGTGGTGGAATTATTGTAGAAGCAATTCTGGGAAATTACATGATGGAAGATTGAATTGGAACTAGATGAAATAAAAAGCATAAGGCAATGTGGAAGGATTAAGGCAGGTAACTACATTTATCCCTTGAATGAATTCCAAATTAGTAGATCCATTAACTAAATAAATGTAAACATTAACCTGAACTGAGTAATTTTTGGAGGCTAGCCACCCATTTTGTAAGGTATTTCATTTTACCGGTACTAGATTTATGTTATCTACATCAGTAGTCTAATTATTTCCACAGTATTGGAAATATTGTTACTCTCAAACCCATACTTTGGTTCTCCACATTATATACTTTTAGATTAAAAAAATATTTTTCTTAGTTACATAACCTTGCCTTCGAAACTACTTCATCAAATTCATCTAATTCATTGTTCCAAAGTAAACATTCATCAGTTTATAAAGTAAAAAATATGTTATTTTGAATAACTACTGTTGCTTTGTTAAAGAACTGCTAAATTGGAACCATATTTTATATTTCTTTAATTGGTTAAAAAAGTAAATTCTTATAACTGGGTTTTATCCAAAGCTTCATGACAAACTTACCTGATTGCCAGCCAATTTCAAGAACTTTGCCTTTTGGAAATTCATATATATGCTATACTATATGACAGATATTCTAAGCATACTTTTGACATTAAATAGAATTTACCCACTTCTGCTTCTTGACAATGCTTGACAACTGTTGAGACTCCCTTATTCTTGCAGTTCATATTCACTGCCAGTGCAAAGTATCTTTATGTATATGTGTATAAAAAAAATAAAGGCAAAGAATGGCTAAAGGAAAATGAACAAAATCCATATTGAGATAATTTTTTAGAAAATGATTGAAGTTTTAACCCAAGAGAGGACTCTTAGAGTTTCTTATAGCTTAGAATAAGAACATGTCAATCACGATTAAGCTTCTGGAATTGGAATCCCTTTGAAATGCAGCTGTTTCTTCTTTAATTGTGGCAGCGGAGTTGGAAGAAAAGAAAGGTCCAGCCTTCAAGATGAGTCAGGAATACAAAACAGCTCAGGATTAGTTGGAGAGTTCAAAGGTCGGTAATTACACTAAGGAGTTCCCAGACACAGAGAAAACATTAAACAGGTCACCTACCAAACGGGCAACAGACTTTTGTCTTCCCCCCTCTTTTTCTTTTTGTTTTGTGAAAGAAATTATCTCGAAAAGATAGGTTTCTAGACAGAATCAAAAGCAGCCTAGGGATGACCAACAGATTTGCAGGGAATACATACAGGGGTAGCTAGCATTGTCCTGCAATATGATGGGACCTCCCTAAAGAGGGTACAGGATATTCCCCCTCTGCCCCCCCCCTCAAACAAAATGTCAGAATTTCATCCAACCGGGCGTCTTCTACTTTCTTCCAACTTTTCCTGAAGATCAGCTGTTTATTCATCCCCAACATTCATTCAGTTGTGTGCTGTGCTAACCCATCTCTTTCAAAACAGGTATAGCAGAGGAGGAGGTTCCAGAGATAACAGCAAAATAGTGAAGTGCCTTCCATGCAGAAAACTCTTTACAAGAAATTATTTTCAAGGTCAATTTTCACATGCTACCAACTAAGGGAGAGTGGCATAGATGGTGGGGAGAATTATTGAGCGATATGACACTGAGGGGAAGAACTGTCTGTATCACTGAAGCAGAAAATGTCAGCTACCAACTTTATTTTGATTAGAACTCTTCTTCCCTTAGACTTTCACATATTATTTTTCTTGGATATTGTCTTTTGCAGACTTCTGAACGCTGAAATGATTTATTTTAATTGTGTATTTTAATTGAATATTGGACAGAGAAGGAAAAAGAAAAAAAATCAGAAAATGACAGGCACTTAAAACACCAGAAGCTGACGACATATATTCCATTAGATAATGATGGAATGGTCATGTTGATAAATGCTCATAATACTAACATCACTTGCACACACCCAAAAGTTCTAGTAGTATTACTGACTGAAGCAAATATCTCTTCTGCTTCCCAGCCAACTGCATGCATGGCTCAGTGTGCTAGATGGTGGATACTGTGTTGCATGCAAGTCACAATCTGTGACCTGTGAAATCATGATTTGTGAAATAACTCTCAGTGGCTGTGTTCAATCCATACTAAGCAATAAACGATAGTTTACAGACCACTGTTACTGAATTTTCACACAAGCTAAGCCAAAATGAAAGCAACTATACTATAGCTTAGGACAACATGGGCACCCAGAGATTCATAATAGAAATATTTTGCTAAGGTGTATTAGCAAAAGTAATTCTCTTAGGGAGCAAAGAGTGCCTGGGAAGTTTCTTTCATTGGTCCGTGAGAGAAGAAAAGTACTAGGCAGTCAAAAAACGGTTTAAAATAGTGATGCAGGGAGATGCTGAAATGAAATGTGAAAACACTTCACATTTGAGCCCAAACAGAAATGAATGTCACTCTAATGTAATGTAATAATTAAAAGGAATTGAAACAGCAAGACAGACTAGATCAGTGGTGGCGAACCTTTTAGAGACTGAGTGCCCAAACTGCAACCCCAAACCCACATGCATCGTCGAGTGCCGGGTGGGTGTGGCCCATTGGCTGGGCGTGGCCCATTGGGTGGCCATGGCTGTGGTGGTAACGGCAGACTGGGTGGGACTAAAAAGTTCAATCAATCAATTCCAACTTTGCAAGATCTTTTTTTTTCCCGTGAGAAGTTGAAATTGACTGATTGAACCTTTTTTTTTTTGCACACGGCGGCGGAGGCCTAAAGCGAAAAGGTTTTATAAAACCCAGCTGAAGGCCTAGGACTGGAGCGACGGCACGCGTGCCCATAGAGAGGGCTCTGAGTGCCGCCTCTGGCACCCATGCCATAGGTTCGCCACCACTGGACTAGATTATGACAGTGAAATTTATATGGAGCAATTTAACTTTTGAAATGGTTTCCTGCTGGAAATTATTAGCTCCATAGAGAGCCAAGTCACAATACAGGTAGTCCTCGTTTAGTGACCAAAATTGGAACTTGGTTGCTAAGCAAAGCAGTCACTAAGTGAAACATAAAGATTTTATGATTTGACTTCAACTTTCAATCCTGCAAAGGCTGTAAACACAAGGATTATCACACTACTTTTTCATCACTGTCATAATTGAAGCAAGTCAGTCACTAAACAAAGACCTACTTATATAGTTACCGTATTAGGCCCATTCCTAGTTTTGTGAACAATGAATCCATTAGAAAACTCATACAGGAGAAAACTTATCAACCCATGGTCTGTCCTCATCCAATTCTATTTCTTCATAACTACTTTTAATTTTTTTCCTAAGCAATATATTAGGAGAGAAATACCTCCTGTATTGTGTCTGGTTTGACCATTAGTTATCTCCTGTATAAGGACATTATTATTCATCTGCCATTGTTTTCACAACAGAGAACCATCCATACTCTCAGCAGAATCCAATGGTTCAGCTCTCCCATTTCAGAATGCAGAAGGGAACATTTAATAATAATAATATAATAAAGTTGGAAGGGACCTTGGAGGTCATCTAGTCCAACCCCCTGCTCAGGCAGGAAACCCTATACCAGGGGTGTCAAACTGCCGGCCCATGGGCCAGATACGTCATGCCGAAACCATGCCCACCCCATTGCCGGCAATGGAAAAAAAGTCGCGATATGTCGCGACACATCACGTGACGTTGCGAGTTTGACACCCCTGTCCTCTACCACTTCAGACAAATGGTTGTCCAGTCTCTTCTTAAAAACTTCCAGTGTTGGAGCATTCACAGCTGGGGGCAGGTTGTTCCACTGTTAATTGTTAATTAATTTGTTTGAATGTAGTCTCATAATTAAGGAAACTTCTCCCTGTACTTGATAACCCTTTCGTGCCGCATTTCCTACATATAGAACTAGTTAAATACAGAAGCTGGGCTATAACTGAGGTTCCCCTGACCAAGAGGATCCTTGTAACAAGGAAAAGATTATAAGAACTCCAGTGGTCCAATCCAGAATCAAATATATCTCTTTATATAAATTAACTGAATGTAACATGCAGTAGGTGAATCTATGCACAATAAAGGATTAGCTGGAGTACACACATTTGTCTACCTTTGTGCCCCACTCCCTCCTTCTCTCAAGAAGCAACTAACATCTGCACAGGTGGTATCTCCTAGATGTTATCTTTCAGAAAAACAGATTTTTTAATTTCAGTTCATCCTAGTTGTCTTTTTTAGAAATTTGGCCAAACAGTTTCAGCTAAGCAGTATGGTTTGTGCTAATCAAGCTACGTTTTATTATGTTTAACCAACTATTAGATTGCCATCTCAACCTGGGGTATTTTTTAAAATTATCTTACTTTTAAAATTTCTGCACTACATACAAACACTGATATTATTTATCACCTCACATACTGTTAAACAAAACTTTTGTCAGATGGTTTAGAAAAAAGCCATTTTTCTTTCTTTTGTGCTATTCTTCAGGTTCCCAAGGCTTCTTCTAATAACCTTCTGGAGGTTTGTTCATTTTTTGATAATTCAGTGCACCTCAATTTCCTGTCTTCCTAAATATATCAGTTAAAAAAAATAAAGCAGAATTAGTATGTCACATCTGTGGTCTTTGGCTTATTTTAAAAGAGGATCAAGTTAATGACTATGTTAATACCAGTTAGGAAAGGCATTCCTCTTTTTTAGCATTCTAGGTTTTAAGAATTGTTCCTGGTGTTTTAAAGAGTTTTTAGTAAGATGATTCCATAAGCAAATTTGAGAAAAAAATAAAAAAAATACACTGAAAAATATAGTGAAGTGAGGAAACCCAAAATATCTAAGAACGTTGTCAGTGTTTTGTTTTTCAGAGCAATGATATGGACATGTTGCTGTTAATATAGATGTTAGATGAGAGAATGTGGGAGGCTGGATACAATCATTTCTGACTGCCCATCACAGCTGTTTCATCCATGTTCTACTGTAAGTTAGATTGGTCTCTTGGAATGTAGTTTTAACATAAGGGTGGCGTCTAGAAAAACTGCCAGGGATGATACAGATGCACTCTGGCAGTGATCGAGGTTTGGGGGGAAACTATTGTGTCTAAATAATCCATAAAAGAAAAGCACACAAGGGCATGGATTTTCTTCTTTTCTTCCTTCTGTTTTTAGTCAATACTAGTTTATCCACTTTGATAAAATAGTTCAGAATGAGGTTTGCAGACTTGCAGATTTTCTTTCAGAAGAAACAACTTGAGCCAATACTTTTGATGGCACATTTTCATTTTGGACCATCTGGATATATTGCTTTCTGTAATGCATCTTTTCCCCCCATTTATTTGCGCCAGCCACTATGTTGAAGTGCCTTATGTGTGTGTGTGTGTGTGTGTATTCTAGATGAACCTTTTAATTTCTGAAATGTGATAAAAGTAATAATTAGTATTGTCTTCCTTCCACTGTAGCCTAGTTTTATATTCAATATTTATTTCACTGAACCAGGAGCTGCCATTACCAGTGTAACTACAGAGCTAAATTATAGCATTGAGCCATCGTGGCCAACTTCAAATTTTTTGGAGAACAATCATGTACCTGTTGGGTGGCACAGTGCAGGTAACAAGGCAGTGATATAGGACTGAAATATTCACAATTGGCCGGGATCAGAACATAGGTTTCTTGGACTTCCGGTTTTGCGTCATAGCGATGCAACCGAGGGATTTTGCCCTGCCAGGGGACCCTAAATGGGTCTAAAGTCGCCCCAGAGAAGCGACAAACGAGGAGGGCCCCCTGTGGATCACGGAAAGATGGCAGTTGATCCGTTTGGTCTGGGGGATGCCCTCCAACCCGACAGGAGAAAGGTAGCTGCACTCCGGTGACTAGCCCAAGCTACTGGCAGCCGAAGTCCAAAAGCACCAACTAGAACAACTGTGAACTGTTGGAAACTGGGTGAGAATATCGATCTTTTTTTCTTCTATTTTGCAACTAATTTTCTGGAAAAGATCCCCAAGAAGCAAAAAACCTCCGAAAGTGAGAAGGAAGGGGATTGTCCCACCTTTCCATAGACGGAAGCAGCTCTAATTTTTATGGGGAACAGAAACATATTGAAACAGAATTTAATATAAAACTATAGTCTGGATAAATCTGAAAACTGTGGAAATTGTTAAGACCTTCCCTTTGAAAGAGTATTGATGAAACTACAAGAAAATATTTTTTTTTGTTTTACAAGTTGAAAAATGAACAACTACTGACATCTAGTGGTGGATTAGAGCATAAAATTATAGCTGCCTGGGCTCAGAAACTGGCAAGACACCCAGAAACAGATAACAACCTGTCCCTTTGATCCTCAGCAACTCCCTGCTAAACAGAGAACAGCTGGGAACAGAGGAGAGAAAATACATTGGGCTATCTACTATAGAGTGAGATCTACAAGTGTTATAAAAATTGCTGACCTTGTTGGATTATAAACACTTACTGAGCGGAGGTTTGTTAGGCTTAAGAATTATTTGCAGAGAAAGAAAAACTTTGACTTTTGGCCATTCTTCTAGGGGGGAAACTACTGAATTACCTTTGGATGGTTGAACATTTTGGACTGCAAATTGTGATTGATTGATAATAATAGGACCCCTGAGCAGAAGAACCTTATAAATTATTGTTTTCAGTGGTGGGTTGACAAATGGAAACGCATTGGAGTATAAAGACCACATATAAAGATAACAGCTATATAAAAATTTGTTGTTTGGACCTTAAGATTGGTTGGTTGGATAAAACTAATATAGAGGATAATGGTACTTGTGAAAGACTATTCAGAGGGGAGAGACAAAATGGATGTTGCATACCCAACTAGAGGTGGTAGGAAACCACCCTCAAGATTTTTTACTGAAGGTCTCAGCCTGGATCATCAGAGATCTGCAGGAGTAATACTTCAAGACAAGGCAAATATTTTCCAGGAGGAAATGCATGCAGTGTTGCAACTAATTCAAATGACAATTGTTTCAAATCATAATGAGATTAAAAACAATTTTGATGACATAAATGAGCACATCTTTAACCTAAGCTCACAACCAAAAAAACTCTCAGAAAATGACAATAAAGAATGAACAAATAAATCAGTCAATAGAATACAAACCAGAGGAAAGTGACCCAAAGATGGAAGCTATAAACGAAAGGAACTACAGCTTAGCACAGGCAAAGAAAAATCTGCAAGATTCTGTTATAACATCGGAAAGGGAAAAGACTTTTTATTTTTCAGGACTTCAAAATAAACCAGAGGATAAGAAAGAAGATCCGACAAAATGGGTTATAGAGATGCCAGGAGAACTACTAAGAGTTTGGGAGACAAAAAAGAAAAAGAAAAATTGAGGGAGAAGGGGAAGCCTTTTAATGAATACAAATGGGCGAAACTCCCCACCAAAAGTACTCCACCTAATCTGTCTTCCCCAGCTCTAATAACACTTACAAAAACACCAGAAGAATTCCCTGGCAAACTGAATATGCTGACTTGGAAAGTTGTCTGGCCAAAGAAGAAGCCTAAAGTTAGATTTAAGAGATGAGATGATTCGACTTACCAGATGGAGTACTATATGGCTAAACACTTGTTTGAATATGGCTAAAAAAAATAAACTTTGGATATAAATGGGTTCTATAATAAAAGGGATGTGATTTATAAATAGTATAATATCTTTATTCTTTTTTTTCTGTTAAGAGAAATATAAAAATACTGGGATGGCTTATGTGAGCAGAATGTATAGACATTTAAATGTAATTAATTTTGAGAAAATTAAAATTGATAAGAATGTTTTGAATATTGAAGGGAAACTAAGCTTAAAAAAGAACGTCGAAAACAGGACCTATGGTGATTCAATAAAATGATTCTTCGCAAATACAATTGAAGCATAAGCTAATTAGAAAAGATGTTATACACTGATGTTAATGTTATTTGTATAAACACCAGAAAAATATTTACATTTAACTTTGTATGTATTGAAAGTACTAAGAATTGTAGTTACTCAATGTTGGCAAAAGGAAAATACTATTGGAAGAAGAGAAGGAAATGTGTTACTAACTAGTATGTTGATTATGGAATCATAGAAACTAACTATTATTGATTGTTGTTAAATATATGAACCCAGATAACACCTTGTTTACCAAGTACTAAAGACTGTTATTGTAAAAAATTAATAAAATATATTTTAAAAAAAGCTCTTATTTATATGGAATACAAATAACATGAATAAATTCAGCTACTTCTGACTGGAAACTATACTTTTAAAAATTCTCTGTGAAACTAGAATACCAATGATTTTTATGTCAGTATAAGGACAGGAGTGAAGTAGCTGTCAGTATAAATTGCTGCCCCTCTCAGGAATAAAAGCAGCAAAGAAAGCTGGCAACTTATGTATAACAAGATTAAACTTACAAATTCAATAATATTTTCTACAGTTTAAACTAATATATCAAATGCATCTGGAGTACATCTAATCTGGTAGAAAGAGACTGTGGTTGCTCAATGTAAAAAGCAAAATACTTTTCAATATGTATATAGTCAGAGGTACTTTTAAATTTCTGTTTCTTCAAAACATTTTTTGAAGGCCAGCGATATATAGA
This sequence comes from Azemiops feae, assembly GCA_023970755.1. NCBI lineage: Eukaryota > Metazoa > Chordata > Lepidosauria > Squamata > Viperidae > Azemiops > Azemiops feae. The sequence goes on along the minus strand of JALGBA010004279.1, from coordinate 2,799,597 downwards.
AATGATGCTCAACGACTTAGTTAAGGTTGAGAAATGTGACAGTAAACAAATCAACAATACACACAAGAAAGATTTTAATTTCCAAGTAATGTATTTGGCACCAGGTAAGTTTGATTGTCTAAGAATTATATATCATGCAATATCTCTAATAGCATACTCACAGTGAAACTTTAGTCATTTTAAATAATAGAAAAATGATCATTTAATATTTTGTTTTACCTCGAACAGAAGCTTCAGAATGGATGTAAAATACTTTGGCAATATATTTTTCCTAGTACAAAACTGAATAGAAAATTTAGAAAAGTAAAGTTCTATATACAACAGGTGCTGGGGCTTTGGAATTCCAGATGTAGTAATCTGATGAAAGTACCTCCCGAGCTAAAATTCAAAGAAATGGAGAAAGTAAGTTCTTAGATTGATTATAACCTAATGTACAAAATACATTTCATTTTTTTTAATTTAAAAAGTAGATGCTTTCATAAGACATAATAAAGCAACAGAATATTCTAACATAGAGATACATGCTTCATTAAAAACTCAAATTTTCAGACCAATACACAACAAACAGGCATAAATGTTTGGAAGTTAAATGTATTTGCTTCAATTCAAATTGCCAAAGATGTAATATGCTCACCTGTACTGAACTTTGCTTTGCCTGATGAAAAGACCTGGATGGAATGTTGGTCTGTGTAACATCCAGTAAGTGTGAAATCCAAGATTTTAAAATAAAGCTAAAGACAATCAAGCAAAGAATACTGAGAAAGAGATGCAGTGACTCTCATTTCTGTTTTTTTTTGCGGGGGGGAGAGAGGAGGACAATATACTAGCAATTTATATATAATTGATGAATTACAAAGAAATGCAGCAACCAATTTAAACATGCAGAAGATTGGTCTACATAACACAAAGATCTATATGTCAATCTACAGCAGGGGTGTCAAACTGGCGGCCCGCGGATACATCACGTGCAGGCCACGCCCACCCTGGCTCTGCAAAGGCAAAAAACGTTGCGATACGTCACGTGACGCGATTGAGTTTGACACCCGTGATCTACAGTAAAGGCTGACTTCCTTATTTATTTGTTTTAAACTGAAAGCTAAGTTAGCTACACCATAGCTTTTTGAGTAATTTTTACCTTGATAAGAATTTACTTTTTTTAAAAATTTGGAAAAAGAAAAAAATCAGTCTGAGATTGGTTTTTGCAATGGTAATTTTCTCATACATACAACTGATTCTGAAAATGAGATCTCTTGGAAAGATTCATATTGTTCCTTTACCCAACTTGAAAGCCCACAGCACCTAGGAACTGCCATCCTCTGAGCACACAGATACCATTTTCCATTGACTGCAAAGCCAGATAGCTAAGATCTAGTTTTCAGCATTTTCTCTTAAATATCACAACTTACTTTGACATATGCAGTATTTCCAGTACAAACAGCATCCACTGGATGATCCTGATTTATTGGACCAAAAGCAACAGTCCCAGTAAGAGAAATTTCCAGTGATTTTGGAAATTTTTGCCCTTTAAAGTTAAGAAAAAGAGGCTAGAAATATTTCACAGGAATGACCTTAACATTTATATGGCACTTCTTCTACAGGATAAATTATGTAGGACAAAGATCTGTTGGTCCTACATAAAACAGAGATGGGGGAAAGTCAAGAACAAAAGCTGTGTTTGGAGAAGGATCATTTTACCAGTCAGAATACATCTTCTTGCAATGTACTTCAGTGTAATTTTTGGTCAGACTCACTTTTGGTATTGGAGCCTAACTCAGAAAAAGCAGGAAAGTTTGCAAGATATTTCAGGATAAAAAATCCAAAAGAATCCTGGCTTGCAAGGATGTTCGTGGAAGAGGTGGACATCTGACAAAATGACCAAGAAAAAAAAAAATCCTCCAGGTGCCATTAAGGTTTGCGGAGAATTCTAAATAGCCTATTTTCAGAAATAGATAATAGAATTAGTGCACTGTGTGTGGCAAATAAAAATGGAAGGGATCCAGGAAGATAATAAAGCAGGGGAGAGTAGTTTACAGCTAACTACAGCTTTCAAAGCCCTCCAAATTTGCACAGTTGAAAATTTTCACAAAAATAATTAAAATAAGCATGATAAACCTTATAGTTGTTTTGTATTGATCCTATCTCCATGGGCCAAAATATTTGGCCTGTCAGCTGATGATACAACACTGCCATGTATTCTGCGGCTATGAAGCCTCGCCAAAGTGCACCTTTAGCTGCAAATAAAAGATTGCTCATGCCTTTTGATCTCATCTGCTACTTTGGGAAAAAAATTCTGGAAAGATGGTAAGACAGAATATGGTTCTTTACCAAGCAACTTAATTTCATTCCAGATGGAGAAGACAAGTACAGGCCTAGGTGAAAGAATCTATCTTTGGAATTGTTTGATTTATCAGAGACCTCTAGTATATCTTTAGGAACATGGAAAGCTGCTGTATATTAGCATTGCTCTGTTTAAGCCCAGTATTGTCAACACAGTGCTTCCAGCAGCCTTTGGGCAGGAATTTTCCCCCACTTTATTTGGAATTGTCAGGAATTAAATGATAAAGCACAACATAAAATAAATTCCTTCCTCCATTAGTAAACAAAGCAGCCTGCAAGGTGTTTCCAAATGAAGTTGAGCTTTTCCTTGGATCAGATGGGGCCAAATATGCTTAACTTACCTATGAACCAAATCAGCAAGCTTTTCTCTTTTGATACCTCCACTTGGCCATAGCTGATTTTGTATTCCAAGTGTGTAATAGGACCTCTAAGAATCAAGAGCAAAGCATTATTACTTATTGCAGAATGGTAGTCTAAATGACCTTATTTAATAAAGCAATTTTGAGTAATTTCTGAACAACTAAGAAAACAGCACATGCCTTTTCTATGAATTATATCTGACACAAATCAACAATTTATATTAGTTATTCCCACTCTTGGTGCCCTGTAGATATACGGATTTCAATTTCCAGAATTCTCAGCAATGGACATGCTTGTGGGGATAATTGTGGCATATAAAATCCTTACATCTGGAATGTGTCCAGTTTTCTGGAAGGCTGGTAACTAAATAAATTCTACATTAAAGACATGGCTTTGGGATTTCAAATGATTGCAATAGAGAAAACTTACAATAAAGCACATTGCAATTTTGAAATTCACTTAACTATTTCTAAAATTCAATTACGTAAGTCATTTAAGTATTTCCTGAATGCTCATTTTCACCTTCTCTTTTTCAAAGCTTCATATGCTATTTCAGTATTCAAGTTAACTATGCTATGTTCTATACAGGTAGCCCTTGCTTAATACTCCTAAATGGAACCGGCAATGCTGCTACTAAGCAAAGTGGTTGCTAAGTGGGAAATCACATGACCATGACTGTTTTTTGGCTAGAAATAAGACTACTCAATTTTATACACTGGGCCTTTTTTTTTTTTACTCCTAACTACTCCCCTGCCCTTTGGAATGCTCAAATGCCTGTTTATTGTCTTGTATTGCACTGAAAGCCGAGGGCTGGGAGCCATGGGTGCACTACAGAAACAGCTTATAGCAATAGCATTTAGACTTATATACTGCTTCACAGTACTTTACAGCCTTCTCTAAGTGGTTTACAGAGTCAGCATATTGCCCCTAACAATCTAGGTCCTCATTGATGCTCTCTAGAGAAAACAGAAAATGTAGAAACTGTATTCTCTACAGCAATCTACAGAAATCACAGAGGGGAGAGACTTGATCTTGCTAGGGTGGGGTTTCAGTATGTTCCTCTCCATCTAAACCTCTTAGCTTCCAGATTCTGAGTCAGAACCTCAATAGCATCACTTGGACATCAAGGGCTGAGAGATATAGTTGGCTATAATCAGCATATTGATACCTCATCCCATGTTGATATCTGGCAACCTCAGGTAGATGTTAAAACAAGAGTGGGGAGGGAATTGAGTCCTGGGATATACCACAAAGAAAGGATTAAGAGCTAGAATTCTCCCCGTATGAATGCCAACCAGAACTGCACTGAAGTAAAATCAGTGCAACACTATGTTTCCTGCTCATAAGCCTGCGTCTGTAGAGAAGTATACCATGATTGACAGTATTAAAGGCCACTGAGAGATTAAGGAAGGCCAGAATATATGCACTACCCCCATTCTGATTCCATCACTGGTCATCTACAAACATGATCAGTGTCATCTCTATAGTGTGTTCAGACTTGAAAGTCAACTGAAAGGAATCCCAATAATCTGTTTCCTCAAGAGCCTTGTGAAGCTGCTGGCTGGCCACTTTTCAACAACATATCCCAAAAAGGAAAGTCAGAAGACAATTCAGAAATCATCCACCACTACTTGGTCATGGAATAGCTTCTTGAGGAAGGGATGGACACTGCTCAGGCAGATTCATCTCTTCATTCAAGAATGAATTCGCCACTCTCGAGACACAACTAGTCATCTTCCAGAAAAGCAATAGCATTAAGACTTAGATACCACTTCACAGTGCTTTACAGCCCTCTCTAAGCGATTTACAGAGTCAGCATATTGCCCCCAGCAATCTGGGTCCTCATTTTTACCGACCTTGGAAGGATGGAAGGCTGAATCAACCTTGAGCTGGCCAGAATCGAATTCCTGGCAGTCAGCAGAATTAGCCTGCAATACTGCATTCTAACCACTGTGCCACTATGGCTCTCTAAATAATGCTTTAACCAACCAAAGAGGGATCTACTGAGTTTACATTCTCAGGCCTAAGGAGCCTGCTCACTTCCCACATAACCAGATGATTAATCAACTCAACAGTTGGGAGTCCAGCTCAGAGTTAATCTAAATGATTTTATTTGCCGGATGTCTTGAAAATATTGTCACAACAGTCCTTCAGATGATTTTCTGAATCATCTCTCTCTCCACATGGAGGTTTAGAGCAGGTTACCTTTAACAGAGCCACAGGGTGGCAAAATGCAGAGGAAAGATGAGAGGAAAAATACTGGCATTTTGCCACTCTTATTGTCATGATGTCATCCTTAATAATGACTGTTATCTGTGTTCAGTCAGGCATGTCCTTTACCTTCCTCCAGTGGTACTCTGCTGCTTCATCTCTCAGAGCTCCACTGAAAACCAGAGAGCTTTACATACAGGAAAACACCACAAGGTGTAATCTGAGCCAAGACTCCAGCCACCCTCTGACTCCAAGAGGAAAATAAGGCCTGTGTACAATAAACAGCCAGAAACCTCCTCAAGCACCCTCTAAAACCCAATGGGTGTCTGGCAGACCAATAAAATGGTTCCTACATTCTTGAAGTAGTACACTCTGCTACTCTGGCCAAAAAAAAAAAATTCTATAAATGCAGATTTTTCAAGTACTCCCCAAACAACAATCTCTATAAAGAAGTCTTTGTTTTGTTGATTTGAGGGAGGGAGGGATTATTCTCACCGGTTAAAAAAGGGAATATAAGCTTTGCAGTATTCAAAAGTATTTTTCATACTTTCGTGAAGTTTCAAGTGAATTGTGAACTTCCATTGTGATTCTTCTTCTTTCAACTGATAAAATCCCAAAATAGGTGGAACAGGTACCTGGTTGGGATGCACAGAGATAAATAGTTGAATTTGTTATATTTCTAAATTAAAATCATTTAATGTATTCTATAAATTGTTTCCATTTTAGTATGTTGTAAAGCTACCCTTAGGCTTCTTTTGGAAGTATGTGATAAGGGTGCACATTCTAAAATAAAATAAATTAAAACAGGATGACAGCTTCCAGATGTCAGATATAAACTCTGTGATTGCTAAACAGTAAGATAATTAGGCAGAGAGTGCTTAATTCTAATGGAAAATAGGAATTAACAACTCATTTGCAAGCTAGATTCTCTAAACCACTGATCAGCAGGGTGCTGGAAATATTTCTAGGATGAAGGCCAAAAGCTCTCCTAACACCACACAAAGCATGTAATGAGCTGGAGGGTTATTGCTAACTTGAAAATTCCTTTCAGAATCACACAGTTGAGAAGGGATCATCTGTCATGTTGAGAAGCCAAGCTATTGCCAAGGAAGATACTGGGGCTGCCTTGTCTTTCAGAGATGAAAATTAGGTAAAAATCAACTCACATGTAAAAACATTACTCATTAAAAGTTCAATTTAAGGCATTTTTTCATAATAAATTTAGATGAGCATTGTTACTTCAATATCCTTAACGAGTGTAGCCAAACTGTCCTATCAACTTTTTTTTCCCTAGTTTGATATAGGAGCGTTTGGTAAACATTTGTTGATGTTGTTCCTGACTGGTTTATTACAAATCTTGAAAACTTACCTGGGAAGTGTAAAAGCACAGATTAAACGGATCTGAAGGTGGTGTAAGAGGGAATTTGTAAGGTCCACTGAAAGCTGAGTCATCCATTGCATCAACACTACTGGAGGTCAGAATAGCAGAATCAAGGGATGTTACACAGGGATGGACCAAAATATCTTGGAGAGGAGAACCATTGGCAGGGAGGTTCAGACCAACAGTCACATTGGGAGCAGTGCCTTCTATATCACACTTCAAACACAAAAACATAGGAGAATAGGAACTGACTGGTGAACAACCTAATTTAATACACTTCCTACAATAAATTGTGTATTACCTTGTGGCAAGAGGAAACCTCAAATTTTTTCTTGCTTAGAGTAAGGAGTGGGCAAACACCGTTTCTGTAGCTAAAATGAACCTTAGTCTTATATCGCATTTTTAGTTAGTTTTCAGATCAGAACTGAGTTTTTAAATTATTTCCTTACAAAATAGAAGCACAGCAAATACAAGAACTGATGTTTAAAGTAAATTCATTACAACCCTCAATTCTATAAATGTTGCCTTATAAAAAATATAGTGATTCATTCAACCACAATAATGTACTCTGATTAGCAACACCCTTCAAAATATCAAGTAAGAGTTCTGTTTTCACTATGGTCTATAGATTCTTTTAATAGAAATTGATGGTAAATGGTTTATAGAATCCAGCATGCATATTATAGGATAGGATTATGGTTCTTCTTTATTATAATGTTTTAATCTTTTTTGTAAAAGTATTGATTTAGTAAAGTATTATTATCTACTGCATATGTAAATATATGACATCTAAATTTGTTTTCCAACCTAGACTTCGTCATTTACACTGTAAACCACTCAATTTTTTTTACCTAGAAAATAAAGATTCAAATCTCTACTGAGTTGTCAAACACACTCAAGTTGCAGTCTTACTTTTTTAAGTATAAGACACACTGGAAAAAGTAGCACTTATTTTGGAGTATGCACATATTAGATTACATTGCCAGTGCTTCTACTCAAATCAAACACCATACCAATATATGATTTAAATTAGCCATAATTGGACTTCCAAATATACACAGGCAAATCAGATTTAGAGCAGTTTACTCTTTTTGCTTTTTACCTCTTCAACTCTTCCATGTCAAGTTATAGGAGTATATAATGTGTCAGAAATGGGTTACTGATTCTCAGTTTAATTCTCAATTTAACTCTCAATTTCTATCCATATATATATATGGATATGAAACCAATTATGAAATTGAGAATTTTATATATATATATATGCAAAATTGATAAAAAAATTTAGCAGCTTGTCCTATTACCAGCAAAACTAAGAGCAAGATATGCAAGAGCATAAATGTAAAGTGAGATTTTCATTCTAGTTTAATTTACCAGAATGAACCGAGTCTAAAAAAACCCCCAATATCTTTCCTTTGACATGCTGAAGCATTAAAAATATTAAGTTCAGCTTCTCTACACACCAAGATGAGCTGAACTGTTGCTCTTCCAGATGCATCCATGTGTCAAATAGGTTATAGAGATTTGCAATAGGAATCATCTCACCTTGCATGTTATAGTTCCATAAACTTGCCACATGTCTGCCACATCCCTTTGGTCATACTGGACAGATTTGACTTTTTCAATGATACAGATATTAACTTGAGGCTTTCCCTTGTACGTGTTGCTTCTCCAAGCTGGTGGTTTCTGAGTGTGACTACTTACAGCAACGTGACTATTTTCCAATGAACCATTTAAATTTGCATCTAGTGGAGTCCCCAGAGGACAGGCCTGCATAACCAAACTTGGCAGCTGGGCAACTTTGGCACTCCTCTCTGCTTCACTCTTCTGATTAGAGTTCATGAAAGCCAGGAGCCCCGACAAGAAGTCAAAAGCCTGAGAGATTCCACTGATACTGAAGAGAGGTGGTCGTGGTATAAGGGACTGCTCAACTAAAGGAAGGCCAGCGTAAATCAATCCATTCTTCCGGAAAGCCACTACAGGCCAGAGATCCTTCCTTTCAACCTGCAGTGTATAGACTGAGGTCTTGTTGATTCTGGAACAGCCATCTCTACACTCCACAAAGTGTTGACCTTCATCTGTCAGCCTCAATTCAAAAAGTAATGCTTTAAGGAAAGGACCGTCTTCTGGTATTGGCACATAACTTGGCCCATTGAAAAACTGTGCTCGCTTTTCAACCGTGGGGTAACGTCTGCAAGATGGAAATAAAAGTACAGCAGAAATATTAACATTCTGTATTGTCTTCCTGCTTGCACAAATCTGGAATATGGTACAAAAGATCACATCAATCTGTTATTATTCCACATGTATAAAGCTTGAAATACATCAGATAGATGTTGGGGCTAATTTGCTAAAATCAAATCATAAATTGGCTCCAGCATATTTTCATGTTAAAAAGCAAGCATTTTATGCAGTGACACAATGAACTTTTTGCACCTTTTATGTTCTTATATTAATGTATTCAGCTCTCATTTCACTTGAACAAGCACGCATACCCCAAATGTATCTCCTTTAGTGACTGCTGAGATGCCACAACTGAAGAACCCAGAGACTTGACTCTTCATAGTTCTGTTACCAACAAGATATGCTAATCATAAAGGCACAATGCTTGCATTATTTGCCAGCCTAACTATCTGAGAAACAATGTTTTGTATTTCTCCATTCAGAATGGTTGACTATCATTGGCTGCACTGGTATCTCCTTAGCCCTATAGTTAATTATTTCATTATGCAGTGTGAAAGAAATATCAAACACTTGTAATATCACCAGGAGAGCAGAAAAACATATTTTTAATAAATGGGTTTAACTACTATGTTGTACAATAATTTCTAAAAAAAACTTCTTTGTCAGAAGCAAGACTTTTCCCCCCAACATTAATCTAATTCAAAAATGTCAAGTTGACAGTATAACTTTAAAGTATAGTAGGAACGAACAAAAGGGAATAATTGATATTATGTAGAGTTGGTATTTGAACTTGGCACAGTGGAAGATTTCTATTTGTTATTTCTAATTCCCAGTTTGACTGAAGGATGCCTGAAGTGTTCCTGAGTCTATACTGCAGAGTACAATTATTGCTAAACCTAAACAATGACCATCACAGTTTGTGTACAGATTTTTCAGAAACACTATATGGTCCTTATGTTTTTCATTTCAGCTCTTACAACATTCACATGAAAGAAGTAAGGGCTTGTGGGTGGCAGAGTATATTCTTGTTTAGATATAAACAAGTTTTTCCATTCTGCAGTGGTGTGAATGCTTCTCTTTTATTTAAACTTTTTTTCAGGGCTTATGTTTCTGATTCTCTTTACTGCCATCTAGTGGTTACCAGTTATTTGCAGCTCAGATATGGAACTTATTCTGGCCTCTCCAGTCTTTGTTAAAGAATAGGAGAGCAATTATACTCCACTGGGTTAAGGCTGAACAACTCATTTGTTATAGAAATTCATAGTCTCCATCCATCTACAGTACAAGCTGCAAGTTGGCCTGCAACATCATATTTCTACAGGGATAATGACTCATATAGAAAGAACTTAAGATTTCTAGTGCTTATGCTTATGTAACCAGAATTAACCATAAATTTAATTCTGGTTACAATTCACAATTCTCCACCCCACTTCCCCAATAAAGTTTAAGAGCCATTGCTCTTCATAAATAGCAATGGGCTAGAAAGACAAAAGATCTAAGATCTGTTCCCAATTTTAAGTTCTACGCTTTCAAAAAATCATAGGCAGATTAATAATGTACAGACACTTTCTATGACAGATCTCAGTCTTTTGGAATTACAGCTATCAGTGAACCTTGAGAAAAATGAAAAAAGGTCCAAAACAAGCTTAAATTTATATATTAGAAATGGCCTTTCCCCCAATGTCTTCCTAGCTTATATGATAAAAATGTGAGCATATAATTGTCTGGGGTGGTTGTATAACAGAGAATACTGCATTCTACTGAGACATCTTCAAAGTTTTTATTTTGTATTGGCAATTCAAAGTAAATTTGGATTGTACAAGGCTATGTAGGAAAGAAGTTGTAAAATTGCTGTTTGTCCACTTAACCTAAACTTGTATATTCTGAAAGCATCTCTCTATGTAGTAGTAGGCACTTCATTCTCATTACTTGCTTGAGATACCAAAGCTAGGGATATAAAAAACTGAATCTGACTGTCTGCATGCAAGCATGTGCTCAGCTAAATTATAGATTCTCTCCTAAAGACTGCAGGATACTATCTATCTATTGGGTCAAGTTCTGCTTTATAGTATAGACAGAAAATGATACAAAAATCAGCAGAAGATGCCAATATTTGCAGTAAAAGAAATGTATGTTATACAGGCTTGGACCAGACAAATACACTGTATTACCTGGAAAACAGCACAATGCTTTGTACTTCATGCTCATGACTGATGAGCCATAGTCCTCTCAGAGCCATCACTGATAATTAGCAGACTGGAAGATCACCTTGTCTATGATAGCTTTACTGCCAAGAAAGTTCCAGTTCTGGGCATTGTTTGATATGGCTCATATATTCTTCCTTCTCATTTCCAGTGCTGCAACTTGCTTCTGCATGGGAGGATTGGAGTGTCTTATTCTCCACCAAACTCCCTTTCCACAATCACACCATCAGGGCACTTATTGGAACCACACTACTCTCGTTAATTACATTCCACACAAAAATCTAGGGAAAACAGATTAGGGAATCTTAGTGTACTGGACAACAGGCTTTCAAAAGGAAACAAGCCCCCCTCAGCCAAATTAGACCCAGCCCATTCTATGCCTGGAGTTACACCCCCAACAAACACCCCAGTTTTGTAGGTCAGCAATTCCTTGTGCAGGGCTTCCCAATTTGAAAACCCCAGCTGTAGGAAGAGGATCCCCACTCACGCTGACTCTTATAGCAGGCAGACCTCCAAAATAGGAAGAAGCCCAGCTTCTTCAAAGAAAAACAAAACAAAACAAAACAAAAACCCAGAAAGTCCAGTTGCCTCTTTGAAAAGCACCTTTGGGAGAAGCCCAGCTTCACTTCCATGTACAGTAGTGTATTATTCTCTTGGCTTCTCTCCAAGCGGGAAAGGCAGATTCTCTTGCAGCACAAAAAGCCTTTTCCCTAGTCAATGCCTCCCCTCCTTCTTCTAGAAGACAATCTCCTAAACTGCCCCCAAATCCTTAAGGCATCCCTGCTAAATTGGAGCTTCGAAAATGCCTTCCCTCATAATTTCATGTCTATGGAGATTCTCAAGTCATCCAGGTCATAGTTATCAATCGCTTCCTTGTTTAAACCCCCTGAGCCAACAGGCCTCAACTGCACCAAGCAGAGCCCCCTTTTACAGAGTACGTGGCCTCCTCCCGCTGTAACTCGGTCCCCCCTCAACCAGAAACGCTTCCGCCACCCATCCCTCCTCTGGGTGACGATCTGGGGAGGCCTCCAGCCCCAACCTCTTCGCCGGGTCTCTCCTTTCCCCCCGAAACGAGCGGAGAGTGGTTGCATCGGAGGGCCGAGAAGACGACAGCGGTGGCGGCGACAGCAGCTGACTGAGGCGCCTGGGCGGAGCCACCTTCCAGGCCTCACCGCGGCTGCGAGCCGAGCAGCACCGGTGGCCGCTTGGGGGGCCTATGGTTGGTTTCCGAAGGAGGAGGAGTTGGAAGTTGCCGCCGCCGCCGCCGCGGGAGCGGCGAACGCGGCAGCTAGAGCAACCTCCCTGCGGGAAGAGACAATGGAGGAGGCCTGGGCTGGGCGCCGGCCGGCCGGCCTGAGGGGACGGATTCGGGAGAGAGACAGCGACGGGAGCGCCCTGGCCGCGGTCACGCCCGAGCTCTTTGAGGTAAATATTGGCGGGGGATGGGGAGCCCACCCTCCTTTCCTGCTGCGGGAAGAGGACCCTCGCTGGGGGAGAGACGGCAGAGGCCGCCCCTGAGAGAACCCGACGGCCCTCGCCCTCGCCCGGGGCAGGGGGTGGGAGTCATTGCCTCCGGAGGAGGGCGGGGGCCAGTAAGTCGCGTGTGGCAGAAAAGTTGTCACGGGAGAGCTAAATCCTGTACCGGCGTGGGTGTGTGTGTGTGGACTTTTTTTTTTCTTCAATAGGGAGAGCGCCTCTGGCTCACACCTCCCCATAGAATTGCTCTTTCGACGGGCTGCTGGCGCTGCCCGGGGATGGACCGTCCTGTGGTGCGGGGGAAGGGAGTTGGTGGGGCGAGGGTCTGCCCGGGGGTTCAGGAGGGGAAAGGAAAGAGGGAGATGTGCCTTTGCTGGAAAAGGAGGGGAAAGTGCCCTTCGCAAGTGCAAGAAGGAACTATCCCGGGGATTGGAAGGCTGGAGGGCGAGACAGAGAATGATATTGTGTGAATTGAAGGTGATGAAAGAGAAACGGTGGAAACAGAAGAGGCAGGACGAGGACCTAAGAGACCCGGTGGAGGCTGGAGGGACGAGCCACGGAGGTCGCCGAGTCAGGCTGGAAAACCGCGAGCGGCCACTTTCCACCCACCCACAATTTACCCCGTACGGTGTATCGGCGAAGGCCGCAGACCCGATTCCAGCAGCCACCGGAGACCAATGGATGCTTGACTGGAGACCGGAAGAGAAGGCGGAAGCCCAGACAGGCCGCCATCAGACTCCAAAGGATGGTTTAGCGAGGAGGGAGAGCTGAGATGAACTGGAACGTGGCGCAATGGGCAGAGAGAGAGAGAGAGAGAGAGAGAGAGAGAGAGAGAGAGAAACGTGGATGGGAGCGGCTCGGAACCGAAGAGGCCCGGAGGAAAGAAGCGTGGCGGAGGGAGAAGATGAGGGATGAAGAACGGGGAAAGTTGGAACGGAGGAGTTTTTGGAGAGCGGAGCTTAGAAGAAGGGGGTATCCGCGGGTGCATTGCCTGAGATCGAGCGGTTGAGGGTTGGGAGACGAGAGAACCGAGAGCCAGCTGTTTAGGAAGTATTGGCTGTGCAGGATCGGTGGGAGAAAAGAGGAAAGGAAAAAATAAAATAGAAAACGGGGGCGGGCAAGAAAAGTGAAGAGCGGATTAGGGAGGGGAGTGCGGGAGGCAAAGGAGCGTATTGAGTAGGAAGAGGTGTACCCTCCCCCAGACCATGAGAGATGGAGGAGAGAAGTAGTCACTTACAGAAAGACGAATGGAAAGTGAGTAGGATGAAGGAAAAAAAGTTGGAGAGGATAGAGATTGAAGGGTGTGTTTTAATTGATAATAGGGTGGGGTAGTAAAAGACCTGGGAGAGAGGACAGGATGATTGGAAGCATGGACAGTCACTAACCATTGCCCAGGTGAGAGTGGAGCAAATGAGAAAAATGTGGGCAGTCACTTAACTTGCTGCCCAGAAAAGGAGCAAATGGGAGGATAGGAAAGAAATGAGAAGAGTGGGAGGTAATAGGAGTTACTGGGAGTTCTTAATGCTTAAAGTTCCCCAGTGTGATTGGAGTGAAGAGATGTCTGAAGAAGATCATCAGGATAGTGATAATCAGAGAGAGGTAATTGCAGGTGATGGGGCAAGCTGTTCCAAGGGTGAGGGATTGGGAAATTTGAGACCAATCCCCTCTTCCAGCCTCCTGATCACACTTGAGAATTAGGCAGCTGGATTTCTGGGGACCTAGTGCCAGGTTGATGCTCTTAAATGCTAGGTGTGCCTTTATTAAGACCATCAGTTGTGACTTGATTGAGAATAAAAGGGTAGATGTGGCATGTATTGAACTCTGGATGAGTGAGGATGAAGTGCCTTTGCCTGAGACTGCTTGGGTTTCAGTAGAGTCCCCACTCCTTTAGAGGTGTAACAAAAGGGACCTGAAGGTGTAAACATTCTATGCAGGAGCTCCCATCCCCTAAATTATTTTAGATATTTTAATACTTTGGGTATTTTTGTTTACTGTATTGTTATTGATTGTAAACCACTTAGAATCTGACTATTGTAGCATAAAAGCATTTGGAATAAATTGTATCCCAACTTGTCATGCAGCAAGGCAAGATTATTTTGTAAACAATGATTTGCAATAAAGTTCAGAATGGGAATGAGTGTAGAAAGAGATGTTAAAGATGTACAGTAGAATGGGGATGGAATATAGGCTTCCAATTGTGTTCATTATAGTCATGCTATCTGAAAAGATAGTTTAACAATAATCTTATTTTTAATTCCTATAATTAATGTTTCTGCCTGCAAAACTCCATTTTGTTTGCAATTGGTGTTCTTAAGAGAGGAAAAGCTTGCACAGTAATATTGATAATTAAATATTCCACCTCCATCAGCTATTCTGATTCTGTGACAGAGCATTCTAGCAATCCACAGCTGTGGAATTTTGAACTGAAAATCATTCATTAAAATCCTAGCTACTAAGGGAGTAACAGATCAATATTTAAATTAAAGGTCTTATAGGCTCCTATTTTCATAATTGCATCTACAGCAAATGTTTACATGATATGAAGGGAATTCATTTTCCAGGATTGTCTTAAATTACAATTATTCAGACATAGCACTCTGCTCTGTAAAAAAACTGGCAATGCAAACTTCTCTGGGCATGTAATAGGAGCAAAGTGGGCTTTGAATTTACTTTAGGAACAGAGTTACCTGGGGCTTTATTTTTCTGGCCTTGTTTGCTTCCATGAAAAAAAACCCAGAGTGAGCATGTCTATAAAGTTATGGTCAGAATGATGTTAATAGTAAGGTATATAAAGGGTATATATAGGGAAGGAGGCATGCCCTGGAAAATAAAGCCTCAGTTGAAAATGAATCTACAAAACATGGACAATTCAAAATTAGTCTTCAGAATATTTTTTTTAAATAAAATTATATAAATGTCCATTGAAAAGTCACAATCCTTCCTCCTGCTGCATCTGATTTACTGGAAAGTAAGTTCCATTGAACTCATTGACTGAATTCATGTAATACCTGATTTTGTTTAGCATGATGTGTAACACAGGACTCCTTCATTTTCACTTAGTATTATGTGTGAACCATTCATATTATTCAAAAAGGCATAGTTAAAATAATCCTCCCTTAATAACAAAAGCTAACTATTACATACAGGACTGCTGGAAGTATTTCAGGCTGACACAATAAAATCAAAAGAATCAATATCCCAGAAGAAGCAGCCAGGAATAGATAACAGGGAATCGATAAAATCTAGGAAGCTATAAAGCCATGTTTTAAAACCTGTTGAAATGGCCAGCCTTTTTTTTTTTTTTTTGGAAAAAAAATACAACAACAAACCCACCACATTGCATTAAAAGTGAATTAAGATTAGTTGCCATAACATTGTTTTGTGGAGCATGTGTTCTACTTTTTGAAGATTGCAATTGGGAAAGTCCTTTTCCTAGTCTTCCACTTCATGAAGATTTCCAATGTTTATTTGTAATTTTAGAATGCAGATGGTAGACTTTTCAATTTGTCAGATCTATTTTATACTGGCAAGAGATCTTTGTGACAATCCAGAAATACCAGTTAGTACAGTACTATTTCATTTTGTGTAAGTAAACCTGCAAAAAAAAAAGTTTACATATTACAAAATTCCAATCAAGCTACAAAAACATCAATAACTACAGCCATACTATCTTTGTCCAGAAATGAGGGACCTGGAGAAAGGTAATCCATAGTGTCTAGTGTCGAGTAAATTACCTTGTACTGTTCTGTAGCTTCAAACATTTCAATGTAATAGATTCCCATATCACTTCTGGTAGAATACTTTGGAAGTTCAAGTTCAACAGCTTCCCAGATTAGAGGAAAAGAATGTAAACGTACTGGTTTTTACCATGCAAGTTAATTTACATGAGTTAAAAGACAGCCTTTGCTCTCCGAACAAGAGATCAAATGTTCAGTGGTGTTTTAATTTAGAATACCTAAATGTGATCAGTCTCAAAATACTTTTGATTCAGAAAAGCTCGTTTTTCTTAGTGTTTTTTTAAAGCCCACCTCCTAATAAATTAGATTTTAATGTTAGATTTAAAAAATGAGCAAAAAGTCTGCTTGTCTTTTCCCCCCTCAAATGAAATTAGTACCAACATTGTAATAATTTTATATTTAAACATTTTAATAACGTTATCATTAAGGTGTTCTATCAATAGGTCTGTATAATTATTGCATTCTGTACACTTAAAGTTTGAATTAAATTAAAAAATTTAAAAATACAAATAGCTTTCCCCAAAGACTTACAGTTCAGAAATGTCATGTAGAACATGAGGGTGACCAGGGTTTGGGGTTTGTAAATGTGCAAAATGGGAGTGGTGAGATGAAAGCCAAAACGGTGGAAAAACTGGTACAGTGTATTTAAGAAAAATGTTGAAAAAAATGAGTCATGAATACAGCTTTGATGAATTGGCTTCTTAAAAGCTTACCTCTGGTAATTTTTGGAAAATGTGGATGCTGGAATATGTGTAGTTATACTCTACTCTTATCAAGTGTAAACTTATAAGGCAAACATTTTAAATGCGAAAGGAAGTTATGGAACATGAAATTGCCTTATATTAAGGCAGACCATCCTTGTATGAGAAGTCCCTGAAATATGAGATGGAGTGTTTTTCTCACTGTTGCTGAGATCCTTGTAATAGGATAAATTCAGGATTTTTAAAAAGACACCTTCCATTGCCCAATCCAAAATCGTTTTGAGCTATTCTGTGGGAAAAGCCCTCCATATGACATGTTAGCCTTAGGGAATGACACTGTTGAATGAATTAGTAGTAAAGTAGACTGAACTTTGTTATTGACAGGTCCCGAAGTATAGAAGGCTGGCAGTTGTTACTGATGCTTGCTAATTATGCAAACTTTAAATGAAATATTTAAAGTTTTTAAAATGTTTAGTTTTTAGATTAAATGCACAAATATCAGAAGTGCCATTGGTCTTATTACATAATTGCAGAAAAAAATGATTTGAATACCTTTATTTTTTAAGATGTGAATAATATGTAGACTATATTTCCCACTGTAGCTTCTTGTAAAAGACTCTCTTTTCTTGTATGCCTAGGAGCCCTTTGTAGCAGATGAGTACATTGAACGCTTGGCATGGAGGACTCCCGGTGGAGGCTCTCGAGGTGGCATGGAAGCTTTTGATCCCAAAAGGTAACACTTAGCTGCATGATCTAGCCATACAGTTTGTACTTTAACCATCTTTAGTATAGGACTACCTTTCCATGATTCAAAGAAGTATCTAGTAAGCGTCTTAAGAGATTTTTAGTATAACTTAGAAAGTAGCAAGGGAACAGTTTTTCTTTTCAAAGCATAGATTGGAGAGCAAATGGATCTTATGCAGCCTACCAACAGATCATTTTAGTTTCTGTAAGTGATATCAAAAGTTCAGTGAATTAATTCCTTTGGTATATAACTGTATATATGGGCAAAACATATGGAATAAATTAGGGGTATATAACATGTATAGAGTTTTGTATTAAGGAGAAGAAAGCATAACAGGATAACAGAGTTGAAAGGGCCTTGGAGGTCTTCTAGTCCAATCCCCTGCTCAGGCAGGAAACCCTATACCATTTCAGACAAATGGTTGTCCAATCTTAAAAACTTCCAGTGTTGGAGCACCCACAACTTCTGGAGGCAAGTTGTTCCACTGATTGATTGTTCTCCCTAGCAGGAAATTTCTCCTTACTCTAGGTTGGTTCTCTCTTTGATTAGTTTCCATCCATTGCTTCTTCCTGCCTTCAGGTGCTTTGGAGAATAGCTTGACTCCCTCTTCTTTGTGGCAGCCCCTGAGATATTGGAATACTGCTATCAGGTCACCCCTCATCCTTCTCTTCATTAGACTAGACATTCCCAATTCCAGCAACCGTTCCTTATATGTTTTAGTCTCCAGTCCCCTAATCATCTTTGTTGCTCTTCTCTGTACTCTTTCTAGAGTCTCAACGTCTTTTTTACATCGTGGCGACCAAAACTGGATGCAGTATTCCAAGTGTGGTCCACCCAAGGCACTGTCAGTGCTATTTTGCAAAGTCTTCGTGATGTTTACGTTACCTTATAATGTCTCATTTTAGTACCAAGGATAAACTTTTGCATATTAAAACCTATCTTATTAAACTGTTCATTCTCATCAGATTGCAAGAAGAATTTGTGAACCATATCAATGAGTTGAAGTTGTTGGATGAACGAATCCAAAGGAGGGTGGAAAAATTGGAGCAACAAGTCCAAAGGGAAGCTAAGGAGTTTGCCAAGAAAGTTCAAGAACTGCAGAAAAGCAATCAGGTAAACACAAAGACCACAGATTCTTCCATTGTTCTGATTCACTTCAGTAAATTATACCTAGAATGGCTGAGGTTGCACATTATGCTTCTCCATAATGTGGTTGATTTGGTTTTGGTTTAAATGTGTTTTGAACCCAGCTGCTGTGGTTTGTGAAATCATGATTTAGAGCTAGGTATTAACTGTCTGCTGAATTCTGTTGTACATGTTTCATGAAAAGATATTATTTTTCTTCCATGAACATTTAATGCAGTAACAATTTAGGCACATATATTAATAATTCCTGTTTCCAGCATACTTAACTGTAAACAAAATTTGAGAAATATTTGTCCTTTATTGATCATGACAACTCAACTTACCTTGATATCTCTATATCTTTCCTTTTGTAACAAGTTTTATTAATTTTTCAATTTTAGATCCAAATATTTAGGAAGCAGCGTGGTGATTGGGTAATCAATAGTCCAATAACAAAGTCTTTCATACATATCTCAGGTTACATCATTAAAGGTTCCCTCTCTATTTCCCTTAATTATTATATCACATTCAAGTTAATACATTTCTGATTATAACTCAATCAATCAATACATTTGTCGATATAATTTTACTTATACATATCCAAGTCCTGTTTTGAGGTTTACCTAATTTCAATTACCATATTCCAATTTAGCCTTTAATATCCATAATATTTAGACTTCGGGAAGCCCAAATTTTCCTAATTTCATTACAGAATAGTTATCGTATCTAAAATACATATATTCAATTAATTACATTCTTACTTTATTTCACAAGTATATTCTATTTCTCATCCTAGTACCTCATCATTTACTAATAAAATATTTTTTATTGTCACAAACCAACTTCCATAATACAATTCAAAACTATAATCTCTATACCTTTCCTTATAGCAGACATGTCAAACTCGTGACGTCATGTGATGTCACGTGACATACCGGAACTTTTCCCCCATTGCCGGCAATGGGGTGGGTGCAGTTTCCTAGTGATGCGTCCGGCCCGCCGGCCGGCAGTTTGACACCCCTGCCTTATAGGGAGAGATTCCTTTTCAATTGCTTTAATTACATCAAATGAAATATCTGCAACTATTACCTAGCCGTGCTGGAATATGTGGACAAATATATGAAATTTAAATTCAAACTTGTTTGGGGGCCAGCTTGATATAATTCTAAATTTCAGATGGAAACTACATACTGAACTTTGTAATGACCCATTCCAAGTATTTTATTTCAATGGAATTAATTTGGTTCAAATTAGTTAAAATGCTATTTTTTCATCAATTGATTTTTAATTTTGGTGGGTGTTTACACATTTTGGAGAGGTTTGGCTGGGTCCTAAATCATCCCTTATTCTGGCTTCTGAGCTTTTATTTGAACTGAATGTTATTAAAGAACTTGATTTCCATTCATTATGGAAAACACAAACATTTTTTTGTCTATTTTTCCCAGGTTGCCTTCCAGCATTTCCAAGAACTAGATGAGCATGTCAGCTATGTGGCAACTAAAGTCTGTCACCTAGGTGACCTGCTGGAGGGGGTAAATACACCAAGGCAACGGCTAGTAGAGGCTCACAAACTGATGAAATACTTTAATGAGTTTCTAGATGGAGAGCTGAAGTCTGACGTTTTCACCAATCCTGAAAAGGTAAGACCCATCAACCAGATTGAATGAGATTACTCATGATAAACCGAGTTGCCCTAATTATAATTCTTGCTACAACTTTTCCACAATTTAACTCCCCGGTGAGCAACTTGTCCAGGCTCCATTGTTCTTGAGTGCAGATTAACTTCATTTGTCTGCTGATTCAGTATTCCCAGTGTGGCAGTGCTGTCACTTTTTCATTTGCAAAATCATAAGCAACTTGAAAGAATGCTAAGGAAGTAATCCTTTAGAATGCCTTAGAAATCCCTTATATTCTTCTTCTGAACATCATGCCCTAATTCTTCCTACTTGTGAATGAACATTTTTCCACACATGATCCTTGAGAAATCTCTCAAACAAAATCTCTTTGTGTAGATAAGTATTTTCAGGGTGTGTATTTAGATTTCTTCTTAAGGCACACAATGAATACTGAGGTGCATTGATAAAACCTAGCAGATGTCAGAATTTTTTCCTTGTGAATGTAACTGCACAATTTCAAACCAGGGTATTATTTTAATATTGGCCATTTTAAGTATGGGCACAACTACTAGCCACCTGCTGTATCTCAGTCTGGAAGGGCATTTGGAGCAGGGCCCTTGAAGGTGATTCTAGGCTATGGTTAAGTATATATGGAAAGAGGCATTATTTCAGATACTGTGGTTTAATAAAAAGCCATTATTCCCAGCCTTTTAAATAACAGCATAGGAACCGCCAGCACAATAGAATTTAAGGAGAATGTTTTCTATGTGAGTTGCTTATACCTTATCCCCGTCTTTCTTAATCTCAGGACACTTATGCTCAGGACAAATTTCTTGGACCTACCAAATGCAGCAGAGCTGGGAAAATATGTCCTGATGATCTCTCTGACCCAGTTATTTTGCATGTCTTGCTTTTCTTGCCAGATCTTACAAGGCTTTGTATAATTCATACTGAAAGCTGCTGAACTAGTAGAGGCACACTCCCAAATCAAGTTCCTAGTGTAGGTTATTATCACAGTAATCAAAATAGTCTTAGTTCTTCATTCCAAATGAAAGCCTGACTGAAATAACTCCAAATAATAAGACATTCTACAGATGTCTTAAGAGTGATGAGGACACCACTTTCTCAATCAGCTTAGCCACTAGCAGTATTTGTGAGACTGGCAGATAGTTGCCAGCTGTTACAAGGTAAGAGAGGGTTTCTTTAAGAATGGTCCATCACTGCCTCTTTTGGGCAGGAAAGAACACGCTAAAGATGCGTTGTGGAATACTTCTCCAAATGTTTCTGATTTTTACAAGTAAGTGGCATTGAAGACAAATTAAGGAAGACATTGAGTACAGAGAACAAATGATCTCAGATATAGATCTCTTACAGTAAATTTTATGTCTTTTCCTTATAGATTGAAGAGGCAGCTGATATTATCCAGAAGCTGCATCTGATAGCACAGGAATTACCTTTTGAAAGGTGAAGTGTGACTGATAGCTATAAGTTATCTTTGATTTGTTTTTGTACCAAGCTAGATTTTAATTGATTCTTTCTACTAACATTTTGGGGGAAGTGAAACTCAGTAGTATGATGAATCAAAATGTGAAACTTAATTTTAAAAGAATAGGTCAATAGCCCACTAATGTTTAATAGTAATTCTATCAGAGGTGGAAACAATTTAGTGGTTTATAGTGCAATTCTCTGCCCATTCCTTGAAAAGTAAGCTCCAGTATATGCAGTGGGATTTATTCCTAGGTAGATGTCTGTAGGTTTGCAGCCTGACTTAAAACATAGGAGGCACATTTTACAAAGATCCATGATATTTAAAAATCTTTTAAACATATTTGTTTATATATTTATTTAATGTATTTTATACCACTCAGCTGTTGGAAGTTCTCTGAATAGTTTTAAAAAAATATAAAATATAAGTAAAATTATTAAAAAAATAAATTGAAGGTAAACCAACAGCCATGCAAGGATCTAAAACACTTTCTGAGTGTTGTTAGAATAAAAAGCTTAGGACAGCAGTTCTCAAATATTTTGGTTTCAAAACTCTTTTATATTTTTAAAAATGATTGAGGAGTCCAAAGAGCTTTGGTTTATGTGGGTTATAAACATGGATATCTATTCTATTAAAAATTAAAACTGAGACACTTAAAAATATTTATTGATTTGACTATGGGCCCTCTGAAAGGGTCTTGGAATCCCCGGGGATCTCCAGACCTTATTTTGAGAATTGGTGGATTAAGGATTAGAAAAAAAAATCTTCATTTGAAAGCGCTAGAATCACTGGGGAGGGCTTCCGTATCCAACATCACCACTGCAAAATCTTCTATCCAGTAGCCACCCTCTTTACTTTATTCACAAGTCTTCAGGAACTGGTCTTAGTAACTGTTAGATTTGTTGGGCAGAAGCCACTGCTTCAGGTGACCTACGGCCAAGCCACTTAAAGCTTTAGTGCCAACACTTTGCTTCTCTCTTTGATCAGTTTCCAAACATTGTTTCTTGTCCTGCCCTCTGGTCCTTTGGAGAATAATTTGACCCCCTCTTCTTTGTGGCATTCTCTCAAATATTGGAATACTGCTATCACGTCACCCCTATTTCTTCTTTTCTTTAGACTAGCCAAACTCAAAACAAATAAATGAAATAAATAAAATGTGCTAAAACTTCAAATAAACTTAGCATATCTTGAACAGTAACCTCTCAATCATCTTGCTTAAAGTGGTAGAATCCACTTATAAAACTTTGTTTTGTTTCTGCTATGTGCTTATGGCCACAATTTCTGTAAATAATATATATATATATATATTTAAAGCTGGAAATTTGAGGATGGTCTATCTTTCCTTTAAGAAGAGTACAGCCTCTTTCAGAACAGGTTGACTTACTACTCAACTGGGCAGATACTTTTGTTTTATCTAGTTAGTATCACCTGGCTATGGGTGATACTTCAGTCCATATTTTCAGTGGTTTCCCATATGGCTTTTCATTAATTAGAATATGAAATAAAATACAGAACTTTGTAGCATACATTTTATAAACCAGAGGAATAAGCAGTCAGCACCACCTTCTGGAGGGATCATATGGAGGATTTTGGGTGGGTGCATGGGGTTTCAGTCAAAAAAATAATTCTACTGGCTTCCCAGAGCAGTTTTGGTTCCTGTGCAAAGTTTGAAGCTCTAGAGTCTAGTGAAATGGACCTAGAAAATGTTATTTTTATCTTCACTACAATCTTGCAAGATAAACTATGCTGATAAACTGTGATTAACAATGACTGTGGCTGGAGAGGGAGTTCAGCCTTGTCTTCCAATCTGTGTCTGTCACTTGTTTCTGTATACTTATGGCTCTTCTTGAGGATGAGAAAGAATGCAGCATTCTTTCTCCAGTTAGTGTTTGTTTTCCACATATTTGGGTGTATTCATTTATTTCTTACTTGGAAATTTCTTCTATTTCTGTTTATTAAGGGAGCTTTTCCATCATTCTGTTTGGATCTTAGCCTTAAAATAGCAATAGCACTTATATACTGTTCCATAGTGCTTTACAGCACTCTCTAAACAGTTTACAGATTCACCATACTGCCCCCAACAATCTGGGACCTCATTTTACCGACCTCGGAAAGGATGGAAGTCCGAGTCAACCTTGAGCCGGTCAGGATTGAACTCCCAGCAGTGAGCAAAGTCAGCTTGCAATACTACTTTCTAATACTGCCCTCCTCAAACTATAGTGTGTAATTGAGGTTTGGTAGTAAAAGAAAAACCTCAGAATGTGTTAAATGAAATAGACATAAAAGAGAGCTGCATTGGATAGGAACATAGGAAAGCTTGATATCGGTGACACTGCTAGAAATTGCATTTAAATACATAGCTGTCATACCATGTTCTTTTGGGATAGGTAATATGCAAACCTCAAAAAGGAAGTAAATAAGGAAAACAAATTACCATCATAGAAAAAGAAAAGGCAATATAGCTAAATTTAGTTTACATCAGTGAGATCTTTTAAAAATATGTGCAATTCTTATGCATCTATCTGCAGTATCACCAATATATATTTTCATATTTATTTGCAAAAGTAAGACAAGTTTTGCTGCTATTAGGATTGTACACTTGGAGACCTGAATCTTGGCACTATTGACTAACACTTGGCTTCTCTTGTGAGTCCCTGGTTTGGTAATAATTGGAAGGTGTTTTCCTGGGACCAGTGCAGCGCACTGGTTTATTTTATTTTTATTTATTAAACAAATTGATATGGCCACCCAACTCACACACAACAGGTTTACCTGCTCCTCATTGTATATTTCATATGCTAGCTCAAAGTACCTATGGTTGCCACCAAGTACAACTTGACAGCGAGTTGCCCTTAATCTTATTTTCTGTAAGTATGTAATTATATGGTATAAATGATCATGGCATTCATGCATTAATTTTTCAAAAAGCATTTTGCTTTGTTCTTGGTGTTAGATAGCTAAAATAGAAGCATTGCATCTAAAAGGTACACTGCATAAATGTCTCATGGTTGGAAGATTGAAATCTACCTAAGGCATGAGTTTTATTCATTCTTTTGTTTCTTTCACAGGTTTTCTGAAGTAAAATCTAAAATAGCAAGTAAGAGTGCATCTTTTAATTTTTTTAAAAAAAATAATTCTGCTGCTGCCACTTGATCAACTCTGACATGTTATTTTATTTCCTTTATCTTCTTCCTTGAACTCAGGTAAGTACCATGATTTAGAGTGCCAACTAATCCAAGAGTTTACCAATGCACAAAGAAGGGGGCAAATCTACAGGATGAGAGAAGTAACTGCAGTTTTGCTACATTTTAAGGTAAGAAGTCTGTCTCTAAGGCTGTAATGTTACACATATTTACAGAATCTCTTCTATAGTATTCAATTCTGATAAACTATGTTTATATTGAAACTCATGATGCCGTTTTTTCCAGTAAAACTGTGCAGCCATTAACACACCAAAATATTTAGTCCCTATTGATTGATTGTATTCTAGTGAACCTTTTTATTCCAGGAATAGTATTTTCTTTTGTCACTGCAGGTATGACTGTTGGATTATGTCTTCATTAATTCCTTTCTAGCATCGGTATGAAATTTGGACTGTCTTTCTAAAAAAAAAAACCTTCCTCTAACAATCAATCTCTTCGCTATGTCTCTGTTGATAGAAACTGTTTGAGTCAGACATTTGTGTGCAGGTTCAGACTGATAGCTCTTATAGACAGAGGTGGAAATTTCCTTCTGTGCTACTCAAACTGAGCCTATTTTGCATGTGTTTATAAGTGCTTGTGTAACAGCTCAGTGACTACGGCTAAGTGGGATTAGAAGCAATATGGATATTTAGTATATTTTGATTCTGGGTGGCGTGGTGACTCAGTGTTTAAGATGCTGAGCTTGTCAGCTGGAAAGCTGGCATCTCAGGTTTGAGATCCGAGCTCCATGTGATGAGGTGAGCTCCCGTCCTCGCCCCAGCTCCCACCCGCCTAGCAGTTGGAAAGCGTACGAATGCAAGTAGATAAATAGGTACCACTTCGGTGGGAAAATAATAGCGCTCTATGACATTATGCTGGCCACATGACCGTGGAAGTTTCTTTGGATAGTGCTGGCTCAATGGATTTGAAGTGGAGATGAGCTCTGCTCCCTATAGTCAGCAGTGAAGTAAAATCCGCAGGGATTCCTTTACCTTTTTAAAATTCTGATCTTATATATCACAAGATGACAAAGTTTGGTATTCCTGAACATTGTATTAAAATTCTCATCCTGAATAAATAGCAACTGGTCCATTGCTATTGATTCAACTCGGGAGACAATGGCTCTGAGAAGCTATTGAATTGGGGAAATTAAATACAGTAACATGGATAATAGATAAAAGGCTTCATTTTATGACCGACAACTGTTCTTTTAGTTGGCTCTGTTGTCATCCAAGAGACTAAAAAAAGAAAGACAAAGCCAGAAAAGTAGAAATTCTCTACCTAGTTTTTTTAATTAATTTCAAACAATAACTACATTGAACATTTAACTACATTCCAGAATCTTTTTTTCTCCCATAGGGCTATTCCCACTGTGTTGATGTGTATATAAAACAGTGCCAAGAGGTAAGGGTTTGGGTTAAATATTACATTGTGTATATATTTATATGAAATACCTATACCAGTGGTTCTCAACCCGTGGTCTGCGGACCCCTGGGGGGCTGCAATGTTGTCACAGAGGGTGACAACAGAAGAAATGTTTATGATTTAAATCTTGAGTTAAGTCTTGGGGAGGCATGGTCCATTGCCACAAAAGGGGGTCCCTGGTGAAGAAAAGTTGCGAACCACTGATCTATACAATAGATATAAATATTTTAATGTAGAAACTCTCTTCTAATTTTTCTCTGATTCAGGGTGCCTATTTGAGAAACGATATTTTTGAAGATACAGCCATTCTGTGCCAGAATGTGAACAAACAAGTTGGAGAGATATTTAGTAGTCCAGAGACTGTAATGGCCAAACTTATTCAGAATATCTTTGAAATTAGACTTCAGGTAACTTACACGTGTTCCTATTTTTTTAAAAAAAGCTACTTGCCAATATAATAACTTTTTGGGGGGAAACATAACTTTACCTGTACCAATTGGCAAGAATGCATTATGTATGATTGGTAGCCTTGCCAGTCTTTCCCAAAACATTTCTTTCCGTTTGACATGGACATTGTCTGATAGTGGACATGATGACTTGGAATTACGCGAGTTGAAGTCCCAGATACCTGGAAAACATCAGATTGAAGAATGCTGTACATGTCTGGTCCTTTGCACATGCATACTTTCTCTTGATTCAAGCTTTTGTTACATTTTCCAGTCTCGGATGGTTCACCCAATGTGTGATTCCCAGTTGTACATGGACAGTCGCTTATGGCAGAGGATCTTTTAAGGGCATGATTAGGAGAAGACTGGAATGTTTTGTATTTAAAACGGAATGCTATTTCAGACAACTATCTAAGGATCTTGAGATGCTTCTTTTGATTGTTTTATTGTTTTATTTCCTGTTATTCCTCTGCTTAGGAGATGTTTTGCTTTATGTTTAGATTCTTGGATTTTCTGTCTAGCTATATAAGCATAGGGAAAGAAAAAGAATGCATAAGAAAACTGAAACCTAGTGCTTCTGATAATGCTCTGCATTAAAATTAGAGAACAGCATGTCAAAACAGTGGTATTTCTTTTGTAATGAATGAAAATGATTTGTTTAATGTGAAGCCCATACTGTACATCTGGTGAAAATAATGCAAAGGGTATCAGCATGTCTATATTTGTTTTCTTTTTTGTTCTCCCTCTTTCCTACCCAGGCTTTGGAACAAAAGAGGCTAACAATGGTTAAGGTTACAGTGAAAAGACAAAATTCAAACGACGCAGAAATGCGCTGCAAATGGGCGCATTGTAATGTTGCCGCTGATTTTGATGGAAATTTCATAACTGAATTAAACTGCCTTGAATATATATTAGGAACTTGTATTCTTAATGGAAAGGAAATAATAGAATATTGGCCTTTATTTTCACAGGGTTATATAAAAGAACAGTTAGAAGAACATAAGAAATCAGATGCAGAGCAATATCTCCAGACTCTTTATGACCTGTACACAAGGTTGGTTTTATTTTAAATAACTTAAAAAATAAAGCTCTAAGAGGCCCAGATATGGTCTTCTCATTTGATTTGTCCTTCTGCAGTTTCTGTGTAGATGCTGTCTTTTTTTTGAAACTCTGGATGTGTCTTTGTGCTGAATATTATTTTCTTTTGCATTAGTTTATATAGTAGCATGGGGAAGCTGGAGTGAAAATGATCACACTGGCTCTGCATGTGCATAATGCTAAGGTAGAATTTGCTTTAATCATAAGGTTTTTTTTTAAAGCAGGATCGTGATGGGATTATTTTTACCCATCAGCAAATTAATCATTAATCATCAGCCAATTTCTGGTTTCATTTCTTAATACTCTTTCTCGTACCCAAAATAGTTCAGATGAGCATTAAAAAACAACAACCAGGAATATAGGTTCTGGGTTCAGACATCAGAAAAAGACATGAAAACAAGCCTGGATTCATAAATCAACAGTAAACTATATGTTCAAATTATGATTTGTTTCCAGAAAGTAAACTGATTTGTATGGACTTGAAGTTATGCTAAGCTAGAAACAAGGCACATTATGGCCTAACATTTTGTGTAAAATCTGCTTTTACTCCCATTTCCGACATAAAAGTATGTTGCCTGCCTGCTGATGAAGTGCTAACCTTTGTGTTAAATCAGCCCAGGGCTGGAGTGCCAGAGTGCGGGAAACTGCTTGAATAGCATGGGCTATTCTTATGTGAGACAAATACAAGTCAGTTGGGAAGAATTGGTTTTGGCATTCCGTAAGGGAATGTAAAAAAAGATTAATTAAAGATCTCTTGTTCTTACTAGGGAGATTTTCTAGTATTCTCTAATTCAGTGAACTGTTAAGGTCCATGTTTGCTTACTGGTAGATCTCTGGGTGATTTCCAGTAGGTCAGCAAGGATTCCTGACTTCCAGTTGTTTCAACAATAGCTGTAACAAAATGACACCCCCGCTCCCACCCTCAATTACTTTACAGAAGGGAATTGTAGTGTTTTTGTGTGAAAGGACTATGAGCTGTGTTCATTTCTCATAATCAAAACAAATTCCTGGGCTGAGAATTCTTTAATTTTAAGCGTTTGTCTTTTGCTCTAAGCTCCAGCTGCTGGATCTTGGGGTTCTAGATAAAAATAGGCTTGAGGTCTGCCTACTTTTATAATAGGGCTAGGTGCATTCTGACTGCTTACTGTGCCCCCTAAGAAGTGAACATTTATAGATGTTATACCTGTATTTTACCTCCTGCAACTACATTGTTTTCTTCCCTTGCTTTAACATAAAGGACTACTAATCTTTCAAGCAAATTGATGGAGTTTAACTTGGGCACTGATAAGCAGACTTTCCTGTCTAAGCTTATCAAATCCATCTTTGTTTCTTACTTGGAGAATTACATTGAGGTGGAAATTGGTTATTTGAGAAGCAGGAGCTCCATGATTCTGCAGCGCTATTATGATTCCAAAAACCACCAGAAGAGAGCTATTGGAAGTGGAGGGTAAGTACTACTTTTTAATCTTTATTATTATTGTCTTACATACTTGTAAAATTTGCAGTATGTATAAACTTCTTTTAAGTATGTATACCTTGTTTAAAACGTTTGCATAATGCTAATGTTAATAATGGTTTAATTGTATAATGACAATTACTGATAATGTGCCATCAAGCCGATGTCATCAGGCATTTCTTTTTCCATGTAGGACTAAGCATTATTTTGCTAGGACGTAAATTAAAGATATTAGTTAGTTAAATCTCCTTTCATATAGTTCTATAGACTGACCTTTTCCGGTCTGTTGGGCCCTGTGTTATTTTCCAGATTTCTTGGCATAGTTTGGTTAGATATTTTACTGATTCTTCTTCTGTTGCTTGCCATATTTTAGTAGACACTTTATCAATTCCTTTGCTTTTTAACTTAATAAAGATTGCATTGCTGATGTAATTTTGTCTTATGGTACTAAAGAGTCTTGTAACAAGGGTATATCTTCTAAGGTATCTTAGAAGTTGACATCTCTGGTACAAAAAATTCAGTGAACTCTTTCCATCTTTTTTAAAAAACTTCTTTGAAAGCGTCAGCTACAAAACCAGCCTGAAAATATGCAATGATCTCTGATATGACCATAAATGTCCCAACAGGGGTAACAGTGTAGTCTCTTTGGAGGTTTCTATTTTGCTTCTTCTAAAAATTCTTAGAAAAGGCAACAAGAAATCAATAAAATCTTTAATACATTGGCAAATTAGTACTATAGCTTAACCATGCCATACAGCCTTTTAAAATGCAAACTCTTTTATATACATTGCAGGTACAGATTTTATCCAGCGATTAATATGTCAGTGGAAATGAATTTCCACATTCCTGCGATGCTTTTTTGTCATAGAAAAGATGGTGATTTAACAGAATGCATACAAGGCATCTCTGTTAGAATTGTGTCTTTTACTAAACCTGCACAATTAGGATCAGCTTCTGAAGCCGCTATGTGAGCCTGGAAAAAGTTACAACTGCTTTATTAATTGAAAAGGCATTGTATGTGTTCCTATATATATATATATATACATATTTTAAAGAAGTTGCCCAATTTTAGCGCTTATCTATTCATGAATGTCTTTGACTCTGCCGTAACATACTGAATTTTCTTATGAACAAGCTGTATGTCTCCAGCTGTAGAGGGTGCTCTTGATCAGTGTTGTGGATTTTGATGCATCACAGAAAAAAGTGGCTGTTTTTTTAAAAGGAGCTATATGTCAAATAATGTCACTTTATAAAAAAGAAGCCTTCCCCCCCCCCCCCCAGTGGAAGGGTATTTGTTTCTTCCATTTAATATGTAAATTTGTAGTTGATAATACTTGAAAAATTAATCAGAGCAAATTCTAACGTCAGTGAATAATTTTATTTGGGGCAATTCTTTTTTAGCATTCAAGACCTCAAAGAGAGAATACGACAGCGAACCAACCTGCCTTTAGGCCCAAGCATCGATACCCATGGTGAAACTTTCTTGTCCCAGGATGTTGTGGTTAATTTATTACAAGAAACTAAGCAAGCTTTTGAAAGGTGTCATAGGGTGTGTATATGCATAATACAAAGCTTTCTAGCTATTACATATTAGAATACTCATGTACACAATAAACCGCTATTGGTTAACTGTAATTCAGCTGCAAAAATAATTGTACTATCTTGTTGTTATGCTATCTTTATCAGTTAATTTAAGTAGAAAAAGTAACAGATTATTTCATGAATTAATGAAAAAATATCATACCTTTTTAGGGAAATGGAAGGGCCTGAATAACATTGCAGGAAATTGCTGCTTATTGTTAAGGTCCCCACAATATCCCTGCACCCTCTGTTTTGTATAGGTTTGAGTCTGGATACCAAAGGCCATTCTGGAATTTAGACACTCCAGCATTTTAAATTGTCTTAACATATTTCGAAGGCTGACTTGGTCGCTAAACAGTGAGAAACTGGTGAAGCGGGCACAGCAGCGCCTGCATTTTCTGCGCCGCATGAGAAAAGCACATCTTCCTTCCCCTGTCCTGACCACTTTCTACAGGGGGACAATCGAGAGCATCCTGTCATACAGCATCACAGTCTGGTTTGGAGGCATCACTGCTTCAGACAGGAAGGCGGTGCAGAGAGTGGTGAGGATGGCCGAAAAGATCATTGGCAGTTCCCTCCCTACCATCCAGGACATAGCACAGAAAGCGTTGCTTGAGCAGGGCCCGCAAGATTTTCTGGGACACTACATCCTCTTCACAACCTGTTTTCCTTGTTACTTCTGGGAGGAGGCTTCGTGGTATCCGTAGCAGAACATCCAGATTCAGCCATAGTTTCATTCCATACAGCATTAACCTTGTGAACTCTCAAACTTCCTCCTTGCGTTATATATTCAAGATGGACAGTATTTAATATTTATTTGCTATGTATATGTAGGGATGTGGGTCTATATATATGTTGTACATAGTATGTTTAGGTGTGTGTCATGTATATATTTCACTTTGAGAGCGGGCAACTAAATTTCATTTTTTATGTGTGCCATTGTGCCCACAATATAAAAATGACAATAAAGGTTATTTATCTTATCTTTATCTTTAAAATAACACCTGTTTATGAAAATCAGATGAACAAGAGAGGGACAATAAATGCTGCTTTATAAAAGAACAATAAATTGTCCAGAACAAGAAAAGTATAAGAAAAAGCAGTATTTGAGGCTTATTAGATATATCTCAACTTGTCTACACGTTGAGATATATCTAACACAAGAGCTGGAAACGACTTCAGATAATCACTAGCAAGAATCTGATATGTGAATGTCGATCTATTTTTCCACAATTACACTTATTTGAAAGTAGTCATATAAATATATGCAAATGATTTCTAACCTATTCTCGCTAGAAAGAGGCTGAAGTTGATGTTTTTCATTTTTAAAGCTTTCAGATCCTTCTGATTTGCCAAAGAATGCTTTCAGGATTTTCTCTTTGCTTGTGGATTTCTTGTGTATTGAGCATATTGATTATGCTGTGGAAACTGGGCTGGCTGGTAAGTCTATTTCTGTTTTACATTGCAGGATAAATTAGTTGATAAGTATGATGATTGGCTGAAGTAAATTTATAATCAATAGCAACAATGAAATATAAAACTATACATTAAAAGGTTTTAAAGGATCATTTAATTCCATAATACATTTTATTTCCACCTTCTATTGGTTCTAAATAGACAACTTGTTTAAATATCAGGTCTGCGCATGGTTTAAAATGATTCAGAAGATGTACTTCAGAGCTAGTGAAAGGACAGAACCTCTGTACTATTCATTGAACCTGCCTTTCTTTAGGTTTCCATATGATTCTGAAAAAAAAGATTAAGAGTTGCATTAACTTGAGAAAGTCAACTCTTGAAAACAATCACAATGTTCTTTGGATTTACATGAAAGCATCTTTTTCTGAATCATTTCCAAAGCATGTGCAGCCCTTACAGATAACCTTTGCAAAACAAATCATCCTTCTTATAATGCTTGATAAATTTGTCCTATGATCAGTTGTATAATTATTACTCATGATTCCTGATAGACTGTTAATTGGATTTTTTATTTTTTTTTTAGTCCCAGTGAAATTTTAATGTGTTGACATTTCATTTCATTTTTAGGTATTCCTTCTCCAGATGCCAAGAATGCAAATCTTTATTTCCTGGATATTGTAAATCAGGCTAATACCATTTTTCATCTTTTTGATAAGCAGTTCAGTGACCATCTGATGCCATTGGTGAGGTAGATCATTTACTGTAATCCTCGTGCCGAAAGTCATGTGGAGTTCTGATTCATAAATATTCCTTCTCTCAAAATCTTCCTGAATAAAGCCATATTAAAAGTGCAGAGCCTTCGTTTAAATAACCTCAGCCTAGTCATTCTGTATTAATGGCTTCCCTTACAAGGGATTGGCCTTCCTTTTGGAAACCTGTCCCTCTTCACTTCATACCAGTGTGTGTATTTTTTATAAGTAATAAAGCTAATGCTTCTTTCCTCCATGGACATGCTTGTGCTCTTCCCTGAAGTTGGCTAGTTTGAGAAACGGAATGTTGAACCTAAATAGGCCTCTGATACTATCTAGAAGGGCTCCTCTTAGATCCTGAAAATGTGTAACACTTTTCTGTATTTGTCTGCATCCTGCGTTCCCTGCCCCACGTATTCTTTTCACATCAGTTGGATTGTTCTGTATATAATTTTGACATGAAAACCTATTTTCTGAGAAGGGAAAATAAAAGGGAGATGAGCTAAAAAAAATCCTTGCGCCAGTTAAGTGCTTGGAATGTTCAGGTTGTCTGCAGTTGATGCCAACATTATAATAGAGGGTTGATACTAACTGTCCATTCTTTAATTTATCACAGCTCTTCTCCTAAGCTATCTGAATGTCTTCAGAAGAAAAAGGATATTACAGAACAAATGGAGGTGAAATTGGATATGGGCATAGATAGGCAAGTGAAGATTTCATATTTTAGTTTCATCTTTCATTTTGTCCATTATTGTATTAAGGTATTAAATACAGGACTAAATGTTTTATTTTTAAGAATTCACCACAAGGAGTATATTAAATATTAAATAATAACAATAACAATTTCACAGCCTTGTATTCCTTCATTTCTGCAATTTCATGAAAATAGATAACGCATGTGCATTTTATTGCAACTTACGAAGATCACACTGCAACTTTGTAAAATTTAAAAGGCTCTTTCTAAAACTACAACCTAGTATTTTGATTTTGAAGGACACTGAATTGCATGATTGGACAGATGAAGCACATCTTAGCAGCTGAACAAAAGAAGACCGATTTCAAACCAGAAGATGAGAACAATGTTCTGATTCAGTACACTAATGTGAGTAACTATATATAGCTTAGTAAGTGATAAGTGGCACAGCAAGTAATTGGGTTGCTGCCGCTGGTGTTTCCTACAGTTAACTGTGCTTGGGGTATACATTGTATTACCTTGCTTAGTAGTAAAAATTTCTTCCACTTATCTAGGAATTCTGATGCAGGTTTTTTGTGTGATTTAAGCTGGGGGGAATATTAGCATTTCCTTATAGAGCATTCCTTATAGCATTTCCTTCTATATGTTAATATAGAAATATTTTTAGACTAATTGTATTTCTTCAAATAATTTAGATTTTCTTCAAGAAGTCTATGTCCTCTGTATATCGAGCCACATTATTTGCCATCATGACTTAGCAGCTACCACCAGCAGTCAATCTACCCATTCTATAGAACAATTTATTCTACATTTCAGCTACAATAGGCCATATACAGAAAGCAAGAGTGAAAATGTTCACATCCCTTTTCTGAGAGCATAAATGACAGCGTTAGAACTCTGTGTTGCCATCGTCAGATACAAAAACCATTACATTTAGATCAGTACAATCTTGTATTGTATCTGTATCTATTAGATATAGAGTTGTTTTTCTTAGCATTTTTCCTGCTTAGTTGCAAGGCTTGCTTGTTTTTTCACCTTGGTTGTCTAATTCTTATACAAAGTAGCCAACAAATGGTTTTGTTTATCAGCTGGCTTGTTGCAGAGCCTGGTGCTGATAGAGGATTATTGGCCTAAGGTCAACTGGTTAGTTTGCCTGCCTCAGTGAAGAGTAAAATGTAGGTCTCCTTCCTCCTGGTCCAGCACCTAAATTGCCATACTATTGGTTCTCACATTTACTTTAAATTAATTGTGCCTAAATTAAGAGAGCCCGTTTGATGCAGTGTTTAAGACATCAGGCTAGAAATTGGGAGACCCTGAATTCTAGTCCAGCCTTAGTCATGAAGCCCACCAGGTGACCCTGGGCCAGTCATTCTTTATCAGTCCTAAGAAGAAGGAGGGAAACCACTTCCCAAAAACCTTTGCCAAGAAAACTGTAGGAACTAGTCCTCACAGTTGCCAGGAGTCAGCAACTGAATCAAAGGAACAAAACAACATGCTATTTTAATAGAAATTTATTTTTCATTGGAATTCAGATCTCGCTTGTCTATTCCACAGAGCAAATGCAGAATGATTCTGACATTCTGAATGACTTTACAATTAGCCAATTATATTATAATTATTATTTGTTTGAAGGTTATAGGTTGGCGGATACGTGCGATTATTTTCTGTGTTAGTCATATTAATTTTACTAAAAGATTAACTTTTAGTAAACTTTTGTGTAGGTTAGTGAAGGGCAGAGTGCTTTGTAAATAATAAACTAATGGGTAAGATATTCAAGGCAACAGGTCTTTTCAACAATGTATCTGGAAAATTAATACAGTTTCAATTATAGATATCTGAAATAGGCTGCAATGTAGTTACTTCAGGTAGGACTGGTTTTACCAAGTTTTTTCTACGTAAGCAAACCACTATCCATTGCAAAGGCTTAAAATCTTTTAATAAAAGAGAGGTGGAGAGAATTTCATGTTCTGGGGGAAAAAAAATCATCTGAAAGTGATATACTAATTATTTTCATTGAACAAAAGTTGGTATCCTAGGAATTGCCCAGAGAGTCTCCTCTCACCCATTTTGTAGCTTTCATGTCAA
This sequence comes from Azemiops feae, assembly GCA_023970755.1. Classification (NCBI taxonomy): domain Eukaryota; kingdom Metazoa; phylum Chordata; class Lepidosauria; order Squamata; family Viperidae; genus Azemiops; species Azemiops feae. Next base: position 2,763,905 of record JALGBA010004279.1, on the reverse strand, counting down.
GATGAATCTTTTCTCCTGGACGTCCTTGTTTATGTTACAGGCCTGTGCCAAAGTCTGTGCCTATGTTAGAAAGCAACTGGAAAAGATCAGGAAGTCTATGGACGGCAAGAATGTGGATAGTGTTTTGATGGAGTTTGGTGTGCGTTTCCATCGCCTTATTTATGAGCATCTACAGCAATATTCCTACAGCTGCATGGGTGGCATGTTGGCAATCTGTGATGTGGCTGAATACAGAAAGTGTGCCAAAGAGTTCAAGGTGAGTATTGGCTATTATTGCAAATGCAATCTGAGCTATGACTCGTGTGTATTGAACTGGCTGGCATAGGTACGCTGTGGTCTTAATGTCTGTAAAATGAGCACAGCTAAATGGCCTATCTCTCAGGTTTGTTGTGTCCCTGAATCAGATGACAAAAAGTATTGCATTAAGAGATGCGTAAATAATTGCTAAAAGTGTTTCAGCTGATTTTCTGAAAAGTACCCCTTGATATTTATACTGAATTTTGCTTTGCTTTTCCTGATTGTCACAGGTTGCGTTGGTATTGCAGCTTTTTGACACGCTCCATTCCCTTTGCAACCTCCTTGTTGTAGCCCCAGATAACTTGAAGCAGGTCTGCTCAGGAGAGCAGCTGGTTATTCTAGAGAAGAATATTCTCCATTCCTTTGTACAGCTACGCTTTGACTACAGATCTGCTCGTCTTGGTCGCCACTTCAGCTGAGCATGCAGAAGAAGGAAACCAAGCATTCACAAGGACTTGGTTTATCAGCAGCATACGAAAGTGGCTTTTGAGTGAAAAATAGAGTGTGGAGGTTGCTTGGACGAACAAACTGTCATAACTAAATTGGTCTTTACCACTGTCCTGTTTTCATCTTGCTTCTGGAATAAATAATCTTATCAGGTTCCTCCTAAACCATTTTCTGTTTTCCTTTCATGGGGAAAAACATGGTTGTCAGAAACCACACGGTGCACTAGAGTCTTCTAACTTGTGTTCTGGATGGAGAGAAATACTTTGATTTTCAACATTTGTCAATTGGCATATCTTATCCAATTGTCCAGTTCTGGCTGTTCCTTTTCCTCAGAGCTTAGTGCTTGCATATATCTGAATGCTTCTAAATATTGGACATGTCTCCAAGAAGCATCTGGAGTCTAGTGTGGGTGACAGTAGCCAAGGTTGCTCTTTTGCTGATAGGATTTCTGTGCCTGATGGGCAGAAACTCAATAGTCATATCATATCACAACACTTAGATGTTGTAGGAAATTGTCACAGGCTCAAGATGTGCTATTAAGATGTTAAAAAGAAAATGACATCATAGCACACTACAAAACAAAAATAGGTTAACGCTACAGAAATTATATTCATTTTTATTTGTATCTTGCCCCTCTCAAAATGGATGATGAATGGAATGGAAAAGGGAAAGAATAGAATTAGAACTAGAAAATAGAATAGAATTAGAATAGAATAGAATAGAATTAGAATAGAATAAGATTAGAATAGAATAGAATAAGATTAGATTAGATTAGATTAGATTAGAATAGAATAGAATAGAATAGAATAGAATAGAATAGAATAGAATAGAATAGAATAGAATAGAATAGAATAGTTAATTTCATTGCCTTGTTTTTAAGAAGTTTGGAGGTTGGCATAGCTGGTTTTGTGAGAAACAAGAGAAAGAGGATCTTTCACCTACATCAATGTAGCATCTAATTTAATTTTCAGAATATTATGTAAAGTGTATAATTGACTACATACACCTGGGACCACATGATTTCTTCCATGAAATTAATTACTGCATGTACTCACAAATAATCTGAGAATGTTAGGTACCAAAATACACCCCAAAAATGCGACTTGACTTACTGTGGATGGGCTTATAGACCAGTATATACTGTAGATTTCCCCCCTAGCCTTTTAAAGTATCCCTGTATCCCATATGCTTGCATATAAGTCCATCTGCAGCTAAGCAGAGTCTCAAATTTATAACCAAAATACCATGAAAAATGTGGGTTGGCTTATCTGCGGGTGGTGCATTTTTCATGGCATTTTTGATTAAAAATTTTGAGAGTTGGCTTATCTCTGGGTGGGCTAAAAGCAAGTATATGCGGTATGCATATTTTTTTTCTATCTGTGAGTAAACTTTCACTACTGTGTAATCAGGTAAATATAGTTTTGAGATAAAACAATTGCTTTAAAATATATCCAACACCCTCTCCCCTGATTTGAAAGTTTAGTCATGTAAAGGTTGCTTTGTTCTGTAACAAAATGGCAAAATAATCAACAGAAATAGGTATGGGTGCATTTTACTGTTCTACATGAAAAAATTTCCAAGGAATACCATTTTAGGAGTTCTTATTAATTCTAAGTTAAGATTCCTTTACCATTTTGTGGTGGGTTCATGGTTGAGCCGTTGTGGAACAGAAAAAAATTGATTTCCTTCTTACCGAAGTACAATAAACGAAACAGTTGTAGAGACAGAAGCAAGAATGAATCAAATAAAATCATAGGGTTTATGCATAAGGACAAGGATGGGATCTTCAAGGCAAAGATGAACATAGTATTCCAGTGGGGGTGCACTGTTTAATCCCACTGGGATTGGCCCCAGGGAGATAGTTCCTTGACCTGTATTTCAGTGTCTTCCAAAGGACTACCCTGTTCCCTTTAAACAGAGAAGACTAGTCTTGACATTTTACTTTGTAAGTATCCTGCAGCTTTTAAATTACTGCAAGCCCATTTGAGCACAGTACTGTCTGATTTATAGTGCTGTAGATCTTTCTTTAACTGAGTGTGGTATTTATACCGATAAATCAACGAGGGAGAATTATGCCAAGCTTTCTCAAGCATTCTGGGAAAATGCCTGCTTTGGTCAGTTGCTCTCTTCATTGGCCACTGGCACAAATAGTTTCTTGGACACTGAAAGAAATGGAGATGTGCTTGCCATTTTCTGAAGCTGTGATGTAGATTCCAAGCATACTTCTTTGATATCTCCAAGTCTTAGAGTTAGCTTTTGAAAGCAATGATTTTTGCACATCACTATAAACATTTGTCCAGCAATGGAAAATGGGAAGTTAATCAAATTGTAAAGATTTCAAAATGTCATGCAAATACTTGGCATAGATACAAGTTGGCAGATTGCACTGGAAGACTATTTCAATTTTTTTTAAAAATATATATATACATGTACATATACAAACATCCATTTTTTTTAAAAAAAATGGATTATGTTTGTATATGTACGTGTATATTTTTTCCTTATTTTTTTGTTTTTGCTAGATTTATTCTCCAATTGCATTGGTTCTAGTTCTCTTTTAAGCCCATTAAAATAGAATGTGGATGGTTCTATAAGGCAAGCAGTCACTGACACTGCAGTGTGCTTTATTTGGAGATTCTGTTCTGTTGTTTCACTGATACAGTTTAAACATTATTGTACTTTTAATAAATCCTGCCCACAGAAAAGAATTAGAGTAGCCCACATTTGCCAACAAATTACTCATTGTAGTTTTTATAATGCTATTTATTGCTTAAGCCCATTTTGCCATCTCTGGAAAAATAAAAACGATGGCTGATTTACTACCTTTTAATAAATGAAGTTTGATTAAAGATAGTGTAGGTCAATGGGAAATAACATGTTTATTGGGCATCCAACAGTTTAGATAAAGACTGCCTTCTGTTAACAATCTCCAGCCAGCAGGCTATGTTGGCTGGGAATTATGGGAGTGAAAATCAATTACTGTATATCTGGAAAGCACCAACTTAAGTGAAGACAGCTACTTATGTTAAAGTTCCAATAACACACTCAAAATACTAACATGGTTGTCATATTTGTCGACAAGCCAATAAACATAAGAGCTTTTTAAAAGTATTTTTTAGTTACACTTCAATTTTATATATTATTTGCTATGGCCAGTGTGTTACTCTTTATTTCAAATGTTTCTGAACAATTTACATCAAGCAACAATGATGCTAAAGCAAAAATAGTATTCCTAGCTGTGCCATCTAACAGGTCAATTAATCTACAGTATCTCCAAATTCTTTCCCAAGCAAATTTCTTTGTGCCTGGAGGTGGTCCAGATATTAGGGGGGAACCTGTTCTAAAGTACTGGAGGTGGTCATTTAGAAAATTCAGTTAGGGAGTTCTTGATGATGATGATGATCTCTCGAAGGGGTCCTTAACAAGCCATCTTTTCCAACTTTTACTTGAAGGTGACAATGTAAAATGGCAATTCTCACAAAACTGAAAATCTAAGTAGTGAATTAGATTCATTCTGATCTGTAACTGATCAGTTTCCTTTTCATGCTGCTTTCCCCTGTAGTTAATAGATGGAGAAACAGTGATCTGCCCAAAGGAGCTGTTTATATGGACAGGAATTGCAGCTAGCTAGCATTTTCCTGTGCTGAATATTGTGTTAATGTATTGCACAAACTCAACAAGCAACCTATGAGTTAAATGGGAGGGCCAACAACACACATAGGATAGCTCTTCCTGTTGCTTTTAAGGATTCTGGTTGTGTTCAGATATTGTTTTGAGCTCTGGCTTGTTTAGTCGCATGTTATGTGAAGCCAGCCTTTGCAGTTTCGAGGCCTGGTTTATTGTCTGGCCTTGTAGATGAACCTGTCCATCATGACTTATTCGGCAAAAATAGCTAAAACATAGCTTAACACAGTTCAAACCTCTAACAGGGCCTCTGAGTATTGGCGGCATGCAGTGGTGGGATTCAAATATGTGAACAACCGGTTCTCTGTGTGGATGCCGCTTCCGGAAGTCCATTCTGGGCCTGGGCAACAAAAAATTAGCTACCGGTTCTGCCAAACTGGTGCGAACTGGCTGAATCCCACCACTGGCTGCATGGGAACATACTGGACAGGATTAGTACCCTTTATGGCCAGAGACCAGGGACTAGTTCCATCTTTTGTCCCCACCAACAGCCAGACAGTGAAAATATCTTAAAACTATTTTCAACAGGGCAACCCTTTTCTAGGGCTTGGCAGATCAATATATCACAGTGTGGAGTATTCTTGTTCAAGATGCCAGCAGGTATGTCCTTATACGAAATACTCCATACTGTTCCTCCCATTTTTCATCTCCCCATTTCCTTTTTCTCTTGCGGTCTTTATTCTCCCATCATCGGGATCAACAAGCCCATTGATAGACTGTGCACCCCCTTCCCCACTTCAAACCAACACAACTTACTTGAAAAATAAAATTTGACTCTGGGGAGGGGAAGGGAGGGTGTAAACTGCTGTGCATTTCAAGGTATTATAGCTATTATGGCATGCAATTTAGGAAAATATTTCTAGTAGCACTTTGATATAATTTAAGTACTATCGACAAGTAAATTTTAAAGAATGACCTTTTATTTGAGGATAATGAATTAAAAGTGCTGCCTTTCTAAGGCGCCTTCTTCTAACACTGGCATTTAATGAGCAGCAATCAAGCAAATGCCTGAGAGGGGGGTGGGTGTAATTATACGCCTTCCAATTGGTTAAAATGGGAAATTACCCAAAGGGTAGAAAATAACATATGTGATTTTTCCCTCCCCTCTCCAAGTCCTGTAATTTTTTTTTTTTAAACAGAACTTGGTATTTATATTCTATTTGCCTTACAGCAAAAGGAATAGCAATAATGAAAGGTGGCAGAGTACTTTATTACTCCACCATACAACTTGAAAAAGGAAATATTGTGAAGGGGATTGGAGGAGAACCGAAAAAATAAGAAAGATATATTTAAATGCTTAGAAGCAGGCTGATGGGGAGTCATAAAGGATGAAGGCAGCCGTAACATTTTAAGGGCACAGTTGAAATACTTTGATAGCTCTCTTGTTTTCTGTCGCAATGCAAACAGTTTCTTGAGCTCAAAGGTGACATTAAAAGCGGGAGGGGGAAATTCTGCAACTTTTAGCATCGTTTCACTTTGGATGGGATCTTGTCTGATAACCCTTTATAGGTAACCACCATGATGCCCCTTAACTGTCTAGCAATTTTGACATCATTGGCCCACCTTTCCCAAAACCCTGAAGCTCTTAAAAGGTTAAAAAAAAAAGATTATATTGAATTGTCAGTTTTTAAAAAGACCACAGGTTGACTAATGCAATGAAAGAAGTAAGACTGACAGTGGCTCTTCTTTAAAAATGCTTTTACTCCCTATTGCAGGTAAGAAAAAGAGGCTTGGAGCGATGCTGGTCAGAGGGACAATCAAATGATTGTGGGAAGAAGCCTCTTGCTTCTCTCTTCATCCAAGGATGGTCCTCTGCAGCCATCCAACAAGGTGGCTACTTGAAACCACACAGAGCTCCATGTGTCCTACTGGCTTGGGTGAAATTAAATATTAGCTATCACTTTCTTCTCATTCCCAACGGTGCTTTTCAAAAGCAACTGGACATTGCTTTTTCCTTGAAAATGTTTCGCTTCTCATCCATGAAGCTTCTTCAGTTCTGGCTGAATGGTGGGGAATGGAAGGATTTATAACCTTAGCAGTCATCTGGTTATCAGCAGTCTGAAGGTTGGTTGTTAGAGAGCTAACAACCGACCTTCAGAGAGCTAATGGCCAGATGATTGCAAAGAATATAGATCCTTTCTTTGGGACAACCATGACCTGGAGGATTGAGAATCTCCATATCACTGAGTTCTTCTCATACCACCAGCCAGGGATTGAATGTGATGACAAATGGTTGAAGCCTCTGTTCCCTATAGTTGCCTCTGTTGCCTATCTTTTTGTCAAATGGAGTGTGAGATTGCTAACAACAGCAGAAGTAGGCCTAAGGAAAAAGGCTGCAGCGCATAGAAAATATATTGGTGCCTCCTTGGATTTTTCAATTTAATAATAATAATAATAATAAAGTTGGAAGGGACCTTGGAGGTCATCTAGTTCAACCCCTGCTCAGGCAGGAAACCCTTTACCATTTCAGACAAATGGCTGTCCAGTCTCTTCTTAAAAACTTCCAGTGTTGGAGCATTCACAGCTTCTGGAGGCAGGTTGTTCCACTGATTAATTGTTCTAACTGTCAGGAAGTTTCTCCTTAGTTCTAGGTTGCTTCTCTCCTTGGTTAGTTTCCATCCGTTGCTTCTTGTCCTGCCTTCCGGCGCATTGGAGAATAGCTTGACTCCCTCTTCTTTGTGGCAGCCCCTGAGATATTGGAACACGGCTATCATGTCACCCCTCGTCCTTCTCTTCATTAAACGAGACATGCCCAATTCCAGCTTTTGCTAATTAATAAATCAGAATGGTGATATACTTAGTATTAAAAAGTCAGATCAGCAATGTATGGCCACAGTGCATGGCTTCTGATGGACTCTTAATCAGGAAGTATCAGTAGAAGTGGAAGATGGGCCCCCATGACCACTCTTTCTCTTCTTTTGATTTCTTTGATATTTTCTCTCTTTTTTTAAGAAACGAGAAGCAGGAAGATGGTAATAGACAACACAATTACAGGTAGTCCTCAACTTACAGCCATTTGTTTAGAAGCTTTTCAAAGTTACAACAGCGCTAAGTAAATGACTTGCAACAAGTTCTTTCCTCTATGACAGTTGCAGGATCCCCACAATCAGATGATCAAAATTCAGGCAACCGGCTTGTATTTATGGCGTCGCAGTGTCCCAGGTCATGTGATTGCCATGTGTGACATTTCCAGCCAACTTCCAACAAGCATAGTCAATGGGGGAAGCCGGACTCACTGAACAACAGCATCATGGTTTGCTTAATGACCACATGATTTGGCTAACAACTGTGGCAAAAATGTTGTAAAATCAGGTGCAACTCACTTAACAACTGCCGTGGTTGTCATGGTTGTCCCAAAGCTGCTTTTTCAGGAGGCAACTGGACTTTCTTGTTTTTCTTTTTCTTTGAAGGCATTTCGCTTCTCATCCAAGAAACTTCTTCAACTTCTTCAGCTCCCCACCATCCAGTCAGAGCTGAAGAATTTTCTTGGATGAGAAGCAAAGCCTCTTCAAAGAAAAAGAAAAACAAGAAAGTCCAGTTGCCTCCTGAAAAAGCACCTTTGGGACAATTTTCTCTCTACCAATCTCCACCCAGTCCTGTTCTTGCACCAAATGGAACATGACCTCTTGTGCTTCTATTCATCAAGGAGAGAGTCTCAAAGTTGCTTTCTCAAATGGCAACTGGACTGTTTTTTCTTGACGAAGAAGACAATGTTTTGCTTCTCATCAAAGAAGCTTCATCGGTTCCAATGAACTGATGAAGCTTCTTGGGTGAGAAGTGAAATGTCTTCTTCTTCCACAAGAAAAAAACAGCCCAGTTGTTGTTTGAAAAAGCACCTTGGAGACAGCGATGATCTGGATGACCAAGAATCTCCACGGACATTAAGGATAGAGATATAGAGGTTGAGGGCCCAATAATCTTCAAAAATGGTTACTAAGTTATAATTATTAATGTGTCAGACAAAACTATGAAATACAAATAAAGGGAACAGCTCTATTAAATTTTAATTAAATTTGCATTTAAAATGCGACCAAATTAATATGACTGCTAGGCTTTGAGAAGCATGCAGAGACACAAAGGTAGCATCTATCTGTATCTCTTTAAAGCAGCCATATCTTTTCCTGGAATCATGCTCAATTATATGAAAAGACAGCTGTTTTAAAGAGTAACAACAGCACTAGTTCACATTTTTCTGCTGTGAAGCAAATCTGATTTGGAATCAGATCTGAAGTACTGCGAAGGTCTAAAATTTGTTTGTTTTCCTGATCACATACATTTTATTCTGAGCGTGATACCGGCATGTCACTTAAAGACCAAATATGATCTTCATACTATAAAAAGGTGCACATTCCTTACTTTAAGGTTAATAATGTGGGGTGTAGGATTTCTACTGATACCATGTCTGAGAAGACAAGGGTTAAATTTTCTCCTTCCACTGTAGTCCTTAAAAATTATCCCTGTTATATACAAATATATATATTTACCATGAAGTGTACAAAATACATTTTGATTTTAGTACATATAAGAAGAATCAAATGTATAAGCTTAGAACGAGGCAGATAGCAGCAATAATAATTACTATTTCAGAGAAGGGCTAAATCCTGGCTTTGTCGTTGAACCCTAAACACTATTCAATGTGTCCAATAATATTTTAAGACCAGACAGCACATTTGGCTATTCAGATGAAAGCCTTTTTGGGGGACAGGGGAGGTAACGTTCATTTGACTGTAAACAATTCATTAAAATAACTTGCTAAATCTCACACTAGTGGATTTTTGAAAGTTGCTCAATCTACCTCCTTATCCATCCAAAGTCAATTTGAGTATGAATATGATGCATTGTGACCATAATGGCAAACAGCTTCTCCAAAGAGACATTTATTCTGCTGGCATGGATTCCAACTAGACAGCAATGATGCATTACAAATATATAATTATTTGCACTAATATTTGAGCAGGTGGAATGGATTAGTCCACTGTCAACAGTACTGTGCTGATAACATGTATTTTTCTGTATTAATATGTACTATGCAACATGTATTAAAATTGTCAATAATTCATTTCCAGAGTTAGCTGTATTTATATTGCACTGTTCTGTTGTAGCTGGAAATGCAATGATGGGATGTGGAGAGAGAAAAGAAAAATATGGAACTAATATTAACTTTTAAAAATATTTGAAGTTTTTCTGTAGGAGTAGAATTGGAAAAAAATGTGCTAACAATGAGTTTCTGTTTTGCTTTTTTGACACTAATGTAGGAGAAAACTGTTATTTAAAAATGGGATGGACTCACTAAAGCGTTATTTGTTGGGTTATCAAGCACCAAGAGCTGTATGCAACTTACATCTCAACTTTCTAGCATTGTGTGCAGTCTTTGGCCTAATTTCAAAGTCCTTTGGGGCTTTGGCCCCCAAGGAATAATAGCAATCCAAGGTAAATAAAGAAATGGTGAGGGTGTTCAATCTTCAATATCTTCAATCAGAATAGAGCTGGAATAGATCTTGGAGGTCTTCTAGTCCAACCTCTATGCCATTTCAGAAAGAGTCCAGTCCCTTCTTAAAAGCCTCCAGTGATGAAACACCCACAACTTCTGAAGTAAAGCTGTTCCACTCGTTAATTGTCCTCACTGTTAGGAAGTTCCTGACCACTATGAACGAGCTTAAGTCTAAACCACTTATATCTAAAAATAATGAAGGAGATAGTGATTGTCATCTTGAAGTCCCTTCCTGTGATATTTTAGATATCACAGAGATTAGGCATTAAGCGAGAGGATAGTTGAACAGCAAATGTTGTTCCAGTTTTCAAAATAGACAGTGGACGGGAGAGGGAAGAAGATATGTATAATTAAGCTAAGTCAATTTGACACAGATACTGAGCAAAATTCTGGAACATATGATTAAGCAACTGGACTCTCAACATTTAGAGAAAGGCTACATTGCTTGGCGGGAGCATGTATAGGTATATCAAAAATAATTCATGCCAAACAAAAACCAGGATCCTTTTTTGATATACACAACAGTAACTACCATAGTTTAGTTGACCCAGAAATGTAGTAGACACAGTGTACCTTGACTTCATCAAAGCTTTGGAGAAAATCTCCCATGAAATCCAAGCATAGAAGATGGCAAAATATAGTCATGATTCCATTAGAAGGATAGAGTAGATTGAACAATCATACCCAGTGAGAGTATGTCAATGGCTTCACATCAAAATAAATGACCTTCACGAGGGATTAAAAATGCAATTATCAGATTTATGGATGGCACAGAGCTGGGGGGTGGGGTGGGTGGGAGGCAAGCACATTTTAGAGAACAGTATCTGGATTCAAGAGGATCTTGGCAAGCTGGAAAATAGGCAGAAATCAATGTGATGAATTTCAACAAATATAAAACACTACATTTTGAGTGGGGAAAGTTTAAAAGACACAAATACAGGTAGTCCTCATCATACAACTGTAATGGAACCTGCTCATTACAGTCGCATGTTGTAACAGTTGTAAAATGGGTTGGTCATGTGACTGAACTGAATTTATGACCTTTTTTGCATAAAGCAACCGTGGTGGTTGTTAAGTGAATGCGGCTGTCATTAAATGAACCAATAGTTCATTATGGGTGTGGTTTTGCTGGAAGCTGCCTTAAAGCGTGGCCATGTGACTACAAGGCACTGCAAACGGTTGTGCATGTGCGGCTGTGCTGTTGAGTGCCTGAAATTTGGTCACTTGACCATGGAGGGAGCCTGGCTGTCAGATTTTGAATCCGGTTGTCTGAATTGTAAGTCCCCTGTTTTGATTGTAACTTGAGGATTGCCTATATAGAATGTGGAGACAATTTGGCAGCAACACCTGTGTAAAGATCTGGCTGAGTTGGTACATCACAATGAGTTAAACCAGTGGTTCTTAACCTGGGCGATATCGTCCCCCAGGGGGCGATTTTGTTTTTCAGGGGGGCAATGGAACAAAAAAGGGCGACGCGGGGGTGAAGAAATGAAAAGGGGGCAATATGGGGGCGATGGAGCGAGAAGTTTTGGGGACACTTTTGAGACTTTTTCGTACAGTGAATTGCTGTATATCTGTCGTACAAAAACATCAGATCGCTCGCTATTAGTGGATTGAATTGTGTTTTCAAATGTTCCTCCAGCTGGCTTCAGTACAGAACGCCGTACATATGTGAATACACATCGCTTATCTTCATGCGCGTTGCGCAGCAGCCTCTACCCATACAGTGGCGCGCCATTGGCCAGAATGGGCAGTGATGGAGGGGGGAACGCTTCTTTCAAAACATCGCATGCTGAGTGGCTGTCCCCTGTGACATTATATTTTCTTTGTGTCTTTTTAATCCTTTTTACAGTGTGCGTGACTATATATACTTTCCTCGAATCTTAATTTAGTTTCAGAGTTCTCGTCTTGAAATTCTCAGTTTTTCTTTTCGGGCATTTCACTTTCTTGCAATTGAATTTTGTTTTCAGTGGTCATTACATTTAAGTGTCTTGAATAAATAAGATAATAATGAAATACATGTATCACGAAGTTTGGGAATAAAGTGACGGGTGGCACCAAAACTTTTCACACAGTTGAGATATGGGGAAAAGACTGGAAATAAATTATTTGCATCGATATGTCCTGATGACAATTTTAAAGAAAACAAAAAAAGTGTTTGCATAAATTGAACAATTATTTCCTATGTTGTGATTGAGAGGTTATGTTGGGGGAGGGGGGCGATGACAACTTCCTCATTGGCTCAAGGGGGCGATTCGTTCAAAAAGGTTAAGAACCACTGAGTTAAACCACTGTTTCTCAAGCCTGGCATTTTTAAGATGTACGGTCTGCAACTCTCAGAAACCTCCAGTCAGTATCATCTGGAACATCTAGATGATCTCTAAGGCCACTTAACCCTTCTGTTCTATCATTTTATTTCTCATTGGTGTGTTTTCTTCAGGCACAATGTTAAACAAGATTACTAATGAACACTAATCTTCACAAAAACCTTTCCTTCACAATAAGAAAATCATGCTTATTTCTAAAGGAAATGTATTTAAGAGAAGAATCAAAATCCATTTTATTCCTGTCAGCTTGACAATGATTAGAGTAAAACACCACATCAGAAATGTAAAAAAACATGGTGATGAAGCATGTGAAGATCAGGACTGCCTGTGTGTTACCCTTGGCCAGCTAAAAATGGGCTTTGGTACAGCCATTAAGTTTGGAGTCTTCCACAGAAGTGGAGCACTTACATCCTTTGATTGTGGCTGCTCTACTGACTTTTTTCACCCCTTTTTAGTCTGTTTTTCAAGGGGTAGATAGAGATAAGCAACTTTCAGACAACTGCTCTCCCTTGTGATAGTTCATTGTGAAGGCCACATTGGACAGCCCTGCAAAGATAAAATATAACAGATAGACTCTCTAGAAAAGATCTGAACACGGCTGCCGATGATGGGGCCAAGAAGCCATTTTGATTTTCTATAAAACTCAAAACAACTCTATATCAGAAGCAGTCTGGGAAATCAAAATAGCAGCTGAAAACTAAAACTTAGTGTAGCAATGTAGGCCATATAGAAAGCCCATTCAACACAGAGGCAAACTTAACCCCAAAGTCCTTGGCGATCTCCTGAGTGTAAAATATGTTTAAAAGCCAAAGTTTAAGCTGCTGCTCCAAAAACAAAGCAGCTATCTTTTCTAGAGACAAATACTGGAAGCCATTGTTCCCTTTGGCAGTTCAGACTTGTTACCGTATTTTTCCGTCTATAAGACGCACCCTTGTATAAGATGCTCTGACATGCGAGTTTCTCCGCGCCGATCAGCTGTTCGGCGCTCCGCTGAGCCGGCAAATCCGGAAGTTCAGCCGGCCGACGATCTTGCCCCCTGCCCCCACCCGTTAGTGGCAAGCCCACCTGATTTTTGAACAGGGTGTTTGCAGGAAAAAATAGTGTCTTATACACAGAAAAATACGGTATATGTGGTGGACAACAACAGCTAAATGGGCAGCCCAGAAGTCTGTTTCCCACAAATACCATAGGCTTACAAAGCAGGTGGATGAAAAACATTTTGAAGAGCAAATGCCTACTGTGAATAAACACTTAGCCATAGCAATAGCTTCAGGAAAAGACAGAGAATCAGAATAAGGTGCAATTTTATTCTGCTTTTTTTCCCTACTCAGGAAATTTGAATCCCATTATAATCAAAATCATCATGAATGTTTTGTACGGAGACTTTCTATTATTATGGCCAGAAACTAAGCCCTCTTGCTCTATGTTTTCCATCTTTGCCTCCTGCAATCATTTGTTGACATAAATGACTTATTTCCAGACAGAATGCTGTATTTCTATTGTTAGGCAAAATGGTCCTCTTAGGAGGGCAACAGAGCCCCAAGAAGCTCCATTGTTAAGAGATGGAATGTTGAAGTCACCAGCTGATAAGATGGAAAGTTGAGTTTTCTCTAGGTTGCATTTCCCTTATAACAGCTGCCCTTGGGCTGGGCTGTGAGCTGGTGGGGAGGCTTCTGTTCTTTGGCCTAGATAGAATTGCAGGGGAATTTTTCTCGGCAGGGAGTTCAATCTGAGTCTGATGGGATTAAACGAAGAGAAGAACTGGTTTTGAACTTGGTCATATCCAAAAGATGAGGGAGAGTGAGGAAGGGGTACAGTTTCCAGTCTGTTTATTAGAGTTCCCCCCCCCACACACACTAGAGTATGTTCTCTTCAGGTCTTTCTCCAAGGAGTGAAGGTTGGCATGGCTGATGACAAGGTTGGGATGGAGAGTTGGAGTTTCCCTACCTCTCTCCCCTAATGGGGAGAGCCCAAGGGCCCAATGCACCAATGAGGCTCATTCTATTCTTGAATGCACACAGCTAAACTTCATCATGACATCAACACACATTTGAAAGACAATGGGAACATCACAGGTGAACTACGAACATGTTTGTTGTTAATCATTCAAGGCTCCATGTGCAGAAGCCTTTACAAATCCTTTTTAGAAGAAGAATATTGGACATCTTGCCAAGTTGAGATGGCAGGGATGGCAGGGCTACAAAGCAGAAGGAGTTTGGAGTTGTGTCATGTGACTGAAAGCTACTATTTCAATGTCTTATGAACTTGCAAAGTTGTGCTACAACTAGTGCTTCTCTGCTGCTTTAAAGCAGGAGAGGGCACAGTAGGCACCCACAATAAAAAGATGCTGCCCTGGAACTCTGGCATTAAATACTGCATTTACCTCTTACCTTTCTTTTTCACAATAAATGTTAGTTATTTAAGTCAATAGATGATAGTTATTTAAAGAGGGGCGTAGTATTGCAACAAATAATTGACCATAGATAGGGAGCACATCAGACATTAACAGGGTAGTCCTAAGCTTTAACATCCATTTCCTTGAGCTTTTTCAACTGAACAGTCAATTCACTTATACAGGGATACTTTCAAAATGGGGTTTATCATAATAATTAATAGTAATCATTCAAAGTAAATATTCTTTAATAGGGTGATGAAGTGGAATATGTGGCGAACTAAGGCTCTAACCCTGAAAACTGTCACAGCCATCATCACCATCCAGCAACTATTTCCAGGAAAGAAGAAAAAGTAATTTTGCCCTCTCTACACTTTGTAGAACTCAAGCAAGGAGAGAATTAAAACTGTTAAGCTGAGCAATGTGGCAATAAAGAAAAACTAATTAAAATTTCATTAAAAAAAATAAGACCAAACACCTTTGCAGACATATTTCTGGGTGCTGGGGGTATACAAAAGAATGAGAAAACACAGGCTGTTCTAGGTATGCAAAAAATGTTTTTTTTCTCTCCCATATATATTGACAGCCAGAGGGGGGTTATTATTGAGAATATGGGCAAAGCTGCTGCCAAGGTTCTGCTAGTACTCGTGTTTAAAAAGAAACTATGGAAACCACGAGTAGGAATATTAATTAAGTCCAAATTTGGAATTTCTTTGCCAGGAGTGGCTGTATGAATTCCATGAAGCAACCTGTTGAGCCTGCCATTCATGAGGGCGTTAGCAATTTAATGAAGTGCCAAACTGTTCCCCCTCCCAATAAATTAACATCTTGTTGCAATAAGCAGATTAAAAGGTTAGGTGTAGATAAGGTACATTTTATGCCCTTTTCCCACCCTATCCCTCTGCTTCTTAAAAAAATATTACCCCCTTTTCTAAGGGCGGCTGTCCCCACCACCTCCACCTCAGCTAATAGCAATAGCACTTAGACTTATATATCGCTTCACAGTGCTTTACAGTCCTCTCTAAGCGGTTTATAGAGTCAGCATATTGCCCTAAACCATCTGGATTCTTATTTTACCGACCTCAGAAGGATGGAAGGCTGAGTCAACCTTGAGCCGGTGACAATCGGCAGAATTAGCCTGCAATACTGCATTCTAACCACTGTGCCACTATGGCTCATTTTGGGTATGGGGGGGGGGCTTTTGTTTAAAGCTGGACAAGATGAGAGGTGGAAAACAGTTAGTACAAAGAGCACAAGCCTTGTCCTTGCACTCCAGTGGTCTAATAAGATTTTCCCCCAACCAAGATGCTGTATTAAATTCGGGATAGGAATGATGCCACTACTTCAAAGGCAGGCTCTCAAGCGGAAAGTTTTCCTTGCCTTAGATTTTGCTGGAGAAGCATTTTGTTGGAGGGTAAAAGGGTAAAGAAGTAAGATAATATTTCCATGGATTTTGTCCTAGACGTCTTGCCTGTATGTTCCTTAGACAAGATGAGTTATTAATATTCAATACAGCATCTCAGGGCCATTGTAGGTGACCACCTATGTCTGGCCAAAAGAGATGTGCATTACAATCAAGCAGGACCAAAAAAGACACAGGTGGAATGCAATTTAAATAAGTTAATTTCTGTAATTCTAATAGAAAATTAATAGAATTTCATCATGGGGAAATATCCTTACAGGCACTAGACCAGGGGTCTTCAAACTTGGCCCTTTTATGACTTGTGGACTTCAACTCCCAGAATTCCTCAGCAAGGCACACTGGCTGAGGAATTCTGAGAGTTGAAGTCCACAAGTCATAAAAGGGCCAAGTTTGAAGACCCCTGCACTAAACTGTTAACGTGTACTAATGGCAATTGCCCCATTTTATTCTCAAAATAACCATCAGAGAAGACAAGTCTATGTTATTTTCCTCTCTATCTCGTGTTTCCAGCCATTGATAAAATAAGTTCCATGTTTGAAAGTATTCTGTGTCTTCTTTTTCTTTTTCTTTGATTCTCAATGTACGTCTATCCATTTCAGCACAGTCCAGTATTTTCTTGCTTATCGCTTCATCCAATGGTGTTATCTCTCTTATGTCTAGTAAATGCTGGAAATGTAATCAAAATCCTGGTACATATTATCACCTGTGTTAAAGCAAAAAAAAAATTGGACAAAAATACATACTTGGTTAGAAAAAATGTTAGGGAAACACGTAGATTTTAAACCTGAACTTTTTTTTAATTAGGTATAATTCCAGAAAAATGTGATAAACAAAATGTATATTTAACATTACATGTATTAACAGCACCGAGGATTGTATTTGCTCAGCACTGGAAATATGTTATTTTCCTTTAGTGCACATATGGGATGTGTTTGAGAATCCAGAAGTCATTGGCTTGCCCTTAAATGTCTAGGAATTTCACGGTTTCGAAAGACTCCGATGGGAGCCTTTCTGATTTATTGGTAAGTTTACAGGTCGTGCCTATTAACAGTTCATAATACTAAAACTAATCTTTTTAAATGGTGCGTGGATGCTTCATTTGCTATTGCCAGTTCCTGTCAACTGGCATTCACTTCTGAAGATGTACTGAAACCGAAAAATGGTCGAAGCAAGAAAACCTGTCCCCAAACCTTTGACAGGTGTCAGTTCCTTCTAGGCCCCAGGATGAGGCTAATGAAAAACAGCTACTTTGCTTTGGAGATGGGTGTATGTTTGCTATGACTAGGAAACCGACATAGCCTTGGGGGTCAGTTCAGTGGGAAATGGGGCAATTTAAAGGGGAAGTTCACTCAGACTTTCATACAAGGGAATCTCCTTCTGCATTTCTTGTTAGGCTGAAAAGGAACTGTGTGGAGACCGACGGCTTGCATTAACTTACCTTGGCAGAAGGGAGGCAGCCTTGACTCAAACAAGGCTATTTCTGGGCTATAATCCAAATGCTCAGTAGGCAGAAGGAAGTGCTCCCTTTTGGGGTTTTTTTTAAAAACTATATCCCTTAATCCTGGGCAATGATTGACAATCAAGATTTATAGCACGAGGTCCCCCTCTCTAATCCTGCAAGTTGGATGTCATATGCATCTCTAGTGCGCCTTTATTCAGTTCCAGCTAAATGGAAGCTGGTACAATTGATGTTATGTTGCTGAGATGCTTTCCGGACTGGGAGTCTATTTACAGATTAGTACATATACAAAGTATTCATTGTCAGGGCCATTAAGGAAAAAAAAAACATAACAAACGGATGGAATGTAATTTAAAGGCTACCCAAAAAGGTATTGAGGATTAAAATATTCCTTGATCACTAGGAAGAAATCCAGTTGGGCCAGGGAGGAAAAACTCACTGTTTGCAAATTTAAATCACAAGAAGATAAAGATGTAGAATGATTAAATTAATCTCTCTATGAGGACAACAACAGCAACCACCACAAAAACCCCACACACCTTTGCCATCTGTCTATATGGTTTCAGTTTGCTTGATTTATAAAAATAGTGCAGCAACTATATTGAAGCTGAAATAGAAAAGATATCAAATTGGGAAAAGAGAAGAGGTTGAATTATGGAGATATGTACCTGCATACACATATATTACAGGTCAAAATAAACCTGCTTATCCAACATGTTCAGAAGCTTTTAAAGATCTGTTTAGTACTGAGGCCACCCCAGGTCCTGCTGTGCTGTTTTATCATTATGGTAGTGGGTGTTCCTGGGAGGGATGAACAAAGAACACTAGGGGAATAAGCCAAGAATAATCCCAGCAATGTCACCCAAGGTGTGAATGTCATCTCAGCTGCCCAGCTAAAGCAAGCAGGAACCTACGTTGTGCAGCACTAACATAGGAAGATGCTGGAGGTAGATGATCATTTTAGTGATAATGGCAAAGGGATGAATTCATACTGTGCAGGAGAAGACAGTGGTAAACTACTGTATTTTACCAAGAAAATCACATGGATAGAAAATATAAAATGATTGACGAGATAGTGCTGGTTGATGGGCACCTCAGGTCAGATGGCACTCAACATAGTATTGAGAAAGAGTAGAATAGAGTAGAGTAGAGTAGAGTAGAGTAGAGTAGAGTAGAGTAGAGTAGAATAGAATAGAATAGAATAGAATAGAATAGAATAGAATAGAATAGAATAGAATAGAATAGAATAGAATAGAGCTGGAAGGGACCTTGGAGGTCTTCTAGTCCAGCCACCTGCTCAAGCAGGAGAACCTATACCATCTCAGACAGGTGATGTCTAGTCTCTTTTTAAAAGTCTCCAGTGATGGAGCGCCCAAGATTTCTGGAGGCAAGCTGTTCCACTGGTTAATTGTCCTCACTGTTAGGAAGTTTCTCCTTAATTCCAGGTTGCTTCTCTCTTTGATCAGTTTCCAACTATTGTTTCTCGTCCTGCCCTCTGGTGCTCTGGTGAACAACGTGACCCCCTCTTCCTTGTGGCAGCCCCTCAGATACTGGAATACTGCTATCATGTCTCCCCTGTTTCTTCTTTTCTTTAGACTAGCCAAATCCAGGTCCTGCAGCCGTTCTTTGTATGTTTTAGTCTCCAGACCTTTGATCATCTTAGTTGCTCTTTTTCCAAACTCTCAACATCTTTTTTGTGATATGGTGACCAAAATTGGCTGCAGTATTCCAGGTATGGTCTTACTAGGGTTTTATAAAGTGGTACTAATACTTCACGTGATCTTGATTCTATGCCTCTGTGTATACAACCCATGATTGTATTAGCTTTTTTGGTTGCTGCTGCACACTGCTGGCTCATAGTCAAGTGATCGTCCACTAGGACTCCAAGGTCCCTCTCACAGTTACTGTTTTTAAGCCAGGTCTTGCCCAATCTGTACTTGTACCTGTAAAACTTTGCTTTTCTCCACATTGAAACTCATTTTGTTGGATAGGGCCCATTGTTCAAGTTTGTCTAGATCTTTTTGGATCCTGAGTTTGTCTTCTGGGGTGTTGGCTATTCCTTCAGTTTGGTGTCATCTGCAAATTTGATGAGTTCCCCTTCAATTCCCTCATTTAAGTCATTTATGAAGATATTGAAGAGTACTGGGCCTAAGACGGAACATTGTGGTTCCCCACTGCTTACTTCTCTCCATGTGGATGAAGTGCCATTGAGGACTACTCATTGAGTACGGTTTGCCAGCCAGCTACAGATCCATCTGGTGGTGATGTTATCTATCCCACCTTTTTCTAGCTTACCAAGGAGCAGGTTGTAGTCTACTTTGTCAAATGCCTTACTGAAATCTAAGTATACTATGTCCACAGCATTTCGCTGATCTACTAGTTTAGTCACTTTATCAAAGAATAAAATAAGATTGGTTTGGCATGATCTGTTTTGACAAACCCGTGCTAGCTACTGGTTATGACTTTGTTTGCTTCTAGTTGTTCGCAGATCTGTTTTTTGATTATCTTTTCTAGGATCTTCCTAGGTATTGATGTTAAACTGATTGGTCTGTAGTTTCCTGGGTCTGTTTCCCCCCCTTTCTTGAAGATGGGAACCACATCAGCCCTTTTCCAATCCTCAGGTACTTTCCCAATGCTCCAGGATTTTTGAAAGATGTGGTGCAATGATCTTTTGAAGTTCTAATGGTATGTATGATATGGCTTCATTAAAATCTTTGGGATATCTAGTTGGTGGTGTTCCTAGTTACTATTATTAAGTGAATTGCCATAGGTTGTTAAATGAGGACCTCATATGATGAGGAGAATGGACAAGTTTTATATCAATTTGAAATTGATAGAAGATGCAAATAGGATGTGCTGCTAATGATTGGAGACTGGAATGTTGAAGTTGAAAATATTAAGAAGAAATATTTACTTGGATCATATGGCTTATGAAGCTGAAATGAAGGAAGAGAGTGGTTTATATGTTTCTGCCAATCTAATTATTTCTTCATTGCTAACATTGTCTTTGATCAACCAAAATGATGGCTGTATACATGGACATCATCAGATGGAATACATAGAAATCAAATTCCATACATTATTGCTCAAAGAAGGTGGAAGAGCTCAATTATAACATCAAAAGACGTGGCCAAGTGGAGCATATCATGACTTGTTAGAATTTATTGCTTCATGGGGATCAATGCCTACTAGACTCGATGGTAGGTTGAAGGTTTCTGAAGAACATCTGTTAAGAGAGTAGTGAGTTTCCTTGTGCAGTTGCTTAGCTACAGTGAGAACAGACTGCTGGATTAGATGGATTAAGTATCTGATCTATCAGGCCATTGCCTGTGTTCTTATGTTGCCATTCCAAGAATTTCTGTAGCCTTCCAACTTGGTACTGATTGGAATGCTGATCTTATTTCATCTTCTAGTACTAGAGATTCTAGTAAATAGGGAACAGCTTCTAAAGCATGATAACATTTTTTTGATAAAGGAATGCAAGAACAGTTAAGAGAAAGTAAATGATATTTGGTACAGTATATGAAGTTACACAAGGATACACTGGAAGGCTTTCAAGATTCTTTTATTATGTTCTACATCAGTAATGTAGCATTCCGAAATCCTTGCTCTGTTTCCTGACTTGGTCTACCTCAAATGACTTGGATGTTGACATCTCTACTGTGCAGAATTTTACTGTAGCCCTTCCATCTTTGCTTGATTCTCTTTAAATCAGTTATTATCTGTCCAGTAGCATCCAATTGGAAGTTGGATCCTACTGAGTCCAAAGATTTTTCGGGGGGAGGGAGATTTTTCTTCTTCTTTTGTCCATCTTTGATATCTTGATAGATGTCATTATAATACTGTTTCATGTGTTTTCTGACACGTCTCCGAAACTCTTTGTTCCCCCCCCCCCCTGAGTTCTTTGTCTAACTTGGCTTTGGTTTCTCTTCTCTTCTTCCCAATTTGCATCATTTGTTCTAACATCCAGTTTGCTGCCTTCTTGGTCTCATTTCACATTCATCCTTAACACTTCTTTGATTTCATCCCACAGTTCCCTGACAATTAGGTTAAGGACTTCAAAGAGATTTCTGGTGTTGTTCTTTAAAATGGTTTAGGGACAGCTTAGCATGGCTCTTGTTTCTCCATGTCTCTGGTTAACCTCACGTATTTCAATCACGCCCCTCTAACAGTAGCTACATAGGTACAGGTAGGTTTCTAAGCAAGTTAGGCAAATTGGGAAAATGAGGTCTAACTTGGAAATGGATGTTTGACCTTGAATTCTAATTACAAGAAGAGTTTTATTAAAAGAATATAGGGAGAGTGAGGGAAAACTATATGATACACAAAAAAGAGCAAATAAACATTAAAAACGTATTATCTTACTTTATCAATGAGAACATATCTATTTCTAATAATCACCATGGGTACCAATGGATGGTCAAGCATGGTGATTAGCTTGGCTGATGGAACAGGTGCTCAAGGGACATTGAGAAATATGATATGCCCAAAGATTTACAATCTAATGTGAATGGTAAAACAAGTGACAAAGAATGAATGAAAAATATTCCACATTTATAGTGCACAGATGGAGATGTCACCATACTGGGGACAGAAATTCTCATCTCATGCCACTCTTTAGATTAGAAAATGGGATACAAGAAGGCATTACATAGATACGGTTTTGATAAACCTGTGGTTTATCAAAGTTTTTTTAAAATCTTATAATGGGAATCCTTGAGAAAAACATATCTTAGTGAGAGAGATGCTTTAATCAAGAGAGTCTATAGTTTTAAACAAAGTAAAAAGGGGTAATTTATAGGCTATACACATGGAGGAGATTTTATACAAAATTCATTTCATTCAAGGAAGTAAAACTATGTTAAGTATAATCACAAGTCTTATTTCAATCTTTTAAGTTTCCCTGTAGATTTTCTTTTACTGGACCATTGATTTCTATCAAAGAAAGAACAATGGAGAACATTATTGTACTGTCATAGGATGCAATGAGAAGAAAGCAGTTGGGTCAGTAGGTGGAAAAATCAAAGTAACATGCTGGAATCAACTAAGAAAATCACTATGTCATTACTTTGGGCTAACCCAAGCAAAGCTTCTTCTCCTCATCAGATCTACAACAATTCTCCCGGTGGTTTCATTGTTCATAATCACTGCTGTAACTCTAATCATGCATTAGTCCCATTAAATAGAAAATAAAATTCATCCTGATTCCAGCTTTTATCGCCTAATCCTTGAATTTGTAAAGAGAGACTATGTGCTCTGCTTGGATCTCATCTAGAATGGTCCTTTGAATGCAGTTCAGATAAGGTGGAAGAAGGGGGAAACCTGCCCAGGAAAACCAAAAACATTCCCTTCTATAGATCAAAAACCTTTTGTCAGTACAGTGGAATGTACTGTATTTACTTTCAGTGTTTTATATATAGCAATGTGTTGGATGCGTGCACAAACATACATGCGTGCATACACAGATAAACAGACATGTATATTTCATATACACATATAATGCACACAAAGACACACACACACACACACAAACACATGAAAAGATGAAAAGAATGAGCCACTGCAACACACAAAAATGAGCAAATGATGGAAAGCACGCATGGGATAGAGAATAATGAAGAATTTCACAGGGACTTCTAAGCCAGAAGATGAAGCAAAAATGAAATTAAAAAAAAAAAACATAGACAGGAAAGGTTTATTGATAGTAAGTTAACCTTGACAGCTCAATTAAAATCCCAGTTGATGGTTATTGCTTTCAGAAGAGCAGTTATTGGAATACTGTTGTATTCACAATGTTCTTTTTTCTGCTGTTTCCTGGCATTAGCAGTCTCAGTTCTGCTTTAAAAAGGATGCTGTGTTCTTTTGGTCTGGTCCAGCAAGGCTGTCTGTAAGTTCTTATGTTACTGCATGGCTGTTAGATCATTATCTATGGTCGCTAAGCTAAGCCAAAGAGGAGGAGCTAAGTTTCCATTGTTTTACTGTATTTTGGCTATTTTGTTTCCTATTTTGACCTAACTATAGACTGTTGTTTGTAGATAGATGGGGCTGAGGTTAACACTGCAGCTCAGTCATGTTGGTGCTCTAACAAGGTGTTCCTAAGTAATCTCATTGGCAGTTGTTGGCAGGTTGCATGATGAAGGATGAATTTTGACATTTAATAGAGTGTACACAAGTTTGACCACCGCCTGTGGAATAGGGATTAAGAAGAATGTTGCCATAGGTCCTGCTGGGAGTGAATCTGGATGTTTCTCTGACAGGGGATCTGTAGCAGATCCACAGCGGGATAAATACTTGCTGGAATGAGGTTCAGCTAATGCTTGTCCTTCCTTGGAAAGTCTGCACTGGGGGATAGATCAGGGTTTTCACTTACTGTTTGAAACAAAGAAGTTACTGAAGGATCTTTTTAATCTTTTTCTACTTTTTAAAAAAGCACTAGATTCTTCAAAGAGCAAAGGCTTCTGCCCGGGTGCTTCTGGAAATGACAGCATTGTCCAGTCGATAGAATTCCTTAGGAAAATAGACCCTAGCTTGGAAAGAGCCCAGTATTATTGTAAGCTTGTTTTAAACAAATAAAGAAATTGAAAAGCAATCTTTTAATAAAGATTGAGATCTATGGGAAATACATTCATATCCTCCCTCTATGAAGCCCTCCAAATATTGGAATTCTGCTAGCATGTCTCCCCTTAGCCGTCTCCTCTCTAGGCTGGACACCTCCAATTTCTTCAAGTTGTAGTCCAAAACATCTGGAGAGTGGCAAATTAAGGAAGGCTATTCTAAGGTTTTGAAGACTGAGCAATCATGCTGATGGGACTGATGGGAGAAATGGAAATGTGATGACAAGTGGAACGGAATGGTGCATTTTAGAAAAGAGAATGATTGGATGCCTGAAATTCTGAATGGCAACCCCCTGCTGCAATATATATATATATATTTATTGTTACCTTGGGAGCCACTTTCTGCAAGAGCTAGAGGGATGCAAAAATCATTTGCAGCATAAACAAAAATATTCATATACATCATTGGAAATGATAATAATAATATAATCACTCTATCACTTATAGGATATTCAGGATAAATAATGAATTAAACTAAAAATTATTGATATCATTATGTAAAGCTATGTACGGCTGTGGATACATTATCTTGGCACTAAAGCAGTAAAAAGCATCTATGCTAGGAAGTTTCATGAATAGGAATAAGATTGAGAACTGATCAAACCACAATACAGACTACATATGGTATAATGCTTTGGGGAATGACTCCAGTGAATTCCAAAGTATTGTTGTTTTCCCACAACTGAGAGCAGCAGCAATATACAAATAATAAGGACAGCAAAGGATACTACATTTTTATCCTAGAAACCTATATATTGACAGATGTCCAAACAAACCAAATTCAATAATTGCATGTGATTGACAGGATGTGATGCAGCAAGTTACAAGAAGCTATCGAAGGCACATTTAAATTTTTTCCAATAAACATCATGGAAAAACAATTTTCCAGTCAACCCAAGCAACAAATTGGCTTCGTAGGAGTGGTGCAGTAAATCAAAACTTTTCATGGAATTCATGATTTGATATTAGTTCTGCACAATAATTCATATTCCAGTGAAAAGGTTGGACCTTTGAGTAAGCAAAAACAAACAAATTCCACCAGTTGCAGATGATAAGATGGAAGTGATGGAAAATAAAAAATAAAAATATTTTACAGAACTACACTTCAGTTCCTGTCCGGAACTATAATGACCATAGTATAGTATAAAGTGATCTGGAAGATCAGTTTTGCATCTTGTCAAACCAATCATATTCACAGGATAAAACAGGAATGGAGCAACAAGCTACAAAACCTCTCTATAGAGTATATTTGAGGATTCATTCTATACATTATGTTTTCTGGGAAAATAGCCCAGTCAGCAACTTGTGAATTAGCTAAACTAGCCAAATTTATTTGTTACTTGCAGCTGGGTGAAACTGATGTATTAAGACACAAAATGTTCATTGATAACACATTTCAGTATCAGTTCTAGTTACATCCTCCATGTTGGGGAAAGTTCTTCCTGAACATTTACTACTAATGCGATTTCCTGCGGTGAATGCTCCAACACTGGAAATTTTTAAGAAGAGACTGGACAGCCATTTGTCCGAAATGGTGTAGGGTTTCCTGCCTGAGCAGGGGGTTGGACTCGATGACCTCCAAGGTCTCTTCCAACTTTATTATTATTATTATACACACATCCATAAAGCCTTTCTGATATCCACTCCCCCACAAAAAAACATATTACCACATTTTCCAAAGTAAGTTATCTTCATCTAATAATATTTTATAAGAAACATGAACAGGAAAATCATGGATCCCGTAGACTTGAAAGTTGGACAAATACCATTTTGAGGCAAAGGCAGAGAGTCAACCTTGATAGCAAATTTACGATACCATTCAAGGCAGCAGAGTTGGACATACCTATATTAAAATGAAAATGATAAATCTAAATCCATTTTAAATAAATATTCCATGTACAAGAGAATGTCTTGTGTGAATTATATTTCATGTTAATATTTGGGAAGGAGTGTTCATCTGGTTTTATTCATTAGAATTTTATTCTGCAATTTATCCAGGAGGTTAAGGTGGTCTACATGGCAATATTTCTCCAATTTTTCAAAAATGTTGGCTGAGAGATGACTAGTTGACTAGTTCAAACTCATCCAGTAGGTTTCATATGAGATGGAATGTGCATCTGCAGCAGCAGAGAGGGAGGCTTTGGCCAACTCAGAACTTTCCCAGAAAGAAACACAGCTCAAGAGACTATGTACTCCCAACTGGATGTGGAAGAAGAGGTTCAGGGTAACCATACCCTGGAATCTCTGAGGATATATCTAATAGGTTAGAAAGGTATGGCTTTAGTATGTCATGATTCTATTAGATGTAAGCAAATGAAGGATTGGATTGGATTGGATCTCACTTTCTCATCTCTGGGCTTGGGGCTGACATCATGGCTGAGAATGAACTTGAATCTGGGTTTTCTTGCTCCTAGACCACAACTTTGAATGTGATACCATTCTAGTTCAGGACTATCAAGGGATGTCTGCAGAGATGTACTTGCATGTCAATATCTGCAAGATGGCAGGTGTGAAGAAAGCTGTCCCCTTTCGTACATATGCACACATCTACCAAGAGAGTTGTGGGGTTGACTGCCCCCCACACACTTCAGACTTCATTGGCCAGCCCATCTTGTTTACCTTAGCATTTAGAGATATTTTCAGCCATATTCATAAAAATACAGCACAAAGCAAGCAAAATAATGATAGTACTTCAACTATTCTTACTTTTTATCCTTTGGTTATTGTAATTACAAGTAATTTTGTGAAGGATTTTCTATTTTTAAGAAATCACACTTTTGTACTTGATCCAGCTAACAGGATTTTCCTACATTACTTCATAAAGAGAGCCATCTTTTAAACTTCTAATGTTATTTCTTATTCATTAGTACATATGCCTGGAGGGTACGTTCATAAATGGGTTAAAGTTACAAAGTTATGCTTATAAAAGCGCATGGTAATTTGGAATATCTGGGGGATTTATTAATTTTTGAAATCTTAAAAGAGCAAAAAGCTAAAATGAGATTGGATTAAGTATGTTCTTCTGAGCCCGTTATTCTAAACACCCTTAAGGACCACAGATCAGGGAACAGAGGACATTATGCAAATAGGGTTCTATCTTCAAGTGCCCTGTAGGCTTTGCTGATGTAATATTTTACATGGTTAGTTAAGTACATCAAGAAAAAAGGTTGACCTTGATAGACTGTAAAAAGGTATTTATTCCACTGCCACCAGTTGTTTTCCAGCCCAGATGTGTCTTTTATAGTATAGAAGCAGTTTTGTGACAAGCTGCATCTTGGGAATGAAATCAACCAACCATTATCCATCACAGCCATTTATCATTTGTATATATGCAAGTGCTTTAGGAAAAGCAAAGATGATCGGCTTTTATATATTTATTGAAATGTGTATCAGTTAAGACAGGCTAGGTCAGATTGGACTAGGTTAGGTTATGCTATGCTCTCCAGGTTACATTTGAATGAAGAAATAATTCTAGAAAAGTGCTAAAGGTGATCTGAAGATTAGTGCTATTTCTAATTCAGAAATATTTGAAATGTTCCAATTTCTTTATCCTAAATTCAGACATGAAAATTTGAAATTTACATTTAAGTTCTGTGTTTCTTTAATTTTTTAATCAGAAACTAAAATTACAATACTTTATTAGCATATCTTAATTATTTTGTTATTAATCAATAAATACTACATGTTATTGCGTGTCAAGCCTCAAGTAAAAACTACTGAAATCCAAAATAAAATGCAGGAATAGACAATATTAAAATGCACTACCGTGGGTTGTAGGTACAAAGAATTCATTGATTAGGAACCAATGATTGCAATATTTAGAAAATATCAGGTGAATATTCATTATCAAGGATACATTTTGGGCAGAAAGTAATTTCAGCTATTAGGGAAGGCAACTTGGGAAAACAGAGGAGAAGCTTCAAACATTTTGATCTTAAATTACAAGAAGCTGACTTTGACTTGACTTGAATGTTATGAAATATCTCCTTACAGCGGGTCAAAGTAAAATCAATTATGGAGAAAGTGTAGAGAACTCCAATGGAAGGCGGGAGAGGATACCTGATGACAAGGTTTTAATTTGGATTCCTAAACCAGACAAGGGGTTGAATTCAATATCCTAAGTGGCTGATTTTAAATTCTAAAAGTCTGTGATTATATGTTCTTCCTTTGAATAATCACGGATGTATTAAATATCTTCTAAAATAATCAAAAAACAGATCTGCGAACAACTAGAAGCAAACAAAGTTATAACCAGTAGCCAGCACGGGTTTGTCAAAAACAGATCATGCCAAACCAATCTTATTTCATTCTTTGATAAAGTGACTAAACTAGTAGACCAGCAAAAAGCTGTGGACATAGTATACTTAGATTTCAGTAAGGCATTTGACAAAGTAGACTACAACCTGCTCCTTGGTAAGCTAGAAAAAGGTGGGATAGATAACATCACCACCAGATGGATCTGTAGCTGGCTGGCAAACCGTACTCAATGAGTAGTCCTCAACGGCACTTCATCCACATGGAGAGAAGTAAGCAGTGGGGAACCACAATGTTCCGTTTAAGGCCCAGTACTATTCAATATCTTCATAAATGACTTAGATGAGGGAATTGAAGGAGAACTCATCAAATTTGCAGATGACACTAAACTGGCAGGAGTATCCAACACCCCAGAAGACAAACTCAGGATCCAAAAAGATCTAGACAAACTTGAACAATGGGCCCTATCCAACAAAATGAGTTTCAATGTGGAGAAAAGCAAAGTCTTACATTTAGGCAGGAAAAATCAATGGTACAAGTACAGATTAGGTGAGACCCGGCTTAAAAACTATAACTGTGACCAGGACCTTGGAGTCCTAGTGGACGATCACTTAACCATGAGCCAGCAGTGTGCAGCAGCAGCCAAAAAAGCTAATACAATCCTGGGTGGTATAAACAGAGGCATAGAATCAAGATCACACAAAGTGTTAGTACCGCTTTATAAAACCCTAGTAAGACCACACCTGGAATACTGCAGCCAATTTTGCCCACCATATCACAAAAAAGATGTTGAGCGTTTGGAAAAAGAGCAACTAAGATGATCAAAGGTCTGGAGACTAAAACATACGAAGAACGGCTGCAGGACTTGGGTTTGGCTAGTCTAAAGAAAAGAAGAAATAGGGGAGACATGATAGCAGTATTCCAGTATTTGAGGGATTGCCACAAAGAAGAGGGGGTCATGTTATTCACCAAAGCACCAGAGGGCAGGACAAGAAACAATGGTTGGAAACTGATGAAAGAGAGAAGCAACCTGGAATTAAGGAGAAACTTCCTGATAGTGAGGACAATTAACCAGTGGAACAGCTTGCTTCCAGAAATCGTGGGCCCTCCATCACTGGAGATTTTAAAGAAAATCCTAGACAGTCACTTGTCTGAGATGGTATCGGTTGTCCTGCTTGAGCAGGGGGCTGGAGTAGAAGACCTCCAAGGTCCCTTCCAGCTCTATTCTATTCTGTTCTGTTTGTTCTGTTCTAAACATCTTTGTTTTGGGCAAATTTCATAGTTTTATGAATATCCATGTTCTTTAAATAAAAATGGCAGCCATTCATACACTCCTTTTCCTGATTAAAATATATTTTAAGGTATATTATCCGGATTATTTTAGCACTCAGCTTCATAACTTGTCATTCCAGAAATTTAATCCAGGCCATTCATATTATTTGCTTTTACTGTCTTTTCCTCCAAGATAATCTACTGTAGGAAAAACAGTAAAAATATTTGCAACATCAAAAAGACTAAAATATTTTTATGGCATACAGCTTTGATAATGTGTTAAAATAATGCTACATTCAGTAGCATAATTTGCCCCTTGCTCTCCCTGTTCATACATAAGTTCATAAAATAAGTTTGGTTAATATCTGCCAGTGAGTTATATGAACCCAGCTAGGCAGGTTAACTGAAATATGCTGTGCAAACCCAGATAACTGGTTTAATTCAGAACAGCTGCATCCATGGTTGGGGTTAAGGATAGGGAGTAGTGGGGCAGAAGAATGAGAAGAGCATATGTATTGTAATGTCATATGTATCTATATAAGAGGCAGAGCTTACTGTGTGATACCACAATGCTGCAGTTGTCATTCTGAACAAGGCAGCAAGCTCCTAAAAATGTCATAGATTCAGAAGAAACATATTAGGCCACAAGCTACTTCTTGATTTAGCCTATACCTACAGTATTCAGTGTTCTGACCTAACCAGATGTGAAAGAAAATAAATCTCTACTTTCTTTAATAGGTGTATACATGATTTTTATGAGTGTACTGTTGTTTTCCATCCATCCATCTGTCTACTTTCTGCTCTTACACAAATTTAAAAGGCAGAAAAGAAGCTTTGTTTTGCATGTCATCTACATAGCAAGTCTAATTTTGAACTGAGAAGAAAACTTTTAGAAGCTATTTTGTTCAAAAAAATCTCAGAATTGATTTTGCTGTCCTATCACCAAAGGACACCCTTAGTGTGTTGTTCTTTCACTGATTTTCCACCATTTTTCTCCCACAATGCCCCATGTTGCTCTGGGGGATGCAAATTCTTGGCCAGATGGCTACTACCAGAGTTCTGCTGAAATTTGTAACAAGAACGTAAATCTCAGAAAAAGAAAAATATAAACTGTCACTGCTAATGATGATCTCCTCCAAAGGAACCATTGAATAATCCATTTTGTTTAAGAATATTCACCAAATTCCTATCCATCTTCCAGTCTGACCAGATTGGATAATTTGGAAAAGTTATTTCCACCAGCTTTATCCAAACTAGTTCCATCCTTGCAAAACAACTATTAAAAATAGGATGTGGATAGATACCACTTCTCAGCACTCCGTTGTCTAAAGCTATGGAAAATGAGAGCAGACAAGCAAAACAAAGTCCGGGAAGGAGAAAAAAAACAGCATGACTTGCTAGAGGCTGTTGGGTACCACCAACTTGGAGGATGTTACCAAAGACAAAGAATGAATTTCAGTTTCCTCTGGAGACAATAGACATAGTCTAATTTGGCTGAAGATTGTCCAATTATAGAAATGATCCAGGAGACTGAAACAGCAGCCCTTTGATCATTTAGCTGGGTTGCACTTAATTGAACTCAATAGAGCTTATGAAATTTCGTAGGAATGCGCTGCTGAACTCTTAAAATGCTTTGATAAACTTAACCTGAAAAAAGTTAATTGGTACAGGATAAGAAGAGAGATTTTTTCAGATTTATAAATTCCAAGGGTCTTGACAACAATAACCGCTAAGATATTGTCCTTCTTGTGAAATAAGCTGTTTGAATCCCTGATGTGTTACCATTAGGAATCCCTGTTGCATAGTCATTCACATGCAGAACTATATTTCTTTATGCAGATCCCAGTACATAGCACATGGGATGAAACATATATTTAGTTCTACTTTCTATCTTTTGCATTCGGCTTGTGACCCAAGAGTTAACAATTATTTTGTTTCTATCACTTGGGAGCTTTCATAGGAACTTTAGAAAAGCCAATCAGATTTAAAAGATGGGAGTTTACCTAATTTTGGGTTCACTTTATAAACTGTAAAGAGTTAAAGTAGGGAATCATTATTCAAGATGGTAATATTTCATAACAAGAGAATGAACTGTAGAATGTCCCATGAATGCAAAATGGAACCCAATGTTCAAAATAGCTTTCTGTGCAGTAATTAAGGAAACTATTCTTAAGAAAATTGCATAGAAACCAGAATCTTGTACTGGAGTATCAGAAAAGGACTTTAGAAAGGAAATTTAAATATTCAAGCATATGTCATTGGCTGTGTCCATGTTCTGAATGTTCATGTTTGATTACCTTTTTTGTTTCTGAATAACAGTTCTAAACCAATACTGACGTCAGCTACAACTAAGAAATGTACTTTATATAGAAACACTATCTCAGAATGATTTTGACCAGCAGACTTCATAGTTGAAAGATTGGTCTAATTTTCTGGACATTTTTGCTTCTTCCCCATCTTCTGATTTTTGGAATCCATGCCTGGGGAAAAAAATTATGGAGAACTTGCAAAGTTGTAACATTATTTTGATTCTTTCCAATAATGATTGGAATTTTTATGGACTAAAGTGCCTGGGATTGCTTTTTACCTGGCTCTTACTTGAAAACTCATAGTTTTAAATATTTCATTTCATTTATTGTCCAGGCAAGGATAGTGCACAGTCCAAAAAGCCTGGAGTAAACCTTGCACTATTTTAAAGTGAAACTCTTGGATCCTTGTTGTATAATTAGACTCCTCTCCTCTCCTCTCCTCTCCTCTCCTCTCCTCTCCTCTCCTCTCCTCTCCTCTCCTCTACTCTACTCTACTCTACTCTACTCTACTCTACTCTACTCTACTCTACTCTACTCTTTTGTAGCAGCATAGAACCATGTTAGAAATATTGGGAAAGTGCATACTTTTTGTATCATCTAAACCTTTGATATGCAGCATAAAGATGGTGGAGAATCAGTTTGAGTAGTAGTGAAGGCACATCCTAGAAATGGGAGACTGTGAGTTCTAGTCCCACCTTGGGGACTAGAAGCCAGTTGGGTTACCTTCAACCAATCACAACCTTCATACAGTGTACTAACATGGAGTGGGGGTAGTGGCAGCCATTTAGTTTTTAATTGTTTGCATAGAGTTGGAGGAGAGAACTTTTAATTCCCTGGGATTATCTACCTGGCTTTGACTGAATAACTTTTTTGGCACATTCCTATTGATCTGCTGGATGGCTCCTGGTGATTGGCTGCTGACTGGAGACAGAGAGTAGAAACAGTGGTGGTGCAGTGGAATTATCATAAATATCCTTTCAAATCATGAATGGCAGACCCAGACAGAACTTGAAATGGAGTGCTGCATTTCCATTTTGTAACTCTGTCAAATGCCTGGAAAGAGTTATAGAAAAATTAGACATATTTTGCTTTCTTGATCTTTTCTGAACAAAATTTCTTTAAGAACTGAACCAATTTTGTTTTCACCTGATGTCTTAATATTGTATTCACACATAATTGGGATTTAGAGTCCTCAATAATCCTGCATTTATAAAAGAAGTTGGTTGCTGTGAATCATAGGGCTGGAAGGGACTTTGGAAGTCTTCTAGTCTAAATCCCTGCCCAAGGAAGGACTCCTTATTTTACCCTGGACAAATAGTTGTCCATTTTTTTCTTGAAAACCACCAACAATGAAGCACCCATGACTACTGGAGGCAAGCTGTTCCACCGATTAATTGTTCTCATTGTCAGGAAGTTTTTCCTTAGTTACAGATTGGATCTCTCTTTAATGAGCTTCCACCCATTGCTTCTTGGATGTAGTACTCTAAGTGTGGCCTCACTAGTGCACTGTTGAGTGGTCCTATCACATCTTGTGTTCTTGATGCTATCCTTCCATTGACACAGCATAGGATTGCTTTGGCTTTTTTGGCAACTGCAAGTGAGCTTTATGGCTGGGTTGGTAAATATTAAATAATACGCTCAACTTCTATCAGTAGCTCTGAGTGGAGAAATTATGATTCTATTTATCTTTTCTCCACTTCCAATGCCTCTGTTGTGTGTGTGTGTATATATCTGTGTACACACATATATTTATATGTAAATAGCACTGGAAGGGAACTGAACAGACCTTTCCTTAAATATGGAGTGTTATCATCTCTACGTGGGTGGCCTAAGGGAGAAATTGGCTGATGTGACACCTACGGATTACTTCAGGCTATGAAACATTGCTTGTTCTGTTTAGCGCTTTGGTGGTTATCACTAAATGAACTGGAGACAGAGATTTCATAGACCAGCTCTCTAATGCACAGGTTCCATAGTATTAACTGGATGAAAATAGATATTGTGTCTGTCTTATATTTCAGGATATTCCAAGCAATTTTAAGGACCACATTCAGTATTCTAATTTACCTGAGATTCACAATAAATAAGTCCTGGGTAATAAATATCCCCCTCACCCCAACTCCATCCAAAAGAAATCAACAAAAAATTGCTTTAATTTCCATGCCTACATCCTTCATATTGCATGCATTTGCCTTGGAGAGAATGTGGCTAAATGAAATGAAATTCATATTGTGTTATACAGTAATTGATGAGACAATGTTTATAAAATCATGTGCTGTTGATATATGACTCCAGAGAAATTATCAAAGATTTATAAAAAAAATACTTCAAATCAATACTGGGAATATGAAAAACAGGAAGGTGCATTTTACCATACATGGTGGACTTGTGAATAAATTCTAGATACAAATAGACATAAAAGGATTTTGAAGACTAACACTGAGGAAAATCCAGAATGTTTTAGTAATTGGGACTTATGGACAGCCAATTAGAAAAGACTCATGGAAGATTAATTTTATATATGGTGACTGCAGCAAGATTATTACACACATAACAATGGCGAATACTGAAATTCCCACTATGAATGAATGGATTGTGAATGGCAAAAGTGACCTATTTAGTCAGATATAAAACAATAAGTTTTATTTTTATAAAAGACTGGAAACCTTTTTGGAGTTCTTGCTGAAAATGAAAAAAAGTGAAAAGATGGTTTATGGATCTGGTGTTTAAATAAGGGGCTAAAGGGATTTTTGTAGTGTTAAAAGGAGGAAAGATAATGAGTTTCTTTATAATTGTTAAAAAGAAGGTTGTAAGTTACTTTCTTTGTCTGATTTTTGTTTTCCTAATTAGTTTTTTTCTTGCTTTCTTTGCTTTGTTCTTCATGGTATTTTTCTTTTTTCATTTTTTCTTATTTCATTTATCTTTTCTTCATATTCCTTCCTTACATTTATTTTTTACGTATGCAAAAACTTTCAATAAAAAGTATAAAAAATATTGCATGCATTTGTCTGACTGCATGAAAAACTTCAAGCAGTCCTAGAAGAAAGTGAAGAGTATCTAGCTATCTAGATTGGAAAAAATTCAGAGAAGAGCAACTAAGATGATTAAAGGCCTAGAGACTAAAACATACAAAGAATGGCTGCAGGAGTTGGGTTTGGCTAGTCTAAAGAAAAGAAGAAATAGGGGAGACAGGAGAGCAGTATTCCAGTATTTGAGGGGCTGCCACAAAGAAGAGGGGGTCACGTTATTCAACAAAGCACCAGAGGGCAGGACAAGAAACAATGGTTGGAAACTGATCAAAGAGAGAAGCAACCTGGAATTAAGGAGAAACTTCCTGACAGTGAGGACAATTAACCAGTGGAACAGCTTGCTTCCAGAAATAGTGGGCGCTCCATCACTGGAGATTTTTAAGAAGAGGCTGAACAGTCACTTGTTTGAGATGGTATAGGTTGTCCTGCTTGAGCAGGGGGCCGGACTAGAAGACCTCCAAGGTCCCTTCCAGCTTTATTCTATTCTATCTTTCCTTTGAAAGGGCAGAATCTCAGAAACTGGGATAGTGAAGCAGAAATGCCTGCAAATAAGAAATAGGTTTCCCCAAAATTCATTAAAAATGAAACTAGTTAGAACAATTATTCAGTGGAACGACTTGCCTCTAGAAGTCATGGATGCTCCAACACTGGAGGTTTTTAAGAAGAGATTGGACAGCCATTTATCTGAAATGGCATAGGGTCTCGTGCTTGAGCAGGGGTTAGATTAGAAGACCTCCAGGGTCTCTTACAACTTGGTTACTCTGTTCTGTTATTCTGTTAAACTAGTTTCATTTCCATAAGAGATGACGAAAACGATGATGATGAAGAAGAAACTGGTGGTGGTAATCATGATAAATATATTTATAAAACCATAACAAATCCTTGATAGTATCCGTACACTCTGTTTTTTTCCTTCGCTCCTTTTGAAATATTCTCTCTCTCTCCTTGAGCAAGATTATACTGTATATACAGGACGGCACAAGGCATCATGTCCGTTCACATTGAAATGAATCTAAAATGAAAACAAGCCGCACAGTCGGCTAACACTGCCTTGAATATTACACATCAAGAACCCTTTCCAGTGACAAATACTTTCAAGGCAAACAAACAGAAGAGAAATTAAAAAATCTCTGTGGGGCATAAATATGCAATTACACCTCACACGGGGAACATTTTATCAGGTAAACCAATCCTACTTTGTTAATTGAAAAGCTCCTGCAATGGATTTCTCTCTTTCTCCCTCCCTTCCTTGTGATTTTCTTTCTTTCTTTTTTTTTGACAAAAGCCCTCCAAACACTTTCAGTCTCTCTCTCTCTCTCCCTCTCCCTCCCTCTCTCTCTCTCTCTCTCTCTCTCACACACACACACACACAGACACACACACACACTGGCTACCACTGTTAGTGCTCCACTCATTGTACCTCACTTTCTTTTCAGCTGTTTTCTAAGATGGGAAATTCCACCTTCCTCATTTCTTATTTAAATTGTAATTTGTTCTGCATGTATTCTTCTTCTTTCTCCTCCCAAATAATTTGCAACAATTATACTGAGATACTATGAATATCTTTGAATTCATTTTTTAAAAAGAACAACCAGCTCACAACGTTAGTCAGGAGGGTGGGTCACTGAGTTGTGCAGAAGAAAGGGATTATGTGCAGAGAGAGAGAGAAAAAAAGAAATACTATTCTCCCTGGGATGGTGCTAGGGAGTAGGGAGAAATCAGATGCAAAGATCAGTACAATTGAAATAATAAATAAATAACATTGCTTTTGGAGGAGAGATGCTAAAAATTGGTTTCCAGAACACATTTATCTTTTTCAGTCACATTCTGAAGAAAGTTATACAACCGTAAAGTTGTTTGGCTCAGTGATTCCACCTGAGAAACTCAAGCTGCTTTGAACATCCAGGAAAATGTAACTTCCCCTTGCTTTTAAAGTAATGAAAGCAGTCATTGCAGTAGGTTGGATCAGGAGGAAAAGACGGGGCGGGGGATGTTCTTCTGTTCTCTTGAACCAGTTTCCATTTCAAATGTTCCCAATTCAAACGCCTTTAATCTCCCTACAAAGGAGTTGATGCAGATCCTCATATCTTTCCCCCAAGATAGGAATGCAGTATGTTCCCTGTCTATTAGAATCTATCAAGCCATGTGGAGTGATGATCTACTTGTAGCAAAGCAGAATACTTGAACTTAGACTGGGTGGAGGGAGGAAATAAGGAAGATGTATCTATGGTAGATAAAGACCCTGGTAACACAGTAATTAGAATGCTGTATTGCAGGCTAACTCTGCCCAATGCCAAAAGTTTGATCCTGACCGACTCAAGGTTGACTCAGCCTTCCATATTTCCAAGGTCGGTAAAATGAGGCCCAGATTGTTAGGGGCAATATGCTGACTTTGTAAGCCTCTTAGAGAGGGATGTAGCCAAGATGTTCCAGAACAACTCGCCGACATGCTGGAAATGTAAAAAGGTACATGGAACATATTACCATCTATGGTGGACATGCCCAGTTGCGAAAAAATACTGGACTAAAATAAGAAGATGGATGGAAGAAATAATAGATCAACCCGTAGACTGGAAACCAGAGATCTTCCTGCTGGGTATTTTAAATAGAAAATATAGTAAAGAAACACGGTACTTAATCTTACATATAACAACAGCAGCAAGAATAGTCTACGCACAGTTCTGGAAAAATGAGAATATACCATCAGAGGAAGAAGTGATAAGGAAAATCCTAGACTGTGCGGAGATGGACAAATTAACAAAAGAGATAAAAGAAAAGGAAGACACAGAGTACTATGTAATATGGAATAAGTGGTATGATTGGTTGGAGATTAGAAATAATAAATGAAAATAAATGTGGAAAGGTCAAGAAAGGGAAAATGTGTGTATAATAATGTATAGTAATAATATGTATTATTCTTAGTATGAAGTATAGTATGAAGGAAGAAAAATGGAAATAAGAAACAATGGGACAACAAGGACAAATATTTTACTAAAGAAGAATAAGGGGGAAAAATGTAAATAATAGAAGACTACCGTTACGAAATTGCTGTTAAAAAAAAAAAAAAAGGAGTATACACTGTGTGTTTATGTGTGTTATGTTTTGTTGTTTTAAAAAAATAAAAATAAATATTAAAAAAGAAAAGAAAAAAAGAGAGGGATGTAAAGCACTACGGTGTGGTATATAAGTCTAAGTGCTATTGCTATTGCTATGGGACAGAGTAGGAGCAGTGGACATGGATTTCTACTAACACTTGGGAGAGTGGAAGGAGAAGGAGAAACACGGAGGAGGAAATGAAATGTCCTGGAAAAGGAAATAGAATCCAAGCAGGAGCACTTTTATTTGCTCAGCTGATTGCAAAGATAAACAATATATAGGTGTCTGGATTTGGACTAAATTCAGAAAGTCAAGTTTCATTCTTCCACTGTCTGGCCACTTATGGTTATAAGATTTTTAATTTGTACTAGAATGGATGAAATTACAGCTGCTCCTTGGTTAATCACCACTTGTTCAGCACTTGTTTGAATTTATAACAGAGCTGAACAAGTGGTACTTATCATGTATCCTTGACATTCCAGCCGTCATAGAGCCTCACAGTCAGGGGATTGTGATTTGTGAATTTTCCTGCCAGTTTCCCACAAGCAAAGCCAATAGGGAAGCCAACAAGAAATTGGAAGTCACAATCATGTAAGTGTAAAGAAGGGACCTTTTTCCACTTATGGTGGACATGTGATGAAGCAAAGAAATATTAGAGAAAGATTCAAATTTTAATACAGAAAATCCTTAAAGTAAAGATAAAGATGAAACCAGAAACTTTTTGGGGGGCTTAATGGAAAAAGACTTGGGAAAAAAATTGGAACTTTGATCTTATATATGTTGACGGCAGCAAGATTATTGTATGCACAAAAATGGAAGGGCATTTCGATCCCTCCTATGGACGAATGGCTACAGAAGTTGATGGAGTTGGCAGAGATGGCTAAATTGACTGTTTTGATTCAAGAAAAGAACATAAGTACTTTTGTTTCTACATGGAGACCGCTTCTGGACTTTGTGCTTGAGATGGAAAAAAATGAAACTTTGATTTTGGGTTTTACTGATTAGATTGATTTGTTGTTACAGAAATGGCTAGTTTATACTATTATGAAAAAGTAAAAAGTTGAGGCTTGATGTTAATGCTTCATTCTACTGCAACACCCGAAGTCGGAAGTTAATGTCTTTTTTTCTTTTTCCCTTCTCCCCCTCACTTTTCTTTCCCTTTTCTCTCCCCATTGTGCCCTACTATTTGTTTTGTATTTTGTATTTTACTTTATAATCTAATAAAAGGTATAAAAAGAAAAATAATAAATTCTGGTCCCTTTTACTGTTTTTAAATAAGGACTACCTATAATAAATAAGCTAAGAATATTAGAACAGGAAGACTAATGTCAAATTTCATAAAAATCAGTGTAAAGGTTTTTGAGCTACACTTTGTAAACACATGGGTTTTTTTCTAAATTCCTGAAATTTTGCTCTAATGAACAATTAGGTGGGTTAGACAGCATCACCACCAGATGGATTCGTAGCTGGCTGACCGGCGGTACTCAGCGTGTGGTCCTCAATGAAACTGCATCTACATGGAGGAAAGTGTGTAGTGGGGTGCCCCAGGGCTCTGTTCTGGGCCCAGTGCTCTTCAACATCTTCATCAATGATTTAGATGAGGGGATAGATGGGGAACTCATCAAATTTGCAGACGACAACAAGCTGGCAGGAACAGCCAACACTCCAGAAGATAGGCTTAAGATACAGAAGGATCTTGACAGACTTGAACATTGGGCGCTATCTAACAAAATGAAATTCAATGGTGAAAAAGTAGGGTTGTATATTTAGGCAAGAAAAACCAAATGCACAGGTATAGTATAGGTGGTACCTTGCTCAATAGTAGCAACTGTGAGAGGGATCTTGGAGTCCTAGTGGACAATCACTTAAATATGAGCCAGCAGTGTGCTGCAGCTGTCAAAAAAGCCAACACAGTGCTAGGCTGCATTAACAGAGGGACAGAATCAAGATCACGTAAAGTGTTAATACCACTTTACAATGCCTTGGTAAGGCCACACTTGGAATACTGCATCCAGTTTTGGTCACCATGATGTAAAAAATATGTTGAGACTCTAGAAAGAGTATAGAGAAGAGCAACAAAGATGATCAGGGGACTGGAGGCTAAAACATATAAGGAACGGTTGCTGGAATTGGGTATGTCTAGTCTAATGAAGAGAAGGACTAGGGTTGACATGATAGCAGTGTTCCAATATCTCAGGGGTTGCCACAAAGAAGAGGGAGTCAAGCTATTCTCCAAAGCACCTGAAGACAAGACAAGAAGTAATGGATGGAAACTAATCAAAGAGAGAAGCAACCTAGAACTAAGGAGAAATTTCCTGACAGTTAGAACAATTAACCAGTGGAACAACCTGCCTCCAGAAGCTGTGAATGCTCCAATACTGGAAGGTTTTAAGAAGAGACTGGACAGCCATTTGTCTGAAATGGTATAGGGTTTCCTGGCTGAGCAGGGGGTTGGACTCCTCCTGGAATGACCTCTAAGGTCCCTTCCAACTTTATTATTATTATAAAGGCTCAGGGCCTCCACAAGGCTAGCACTACTGAGTTTTTTGCAATGTTACTATCGAATTAATGTGCTGCTAACAGTCATACACTTTGGAATGGAAGGAACAGAATCACAACAGTCTGATATACAGACAGTGCAATTTACCCAATTTGCCTCCAATAACTGGGGCAAAGCTGGGACTAACGTGTGCAAACTAGCAGTTGCAGAGATGTTGTCCTTTCTCTGTTTTGCTGAGTTTGTTTTTTGTCTGCTTTGTTTGGTCCTCTTTCTCCTCTCTCTCCCACCTTGCTGGCTTCTCCCCAGCTTGCACTGTTTGAAGAAGGCTCCTGCTTGCAGGTATCTTGTTGACTGAGCTGCACTAGTGTTGCAGAGAATGTAAATACAGCCTCTTTGTGGTTATTGTTAAGGTTCACGGGATGCCCTCAAATAGAATTGATGAGGATTTATGTCCTTGGTGACAGTCTGGTGGTTACCGGAGAAGAAAAGACAACCTTTATATTATAAAAAAAACCCCAAGGTTTCCCAGGCAGGCCGATCCAAACTACATCAATCAAATAATTGTGCCCATGCACTTAGTTATTCAGGCACTGCCCTTGTTTAAAATGGTTTTCCAGCTGTAAGTTGTAATAGCTGAATCTGAGGCATGTGGCTGGCCCTACTGTTAGGCAGGCTGAACTGGCACCCTCGGGCAGCAGGTTTGATGTGTTGCTATTGTACTTTTAGTGCCATGGAGAGGCACTTTGGGCATTTTATGCAACATGTGCTAAAATAGCTTAGCTGGCTTTAGATATGAAGTATGTTGCCTTGAATTGGTAGCTGCTCCAACAGCAAAATACCTTTCGTAGCTCCCCTTCCCCAAAAGAGAGGTCTCCATATCCTTGAACCTCTGCTAGTTCAAGCTAGAGGAGAATCAATGTGGTGTAGAAGTTTAATGTGCCTTAGCAGAACCAGAACAATAGGAGTCCAAGTCTGACCTCAGGTATGGAAAGTCAGTGGGTGGCTTAGATCTGGAAGACTCCCTCAGCTTAACCTACCTGCTAAACAATGCAGCTGTGGAGTGCAAGGACATGTGATTGCATCGCTTAGCGACAGCAATCCCAACAGTCCTGAATGCCATCATAACCCACAGACCATGCAGTTCATTAAGAGAGGATCTCATGTGACCAGAGTCCTAGGCAAGCAAACCAGTGAGCAACAGTTGCAGGGCTGTGAAAAGGCACAACGGAGTGCCTTCTTAATAGAGACAATGCAATACAAAAGGAAAAAGGAATTATGAAAGAAAACAATGTATTGCATTGTCTCTATTAGATTATGAGCTTCCAGCTAAGAAATAGCTTATGTTTACATGTTGTAAGGGGCTCCACAAACTTAAGATTCTTTTGACTGTTAAACAATAGCCATAATCTCTTTTCTATTGATTTTCCCAAGATTTTGTTGCCAGATTGTTTGGTTATCCTGCAGTTCCTTCTTTTGGTTAAAACATGGTGGGTAGAAAGATGGAAGCCATGGCTGATATACTTCAGGTTAAAGACTTCCTATGTGGCCAAGAGGTCATCCACTCACCACTGGGTTCAAGACCGCCTTCTCTGTTATAATTTATTGGCTGCTATACTTGCTACTTAATGAATAAGTTATACTGTTCTCTGACATTTCCTTCTCCTATAACCTGAGCTATAAAGTTATACAATTCCCTCCTGCAAGAGTCCTTCCAGTAGGTTTTTTTTAACTTGTTGGGTACTCTGACCATACAGTCATTAACACTGACACTGATGGCGTAAGCAGACATTTGTTTGACAACTCAAAGAAACAGGTGCTTGTCCTGAATGTGATCAAAAGAGAGAGCTGGAGAAAAGTTTGTGTTTGTAAAATTAGTCTTCCCAGAGTATTACAGTTAAACAGGTTGTCAAGTGCTGACAGCTCTGATTAACAAAGTTAACCTTGAAATGAACCAGAATTTCTCTATGAATTCTTCTGTAATCAAGTATACTTGAATGGACCCCAGTATTTGACATGGCAATGATGCTGAAAACTAAGTGTATTGCAATTGGTAGGCTTCAGGCTGGTGTCAAACTCCTTTGCTTAGTTACAGTAAACTTTCCAAAAAGGAATAGAAGACACACTGCTAATAAAAGTGACAACATTATGCTGTTATTTTTTTTCTTGCAAAAAGGTTATTTTTAAAAAGAATAAAATTAATGTAGTACCTGTTCCTCTGTAATAGCTAAATTCTGTCAGCCTTTTCTACCCCTACAAGAAAACTTTGGCAGATCATTACATCTTTTTCTTTCTGTAACAGAATATAAGGAACCTGCTTCCTGCAGAAGAATCTAAATTTGGTTCCTGGATATCTCCAAATAAATGTAAGAAACTGTGACTCTCTGGTTTACTTCTAACAGAAAGAATAGATCGCCCTTATGCAACCTAATTGTTTTTAACAGATGTAAGAAAGTAGGTGTAAGAAAGTAGATCACAACCTACTACTTGATAAGATAGAAAAATGTGGGTTAGACAGCATCACCACTAGATGGATTCGTAGCTGGCTGACTGGCCATACTCAGCGTGTGGTCCTCAATGGAACCACATCTACATGGAGGGAAGTGTGTAGTGGGGTGCTCCAGGGCTCTGTTCTGGGCCCAGTGCTCTTCAACATCTTCATCAACGATTTGGACGAGGGGATAGATGGGGAACTCATCAAATTTGCAGACGACACCAAGCTGGCAGGAATAGCCAACACTCCGGAAGACAGGCTTAAGATACAGGAGGATCTGGACAGACTTGAACACTGGGTGCTATCTAACAAAATGAAATTCAATGGTGAAAAAAGTAAGGTTCTACATTTAGGCAAGAAAAACCAAATGTACAGGTATAGTATAGGGGGTACCTTGCTCAATAGTAGTAACTGTGAGAGGGATCTCGGAGTCCTAGTGGACAATCACTTAACTATGAGCCAGCAGTGTGCTGCAGCTGCCAAAAAAGCCAACACAGTGCTAGGCTGCATTAACAGAGGGATAGAATCAAGATCACGTGAAGTGTTACATAGTATTGCTAGATTAAGATGTAATTCTGCCAAGAGATTCAATAGCTGTTTGTATTTCATATATTCAGAAGAGTATGATTATCTATCTAAGAATCTCTGTCAAATCGCTCCTGGCATTGAAGTGGGGCTCTTCAAAGGCCCATCTAATCAAGAAAGATCTGATAAAATATGGATACTAGAGATGATCATTTTATCACCCTTTAGGAGAAATTCAAACCTCTGGTTATTCTTGGAAGCTTGTCACCTATGTTTTAATGTTGTTAGATGAAGACAGAAAGTTGAACTATAACCCAGAATCACTCAGATACAAATTTATTAAAATTTTAATAAGATTAACAGTCCTAACTTACCAATGATAATTACTGGCATGTTCAAATCACTGCCAAAGATTGATTTTTTACTGATTTGTTGTTAGATAGCAGATAGCAGAAGATTTAAATTAACAGCTAAATTTGCAAAAACAAAATCCCCACAAAATGCAATCCTAGGCTACATCAGTAGAAGTATTATGTCATTATATACAATTATAATGTAT
The DNA here is from genome assembly GCA_023970755.1 of Azemiops feae. NCBI lineage: Eukaryota > Metazoa > Chordata > Lepidosauria > Squamata > Viperidae > Azemiops > Azemiops feae. The sequence continues at coordinate 2,719,736 of JALGBA010004279.1, read as the reverse complement.
CATGCTGGTTAGGCTATGCCTAGAAAATTGCATCCAGATCTGAATACCATACTTTCAGAAGGACTAATGCTCTGGAACATGTCCAGGGAAGAACAACTAAGATGATAAGAGACCTGGAAAGAAAAACTTAAGAGAAACAGTTGGTGGCTTTGGAGATGGTGAATTTGTAGAAGACTGTAGAGAGACATGATAGCTGTTAGGTATCTGAAAAGTGTCACGTGAAATATGGGGCAGAATTGTTCAGTTATTCCAGGCTTTAAATTATAAGAGATTTTGATAGTTCATAAGAAGAAATTTCATAACAGTAAGAAATGTTCAATTGTGGAAAGGGAAGAGATAGACTTTCCTCTGTTGGATGTATAAATACAGATTTGATGGTCATTTGTCAGGGTGGATTTCTTCACTGGGTATTGTAGAGGTAAGAGGCACGGGACTGGACTAAATGAATTTCAAAATCCATTCCAAATCTTATATTTTTTAATATTAGTTGTGTTTCCAATCATATCCTTTATGTAACATTGTTTATGAACATTCTGCAGTTTGAAGACCACTTTTGTTTTGATTGTATAAGCTCTAGTCTAGTCAGTGTTTTTCAAAATGAGCAACTTTAAGATGTGTGGACTTCAACTTCCAAAATTCTGGGAATTGAGATCCACACATCTTAAAGTTGCCACGTTTGAAAAAACATTGTTCTAGACCAGGCAGAGGAACATATTTTTAAAGCAAAGTTTGCATGTGAATGCATCTCTTCCCTTTCTCCCCTATGATCTTTCCCACTAAAGAATCTTCAAATTATGACAGGAAACACCACCATGCAACAAGAGGTTTTGATGCATGTTGTCACTAACTTTGATTACTTTCCCAGTGGTCAATTAAACCCCCTTCCTTCATTCTTCTCCAGTGGGATGCTATGGTTACTTTTTTAGTGTGGAGTTGCTGCTGGGCAACAGATCCAAACAGTAATGAGGAAAAATGTATTCCAGAGATAATGTGGAGAAGGAGAAGTTGGCAAACTTGTTGCATCTACCTGTTGTGCCTTTTCTAGCATGGCTTTGAGAACAGTGGGACGAAGGCAGGCAGCTGCAAAGGAGCCAGTGGCAGTAGGAACTGCTACTAGGATGGTCCTGTGCGAATTAGAGAAGTGCCAGGCTATCTGGCACACTTTCAACTATCTGGGTGTTCACTCAGCTTGCCAGTTTGCAAATGCAGGGAACTTCTTCAGCAACCCAATTCTCACATTTGGTTCATAATCCTTTATGTTGGCTTAGTTTCCCACCCTGCTCCCCCATTCCTCTGTGGAAAACAAAGCTAAGTCCCACAACATCAACTGTTGTGGCCATCAGTGCCAAGACCAAGCATCATGCTAAAGAATTAGGTAGGGCCCTTGCAAATCTACTGGGTGTTTTGTCCTTCTGCTTTTTTTTTTTTTTTATTAAAATATCTTTTCAGCACAAAAGCAAAGTTTTATCTCCTGCAAACACTCCACTCATCTGCCTACTTCTTCGGTGTGCACACAGTTCTGGGAAGGCAAAACAACTTGGCTTTAAGAAATTGTGGCAATAGTATGGAAGTCAACATAAGGAAGGTTCAGGAGGCATTGAATACAGTACTGAAGGAGATAGCATGCAAAGTGCAAGAAGAAATCCAAAGAGATTTCTTTCAGCTTTCAGTCCAGTCAACATCCTGGTTCATAACTCCCATTAAGCCATGATCTATTTAATCATGGCTTATTGAATAAACCCCAAGTGGCTTTGCATATCACTCTAAGCAACATGGCTTGCAGTTCATAATGGTTAGATTTAGACATACACTAGGCCTAAATCAATAAACCACATCCTGGCTTATGGTAATTTGTGAAACCTATTGATAAGATTCTGATGAGAATTTCTGAGATGACACAGCACAACTTTGCAGTTCATTAAGGTTAAGGAGATTCTTAAAGCAGCTGTATCCATTTTTCAAGCTTGCTTGGATGCCTAAAAGAAAGGATGTCCAACAGAGAGCCTTGGGTGACATCCAAAGCCCCTATTAGGGATCAGTTTCAAAGTGGGCACAGCCTCTCCTTCTCTCCCATATTTTTATACTGCTTTTATTTTCCCATTTCTTTGCTTTTACCTTTAGATTATTTCTCCTTTTTTAAACTCTGAAATTTGTTTAGTTTTTTTGTTGTTTTTTTCAGGGAAGGAGGGAAGGAAGGAAGGAAGGAAGGGAGGGAGGGAGGGAGGGAGGGAGGGAGGGAGGGAGGAAGGAAGGAAGGAAAGAAGGAAGGAAGGAAGGAAGGAAGGAAGGAAGGAAGGAAGGAAGGAAGGAAGGAAGGAAGAAAATCAAAACATCTCACTATAATGGGTCGGATGCTGACAGGTGACCTGCAGCATCCTTGCTACAGCAATTCTTCATTTTTAAACCAAATGTGAGGTAGGCAGAACATCAATGAACAACCTCTTTGTGGTTGGAGAACACTTCTTTAAAAAAAAACCCCAGCTTCCAGGGCCCTGGGTATGACAGTGATATGACAATATCACCAAAAAGACTGATTTCTTTCAGTTCGTTTTGGCTTTGTTAAGGGATATTTGAAAGAAAAAATAGCCAAGCCAAATCTTGACATCACCATCTCACTTGATATATTTACTTAAATAAATGTCTGGTTTTATTCCCAAATAATTTAGTTTCAAAAAAAGGGATGGATATTGATACAATTAGAATACTATAAGGATTTTCTTTTTGCTATATATTCTTTTTTAAGGGGATTAATTCAGGTAACATAGCATTTTCGCATCCTCTGCATTTCTCAGTAGCACAATCTGAGAATGAGCTTTCAGAGGTCACAAAATGTGGGATTCACAGTATCCACCTCTGACACAAGACATGTGGTATATGGAATAGTATTTTCTAGGTGCATCATTTCATATTCGAAATAAGAAAAGGTGTAGGCAACTTTCTGGGGTCCAAGGTTACTTTGGGGATTTTAAGGGCATATAGTGGGGACACCTAGCATGGAAGCTATGAGAAGCCTACCTATACACAAAATGGCTGCCATGGCTGTCATGCATAATAAGAAAACATGAATTTTCCAGAAGATGACCTAGTGTCCCAGCATGATTTCTACCATTCAACCAAAGGTATTCCTGCAAAATAAGTAGTATATATATCAGGGGTCTTCAAACTTGGCCCTTTTATGACTTGTGGAGTTCAACTCCCAGAATTCCTCAGCCAGGCATGCTGGCTGAGGAATTCTGGGAGTTGAACTCCACAAGTCATAAAAGGGCCAAGTTTGAAGACCCCTGATATATAGGGTCATTCTTTGCTTTGCGGTATGCTATTTCTTGATTCATTTTTATGTCATATAAAGAAAAGCCAGAGTGGTGAGGAGCTTGGTGCACATAAAAGGAAATGCGTAAAGTCCTTGGAAAGCTATGTCTGCCCCTGAACTAAAGTTTCATGATCTTTTTTTTAATGTTTCAAATATTCTTTGGTTCACAAATATTTTCTCTCTGTTCTCTTCTCTCCATACATCTTCCTGATGATCAGTGGATCTTTTTCTTGTTCTGCTCTGCTCTGCCATCACTCCACATCCAGTTGCTCTGCAGCTTCAGGACAAGAAAACAGCAGCTGTCTTTCAATACTAAGGCAGCTACTTTAATCTTGGTGCAAAGCAATAGAGCTGTGCAGTGGTGGGATTCAAATATGTGAGCAGCCGGTTCTCTGTGTGGATGCCGCTTCCAGAGGTACATTCAGGGCCTGGGCAACAAAAAAATTAGCTACCGGTTCTGCCGAACTGGTGCGAAATGCTGAATCCCACCACTGGAGCTGTGTCTCCCCACTGCCAGCCTCCCTCTTCTTGTTTTTGCTCTGTCCACTGGTTGAAATCCAGAGAGAAAAGACCCAACCGAGTCCTTTCCGAAGTTTAGCATTTGGCAGTCCAAATAAGCAAGGTCCTGCAAAAACAGAGAAAGGCTTTGATGACAGCCTCAACTGCATTTAAAAAAAAACAAAAACAAAAAACAAGGCATCAAACCAGTGAAGGAGCAAGGATTTCTGCTGCTCTCTTTCCATCCTTGTGGGTGAACGGCTGGGCTCTGCCGCTTGTCCTCAGAAAGTATTATGAGAATCAATATTTAGACAGAATAAGCCTTAATCATAACAGAGTTATGCCTCATTAAAGAGGGATTCCTTTTGCCATTGCTTTCTATTTGGGTTTCTTCTCTCTTTATGCTTCTCCTTCTATGTAAACAGAAAAAGGATTTTTAGCCAGAGGCAGAATATTTCTTCCAGTTCACCTTCGTAGAATCACAGAGTTAGCGAGAGTCATGGAGATAATCAAGTCCAGCCCTCTGCTTGGCACAAGAGGCTAAATTGAAGCATCCAAGACTGATGACTGTCTAGCCTCTGTTAAAAAACTTCCAGCAGTAGGGAGCCCGCTGCATCTTTACTCACCGGTTCTAGTCAAACTGCTCTTATTGTATCTTTGTGTTTCCCAATATTCAGCTGGAATTGGTGTACCCAATACATTATGACCATTATTTTGTAATTTGTGAGCATGATAGAGATTTTGACATTCTTTTGCCTGTAATGGTCTGTGGGCATGATCTTGGGAGACAAAAGAAACAGATGCTGACTAGATAACCATCCTACAAATAGTATTTCAGGTCACAGAAATAGAGGAGTGTGGGAAATGATTCAGAAGGGACCTTCCTGAGTTTTCTGAAAAGTAAAAGCAAAGGAGGGATGAAATACTTTCAGACTTGCAAAATTGATGTTAGTCCTTTGAAGTAGTCCAGATAAGCACAAACATTAATATCTATCTATCTATCTATCTATCTATCTATCTATCTATCTATCTATCTATCTATCTATCTATCTATCTATCTATCTATCTATCTATCTATCTATCTATCTATCTATCTATCTATCTATCTATCTATCTATCTATCTATCTATCTATCTATCTATCTATCTATCTATCTATCTATCTATCTATCTATCTATCTATCTATCATCTATCTATCATCTATATACCCCCCCCCCCAACTTTATTGTAAAGTTACATTAACAGAAAATAGCTGCATCTGGGTGTGTGAGGAGTGTGTCAGTGTGTCTTTCAAAACCTTCCTTAGCCTACTTGATTGGACTGTTGTCTGGAACCACCCATAGTGGTTAGCCAGACTCTTTTCAACTACCTGCTGCCTGGTTCTTTTAACAGAGCACTATCAGTTATGACTTTAGATCAACACAGAAAGCAACATGAGTTGCTGAATGATCCCCGTTGATCAACAGTGTCACCTAAGCCTTTCTGTGTGAAAGGTTTTTGTGCTCAGGTATGAATCTGATGTCAGATCAGGCAATGCTCAGCAGGCTTGGAATCAAATAAAGGGGCAGTGACAAGTTGGTGTAATATCACAGCTTATCCCTGAAATATGATCTCTGTCTCATCTCTGGATGGTAACTATTGATATCCCTTCTAAGATTTTTTTTAAACAATATTTTATTATTTTTTTTATAATCACAAATCCTTAATATTTTATCAGCAACATATTTTCTGAGTTCCAATATTTAGCTTACTAATACTGTGCATGTTAAACTATTTTCTCTCTACCTCGGTTTTCTAGCCATTGATAAAATGTATCCCATGTTCTAAAGTATTCTGAATCTTCTTTCTCTTTCATTTTCAGTGTAAGTCTGTCCATTTCTGCACAGTCCAAAATTTTTTTAATTATCTCTTCCACCACTGGTAATCCTTCTTTTCAATATTGAGCAAATACAATTCTCACTGCAGTTAGTACATATAACATTAAATATACACATTCTTTCTCATAATTTCCTACAATTATACCTAACAAAAATAATTCTTCTAAGATTTTTATCTAGTGCTGCAAATAGCCATTTACTTGTGTGTCATGTGAACAGCAATACAATCCAGGAAACCAGTGAGAAATTGCTACAAAACAATTTGGAAATCCCATTGAACCAACTGAAATGTAATAGCAATAGCAATAGCACTTGATTTATATACTGCCTCACAGTGCTTTACAGCCCTCTCTAAGTGGTTTACAGAGTCAGCCTACTTCCCCGAACAATCTGGGAATTTTACCACCCTCGGAAGGATGGAAGGCTGAATCAACCTTGAGCTGGTAAGACTCAAACTCCTGGCAGTGAGCAGTGAGTTAGTCTGCAGTTCTACATGCTAACCACTGCGCCACCACAGTTCTCCAATGCTGAAACATACCAAGATCTATCCAAATTTGATCCATATTTGAATATGTAGCACCTTTAGTACAGACAATTGCATCATTTTCTATTCATCATAAAAGTTAAGGACCTCTATTTTTTTTAATATATTAGAACATAGAATCATAGGACTGGAAGGGACCTTGGAGATCTTCTACTCCAACATCCTGCCCAACATCAAATCTATTATTGTATTTTATTATTATATTTTAATATGTTATAATTTATTATATCGCTGGAGTTCTCACCAAAAAAAATGACATTCCTCAGTAATATTCAAGGATAGATGTGAAGAATAAGGGAATTATGAATGAATTTAGTGCAGTGTTATAGCATTAAAGCATCATGTCCTTTAGAAGGCTTTGTATGGCTTCTTTGAACTTTCCTGGCAATCTATGTTTCTTTATACAGGCACAATTATTTCATTCCTCCACATTAGCGCCAGCCTCTTCTGTCTAGATTTCTTTAGTAGTCGCAGCTTCCAGTAAGAAAAGGGATGACTACAGGGGAGGGTTGAAAAAGTCAAGATAGAGGCCACAATGTTGTGATTGAAACTCTGTTTTTATGTGTATTGCATAACTAAAAGATAACATGGCTGCCATCTTGACTTTTTTGACCACATCCTACAGACACCAGTGGAGCTATTCTTAGTCCATCTAGCACAACATTGTTAATGTAATATTCTTCAGTGTTTTTCCCCCAGTTTTACTGGGGGGGGGGGAGGGAAGAGCCATGGTGGCACAGTGGTTAGAATGCAGTATTGCAGGCTAACTCTGCCAACTGCCTGCAGTTTGATTCTCACTGGCTCAAGGTTGACTCAGCCTTCCATCCTTCTGAGGCTGGTAAAATGAGGACCCAGATTGTTGGGGGCAATATGCTGATTCTGCAAACCACTTAGAGAGGGCTGTACAGCACTATGAAATGGTATATAAGTCTAAGTGCTATTGCAATTTACATGGGAAACTGCATTTGAAAGCAGGTGTTTTACCAAGGAACTACAGCTTTCCCCCTTTGTGAAATAGTTGGAGGAATTCTAGGATTTAGGATAAATAATTTTTTTAAAAATGATTTTCTTTAAGGAAATCTAGAAAGATTTACTGTGCTAATTTTTCCCCATTGTTTTATTTTGCTTGTTGCTTGACTTAATATTCAGCATTTGCCTGTCTTTGCTGCAGATGATGTTTAACTCTAGCCTGCTTTCAGTGATTGCTTTCATGTGGTCTATGCATGTATGCATATTTGCATGGGTACGAACATTTAAAAAATCTTTATGTCTGATGCATATGTGTATACATTCTTCCCTACTTGGCTAAAGAGTAAATGCTTCAGAATTAAAAGGTATAATTGCTTTTTCCACCAAAGGAGGAGAACATTTTACTGTGTGGCCTAGGAAATAAAATGCAGAGCTCAGTTTTGTCTCCCTACCCCCACCTCGCTCTTGGGGGGGGGGAGAGAAATGAAATCTGTATTGAAATGGCTGTGGAACACTGTGCATTTAAAGTGCACAGCAAGTCATTCCCTAAAGCACTCCATAGGATATGTAAACCTTTTGATCTCTCACAAAATGCATGAGTTTTGTAAAGAATAACGAGCCCTGGCTTGGGAAGAACAATGTTGACTGTCACTGCCGTGCACTCAGGCACAGCCATTATACAGTTGGCTTTTGCAATATAACTGTAAGGCAGAAGCCAGTGACTTTTTCTAATGCAGCCTAATAGCTACTAAAAGAGATTTTATTTCATAATAGATGCATTCTTTCTTTGGGGCCAGCAAGCTCTTATTTCAATTTGTTCCTTTCCATTTCTTCATCTGTAAAGGGAGAAAAATAAGCCAACTCTGAACAGAGTAAGAGTCACTAGTCAAAATAATTCAGGATGTTACTCACTTATTAACTGAAATAGGGCAGAGAGAAGAATAGTGATAGCATAGCCAGGATGGATATCTACTGATTCCTCTGTTACTAAATTAATCCTGCAGTTTATATGTTGGCCCCGGCACATTAAGACTGCGTTACTGAAATTTGATGCCACCTCTGCCAATTTTCAGTGGTTAGATTGTTCAGCTTTCTTCAAGATTATTTGGCAGCTTAAGTTTTTGTAAAGAATTAATTTGTATCTTAACTCCCTATGCCCCAAAAATTGCAAAAAAGAGGAATCAAAATGTTGTTTTTTTCCTCCAGTAACATTACTATATACTCGGCCTTCAAAAGCCATTTTTAATGGGAACGCTGATCCTTCATCAGAAAAGGGTTGTGCATTTGGTTACAGTCTCCCAGTTTTCCTTTCACTGGTTCTTTCCTCTATTGCTTCCCCTACCTGCTGTATCATAGAATTGAGCCAAGCAAACTCACCCCAACAGATATGAGATGATAGAAGAGCAATATCAGTCATGCAGTAAAGCAGTCAGCTGCTTCAGACAATCAGTAAACCAAGACAAAAATTGGTGCAATAAGAATGGAGAACAGGGCATGTCTACATATATTTTCCATACTAGTTAAAGCTAGTAGTCCCCCCCCCCGAAGATTCAACTTCTCTGATTTTGATATGGATCAGAGGTTTGAGATTCAGGTCTGTTACAGGATCCTGGTTTAATAAGGAACAATGATTGATCAGCTCATCTCCAATGAAACAACCCATTGGTCTGAATCAGAGCCTTCCTGTCCCCTGGAATTTAGGCTGCTCAAAGATGCTTCTTAATCTAGGGAAAATTCTGGGATAATCCTAGTTCCTTCACCAGGATCTGTATTTAGCAGGAGTAAGAGCATGATTAAGAGATGGGGTGGTGGTTAAGATAATGGACTAGAAACCAGGAGACAGTGAGTTCTAGTTCTGCCTTAGGCATGAAACCAGCTGGGTGACCTTGAGCCATTACCTACTTCTCAACCCTGGCAAGCAGGCAATGGTACACCACACACACACACATACACACGCACAAAACACACACAAGCATAAGGAGGCATAGAACCAAGGGTTGAGACAAATGCTTAAGGTCCAAAGGGAAAAGTATTTTTCATTGAAGAAATTACATACTACGATATAAACCTTGCATCTCTTCTGTCCTCAGGATACAAAAAAAAAGAGAAGAACAATCTGAATCTTCCTGAAGGAAATAAGCTTAAGGGATGAGTCTAAGAGTATTAGGAAACAGAGCAAAAAACAACAAAAGAAACCAGAAGGAATCCTTCACTTGCTATCTCTGACTTCTAGTAGTTAATAATGTAGGAGAAAAGTGAACCTGCTTTGACTCTCTGATATAAGATAGTCAGATACAACGCAGTAACGTTCCAGTATTTCTTGTGCAATCTGTTTCCTGTCATGCCCTACCTTAAATGATTGACATCAGTCTTGAAAACCTGGCAACACTTTCCCTTCCCTCTCTCTTATACCAAAGAAAATTAAGGTAGGGTTACTTTCAGTTTCTTTCCAAAACCTTCTCTTTGCCTTAGGCTTAACCCATGTTTTGCTAACTGCTGGCATATACTTTATCTGTGATCCCTCTACAGAAGGCCAGGTGACACCATGTCTTCCTGGAGCTGCTATTTTTGTTTTCTTCCATCCTGGAAAGATGTTTCCAATGCCTCTGGAATGGAGAACGGAGGGGAGGACCCCACCCCAGAGCATATAAATCACCGGGACCCAAGAGATTACATCCCAGAGTTCTGAAGGAGCTGGCAGATGTTATCTCAGAACCATTGCACCATATCTTTCAAAAATCCTGGAGCACTGGGGAAGTACCTGAGGATTGGAAAAGGGCTGATGTGGTCCCCATCTTCAAGAAAGGGGGAAAAAACAGACCCAGAAAACTACAGATCAATCCGTCTAACATCAATATCTGGGAAGATCCTGGAAAAAATAATCAAAAAACAGATCTGCAAACTAGAAGCAAACAAAGTTATAACTAGTAGCCAGCACAGGTTTGTTAAAAACAGATCATGCCAAACCAATCTTATTTCATTCTTTGATAAAGTGACTAAATTAGTAGACCAGCAAAATGCTCTGGACATAGTATACTTTAGATTTGACAAAGTAGACTACAACCTGCTGCTTACTAAGCTAGAAAAAGATGGGATAGACAACATCACCACAAGATGGATTTGTACCTGGCTGGCAAACCGTACTCAATGAGTAGTCCTCAATGGTACTATATCCATATGGAGAGAAATAAGGAGTGGGGTACCAGAAGGCTCCACCTTAGGCCCAATACTCTTCAATATCTTCATCAATGACTTAGATGAGGGAATAGATGGGGAACTCATCAAATTTGCAGATGACACCAAACTGGCAGGAATAGCCAACACCCCAGAAGACAAGCTCAGGATCCAAAAAGATCTTGACAAACTTGAACAATGGGCCCTATCCAACAAAATGATTTTTAATGTGGAGAAAAGCAAAGTTTTACATTTAGGCAGGAAAAATCAAAGATATAAGTACAGATTAGGCAAGACCTGGCTCAAAAACAGTAACTGTGAGAGGGACCTTGGAGTCTAGTGGATGATCACTTGACTATGAGCCAGCAGTGTGCAGCAGCAGCCAAAAAAACTAAGATAATCCTGGGTTGTATAAACAGAGGCATAGAATCAAGATCACGCAAAATATTAGTATCGCTTTATAAAACCCTAGTAAGACCACACCTGGAATACTACAACCAATTTTGGTTACCATACTACAAAAAAAATGTTGAGACTTTGGAAAAAGTTCAGAGAAGAGCAACTAAAATGATCAAAGGCCTGGAGACTAAAACATATGAAGAATGGCTGCAGGACTTGGGTTTGGCTAGTCTAAAGAAAAGAAGAAATAGGGGTGACATGATAGCAATATTCCAATATTTGAGAGAATGCCACAAAGAAGAGGGGGTCAAATTATTCTCCAAAGCACCAGAGGGCAGGACAAGAAACAATGGTTGGAAACTGACCAAAGAGAGAAGCAACCTGGAATTAAGGAGAAAGTTCCTAACAGTGAGGACAATTAACCAGTGGAACAGCTTGCCTCCAGAAATTGTAGGCGCTCCATCAATGGAGATTTTTAAGAAGAGGCTGGACAGTCGCTTGTCTGAAATGGTACTATAGGTTCTCCTGTTTGAGGAGGGGGCTGGACTAGAAGACCTCCAAGGTCCCTTCCAGCTCTATTCTATTCTAATTCTAATTCCAATACTGGAGGGAGCAAGCAACTCCTTGCTGTCTGCTTCTTTCTCAGATACAGTTCCATTCAATTGAGTATTATGTAAAAGAGATGCCAAGTTATTTTAAAAGCTAATATCTTTCTCTTCACATTGAACTTTAAAGCAGCCAGAGTGAATTTGAATGTGATCCCTTAATGCATTTGCATTGTTTTCATCTTAGAAATGGTAGGGGCTGAAATTTAATAGATGTGAATGTTACTTTTGAATGCTTGTAGGAAGTGAACTTTATTGCAATAAAAACATTATTCAAGTCTACTGAAAAATTAAATGTGAAAAAAATGTAATGCAGTCATAACATAATACAGATCTGTTCCTCTGTTTATACAGTATGTGAATTGAAATTTAAAATTGCTACTTCCAAAGATAGGGGAAGTATAGATATATGGAAATAAGTAGATTTCCAAAGGAAATGAATGAATCTTAACATCTATGGGAGAGAAAAGGTTTTCTTTTTAATTAGGATTAAAAATATTATCTACTAAATGTACCCAAGCATATAGTACTGATGAAGCCCTATAGCTACACCTTTAACATCAAAATGAAACCTGCACATTTTTCTGCCCCCAGAAAGAAAGAAGGCTGCATGATAACTAATTTAGATAGTGCTAATTATATTGGTTGCAATTTATGGCAGAATAGTTTATTCAGATGTTGATTAAGAATAGTTTTTTATGTGAAAAAAAAAAATCCCAATTTCTTCAAATCTGGCCAAGGAACTTCTTTTTTCCTCAGCCTGTGGCTATAGCATTATTAAAAAGGAACAATCCAATAATTTTTCTGGAAGAGGTGAGTCAAGAAGAAGGTATAAAAACCATGGTTATCTAAGCTGATCAGACTCACTTATACAGTGAGATGGGTGGTTTATACCTTTGATCAATCGATCAATAAAAATCTTTGCCCCTGACATTGTATCAAGGTAGCAGCCATGGGAAGAATAAAAAAAGTTTGCAATTGGGTCATCAAAGATCCATCTCTTTCTATGTACATGTGACATCAAGACACGTATAAAAGAGGCAGGGCTTCAGTTGTGATTGACATTTGATTTTTTGACTCCCAACTTCCATCCCACTCCTGGAAGATGATTCTGCTGTATCTCTGATTTCCAACTCCTAATGCAGAGACAGTTAGGCTGGGTATCCATGAAATGCATGGATTTCTGGTGATTTTAGAAAGCTCTGAACATGCTAAATGTCTATGGAAATTCTATCATCCAGGTTGTGGCTGTTTCAAAGATACTTTTTCAAAAGGCTGCTGGACTTTCTTTGAAGATATTTTAGTTCTCATTCATGAACTGAAGAAGCTTCTTGGATGAGAAGCGGAACATCTTCAAGGAAAAACAAAGTCCAGTTGCCTTTTGAAAAAGCATCTTTGGGACTCTGAACATGCTGCATGCGTGTTATTTTTGATATCAGGGTAGTTTTACTACAATGATGTTAATTAAATCCTATAAATATGTGCGACTAGACTGAAGCTGCCATAATGAACCAGACATGTAAGCATGAAGCTGCCATAACCTAAAGCTGAACCAATCAGGTCAACAGGAGAGGACAATAAGCCAGGAATCTTGTCTAAAAGATCCTTTGGGGGAGGTAGATAAGAAGGAAAGAAGTTGTGAAGGAAACAAAGGAAAAATGTCACCTGAAGCAGACAAAGGAAGTTGGGCCTGAGCACAAGGGGAAAAAAAATAACAATCCCATCATAGCTACAAGATTTATACATTGAGAAAAAAAGAGTGGTTGCCAGCCTTGTGAATCAACAAAGCAAGAACTTTAGGGATATAAGGAGTCCAGAAGCACACCCACTTCTTGAGTCATTTTTGGATCCAGATTTGGCAGCTTCTGACCTGCTAGTGCCTGGCAGCCTAGTTGAGAAAGATGTGGCTAAGTGTGGATGAGTGGGTGTGTGAGACAGTAAGTGAAAAAGAACAAATGTACATTGTAACCAGTAATGTTTTGCTATTACAGTAGTCCCAAAGGTGCTTTTTACAAGAGGCAACTAGACTTTCTTATTTTTCTTTGAAGACTTTTTTACTTCTCATCCAAGAAGCTTCTTCAGCCCTGACTGGATGGTGGGGAAGGGAAGGGAAAGTTTTTCTTCAAAGAAAAACAAGAAAGTCCAGTTGCCTCTTGAAAAAGCACCTTTGGGACAACCATGACCAGGATGACTGAGAATCTCCATTGACATTTGCTATTACAGTAGTTTAAATTCACTGAGACTCCATGTAACTCCAAGGAATTATTGTCAATTGAAAGTTGTATCTCTGTGTTTGTGTGTGTGTACCCCAAATGATTTCCCAGCTGTTGACTAAGGGTTGTGTTCTGTCTTCTCTAGCTGCACCTATCTGGATAACCCAGGCAGAAAGCAAGGGGGGCTCACAAGAGTCCAGTGCCTCAAAAGGCTGTGAGTCTGTCAGTGAGTGACCATAAGATGAACCTGGGACTGTATATAATAAAGGCAATTGATGGAAATATCAATGAATCTATGAATCCAGTATCCTGGAAACTTGTATTGGAGGTTATTTGGATCTGCTGTCTTGGTTTCATGTCCTCAGACTGGGGGAGTAGTTAAACCAAGCCTATTGTTTATCTATTGTTTATTTAAACAAGGTCATTCTGCCTTGCCTCCCCCCCCCCAAATGTTCACAATGTTAGGGTTAAAAACAACTAAGGAATGAACATAACTCTGCCCTCACTTTTGTCTTATTGCTGCATAAAGATGTTGGATTCTTTGGCAATTCTAAGACTGGAGTTCTATATAGAAGAGCACCAGATTGTTCTCTTAGGAAATTTAGGAAGAACTGCCTGAAATAGGACAATGTTCTTTCCCCCCCTTCTTTTAGTACAGTTAAAAGCATGGACGCAAACCAATGAGTAGGTTTGCCTTAATCTTTCTGTATAGTAACTGGAACAAAACAGAGAAAGGGAGTGCATGGGCACATCAGGCACATGACTCAAATGTACTCACGGTAACTAAGTGATAAACACGATCATCAGCCAGCAGTTTGGACTAAAATGATTAAGTAACATGAGAATGCGACTGGTGACTCCTGTCCCCTGGAGGGAAGAGGTCCTAGCTAGCAAATGGACCCAGGCCTTTGATAATATTGGTGATAAATAAACCCTGCAAAACGATTGCTTGCAGCGGTCACGTTCTGGGGAAAGGAATGCAAATCCTGTTATGCCTCTCCTTTTTCATCTTGGGGAAAGTTGCAGCAGCCCCAACGTAAGGCTGTCCCTGTGCTCAGCTCCCCATGAAATGACAGAAGATACCTGCAGTTTCCTGGAGCCCTGATGGAATGAAAAAGTTAACTGCATTTGAGTCTGATTCCTGTTTAAAAAAAAACCTATACCGTAATATGCTTTTGGAGCATGTCTACAATAGCATTTCAAGTGACTTTATTTCATTGCTTTGGATGCAGCAAAACAGATGGGAGCAGGGATGACCACAAGCAGGGGGAGAAAAAGGCAAGAAGGTGCCACATATGCAGGAATGAAGCTCCATCCCTTGATGTCTCATAAGCAGTACATGCAAAAAAATAAAAAATAAAAAATAAAAATGAGGTGGCCTTCAGCTGCATGATTGTAGCGGCCATCCTGACTTTTTGGACTTCCCCCGTGGATGCCCCTGGATGGAAGAAGACGTGAAGCAAATCCTAAACGTCAAAGTCATAGAAACCCCCACCCCACCCCAGTTTGTTTGTTTGTTTAATCATATTTTTGAACAATAAGAAAATTCTCTTGTTATTGTCGACCAAGGGCCATCTAGTCCAGAATTTCTGTAACCAGGCAACTTTTAGGGAAAGGTCACTCAAAGAAGGCCATGTGAAATTTCATTCATTTCATTGCCCTTTCAAGTGAGCTGAGCAAGCAAATTCAGAGTCATAACTTAGAATAGAAGATGTTTATCCTTCAGATGTTGTTCTTTAAATGAGCCTTCCAGATGGGTGAAATGATGGCTTTTGTTATCCCATTGTGGTTTCTTCATATCTGTAATTATTACATTATTTTATTATTAATTTTGGCATGTAAAGCCAAAATTAATGAAATAATGGGAGGAAAAGATGTCAGTTAAAAGAGAATGTCCATTAAAGCTAAACAGGATTTTACTCATGTTTATTTTACACGTTTAAGCTATTTTATGCACGTGTAAATTGGTGAAGAAAAAATTATGCATGTGCAAGTCTCATTCAATGCAAAATAAAGCCAGAAAAGGGATTATTACTGTGTCGAAATTAAGTTCCTGAAACATTTTTCCCTACTTCACATAATTTCCTATTTCCTAGCAACTTTACTCTTAAAAAACACATTTGATGGTGTTTTCAAATCTACTTTCATCACTGAGGATTGACTGAAGGTATCAGCTCATCCCATCTCCATCATACCCCATGTGAAATCAAAGGGGGACAATTTGAAACATGCAAAAAAAAATAATTTAACATTATGCTTGCTTTTTCTTTCCTGACAAGTAAATGCAGCCTCATTTTCTAGATTAGGAACACAATCCATAAGTTTGAGATATTAAATTCTTCCTTTTATCAGCTGTAATTCTTTCCCTTCCCTTTTAAATGGAATTTACACAAAGAAAAAAAAGGAGAGAAATAAAAATTGACAAAACACATTGATTGCAATGAAAAGCAGTGGTTAGCAGATTTAGGAAATTAGCATTTGCATTCCAAATTTCAAAATACCGATAGAGGAAAATATTTGTAGCTCAAATATTGAAATGAGGGGTCCTTGTTGCTCTCTGAGCTCGGTTGTTTTTCTTGCAGACGTATCATTATCCAAACTAGGTACCATTATCAGTGTACTAATGATGTTACCTTTGCTAGTTTGGGTAATGACATGTCTGCAAGGAAACAACCAAGCTCAGACAGCACCAAAAATTTCAAAATTATCCACCAGCAGGGACTCTCAGTGATAAACTTGTTCAAATATAGTAAGGCATTCTTAGGCCATTAAATAAGTGAGAAGATAGTACAGTATGTATTCTTCTTTACTGATATCGATATGGGACATCATAAAAACACTGTTCTCTCATAAGTTTCCAAACCCCTGATGTACAATTCAAAAGAACATAATTAAGTGCCATCAAATCCAGCTCCTGGTGATTGTATCGATAAGTATTTCCTATTATGGCTTGGCCCCAATAAGAATCTGTACCTTTCAGGGATATTCCAGGGATCTTTTGCATTTTTTCATCCTTTGTTTTCCCTGTCTTCTACTTATCCACATCTTATCAAATATAATTTTTCCTAGTCCATTCTCTGCTCACAGCGCGTTTCTGTTGCTGATTGTCACCTCGAAAGAAAATTTGGCTTTTCATTCTTATTCTTGTGGCTGTTACTTGCAGTCCATAACATTCTTTAGTGCTGTTTCCAAAGCTGCAATTCAAAGGCAAGTGTCTCATTTATCATGGTTATTCTTTGTAATGGTATATGGGCATGACCTTGGGAGGCAGGAAGAAGAACTGCAGACAAGGCAAGTCAGACAAATGGCCTCTGAGACTGCAGAAGGAATGGGGTGGTGGTGGCAAATATCTCAGAAGGGACCCTCTTTGGAGATGTCCATTCAGACTTGCAAGATTCTTTTAAGGTAACCTTACAATAAAGTTAGAGCTAATATGTCTGAAGGGGCTTCTTGTCTGGACTATCTCACAAGGCAGATATCAATCTTGCAGGTCTGAAAGTAGAGCTTTTCCTCCTTACCTTCACAATCTAAAAATTAGGGAGGGTCCTTTCTGAGATGTTTGCTATGTCCCCCATTCCTCCTGTGGATTCAGATGCCTGTTAGCTGACCTCCGTCTGGTCTGCGATTCTCCCCCATTTTCAAAGGTCATTGCCACTTACCATGACATTCTTAATGTCCAGCTGCCACAGCTATATATTGCCACTGGAAAGATCCATGCTTTAACTATTTTATTTGTTTTTTGTTGTCAATCCAGTGAGTCTTCCAGAACAAAATTAACATTCAAAGTAATGGCTGGAGTGAAGAGAGCCGCTTTAGCATTCAACAATGTCATATGAACTGATGCTGCATTGGAGCATCCACAGAATATTTGTTGAATAAATTATAATTTTAAATCCATAGAATTGTAATACATAAGATCTCAGAATGCAATAGTCCACTGACTTTTACATAGTTCCTTTTTAGTGCCTCTCTATGCTCTTAAATATCTAATTTAGTATTTTCCAACAGCAGTTTATAAATACAACAGCTTGTTATTTTGTAAAGGATGTGCTAAATCATCTAGTACTAGAAGAAGTCTTGAAGCATGCTCTTAGAGATATTGAAACACATCCCTTTGGGGCTCATCTGGAGAGTGTATCACAGCTGAGGAAGGAAGGATTAAATGTCTCCTCGCTGCATACTGAAATGTTTATCTGGGTTTAGAATCTGGCATGTCATTTTTAGGAAAGAAAAAACACCGATGGAACAGCATGCCACATTTTTAAAGACACATGTAGAAGGATCTTAATCTGATGTTGTAGTCTTACCTCCAAAAGCTCAAGAGGCAGTTAACAGGCATGCACTAAGCCACTAAGCACTAATGCTTCTATGCCGCCAAACCCCATAAGATTCCTGGAAAGCAATGCTATTGTTTATATACAAAACCTCTGTGGTAAATAGCAATGACAATAAAATGGCAATCATAAATCAAGAAACAAACATTAAAATAAATGTAGAAATCATGTCATGGTGCAAAAGGCAAAATCCAGCAGTATACTTTAATTAAGATGGCCTCAGCCAATGCACAAAAGCTCAGCGGAAGAGCTTACTCTTCAGCATCTTTCAAAATGAAATCGGTGTGGAGGCAAGTCTAATCTCAACTGGGAGGGTGTTCCTAAGGGCATAGGCTACTACTGAAAAATAGGGCCTCAAACCTCACTTCTCATTTAATGGAATTAGGGAACCAGTAATAGCTTTTCCTGGAATAAGCTGGTTGATCAGGTACATTCTGGTTGGAGAAGCTGGTCCTGATGTTATCTAGGTGCATAGCTATACAGGGTCAAAACTCAGCACTTTGGATTATATAGAAGCCTTTGGGAAACCATTTTAGGCCCCAAAGCACAGGTGTTATGTGTTCCCATCAGACACTTCCAGATAACAAACAGACAACTATATATTGTTATCATTTACATTTTCTGAGTAGACTTCAGAGGTAGCCCCATGTAAAGCATGTTATAATAGTCAAGTTGAGTAGCAATAGGAATAGCACTTAGACTTTTATACCGCTTCAGTGCTTTACAGCCCTCTCTAAGTGGTTTACAGAGTCAGCAAATTGCCCCCAACAATCTGGGTCCTCATTTTACTGACTTCGGAAGGATGGAAGGTTGAGTCAACCTTGAGCCAGTCAGGACTGAACTCCTGGCAGTGGAATGCAGAGTTAGCCTGCAATACTGAATTCTAACCACTGCACCACCTTAGTAGTGGTTCTTAGTAGTTATAAGATATGCGTTACTGGGACTACTACAGCTGCAATTGGTACACTGGTTGATGCTGGGTAAAGGTCTCTCTGACCATGGTCTGTCTGCTCAATCAATGATAGCCATCTGTCTAGGAAGGCCTCCCAGTCACAGACCAGCCACTGTCTTCAGCACTCTTATACATCTAAAAGGCATCACATCATGGAAGATACATTTCAATGCTTCCCAAACCAAGTCTTAATTGAAATCATGTCTCCATTTTATCAAGGATAGTAATACCGCTATACCACTAAGAACAACATGTAAAATGGTCCTAAAGTTGGCAAATTCTGCAGCAAATAATTATTTAAAATGACATCTATTAAAATGCAACAAAAAATTACATCAAGAAGAAACTAGATAGTAGATCCATTAAAAGATAATTAAATGTGACAGTGCAACCTTCCCCAACTTGATGCTTTCCATACTTGCTAGACATGTTAATCATACATGCATCCACCCCAGAGTTCCCCATTTTACAGTTATAATTCAAATGTTGAAGGTACAAAACCCACAGTTCAGATTTTTCTGTGCCTCATAACCTTATGACCACAAGGGGGCATTAAGGTATAGACAGAACTTGAGAATTCTATGTGTATTACTCTGCTCCTTATTTTAAGATTTTACCAGTTTGAGGTACCTCTGTCTTTCTTCCAAGCCAAGCATGGACTGGCTGTTTTGACTGTCCTAGTAGGCTGTACCTGGAGCTATCCCTACAAGTACAAATGAATCTCCTATCCCAGGTAGGCTGTACCTGGAGCTATCCCTACAAGTACAAATGAATCTCCTATCCCAGGTAGGCTGTACCTGGAGCTATCCCTACAAGTACAAATGAATCTCCTATCCCAGGTAGGCTGTACCTGGAGCTATCCCTACAAGTACAAATGAATCTCCTATCAGGCTTTTTGTCACTCGTTTTTGCTCCAGTTAAATTCTTGATCTCCAGGAATGCTCTCATGCTCATGCAGAGTGCTTTAACCTCCAGTACAAAACACATCTCCAGGACACCATATCAGACTGGGAATGTTTTTTCAGAGAAGGATCCTGCAGGATCCCTGATTTTACCAGCAACCCTTTTGTAATACCTCCAAGGGCTTATTCTATATTGCAAAGTTGCTTTATATACTGTCCACATATAACTTCCCTCACTCCTCCCTTCATGGAAATTAATGGCTTATTTTCCAAACAGAAGACCCTTCAGAAAAACACTTAAATATTCTAGTGCTGTGCCAAGGAAGCATGTGCAGTGTAAATATTTTAATCCCTAATTAATCACTTTGCTTAGATTGGAAAAACAGAAGTCTAATGAAAATAATTTGAAATTTCCTTCGTGGATAATTGCATTGTTCAAGGGCTTCTGGGAAGAGTCAAACTGTCTAACCTTCCATTTTTGGATGGTTGGACGGCTGAGATACTTACTGTTTTTCAGACACTCCCTTAGTTGCCTTCCTGGGATTAAAGAAATACCTTGCACACAATTTGGCTGCGCTATGCAAAAGGCAGTGCTGGGGGCAAAGGTTGCACGAACACCCCAACAAAATGCATTATATCATGCGGCAAAGTTGCCCCCACAAGATCATTACACAGACCATGTGGCTGTTATTCTTACTAGTATTTCCTGGATTCCCAAGTATAACAGTTCACATTACTTTTTAAATTAGCAATACTATATGAGGACCCATTGAAGCATTTCAGGGAGAAAAAGAAAATGTATTTACAGATAAGCTCCAGAGAATTGGAGTCAGCTTGAGGCTAAGAGAAAGAGTCAGATCTAAGGAAATCAGATCCCTTACCTGTTCTTGGGGGCAGGTCAGCGAAAAAGAAAAAAGATACGATAAATTTCATATGCTAGAATCAGTTTTACTTTTTACGGGTCCTAAAATTTGGCTATCTTGCACCTCTCCGCTGCTCAAAGCACCCAAAACTTTCTAGCAGAATAGCGATAGCATAATAATAATAATAATAATAATAATAATAATAATAATAATAATAATAATAATAATAATAATAATAATAATAATAATAATAATAATAATAATAATAATAATAATAATAATAATAATAATAATAAAGTTGGAAGGGACCTTGGAGGTCATCGAGTCCAACCCCCTGCTCAGGCAGGAAACCCTATACCATTTCAGACAAATGGCTGTCCAGTCTCTTCTTAAAAACTTCCAGTGTTGGAGCATTCACCGCTTCTGGAGGCAGGTTGTTCCACTGGTTAATTGTTCTAACTGTCAGGAAGTTTCTCCTCAGTTCCAGGTTGCTTCTCTCCTTGACTAGTTTCCATCCATTACTTCTTGTCCTGCCCTCAGGCGCCTTGGAGAATAGCTTGACTCCCTCTTGTTTGTGGCAACCCCTGAGATATTAGAATACTGCTATCATGTCACCCCTAGTCCTTCTTTTCATTAAACTAGACATACCCAATTCCAGCAAACGTTCCTGATATGCTTTAGCTTCCAGTCCCCTGATCATCTTTGTTGCTCTTCTCTGTACTCTTTCTAGAGTCTCAACATCTTTTTTACATCGTGGTGACCAAAACTGGATGCAGTATTCCAAGTGTGGCCTTACCAAGGCATTGTAAAGTGGTATTAATAAAACAAGCAGAGAAGGGGATATCTTTTTCTTGATTATGAACTGGCTTGCAATACACAAACGTGCGTAGAAAGAGAAGAAAGAAATCTGTTTGCAAATATTCTGCCTGTCCTTCTGCTAAGAATGAGAAAACTCAGCAAAGAGAGCCCATTGTCCCAGGGCTTGGCATTATCCAATTTTTAAGCACAACGTTAGTGATTTTTTTCATAAACATTTGTGAAAATGAAACCCTCTTCTATGGGAGAAAGACTCTTACTGGAATTGGGAAAGGGCCTTTCAGGTCTGCATTGAGTGCAAATTGGTTTATAAGCAGAGCTCAAGGTGTCAGTTTAAGCCCTGGCTAGCTAAATGAGAGGTCTTTTTCTCATTAAGACCAGTTTAGATATTAGAATCTGCAAGATAAATCTTTTTTTTTTTTTTTAGAAATATGCTGGTTTTAGAAGGGTTTTTTTGGTCAGGTTGGTGAATTGCTCTCATCTTTCTCTTCCAATTTCAGAAAGGGCTAGGAGCCTTTTGAAGATTGTATCAGACATTTCAGGAATTATTGCTCATCCTTTGCCTAAGAGGTTTACATAGAATTCAGAAACGTTTTAAATAAATGAGTCTATTGCTAGAGACATTTAGTGTTGCAACATGCCAACTTTCCATAAAAAGAGAGAAAAATATAAAAAAAACTAAAGGTAGCTGGGAAGAAAACCTGGTAGGAATCAAGGATGAATTTCAAAGTATATTTTTGCTATGGGCATCACTTTGTAGATCAGGAATAATATTTTGCTTGATGAACCAATTAACTGACAAGAAATAAGGAAGCCACCTACATCACTAAACTATTTTGTCTTCAAGAGATTACTAAAGCTTTTCAAGGGGCAACAGTTGTTTGAAGCATGTATTTGGCATGAATGAAGTCTTATATTCAGTTCACCAATTTAATCTCCAATTAAACATATCCAGTTAGTTGGGAAGATACAGCTTAGATATACATCTAAGTTCATTTCTATATTAGTGACTTCAAGTGTCTTCATAGCATCACCCAACCTTCATTAAATTGTTGTGAAGTCTGTGCAAATTACCATTATATTTAACAAAGATGGCTGGATGACTTGAGAAGATATGATAAATCATCAGTGTGCACTGTGCAAAAGACAATACTGAATAAGATGGACGAAGAGTCTAATAGGAGCAATGCAGCTTCTGTTTCTATCTTTGGGTCCTAACTAGGCTGATCCTGCTTGTCCCACTTCCACTTATGTGCAGGCAGATTTTTGATACAAACCTAAGAAGAGATCAAATTGCCTA
Organism: Azemiops feae; assembly: GCA_023970755.1. Classification (NCBI taxonomy): domain Eukaryota; kingdom Metazoa; phylum Chordata; class Lepidosauria; order Squamata; family Viperidae; genus Azemiops; species Azemiops feae. Next base: position 2,696,980 of record JALGBA010004279.1, on the reverse strand, counting down.
AAGGGGAAACAATTTTTCATTATGTTGTCAAAACCAGCAAGTTCATATCCTGCAGTGAAGGTCACATTTTGAAAAGAAATGCTTCATATACTTTGCTATCTGCATTTTAAATGGTTGTGCTTATTAATTTATCATTATCATTCTCCCAATTTATCACTCTTTAATGAAATTGCTAGAGTGACTCCTTGAGCTTAAAAAGGAGAATATAATTGACCATAAGATGTTTAGTATTCATAAAATTTTGCATGCATTTGGATCTTGGGAACTGACATGCTTAATGTTTCAAACTTTGTTGTAGCACATTCCTTACGTTCTTCTCTTCATTATTAACAGCGTGCTTTTTTTTTTAGTACTTCTGTGTGTGTGTGGGGGGGGTTGTGTAAGAATAACAACAGACCCTTCCACAAACTTCTACAGGTAGCCTTCAACGTATGACCAGTACTGAGACCTGAATTTGTGTTGCTAAACAAGGCAGTTGTTAAGTGAATCATGCCCAATTTTACTGGGTTTTTTTGCCATGGATGTTAAACGAATCACTGCAGTTGTTAAGTGAATCACACAATGTTTAAGCGAATCTGGCTTCCTCCACAGATTTTGCTTATTGGAAGCTGGCTGTGAAGGTTGCAAATGGCAATCATGTGATCCTGGGACATTGCAACGGTGGTAAACTTGTTGTTTACCACAGTTGCTGGTTGTCAAGTGCCTGAATTTTGATCATATGACTGAGAGGATGCTGTGACAGTTATAAGTTCAAGGACTGGTTGTAAGTCACTTTTTTCAGTGCTGTTGCAACTTTGAATAGTCACTAAATGAATGTTGAAACATCTCCATGTCTAATAAGCACTCACTATAAATGCCTTGGATAGGAAACTACCTTGCAGCCATGATGGCAGAAATTAAGCGCTTTTTATGGCCTTGACTGATACTAAATAAAGCTGAACAATTACAAAAATATAGATAACTATTGAGTCAGCTGAGAGTTGCTTTCAATTATTGTGATATATCTGCGACTGACTTTATTGTCTTGTCAGCACCAGTCAAGGATTTTTTTAAAAAAATTCTCATATATTTAAATCAGATTAGATTTAGATTAGATTAGATAACCTTTATTGTCATTTTTTACTGTGGGCACAACGGCACACATTAAAAATGAAATTTAGTTGTTTGCTCTCAAAGTGTACACATACATAACACACATTTAAATATATTATATACAACATATGTATAAATCTACACCCTTACATATAAGTAACTGTCCATTTTGAATACATAAGGGAAGGAGGAAGCTTTAGAGTTCACAAGGTTGATACTGTATGGAACAAAATTGTGACTGAATCTGGATGTTCTGCTTCGGATACCACGGAGCCCCCTCCTCCCGGAAGGTAACAAGGAAAACAGGTCGTGAAGAGGATGTGTAGTGTCTCAGACAATCTTGCGGACCCTGCTCAAGCAACGCTTATGTGCTATGTCCTGGATGGAAGGGAGGGAACTGCCAATGATCTTTTCAGCCATCCTCACCACTCTTTGCACCGCCTTCCTGTCTGAAGCAGTGATGCCTCCAAACCAGACTGTGATGCTGTATGACAGGATGCTCTCGATCATCCCTCTATAGAAAGTGGTAAGGACAGGGGAAGGAAGATGTGCTTTTCTCATGCAACGTAGAAAATGCAGGTGCTGCTGTGCCAGCTTCACCAGTGCCTCGCTGTTGAGCGACCAAGCCAGCCTACTTGTTAACTGCACACCCAGGAATTTGATGCTGGTAACCATCTCCACAGGTGAATCATTAACGCACAGAGAAGTGTGGCTGTGCCTGCCTTTTCTGAAATCGACAATGATCTCTTTGTTTTTTCCAGTATTTAAAACTAGGTTGTTTTCCTTACACCAATTCACCAAACCCTCAACCTCCTTGTGGTAAGCTTCCACCTTGTCATCCTGAATAAGGCCCACTACAGTGAGTTGATTTAAAACATAGTGCTATTTATAAATCTGGTATTTAGGCTGCTTGTGTTTATTATTATATTTTGATTTTTTAAATTTTTTATTGTATTATTTTTCCCAGTTATAAGCTGACCTGGCAAAAATTGGTTTTAAGGATGACATAGACTTCTTTTTACATATGGATGATAAATCAATTGCAGCAGAACGGATGTCAAGAATTGTTCAGTCAGACACCTTCTAAGGTTGTACTTTTCAATGCAAATTGTTTTTGTCCTCTTCTCTTTGCTCTCCAGAAAATGCTGGTGGTAAAGAGGAGGTACCGATTTACTCACTGATTCTCTATCAGCCAAAATAACAGATGATGAGGAAAAGCAAAGGAGAAGCTGCAGCAGTTGATGACAGTTTCAGGAAGTGTCTCCCCTCAGATGTTCCTCTTTGGAACTTGAACAGCTTGATCCTCCTTGGAGACATTTCTTCACATGAAGTGAGGTGGGTGGTTAACGAGACAACTTTCCAATTTGTAAGGCCTTGTAATTGAACAGTATCTGCTTTCCTGTATTTTCCATGCCTACAGTATCGCTCTTCTTCCAGGAATATGTACAGGTGTTATCAATTGAATTTCAATGCTTGAACCACGTTGGAATGATGGCCATTATCTTCTGCATTATAAGTTGCTTGTCTATTTATTAACTGCATATTATTATTTCCTGCATTTTTTTGAAAACACATATTTAGGTTTGTAATCTGCCCAGAGAACTTTGTTATCAACTTGATTAAAAATATAATAAATAGTAAATAAATACAAAAGCTTTACTGAGGAAAAGATCCATTAAGGGTTTCTTGCCCAGGGCATCTAAAATGTCTGTCTGTCTGTCTGTCTGTCTGTCTGTCTGTCTGTCTGTCTGTCTGTCTGTCTGTCTGTCTGTCTGTCTGTCTGTCTGTCTGTCTGTCTATCATCATCATCATCTCTGTCTGTCTGTCTGTCTATCATATCTATCTATCTATCTATCTATCTATCTATCTATCTATCTATCTATCTATCTATCTATCTATCTATCTATCTATCTATCTATCTATCTATCTATCTATCTATATATCTATCTATCTATCTATCTATCTATCTATTCCATCCATCATCCATCCGTCATCTATTTGTCAATCTCTCTCCCTCCCTCCCTCCCACCATCCATCATCAATCCATCCATCCATCATCCATCCATCCTATCTACCTGTCTGTCTGTCTCTGTATATCTGCATATCTGTCTGTCTGTCTGTCTGTCTGTCTGTATCTATCTATCTATCTATCTATCTATCTATCTATCTATCTATCTATCTATCTATCTATCTATCTATCTATCTATCTATCTATCTATCTATCTATCTATCTATCTATCTATCTATCCATCTATTTTTGGCACTACCTGACTCGGGTAGTTCACAAAATAAAACACCTTAAAACACACACAAAACAGCAAAATACGATTCTGGCACTCTATATGACTATAAACAATGACACTTCCAACAAAGAGCCCCATCCATCTCAAGCCTGGGAGAATAACCAAGTCTTCAATTTTTTACAAAATACCAGCAAAGTAGGGGCCATACAGATTTTGGGGGGAGGAGATTCTCATTCTAGAGGGCAGATGCTATGACATAGAAGGCATCCTTCCTGGGCCCTGATACCATAGAGGACACCCTTTAATTGTAAAGACCTGGAGTGCACCATCTTTATCAGCACATAGTGACAATGTAAAACCATGGTAGATAGGCAGTACCTCAAATAAATCAGCCTGATGCCATGTAGGACTTTAAAGGTAAGAACCAGCACATTGAATCACATCCAGAGCATACTTGCAATGAGTATAGCTCATATAGCAGTTCATCATGTGGGCATGCCCATCACTGCTGGGTCCTGAATCAATTGAATCTTCCAAATGGTTTTCAAAGGCACATCCATGTAGAAAGTATTGTACTACTCTAGTCAAGCCTTGAAGTAACTAGGCTATGAGAGGCTGGTTATTTGCTCAATGCTTGAGATTCACCCAGAGAAAGAGGTTCATATCTGCATGAGCTGTCACCAAGATCTAGCTTGAACCAGGAAAATTTAGAGCATATAAGCACAATATGACATCTGACTGGAGGAAAATTGCACACATATTTGTGAAGTTATTTTAAGTTGGGAAATCAGCTGACTTATGAACAGAAATGGATCTTTATATATTTGTATATGTTTTGACATTTAAATGTGGTTAATTAACAGTAATTATATTAATATTTTGTTAAGTTGTACACTTTCCAGAGTTACTTGCTTGTGACATGGGTGGCTACATAAATTAGATAAATTAATAAATTTAATTTTTCTGTGACCTCTTCTTCATTGTTTATCTGGTTTTGGGGTGGGTGCTGACATACCATTAAAAAGCTGATGTGCACCTTGGCCTAGTGGTCATCCTTGACCTAAAACCTTGATCTTTTAGGGCAGGCATGTCAAACTGCCGGCCCAGGGGCCGGATGTGTCACACCAAAACTGTGCCCACCCCATTGCCAGCAATGGGGAAAAAATCCTGATATGTCGCGCAAAGTCACGTGACGTTGCGAGTTTGACATGCCTGTTCTAGGGCTTCCAGAGCTTCTTATAAAGCTTGTCTCCTCTGTTTCTTATAACTTGGAGATCAGATGTTCCTCTAGGATCTAATTCTCATATTTTGCAGAAAATGCTCTGGCTATCTTCCATTCTTCAGGGTGTAATAGTTTTGACTGATTTCCCAGTCAAAACTGGGATTTATAAATTTGATAAATTTATAAAACTTAAAAAAAATGTTCCTGTAGTTCCTCTCTCTTCTTTTGTTGTCCTATAGAATTAATTAATTAGAATTAATCCTGAGTGATGCAGGGTTTTTTAGATATATTTATTAAGATCCATAAACATTCATAATTTGGGGCGTTTGTAGTTGTTGCCATGTTTTACTTTGTACCAAATGTTAGGTTTTGGAATGGCACGGAAGTATTACAATTTACCTGCACTGTTTTGATAAGTGATCTGTTTTCCCAAACTTTTCTAAAAATCTGGGTGCCCCAGGCCATGCATGCAGCCTTTGCTTTCTCAATCACTTGGAACCCCTTCTATCATTTTGATTTCCACCTGAGCTTCTGAGTGAGGTCCAAGAATCTTTTTTCTCAGGTCAGGAGTGACCCGAACAAAATGGGCATAGTATGTGCTCAAAATATTCTTAATATCACATGTGATTTGCTTTGCTCTCAAATTAAGGAGGATTAGAGCAGCAAAGCTGTTGCAGCTCAGGGCCTCCTGGATCATGTGGCAAAAACAGTGAATAGTTTATAGTCAGTTGCCCAGGCCTAAATCAGTGCTTTGACCTCCAAATTAATTTGTGAATTGAACAATTGTTTCACTGAATGTTACTTGTGTGTGGTCTTAATGCCACCTTCAAGTGAAATATGCTTAACAGAGCAAAAGAGGAGACACTTAAAGCCTTTGGTATGAATGGGGTGTACTCTACTTGCAATATTTCTTCAGAAGGAAATAAGAGTGTGCAACTCAGAATGCTAAGAGACAGCAACACACAAATAGATTTAATATAGATTTAATGCAGAATGAGATGTACAAATAAAACAAGATTCCCAATTATTGCATTAACTTATTTAATTCACAATTAGCAAGCTTTTTTTAAAAAAAAACAACCCACAAATTTATGGAAAAATGGGCTTAGCAGTACCTATTAGCCATGACAGCTAAGTGAATTTCCTTTGTGGAAATGCCAGCAGGACACATATGAATTCAGGTTGCTGATGATGGGTACTGCTATGATTTTCATATTCTGACTGTGATCATCTGGAAGCATTTGGCTGGCTGGTTTTTAAAACAGAATACTGGATCAGAAAAACCTTAGTTTGCTCCAAAAAAGAAGGCCTTTCAGACTAAAACATATGAAGAACGGCTGCAGGACTTGGGTTTGGCTAGTCTAAAGAAAAGAAGAAATAGGAGTGACATGATAGGAGTATTCCAGTATTTGAGATGCTGCCATAAAGAAGAGGGGGTCAAATTATTCTCCAAAGCACCAGAGGGCAGGACAAGAAACAATGGTTGAAAACTGATCAAAGAGAAAAACAACTTGGAATTAAGGAGAAACTTCCTAACAGTGAGGACAATTAACCAGTGGAACAGCTTGCCTTCAGAAATCGTGGGCACTCCATCACTGGAAGTTTTTAAGAAGAGACTAGACAGTCACTTGTCTGAGATGGTATAGGTTCTCCTGTTTGAGCAGGGGGCTGGACTAGAAGACCTCCAAGGTCCCTTCCAGCTCTATTCTATTCTATTCTATTCTATTCTATTCTATTCTATTCTATTCTATTCTATTCTATTCTATTCTATTCTATTCTATTCTAAAGACTGGAAGATGGGGATAGGAATTAAGACCAACCGGTCCAAGAACTGGGTGGATTTAAAAGCAAGCGGTTTCCATATGTCGCTTTTGAAGACTGTTGTTCAGAGGTGAAAGGACAGGCTTTCCACACAGAATATTCCGTGATTGATCACTTCCCGTTTTAAAAGACCTTTGCTGGGAAAAGATGGTCACTTGTGCCTTATAATAAGGAAGAGAAAACACGACGTATAAAATGATTCGTATGATGTTGGGATATTGTAAGTTACCGAATATAAGTAATGTACATAAAAATAAGGTATCCTTCTCAGTACACGTAGTCCTCGACTTATAGCCATTTGTTTAGCAACCATTTGAAATTACAACGGCATTGAAAAAAGTGACTTACAACCGGTGCTTGCAGCACGCCCACGATCACATGATCAAAATTCAAGCCCTTGGTGGTTTCAATGGTTGCAGCGTCCCAGGGTCATGTGATCACTAGTTGCAACCTTCCTAGCCAGCTTCTGACAAGCAAAGCCAATGGAGAAAGCTGGATTTGCTTAACAGCTGTGTGATCCACTTAACAATTGCAATGTTTTGCTTAACAACCATTGCAAAAAAGGTCAAAAAATGAGGTGCAGCTTACTTAACAACAGACTTATTTAGCAACGGAAATTCTGGTCTGAATTGTAGTCATACACTGAGGACTAACTATAGAGGGGAAGCCTGTCACCAGGGGACCTATGCATCTGTTTCTCCGTCTGATGTCTGGATAGAGCTGGATAGACATAGGGAACTTCAGAATATCATATCTCTTTTCTGATGTTTCCTTGTATTTAAACTCAGTCAGGATTGGGCAGTCCTTTAAGAGGGAACATTTTCTAATTGAGGATGGATGGTCTGACCTGAAACCTTAAAGAGCTGGACTAGCAAAAGAAGCAATGCTACTGCTAGATGGAATGAAGCAATCATCGTCAGACATACAATATAAGAGCATTTATATGAAGACATGGAGAACCAATGTTTTAATCAAGTCATTAGGACAGCGACTCCCAACCTTTTCTATACCTTTTCTCGCACCCCTTACAAAAGTTCAAAATAATGAATTATGCATATACACTATAATTTTGAAACTTCTAAACCCAAGTTTTTGCACCCCCTGGAATATCGTCTCGCACACCCAGTTGGGAACCCCTGCCTTGGGATATGGGTTTTGAAGATGATACTGTAGTAGTTTCTATCTTGAAAAGAGTTTTTCCTGAGAGCTTCTACTTCTACAACAGTTTGAACTGAAATCATTCCCTCATTTTGGAATTTGTATCCGAGTACTGATTTGGCAATCTTTTGTTAATGACAACCAAATTGATATCATCTTGATGTGTTGGACTAAACTCTCAATATCCCAAGCCAGCCAGCCTATGTTAGCCATTTATCATTACTTCTCATAATGCCATCAGGATTATTTAGCAGTTCCAGTCTGGTTATTTGGGAAACTATATTTTTCAGAATCACTAAGATTCTAATTAAAGTGAAGGAAGGCTGTTTTTTGCCAATAAAATTAAGGATATAAATAAATCCATTTATGCAGGAAAAGGAGAGGCAAAGCCTGGGACAGATTCAAGAGAGGAATCAACCTGGAGTCGTTACATTCCCACAAGGGGTCCAAATCCTGCCCCTCTTGAATGTTGTTAACCTTTATCTAGCTCCAATTTAGTGTTGACCTTTAGTTGATTAGATCCTTGTATATAGACATGGACAATAAATCAGCTTAACCAGAACTTAATGCGTGATCCTGATTCTTTGTGCCTGGCAATCTCCATGTCCTTTTCCTGCTGATTGCCAGGTTGTGAATATTAATTCTTGAGATCCATTTCTTGATTCTTCTGTTTTTCTGACCTTATCATTCAGAAAGAAAAAGAATAATCACCATACAAATGTATCAGTTGAACATCCCACTCAGGACATCAAGAAGTAACTGTGAGAGGGATCTCAGAATCCTAGTGAGGAATCACTTAAATATGAGCCAGCAGTGTGCTGCAGCTGCCAAAAAAGCCAACACGGTGCTAGGCTGCATTAACAGAGGGATAGAATCAAGATCAAGTGAAGTATTAATACCACTTTACAATGCCTTGGTAAGGCCACACTTGGAATACTGCATCCAGTTTTGGTCAACACAAGGTAAAAAAAATGTTGAGACTCTAGAAAAAGTATGGAGAAGAGCAACAAAGATGATTAGGGGACTGGAGGCTGGAATTGGGTCTGTCTAGTCTAATGAAGAGAAGGACGAGGGGTTCCAATATCTCAGGGGTTGCCACAAAGAAGAGGGAGTCAAGCTATTCTCCAAAGTGCCTGAAGGCAGGACAAGAAGCAACGAATGGAAACTAATCAAAGAGAGAAGCAACCTAGAACTAAGGAGAAATTTCCTGACAGTTAGAACAATTAATCAGTGGAACAACCTGCCTCCAGAAGCAGTGAATGCTCCAACACTGGAAGTTTTTAAGAAGAGACTGGATAGCCATTTGTCTGAAATGGTATAGGGTTTCCTGGCTGAGCAGGGGGTTGGACTAGAATACCTCCAAGATCCCTTCCAACTCTATTACTACTACTACTACTACTACTACTACTACTACTACTACTGTTATTGTTATTGTTGTTGTTATTGTTGTTGTTGTTGTTGTTGTTGTTATTATTATTATTATTATTATTATTATTATTATTATTATTATTATTATTATTATTATTATTATTATTATTATTATTATTATTATTATTATTATTATTATTATTATTATTATTATTATTGGCAGACTTGTAAGTGAAAATCCTAAATGCAAGTATTCTTCAACTTACGACCACAGTTGGGACCAGAATTTCCTTGCTAAGCAAGGCAGTTGTTAAGTGAGTCACACCCAATTTTACAACCTTCATTGCATGGTTGTTAAGCAAATCACTACAATTACTGTATTAAATGAATCACACAGTCGTTAAGCGAATCCAGCTTCCCCCACTGACTTTGCTGATTGGATGCTGGCAGGGGAGGTTGCAAATGGCTCTCCCAGGACCGCAGGACCTTGCAGCCGTAGTAAACACACAGGCCGATTGCCAGTTGCCTGAATTTTGGTCACATGACCAAGGAGGTGGTGTGATGGTCGTGAGTGAGAATTACTTAGGTCATTTTGTTCACTGCTGTTGTAATTTTGAATGGTTACTAAACAAAGAGTTTTAAGTCAAGGACTACCCATGTGTGACAGTTTCTCTACAAGCAAGCATCCTAATGCTGCTGCTGCCTTGAGCCCATGGAAATCAAGTAATATATATGTACAATGCATGTGAAGTCTCTTCCCAACAACTCCTTAAAATGCTCTTACTAAAATGTTCCTTAAAATGCTCTTAAAAAGTCTGGGGTGAGGGGAGAAGTAATGCAATTTGTGGATTTGTTTTGGCTGCTTTTATGTTGAATAATCCTTCTTTTCGCATGCCTAATAAGGCTGGAATCAGTTTGGGAAACCTGAATTATGGTTTATAGTAATTTTGCAACTTTAACACAAGTCACACACAGCAATGGAATTCACTTTTGGATGCATACTTGGAGAAATGTTACCAGATCATAGGATGGGAAAATGGAGGGTGGAATTTAGGGATTTCTTGAAAACTGCCCAGAGTTTTTCTGGGAAGGAAACCAAGTCTACTGTTGTGGGCTTGCGTGTATATTAATTATTTGATGGTTGGCTAGGAATATTTCCCTGCTTCTTGTGATGTTGGAGGAGAAGAGAAGCAGGAGAATAGGAAGGATATCTCCAGCCTTGATCCTCCAAACATACTCTAGGAAAGGGTTCCAACATGGCTGTATATGGATGGTGGGCACCCAAAAGTGTAGCAGCTGCAGTCCCCCTTTTTTTCAATTCCTTCTTTCTGTTGAGCCTGATGCTAACAAATGCTTGTCAAAAGCAAACAGCAGTGCACAAGGAACGGTGGTCCTGGCACAGAAAAAACAACTGCGAATTTCCCTTTCTTGTTGGCTGCTTTCTTGCAGCAGAGCAGATGGCTTTTTGGTAATGATGGAGTAAAAATTAATTACCGTTGTGTCTTTTTTTTAAAAAAAAAGAAATATGAAGCAATGATTATAATTTGCGAGAGGTTAAATATTCACTTGCAAAGAATGCAGAAAGAGGCTTGCGAAACAAACAAGGAAGTAGCATTAACACTATTAAAAAAGGGTAGGTGCAGGAGACCATGTTTGTCTGCTGGATCATCCACTCAGCTGCGGAACATGAGATGCATTGTGGCTTTAATGTCATTGTCGTAGGTTTGACTTAGAATGGTAGTGAGCACACAGGCAGGTGGGGAGATAAATCCCATGTCCTGGGCAATTTATGAGTAAACCAGTTATGGATTTGTAACCTAGTCCTTCCTCAAGCTACTTTCTATGAGTCCTGGTCAATGCTGCCTTCCCCATGGCCACAGTTGAGGATAGGGTCCCTGTAGTCTCCCAACAAACCGCAATGCTTTGGGTTTTGGAGACTACTGAAAACTCATTGTGGTTCACCAGGAATCCTAGGCCTGGGGGTTCCTTCCACCATGTATTCCATCTCCCAGTGTCCTGCCCCAGAAAGTCCCAACCAATCTTAGTCAGTGAAGCAGTTGGTAGCCACCAAAGCCACCTTTCTGGTAGGTCACTGCCTCAGGTGCTGGGCCTCTTGACTTGGCCTTGGCCACTGCCCCATTGATCACTACAGGCTCTTCCAAGCCTTCACTTCATAATTCAGTGATGGGATATTTTGGAAATCTGTTGTCACTAGACTAAGCTAAGCTTGACTAGTTCTTTGCTCTGAGTCTCTTCCTGGTCTTGATGCCGTCTTTCTTCCATCTGCTTCTTCCACTGATGAGTTTGGGCACACTTAGCCAGGCTTCTGTTTTCCTTGGGTTCTGCAGCATTTTAGCAATTCTGCTCAGAAAGAAAAAAAATGTTCAGGTCCCTTAAGGCTTTAAACCAGTGCTTGAATATGTGTGGGCTTCAAGCTGGCAACTTGAAAATGTGTGGGCTTCAAACTGGCTGGAGAATTCTGGGAGTTGAAGTCCACACATTTTCAAGTTGCCAAGGTTGAAAAACACTGATTTAAATGATGCCTCATTCACTTCAGCTAGATGTCACTGAAGAGGAACATAAAAAAAAAATCCATATCTCGGTCAAATAATTAATCCCTTCCTTTCTATTTTTGCTGACATCAATAGGTGGGACCTTTAAAGAAATGGGAAAGGAGGGCTGCAGAGTGTTACAAAAACTCCAGGTTTAGAAATAATATATTTTTTGTTTATTTCAGTAGTATTTAAAACAAGGGAAGACAATTGTATGACTGGATATACTTTCTTTCATGCATTCACAGGACATCCTAATCATAGACTTTAGAGGGAAGTGTTACAATAAAAGTACAGAAGCAGGCAAATTATAAAAATATAATGATACGGCATGAAGTAGATGTATTCATATTTTGGCTGGTGAGAAACATTTAGCTATCACAAAAAACCTTCTCTTGTGGGGATAGCTGGTCCCAAAACATTTGTTTACCAGAAGAAGAATCAGCCTCTTAATTACTTCAGTGAGATCTTTGACATTCCTGTAAACAAAGTATATAAAGGGTGATCCTCAGCTTGCAATATGCTAACCTCTTATTTAAGAAAAGCAAATTGTAACCAATTTATATAGTATAAAGCTTTTGGAGCTGTCTTATAGGCCACCTTTAAGGACTGGAGATACCTGCTATTTATACAGACTTTTGAACAAAATATAGAAGAAAAAGGCAAGGAGACATTACAGGTCTTATTTCTCTGGCCTCCTTGCAATTAATTGCAATTAATTTTTGCACTGGACACAAAGTTAATTTGACCTAGTACGGGCTGTCAAGAAAGAGACAAAGAAGAATGACCTTTAATCATTAGAGCACATTTTCTGTTCAGATTATGTAATTCTCTGAATTTTGTGATGCATTTTTAAGCCCCAAGAATGTATATGAAACAACTCTCTCTCTCTCTCTCTCTCTCTGAGTGTGAGTGTGAGTGTGAGTGTGAGTGAGATGGCTGGTCTCTAAATATTAAGATCCAGATACAAATTTCTACAGAATTACATATAGAATCTGTAAAGCATACGACATATAAAAGCTGAAAAGCATACCGTAGGTCAAGAGAATACAAAATGAGTTTAACATCAGTCAAAGAAAATTCTCCACCTTTCATTAAGGTGACAGGAGTAAACAGTTTTCATCCAAACCTCTCTTGCGTGTATTAGACCTTCTCTGTGTGTGTGTGTGTGTGTGAAACCAATTTCTGGATCAGGGCAGATCTGTTCTGTCTCTGACACGGAATTGTCTTTTCTTCCCATCTCCCAGCATCCTGTCCCACAAAGATAATGCAAGCAAGAAGACAATACAGCTGGTTGTTGCAGTCAAGAAATTTCCTCTGTTCTGGGGGGGGGGGAGGTGAGTGGATAAGAATTACTAATCCTGGCAGCTAGAGGTTAACGCCAAACAAGGATTAGGGTAAAGTTCCAGAAAATGTTAATCTTCCATTTATAAGAGTAAAGTTTAGCACTGCTATCAAACTCTGTAGGGTTACAGCTCTCTGGAACAAAGGGGCAATTTAAACTTGCGGACTGTGTGGTGCAGAGGAAGAGGGAACTGACTTCTGATCCATTGATAGTTATATAATGCTTTCAGGTCTTCTCCTTTTTCAATTATTTTCAATGTCAAAGAGACAGGAAATGAATGAGACATACTTCAGCCAGGTGCTATGGTTCAACATCTATCTTCCCCTTCCCATCTCATATATGCATTAAAATTTTCTACCCAAGATTGGGAATCACTCAAGTTTAAGGTCTCTCTAATTGCCATTTTTATGACCTTAATTTTATTTTGTTCTGTTGTCTTTGTACATCTTTTGTTTTTTGTTTTTAAAAAGTCCTCCATATACAGTACCTCTTTTTCATAATGATTTTTATTATTAAAATTTAGGCAATTTCCTCTAAAGTGCATATTTTGGCACAAGTCTTTTGCAAATGGATTTCCTTAGTATTGGGTCACAACAACCATGACCTGGCTGACTGAGAATCTCCATAGACGCTTAGTACTGTGTGTTTTGTTTACTCCTATTTTCCCCCCTGATTTTTATGGGGGGGGGGTTGGGGGGAGGGCGTGCGAACTAAATCAGAAAGTGGTGAATGTCTTGGTGTATAATTGCAATCCAGTTTCTCTACAGATTGGGGGACTGTGAATTTGGTAAGTGTAAATTGAGTTAAGTTTTCAAGTATACTTAGCTAGGGAATTTTTGACTAATAGATGGGCAGATCAATCTTGATCACCTTTTGAAAGGAAGCCAAGAGGCAGAGATGGAAGGCCAATGTATCATCTCTTCAGTGAGTGTGCAAGCAAATAAGTCCTTCCAGATCCTTCAAATCAAATTGGACTCCTGGTGACATCATGTACCCTCCCAGGCAGTTTTCTTGGCATTTGTACAAACATAGTATGTTACTGTTTTCTTCTGGGACGTTTATCAAGTTCCCATATAGTAAAAAATAAATTCTTGCACATAAGATCTTGTATAATTAGATTACCTCTAGGAATGTGTAACCTATCCAAAACTCTTCTTGTACTCGAGTCTCTCCCCCTCTCTCTTTGTGCATCATCAAATTGTATTGAACTTTTCTTTGTCAAATAAGCTGGGAAATGCAAAATTTGGTGGATGGCTAAGTCCCAATCTATACATTATTCCAGGAATTGAACAGAGAAGAACTAGGGGTGCCATGATAGCAGTCTTCCAATATTTGAGGGGCTGTCACAGAAGAGGGAGTCTGGCTACTCTCCAAAGCATCTGAGGGCAGGACAAGATGTAATGGATGGAAGCTTATCAAAGAGAAGGCCAACCTAGAATTAAGGAGAAATTTCCTGACAGTGAGAACAATTAATCAGTGGAACACTTGCTTCCAGAAGTTGTGGGTGCTCCATCACTGGACATTTTTAAGAAGACATTGGATAGCCATTTGTATGGAATGGTATAGGTTCTCCTGCTCAAGCAGAAGGTAGGACTAGAAGATCTCCAAGGTCCCATACAACTGTGTTATTCTGTATTCTTTTTGCAGCTTTCCGAGCCTTGGAATTGAAACCTCATAATTTAAAAACAAAGAAAAACTTCAAAGCACCTAGCCTTGATAATATATATAGCATCCTGTGGTTTCATCCCCTTTGTGGTCCTCACCCACCCTTAGAATGTGAAGTGAAGCCGTCCTCCCACCTCCCCATCATCTCCATGCTATAAACTATATTCTAGGGATTTTTGCAGATTCTCTTTTGAAATTCATTGGAAACTTTCTAGCCAATTGCACAATCAAATTTTGAGGAAGGCTGAATGGGGGCTACCATTTGCTCATCCTGGTGTCATTGACATCACTTTGGCTACAGGGAAAAAAAACATATGAAACTTCTAATTGCTGTGGCTTTGTAAGTTCATACTGGAATTGGCAATGTTGGCATGGCTCAAGAATCCTGCCTTGCAGGTGGTCTTATCATTTTCTGGCCACCATGGTTGTTGGTAAGGGGCTTTACAGTAATTATAAGGTAATCTGACCTCTTATCCAAATAGGGATCTTCCTTATTCAGTGCCTTGAGGTATGCATTAGAATACTTATGTTCATGGAATTCCTTAGGGCCAGATGTTATCTCTTCACCCAATCTTGCGGAGTGTTGTTTGAGAGGCTAAAATGAGGGGAGATTCCTATATATGTCCTTCTGGGCACTCAGATGAAATGCAGGGTTTACATTTAATAAAGAACAACAACCACAGCAAGAAGAAATAGGTGCCCAATTAAGGCTCCACAGAACTATTGTGTTTCCGATTGAGAAGCTAAGAACCCCGAGAGACTAAGCTCAGTGTCGGTGTATCTGAACCCTACAACTTGACAACAAGAATGGCATTTTCAAATGAATACTAATTTTCTTTTCCCTGCTACTTTTTGTAATTGCATTATAAGCTTAGCTTACAGTATTAGTTAAGAATCTTTGATTCTTTATTTGAGTCTTTGATTATTTATTTGAATTTATTAACCACCCAACTCCAATAAACTCTGACTGAGGAGCCTGATTGCCAGAGGACCAAGCAAGCATAAAGGCGAAGCTGGGCAGCTCTGCCATGGGAAATTTGGGAAGAAAAGTAGCATATCTCTCTGAACCCTCCCACCATACACGTGAAAGAGGCAGTCACCTTGGAATGAGTGAGGCTAACATTTTCACCAAGAGCATTTCTGACTCTAAAATCAGGTAGACATTTCCCTTCTGATGTTTGTGTGAAGGGGTAAAATGGGTGTCATAAGATTTTGGGCCTCTTAAAACTTTTCTAACTTCTCCAAAATGATTGAAAATGTCGTTTCCACAGTGTAAAAGGGAAAAGGGTACTTTTTTCACGTTTGGTGGGCTTGCAAAGAGGTACAGGTTTATTGGCAGAGGGTTTGGAATTGGATAACAGAAATGACGGGTCAAAAAACTCAATATAAACCAGAGATGCTACTACTTGGCATATTAGAAAAAAATATAAACAAAGATGATATATACGTAATTATTCATGTGATAACGGCGGCAAGAATTTTGTTTGCTCAAAATTGGAAAGCAACTGAAGTGCCTAGTGGAGATGCGTTAATAAGGAAAATTTTGTATTGCGCAGAATTGGATAAGATGACTAAAGAATTAAAAAATCAGGAGGAAACAGAATACTATTTAAGCTGGAATAAATTTTACAAATGGAAGGAAAAAAAAGAAGGAAGGTCATTAGAAGGGATGTAAATAGAGGAAGTATATGTATAATACGGAATGTCTAGACAAAGATGTATGTCAAAGATGATACACTATGTTCAATGTTTTTTAATCTTTTTTTTCTTTTTTTTGTATTCAATAAAAATTATATATATAAAAAAAGAAGAAAATCCACCAGTTACAATCAGGTGATGACATATCCAATTGCACCACGTATGGTTCTTGGAGGCCAAAGAATTAAACTGCAGTCCCCAACTTGTCCATTGTGATATAAAGAATTAAACAATGCACATTAATCACTTTCCATGCATCTCAGTTTTCCTTAGATGAAAAGAATTCTGTAGTGTGCATTAGTGATTTTCAGTTTCTCTTGGTTTCTTATTTTTCCATTTTGATGTTTAGCTACTCCTCTTTCTGCTGTATTTTGTGTGTATTTTTGAGTTCTCATGAAAATCAGTAATACATTTTGTATGCATTTCTTCTAAATATACATTATTATGCATATATATATATTTTAAAAATGACATATTAACAAGCAATTTCCTCTACATAAATCTATTGTGATGTTGGTTTTACATATAAATGTATTTTTGCACATATCATTTCGTTGGGGAAATTCAGTGCAACAAAGAATTGTTTGTTCCAAAAGAAAACGGGAATTTTGATTAAGATACTGACTTAAAAGGAAAATTAGATAAATTTGCATTAAACTGTAATTCTAGAGAACATCTGGTCCATCCTTACTCGTGTTGGTGCAATGGTAGACATTAAATATAGACTGTACTTATTTAAAACTGCATGTACTTAAACCTTATTTCATTAAACATGAACATCAAAGCAAAGCAGGGTAGAAATCTTGGCCTTTTGGCTAAGATCAAATTTAGTCTTCAGCTGAATTTGGAGAAGTAACTGTGGGTTACTAGCATTTTGCTAGAAGTACACAAATCACCTTGATAACTGCAGTCTGAGTTAACCATAGTCAGCTTGAATCAATACTGGGAAAAACTTAGGAACACATTATGAAAGAGTTGGTTTGTGAGTATTTAGAAAAAAAGGTATTGCTTGGCAGGAACCAGCATGAATTTATCCAAACAACCTGATCTCCTTTTTAGACAGTTAATTATGAGAATGCCAGCACACATGGTGTAACTTGACCTCTGCAAAGCATTTCACAAAGTCTACAATGAGATTCTAACAAGAGAAGATCGCAAAATGTGGTCGGGGCTGTGTTACCATTAAATGGATACAGTTGAATCGAAGAACTAAACAACAGTACCCAAAGAGTATAAATCAATAGCTTCTTCAACAAGGGACTTTATGGCCTTTAGAGGTGATGGGTTTAAACTGGTTAGCTGGATGGTCAACCGTCAAGGATGATGTAGTAATGGGATTTCTGCATGGGGCAGGGGACTGGAATAGACGATCTCCAAGTCACCTTCTAATGTTCATGTTCTACAATTCTGCAATGTCTTCCTATACCTACCAGGTGCCAGATTTGCACCTGGAAACAGATGTGTGTGTGTCTCTCTCTCTCTCTCTGTGGTGCCGGTGTGCTTGTTCATGTCTGTGTGTATTTCTCTTTGTGCCACTGGCCTGAAATTTCCACTGGGCCTCGATCTCTTGCACAGTTTCATTTTCCTCCCCACAGTGCTCATATGTCAAGATAGTTCCCCTGAAAATGCCTCCTTCTCTCCCTCTCTGTATCAATATGCAAATGAGGTTCATATAGACTAAATCTCATTGAAAAGATCATGAATAGGCAACACCGTTCCTTCAATATGGTTCACTAACCCTGTTCACTTAAAGTCACTGATGCTTGGTGGAGGTTTTCAATGGCTGACCCTCGATGATTGGAGGGGGATTTAATTATAATTGAAAAAGGCAGCAGCAGGGGGAGGCCAGGGAAAGGCCCTGTCATATCTAATCCCCTCCCCTCCCCAGGACTATGCCTGGAAGCCAAGGGCTGTTATCTTTCCTAAGAGATCATTAATTCCCTCTGTTCTCTGCATGGCATTGATCTCGGCCCAGGTAAGAAAGAGGCAGGGAAGTGGCCAAGAGAAAGATCCGGACATCCTGCAAAATGTCAATCTGTTCCTCTAATTTAGGCATTTGCTCAGACGCTTAAGTGATTGCACTGAACCATTCGATATCCATGCCGGGCAGCCTTAGGCTCCTTTTGAGGACCGCTGTGAATATGTACAAAAATAGATGAGTTTGTTTCACAGTGTCTATTTCAATTCAATCATGTAATTAAAACGCAGATGAGCAACCCATAAATACGTTCATTGTTTTTCCGCAAGTGCAGCGTCTGCTTTTCTCTCCCCCCCCCCCCCGGATCAACTGATTGTTGAATGATTCAGGGGTTGCGACAGGAATTGACCAAGCCACTTCTCACCCAAGCCTGACATCATCATGGGTTGAGAAAGAGTACTTGGCCCAAAGTTACCCAGATGGCTTTCATGCCTAAGGCGGGACTAGGACTCACAATCTCCTAGGGATTGGCCCAAAGACAACCAGCTGGCTTTCATGCCTAAAATTATCTGGGTTAAGATATTACACAATGCCATAGCCTTGGACTATTGGATTTTGACCTAGTGAGAGGAACGAATGCAGCAACTGTGGTTTGCAAACCATGGGTTATGGTTTAATATTGCATGTGAACCAGGGTGCACTGACTTGCTCCACAACCATGGTTAAAATTAAAAAGAGGGGATAGCATGATATGTCAACCGAACCAATTTTGACTTGTATATTGTATATTTTGCTTGCTTCCCAGTCAGTTCGGAAATTCTGAATGCATTAGTGGAGCAGTCTATATGTGAACCTACAATTAGATAGAGAAGAATTGTGGATCTGACACAAACAAGTGCTAGAAATAAAAAAGGAGGTTCTAAAGAGCTGAGGGATGATTTATTCCTGAATGTTTACATCTCTACGTTTTGTAGCACACTTTCTCAGTCTGGCGGCTCGGTTGGCTAGTGATTATGGACACTGGATATATCTAACTAGATTGGGAAAGGTGTTTCTAGTCCACTCTAGAGGAACTGTCTTGAAAAAAAGAAGATACATGAACTTACTTTGACAGTTTGATCCTTTTATCCTTGAATTCTGGTTATCATTCTCCACACTTTGTATGTTAGAAGGGCTGTTCAGGTACTTCAGTAAGAGATGGTGTCACAGACTCCTATTCAAGATGGCTTTCTGATCACTACTGCAACACAATCATTAGGTTTTAGCTTCTTTTTGGGGCAGGTGCTCTACACTGAGAACTTTGCTATGGCCATGTTTCTTGTATCTCAGCATGGCCTCGCTTTAAAAGAGAGAAAATCCACATATTAACATACATCTGGAGAGCCACAGGTTTCCTGCAGCACGGACATCAGTTGTTCATTTGATTTGTGTATATGTGTGTACACAGTGTCAACACAGTGCTAGGCTGCATTAACAGAGGGATAGAATCAAGATCACGTGAAGTGTTAATACCACTTTACAATGCCTTGGTAAGGCCACACTTGGAATACTGCATCCAGTTTTGGTCACCACAATGTAAAAAAGATGTTGAGACTCTGGAAAGAGTACAGAGAAGAGCAACACAGATGATCAGGGGACTGGAGGCTAAAACATATAAGGAACGGTTGCTGGAATTGGGTATGTCTAGTTTAATGAAGAGAAGGACTAGGGGTGACATGATAGCAGTGTTCCAATATCTCAGGGGTTGCCACAAAGAAGAGGGAGACAAGCTAATCTCCAAAGCGCCTGAAGGCAGGACAAGAAGCAACGGATGGAAACTAATCAAGGAGTGAAGCAACCTAGAACTAAGGAGAAATTTCCTGACAATTAGAACAATTAATCAGTGGAACAACCTGCCTCCAGAAGTTGTGAATGCTCCAACACTGGAAATTTTTAAGAAGAGACTGGACAGCCATTTATCTGTAATGGTATAGGATTTCCTGCCTAAGCAGGGGGTTGGACTACATGACCTCCAAGGTCCCTTCCAACATCATCATTATTTATTATTATTATTATTATTATTATTATTATTATTATTATTATTATTATTATTATTATTATTATTATTATTATTATTATTATTATTATTATTATTATTATTATTGTTATTGTTGTTGTTGTTGTTGTTGTTGTTGTTGTTGTTGTTGTTGTTGTTGTTGTTGTTGTTGTTAGATCCATCCAGTCCACTAAACAGAATGCTGAACTACTCTACCCACCACAATTGTTTTTTTTTCTAAAATGTTCTCTTCTGGAAGGCAAGCAGGCAGGAATTAATGCTACGGAGCTTCTTCATTTTTGTCCTCCCTGCTTGGGAAGGAAGGAAGGGCTGTTGCCCATGTCTGGAGCCTCTGTTCTGCAAGCAGAGGCTTGCCAATGTGGCCCCAGCTCTCCCCAGATAGGGCTGGGAAAAACATGTGACTCTGGAGGGCTGCTGCCAGTCAAAGTAGACAATGTGTTTTCCTACATTGATTCTCCCTACCCTTATCCTAGAATCATTATCCTAGAATCTGTTTCAAAAGTTGCTTGCTTAAGAAACTTCATTTTAAAAATGCCACTCATTGTTTAATTCTAGTTTCGCAAAGCTTCATATTTTGCAAAACAGAAAACTATAACAAATTGTCATCATTGGGCTGTCATGATTACGGGTATTTTTTCTTTCCTCTGCTCCAGTTGCTGTCATACATGGAAGCCCCAGGAAAAGAATTCTTAAAAATTAAATTTCATGCTTGCATGTGTTTCTGTGATCTCTCATGTGTATGATCTCCAAGTGGAAAACTTCTCTAAAAATAAATGGATTACCCCTTTTTACTACACCGTCTGATGTTTCCTTAGTAGATATCTGGTCCTCTGTGATCTCTAACCCGCCACAATTGGAATGACAGGCGTTGAATTAAAAACCTCTGGGTGGCGCCCTCTGCCTTTGTGGCCCTCTTCACATGAGCTGGGCTGGTGCAGCCGGCCTCTCCACCCCCATGCCCCCCCCACCCCCAGCCTGGCTTTTTTTGCCTGCAAGTACAACGTCATGCTTTGGCAAAGGACAAATCTTTGACCTTTTCTCAAATAGCATTGTAAATACCATATTCACTTGGCTCATTGGAAAGGATTTTTTTTTAATGCCTAAGAACCTCAGCATCTTTAGATTTGGAACAAGGGACAAAGAATTAGCAAGACCAGTTCCACTCTTTGATGCAAAGCACCTCAAGCATCCAGCAACATGACCATGCAATTGATAGGTGACCATCTCGAAGCTGATAGCATCAACTAGTAACCCAGAGTTTATAGGAGCCTTCAGCTCCTGGTAAGGTGATTTTGGCTGAATTCACACCATGCTTAACCAATGTTCACATAGTCATTGTTTATTGAAGTAGCCGCAATTGGCTAAATTCACACAACCTGTTAATACACAAAGCATCAATTGTCTGTCATAGTAGTTGAGTTCATACAACACACTAAGTCAAATACACGCCACATTGTGTCTTATCCCAATCTAATCTTTAGGAATTGCACAATATAAGTGAAGGGCATTATATTGAGGAAGGATGAATATAACCAAGTGATTAGTAACCCTTTGACTAGTGCTACTAGCAGGATTAAAATGGTCAACATTTCACAAAATGGTATGAATTTGTAATAGTCTTGTGTGATGCAGTTGAAATCTTAAATGAGATCTTGGAATTTCAAGATACCTATGAGATTTTGGGATGAGATAACTGAAATCTTGTGAGAGTAATTGTCTAGGTGATTGGTGGGAGAAGGAGACATCTGGGCCATGATATAAGATGGGAGAAAAATGACAGAGGACTGAAAAGATGATTAGGGCTCAGATTGGATGATTGCAAGTTCAAAAGCCCATATTCCATTGTGAAGCTCAAGCAAGTATTTCAATTGGTAATAAAAATGAATATTGTGAATGTTTGCGTACCTTTTCTACTACTACCTGGCTAGAATTTGGGAGTATTCTTGCCACACATTCTCTTATAAAATTATTACATTCAATTATTTAATGTGCCTGCCACCATAGGCCATGAAGCTCAGTGGGCACTCTTGGGACAAACTATCTCTCTTCTCACTAGATGTGTACATCAGAAAGGGTCAAGAGAAAGCATATAATGAAATAACTATTCTGGTATTGTGATAAAAAGTGTTCTCTTTTGTGCACATGTTGTGATGTTGCATGTGTCATGTTATGATCTGATGTAGCTTTTGTCATTCTGATAAATGCATTGGATCTGACTAGACAACTTGTGCCTTGTTGAGTCACTGTTTTGGAGATATTTCCTTACCTAATCAGAGAAACAATGTGGGAGCAGAACAACTTCTAATTTCCTGCCAACTTCCCCATTGAGTTTCCTTGTTGGAATCTGGCAGGGAGCATTGGAAATCCCCTTCCCTTCCCTTCCCTTCCCTTCCCTTCAGAGCAGACAACTAAATGGTAGATGCTGGGTAAGGGAGGGAGAAAGGGATTGTAAGACTGGATAAGAGATAACATAACCTTTATTGTCATTTTTTTTTACTGTGGGCACAACGGCACACATCAAAAAATGAAATTTAGTTGCCCGTTCTCAAAGTGAAACACATACATGACACACACCTAAACATACTATATACAACATATGTATAG
Organism: Azemiops feae; assembly: GCA_023970755.1. Taxonomy (NCBI): domain Eukaryota; kingdom Metazoa; phylum Chordata; class Lepidosauria; order Squamata; family Viperidae; genus Azemiops; species Azemiops feae. The sequence continues at coordinate 2,674,238 of JALGBA010004279.1, read as the reverse complement.
ACCCACACCCCTCCATATACATAACAAATAAATATTAAATACTGTCCATCTTGAATATATAACGGAAGGAGGAAGTTTGAGAGTTCACAAGGTTAATGCTGTATGGAATGAAACTATGGCTGAATCTGGTTGTTGTGCTATGGATACCATGAAGCCTCCTCCCAGAAAGTAACAAGGAAAACAGGTCGTGAAGAGGATGTGTCGTGTCCCAGATAATCTTACGGACCCTGCTCAAGCAACGCTTCTGTGCTATGTCCTGGATGGGAGGGAGGAAACTGCCAATGATGGGATGAGAAATGTGAGAGTTTCCCAGTCAGCCAGAATGTTGAAAATATAAAATATGTTACCACAACAGGAGTCAGCAGCATAGCAACAGCCAGTAGCACTGAAGCAGCTACAACTTCTCCAAATTTCATTCCCTCAGGAGTTATGGATCCTGGATTTTGGATCCTGGATTTTGTAAATTGGCCCATTTGAGGTATCTTGGTTCAAAAATTGTTGCCCTAGATTGCACAATTTCGCCCAGCTAAAGGTAATGACAAAACCTTTACTAGTAGATAGACAGTAGTAGCAGATAGGTAGAGCCATGGTGGCACAATGGTTAGAATGCAGTATTGCAGGGTAACTCAGCTCACTGCCAGAAGTTCAATGCTGACTGGCTCAAGTTGACTCATTCTTCCATCCTTCCAAGCCTGTAAAATGAGGACCCAGATTGTTGGGGGCAATATGCTGATTCTGTAAACTGCTTAAAGAGGGCTGTAAAGTACAATAAAGCAGTATATAAGTGTAAGTGCTATTGCTATTCGCATGAAATGCTTAACTGAGTGAGTGGAGGTGGCTGGTACATCCTGGGAATATTCCTTAGTAGAAACTAATCCCCAGGAGGTTAGATTTACTCCAGAGTAAGTCCAGTTATGCGTAGGCTTTCTTTAGCTCCATCCAGTTAGCCATCTCCCTGGAATATCAAAAGTTACTCAATTGCCTCCTTTTGCTCATCAGTTCTCAAAGCAAGAAGTGAGAGAGAGGGGGGAAAAACAGCTGCAAAAGGTTGGTTGCCTTTTTGAAGTTCTCTGCTGATGTCCTGACTAGGCTCTAAATAGGCTTCTGTGATTTCTTATGTCAGCAGGGGCAATCAAGCAAAACAGGGTCATTCTTCAACCAGAAAGAGACCCGAAGAGGAAATGGCCCTTTGGGGAACTCCTGGACACTCAGATCTGAAAACACCCCCAAATGCTTGCAAAGAGAACACGGGAAACTAGTTTGTCTCAACTTTGGCAGTTTGAAAATATGTGGACTTCAACTCCCAGAATTCCCCAGCCAGCCTGCTGAGAGTTGAAGTCTAGACATTTTCCAGTTGCCATGGTTGAGAAATCCTGCTTCTGATGATGCTGTTTGGAAGTACAGCTTGGGCACAGCTTTGCAGTCTGCTGCCCTCTTGTCTGGGGCCTACTAGGAATGTAGCCGGTATTGTGTGGGGTTTTCCTTCCATTTCCTTTTCTTCCTCCTGCATAGTCTTAAGCCTGTGTCCTTCTTGCTACTATGCTGCTTTTCTTCCACATATGGTTGGCTGCAGTGCATATGTATGTCTGTCTTCTCATAGCCCATTTCCAAGGAACTGACATGACTGTTGGAGCAGAAGGCTCTCTCTAGCAGTTCTTTTCTGCCCACTATGGCCAGATTGGAAGTGGTGGGTACTGGACAAACATCAGGTAAGTGTTGTATGGGGAGGTGGAAGGGGGTTAAGGGGGACAAGAGTTGCAAAGGGTTACTAATAGCAACACAGGGTTTAGATGTTACAAATTTCATCCATGATGTCTTCAGCTATTATTGCATACCTAACCAACAGAGAAGGGGATGTTGATATCATGATAATTGCCAGTACTGTCCTAATGCAGGGGCTCAAGGAATACCAGACATTTTCTAGAACAAGTAGATATGGATTCTGTCTTGCAAATACCACTCTAGTATGGAAACATACATTTTTAAAGGAAGAATTGGGAGTGCTAGATCTATTTTGCCCATAAGAGATAAAATACAAATGAGACAGGAAAAATATATTCAATGACCTGCAAGCCTGCCATATCTAAAACAGGTTATCATAGCTACCCTGCAAAAACTTTGTTAGTCACCAGATGGCAGCCAAAGGTAAAAGGTCCCCTTTGCTGCCATCTAATGGTCACGCAGAGGTTTGCAACCAGATCTTCTAGCTTTATAAGAAGTAGAACAGATTTGATCCTTATTGTTCATAAGGATTGTTTGAAATTTCAAACAAGCTAGTTTTAGCAAAGGAAGCAAATTTTGGAAAAGCTTCTTCCTAACACACCCAGGTATTTAAGCAGAGGACAACTGGCCACCTATTGCTGATGCTGTAATTCCATCCTGCACTGAAGTGAGCAACAGCTTGGATTAAATATTCTGTACATTGAAGTCTACACATCTTAAAGTTGTCAAGTTGAGAATGCTGACCTGGAAGACACTGTGAACAGTAATTTTATCTTTATAGATAAACTTTTAACATATTACATATTTTACACTGAAAAATGGTACAAGATAAAAATAATACAGCCACATCAAATTACAATTCCATCTTCCCAATGATAAAATGACAACCTCCAAGTGGCCTCAATGACTTTCAGAAAGAGTGCTAATGACCAGATGACTGAAAGGAATATAAATCCTTCCATTCTCCACCATTCAATCAAAACTGAAGAAGCTTCTTGGATGAACATCTTCAAGCAAATGAAAGCAAATCCAGTTGCCTTTTGAAAAAGCACCTCTGGGACAACCATGACCTGGATGACTGAGAATCTCCATAGACATCTTTGAGCTTTACTGTGGATGTGCTGGACACAGTGGACAGGTATGTTCTCAGGTGTTCCTCACTCATGTTTGAGGCAGGTCATGCCACTAAAGGCAAGTGGTGTTCACCTGATATGCTTACCTCTCCCAGACAGCTTAAATTAAAAATCCAGAGAAGGTAACCAGTTCATTGTAGCTCATATTTACTCAAAGCTATTCACCTCCTCTTCAGAATTAGTTGTCCAAAGTGAATGCAATCATATCTATTTCCTTATTTTTGAAACAATACATGAACCAACAGCCAATAAATGTTGCCGTGGTATTTATTAATATAAAAGTATATTATTTATATGTAGTACAGATAAGGCCGTGTATTATGCATGTGTATTATTCGCATATTATATAGAATAGATACTGTAGTATACTGTACCAAAATCACTAAATTAGGGAGAATAATTGTTTGTAATAACTGTATATCTTAAATGAAATTGCAGTGAAGAATTTGTATATTTGAACAACTGTGCACCCAAATAAATGCTAGTGGCTTGAAAGAGCATTGCTAAATTCAAAGAACAGAAACTGACAGGTCTCCTAAAACAAGAAACTGAGAGCATCCAAAACTGAAAACTTTATTCATCTCTAAATTCTGGAACATTAATTCCACAGAAAATGTCCCACTCTGAAAATGATTTGAGTAGTCAAAATATACTATTCAGCCTTGTTTCTAATTTCTTCCAATTATAATTCCTTCCCCCACCCCCGAAATTGTCAGTCACCAACTGAAGATATTTCAGTAGCACCCCCCCTTCCCCCTTAAAGTGGTGCCTTATTAACTTGCTTGTTTAATTGGCTGGGATGATTATGCATTCAGCACTGAAATGATGAGGCTGAAGGACAGAAGGAGATATTTGTTGTACAGTAGGTGATATTCAGAGTTGTTGAAGGCAGGAAAGGAAACAGAATGTTGGAAAACTCTCTCGGCACTAATCACGACACTGATTTGTTATGCCAGTTCTCTTCCCAGTAAAATCAAAGAGGACACATCTGAAAAAGTAGATAGTCTAATGAGTAAGACATTTGGTAAATAAGACCAATTAAAAAATCAAACGTGGCGCACATCTGTAAAAGCAGATAATATACCAGGTAAGACATTTGGCAAATAAAACCATATAATGATGTTGCAAACCTCAATGCAGCCTCACATGGGGAAAATGCATTTTTATTGCAAGTGATTTATTGAGGCCATGATTAAGACATTTTTAGTATATGAATAAGACTATTGATTTTTAATAACCCAATCCTGACCATGTTCACACTGATATAAGAATAATTGATTTAACAGAGACTTAATTTCCAAGTGAAGATATGAGAGCGCAGTTTTACAAGCTGAGGGAATATTTATTTATCTACGTTTTATTACAATAGTTCTAATGGGTGAATGTTTATTTCACAATTTAATGCAAATGTGAGCAGTTCACTTTTTCAAAACCTATATGTGAATTAAAATGCGGCTGTAAGTCAATATCAACATTTTTCGAATGTTAATGTAATTGATGTTAATATAATTCATAGCTTAAAAAATTGCATACAGAAAATTTGTGTGTAAACAATGCACAACTATTAAGGATACTTTTATTTCATTCTTTCTTCAAAAAATAAGGATGTCACACCTCATTTTCTCATATTCTTTATTCTTACAACATCTCTGAGAGATAGGGTCAATTGACAGAGGGGTTTGGCCCAAAGTCACCAAGTAAATCACAAGAGAGGTTCCCCCAAATTTTGAGGTTTGAATTTTGAACAGAAATCATTGACAGCAGATTGGGACTTTTGAGTCAAGAATCAGAATGTACCTTTCAAAATGGTGAACAACTGCAAGATGGAAGATTCAGGTTTTCAGTGAGTAAAAACTGTTGATTGTTTTCATATGATGTTGTGAATTTTTTTCAAAAAATTGGTACCATATTTACTGCTAAGCAAAAGGGCCTTGAAATTAAAATACACATTCTTACCAAATCAAAGATGACCCTTCATTTTTATTGTTAAATTATTTGGAGAAAATAACTATTCTTCTTTTAAAGCTGTTGTTTTGTTCCCTTGGAGTCAGTGTTGACTCCTGATAACTGCCTGAAGTCTTCTTCGCAAGATTTCAGAAGTGATTTGTCATTGCCTCCTTCTCAGGGCTGACAGACAGTGAGTGGCCCAAAGTCACCCAGCTGGCTTTATGTCTAAGACAAGACTAAAACTCATAGTCTCTTCTAGTTTCAAACTTGATGCCTTAATCACTATATCAAACTGATCAAAACTAACTTTTAAAGTTGATTCAATAATAATGGCAAGTACATTCTACCTGGTTTTCTTCAACTTTAATTCTCTTCAGCTTTGCTGGAATGGCAGCTTTCCAAATCCCCAAGTTCCACGGCCTTCAGGAGACAACAAACTGAGGAAAGCTTCTCCATCCTATGTTATAAAGGTTTTTTGCTGAACTAGGGCAACAAAGATGACATGCTACAGAAAAGTGCATATTCTATTACTCATAGAATCTACACTAGTCAAATGTAAATGCATTTAAAGTCCAGTTGTCTAGATTCTCAACTACTAAAGTGAAGAGAAAATTAAATTATGATTTAATTGTCTCATCTATTTGCAGTTTACCATATAATATCAACAAAATTAAACAAATCCTGAAGAATATCTATTTCTAACAATGAGGGAGATATTAGAAATACAGGGAAAGCTATATGTTAAACAAAAGAAGTGGCATAAAGACCACACAGGCAAGCTGAACAACGGACAAAAATCAACATGTGCACTTCGTGCCTGATTAAAATTTGAACTCAGGTCTCTCTAATTATTTGAAACAGCAATAAGGGAACCAAAAAGCCTTTGCAGGGGGAGAATAAGTACTTAAGCCCTCTACATTTAATTACATGTTGTCGCCCAACTTAGATGGAACAACTAATGATCTTGAAGAAAAGCTACAAAAAGCTAGATTTAGTGGTTAGGTGGAAGACAAATAAGTAAACTTGCCTCCAGAAGTTGTGGGCACTGCAACATTGGAAGTTTTTAAGAAGAGATTAGACAACCATTTGTCTGAAATGGTATAGAGTTCCCTGCTTGTGCAGGGGGTTGACTAGAAGACCTTCCAACTCTGTTATTCTTCATCTGTGGGTCTGGTTCTTTGCACCTGACAGTTTCCATCTCCACTCTTTGGATCTTACTCATACAGAATGTAATAGATTAAAAAATCACAACCATTTTTTGTTTAGATAACGTATAGCCATGATGACTCATAAGAATTGCAGGGGTTGATATAAGTTTGGAAGAAGCATCCTTGTTCTTCATTATTATTTTTCCTTTATTTCCGTTCCTGACTCTTTTATAGTAGAGGTTTTGCAGCAAAACAATTGTGAAATAAGATCTAGCATTTGGATTGTAAGGGAAAAAAGCTGGAGGAAACAATGAAAGCTCCATTACGGGATGCCCCTTAAGGATGGGCAAGTATATTGTGTTTGGATATTCTCGCTTTCTCATTTTTATAAGCATACATTTTGTTGGACTTTAAAAATATGCTCAATGATATTTGTATGTATTTTGTACATCATTCTTCAGACTTAATACACTTTTGCCATTATTTTCACAAATCTATGATTTTTGTAGAAACCGATCTCTAGTGTATGTTTTATTATTGTATTACTTTAGACATTCATTATCTAAATACAGAAAATGTTACAAAATGTAAGAAGAACCCTGCTTGGCCTTACTCTAACATTTGAATATTAATTATATTTGAAATGAAATGAGATGCACACTCAAAATTTGCTACAGTTTCCAATTTGCCCTGTTAGAGCTCTTACACTTGTTTTTTCCCCCCTCAGTCTTAGCACTGAGACTCATTGTTGAGGCACCAAATTACAAACAAATCAAAATCTGAGTTAATATAAGACAACATTTATGAGGCAGCTGTGCCCAATGCACCATTTCCCCCCCCCCACAAAACCCTCCCCATCCCCATCCCTGCAACAAAAACCACCAGTAACCATGATATTCTTCCAACCCTGTTATTCTATGTTCTGTGTGGAGTATCTTAAAGCATTTCAAGCTTTGCAAAAGCACGGCATTGGAAAGATCCACTGTAAAATGCCTCTTCAGGTCCATTCCAGCTCTTTGTAGAATGCCTGAGTTTTCTCTCCCTCTGTCAGTGACTCTGCAGTTGGCTGATTCATATAAAGTATGTGGAGCTGAAGGCGAACTGGCTCATGCCAAACGATTGCTGCAAACTTCAAAGGCAATGATGTGCTGCTTTTTGTTCTCAGCTGCTGCTGCTCCTTCAGCATATGTACATTAGCAAACCCCCTTTGCCTAGCAAAGCTGAGCAACTGTTTACCCCACCGCCACCTCTTATGACTTAATTACGGTTGATGCTTAATGGAAGATCAAAACAAAGTGAAATGATAATTTGTTTATGCACAGGGAGTTAATTAATACATTAAATATACACACCATGTAGGTGTAGTTCAGAATAATTTGCAGCGATAAAAGTGAAACGTGCTTCTCCCTTGCAGGTCCATTCACAATAACACCTGACGGGCTAGTTTGTGCCCATTTGAAAGAGTTATGCAACAAGAGATTGGAGGCTAAAAGATATAAAGAACAGTTGCTGGAATTGGACATATCTAGCCTAGTGAAAAGGACTAGGGATGACATGATAGCAATGTTCCAATATCTCAGGGGTTGCCACAAAGAAAAGGGGGTCAAGCTATTCTCCACCTGAAGGCAGGACAAGAAGCAACGGATGGAAACTAATCAAGGAGAGAAGCAACCTAGCACTAAAGAGAAATTTACTGACAGTTAGAACAATTAATCAGTGGAACAACTTGCCTCCTGAAGTTGTGGGTGCTCCAACACTGGACGTTTTTAAGAAGAGATTGGACAACCATTTGTCTGAAATGGTATAGCAGGAGGTTGGATTAGAAGATTCCAATTTCCCTTTCAACTCTTATTCTGTTAAGAGAGCTGGCAATAACTTAAAATCAGAGGAAATATTTGTAAGTAAGCAAATTGTATACTGAAAAGGTAGAAATGCTTCTGGTTTTAACCTCACTGTGGCCCTAGAGCCACAGATAGATCCCTAAAGACTTGGTGCCCCCTCAGGTTCTGCTATGCATTCTCATTGTGGGGTGGGGTGGGGTTGGATGAAGAGTGTTGTAAGTGTTCATCAATTATATTTGGAGAACTGATTTCAGTCAAATAATACAATACTGATTATAAGGAGCAAGGATTTAACTTGCCCTAAGACAGCTTGCTAAATTCACATTAGGGATCTAGAAATCAGGATGATTACAGTCTAGTTAGCAATCACTGGCACCGTGATTCTGTTTTTTCGTGTAAACTGCTAGTCGCTTCCCAAAGTTGAGCAAATTCTGAGCAGTCTGGGATTGCAAGAAAATCTATATAGTAATGTTGCTAGAAAAAGATTTCTGTCTCTTTTTGGCACAGATGTAATAACAGCAGAAATCGGAACAAGAAGATGCTGGAAAGTAAATTGTTATCATTCTCATGCTTAACTCAGTCCAACCCCTAAATCAGTTCCAAATTGCACCTTTCAAACTTGATGATTTTGTGGTCAAATTTTGCTGCAAGGTATTGGGGGCAGCAGATGGAGCTGGGGACCTTCCTACAGGCTGTGCTTTGTCCATATATATTGGGAGCAAGGGATGAAAAGGTGATAGTGAAGGCAGCAGAGCGAAGTGTTTGTGCAACTTTGAGCCTTTAAGATGAGTATGAATCAAAAGTTTATAAATGCCCTTGAGACGTTGAAACTGCAATCTGAGCCTTCTCCTAAATGTAATTCCTTCAAAATGACCAACAAGTTCTTTATCCATGTTTAATTTACATGAACTATAGGCTCCCGGGTTCCTGGACCAGATGCTGCCATACTACTGAATAATGTCAAGCTCCTTCCAAACCACATAGAGATCAATAAACATAGAAAATAACTCATCCCTATCAGGATGGATCCTGAATGATTTCTGTCTCTAATGTAAAAACTCAAGATAGACTTGATTGCAGCCCTGTGCAGGAGCTCAACATAGTTGCTGTCCTAACCTCTAGGGATCACTTCATCTGATCTCCCTGCTTAATTGAATGAATGAGAAATTAGATAAAACTTTACAGAGAAAATCTTTTAGCAAACTCTGTAGAAAAAAAAATATTCGGCAAGACTCTCTGCACGCTCACAGCTGCTCCTTTGTTTTGCAGAAGTGTGGGGTTTTATTTAATGTAAGTCCTGCACACACTCCATCCCTATTAATTCTATTGTACATATTAAATGTCCTCCCTGCAGAAGGGAGACCAAAAACAAATAGCATATGCTTTAAGTGTATGATGGCAAGAGTGTGCCAATATTTCTTCTTGAAAGCGCCCTCTGATTTAAGGATGTAAAACTCCTACAAAAATCGGGGTGGGGGGGATATGATTTAGGGGGTTGAACTGGCAAGTGCTCAGGGAATTTTTTTAAAGGGATTAGAATATTTGGAGGAGGAAAGTGAATCAAATCTTACAATCTAGGCCTTTGGGAGAAAGAACCTGGTAAGACAGGATACAATCTCTGAGTACTCTGTAGGGTTCATTCCATCCCATAGAACTCCTGCACTGCTATTAGACCCCAGCTGATAGCACTTAGACTTACATATGCCTCACAGTGCTTTACAGCCCTCTCTAAGTGGTTTACAGAATCAGCAAATTGCCCCCAACAATCTGGATCCTCATTTTACTGCCCTTCTAAGGATGGAAGGCTGAATCAACCTTGAGCCAGTGAGACTCAAACTGCTGGCAGTCAGCAGAATTAGCCTGCAATACTGCGTTCTAACCACCATGGCTCCTACTGTTCCAGGGAAATTACTATGAAGAATCATGATCTCCAAATGTCTTTGTCATGGTAGGAGTTAAGAGTATCCTAGAAGTTATTGTAAGTGGACTGTATTCCTTTATAAGTCTGGAAACAAGTTGAGAAGCAGAAAACAAACACTCATTTTCCTTCTTTCAGACATCAGCCCAAACTGTGGAGAATTCAAAGGTATAGGCACTTGAGGAATAGCGCTAGAGTGAGAGGGTTTGTCTCTGTAGAACCAAGCCTTCATATCTCACATTGCCTTTTTATCTTTCCGTTTTTTAGGAGAAAGTAACTCTTTTTGGATCCATGGAAGTCATACTGTAGATCAGGGGTCTTCAAACTTGGCCCTTTTATGACTTGTGGAAGTCCACAAGTCATAAAAGCAGTGGTGGGATTCAGCCGGTTCGCACCACTTCGGCAGAACTGGTAGCTAATTTTTTGTTGCCCAGGCCCAGAATGGACTTCCGGAAGTGGCATCAATATTTGAATCCCACCACTGCATAAAAGGGCCAAGTTTGAAGACCCCTGCTGTAGATACACTTCAACCATTGGTCCAGAGCTAAGAGAAGTAGAAATCTCTACGTAAACTACAAGCCTTTTAAATTCTTCAAGATCACCATTGAAAGTTTCAAAATAGGAGGAAAAACAGCTTTCAGTATTTCAAATTAAAGCCTTATTCTGGAAGATACTGAAGAATTATTTCTTTGCTGGGATGAAAATGTTTTTAATGTAATGGTAGTATATAAACAAAATCACTATTCTCAATACTATTGCTGTCACATTTTTATTCTCTCAATACTGCTTGGGAAGTGGTATTCTAATCATCATCAATTGCCACTGCTGGTTTTGCCAATCATGGATCATCAGCCTATGTCTGTGGTGGCGAACCTATGGCACGCATGCCAGAGGCGGCACTCGGAGCCCTCTCTATGGGCACATGCACCGTCGCCCCAGCCCCGCCTCCTCCCACAGCTCCCTTCCTCACCAGCAGCCCCCCGGAGGAGAGTTGCCCCCGGGCATGGCCCACACGAAGCAGCGCAGCCAAGGACATGGTAGCCGGGCAGCGGGGACAAGACTCCGCCCTCACGCCCCATCGTGCGCAGATGATGCTGCGGGGCACGGGCGGAGGGCGTGGCCGCCATGGCACTGCTGGGCTGCCTGGGTGATCTGCGGTGGGCTGTGGAGGTGATGGGTGGCCCAGCGGGCACGGCGGAGCGGGGACGGGTGGGGGGTGGGTTTTGGACACTCGGTCTCTAAAAGGTTCGCCATCACTGGCCTATGTGATAATCCAAAATGATACTTAGCCCAATATAATACACAGGATCAAAGAGTTGTAAAGTGCCACTGAGATCTTCTCTAACCGTCTGTTTAGTGCAGGAATTGAAATTGAAGTATCCCTGACAATAACCTCTCCTTGAATACATTCTGCGAAAGAGAGGCTACCATCTCTCTGGGAAATTGTTTCCACATTAGAAATGCTCCTCTTATTGGGAAATTCTTCCTGAAATTCACCTGAAATCTGCCTCCTTGTAAAAATAATCATTCCTAATCTTAAATGTCTGTGCGGTTTCTCAGCCATCCAGGTCATAGTTGTCTCAAAGGTGCTTTTTCAAAAGGCAACTGGACTGTTTTTTCCTTGAGGAAAAAGAAGAACCTATCCTTCTATCCTCCCCCCACCCCCGACACCATCCCAACTGATGAAGCTTCTTGGAGGAGAAATGAAATGTTTACTTCCTCCTCTTCCTAATGTTATATCCTGAGATGTTCCCAAACAGATCTCAACCTTCTATCTCACACCCATTCAGGTACTTGAATGTTATCACAGACTTCCTCAGTAGTCCTGGGCACAATAATCAGCTGGGATCTGACGAAAGCAGAATGGAGTATGTTATGTCCTGGGCCTTGCTGAGTCATTCAGCAAGGCTCAGAAAGGCTGCAGGAAGGTTGCAGAGACCCGGACAGACCACGTGTCTGCCCGGGACCCAGACAGGCTGTCTCCGGCCTTGCGCGCATGTGCAAGGCGGGAGAATGGCCTGCAATGATTGGCTGTGCATCCCCTTGCAAGGGGAGTATAAAAAGGCCAGTTGCCATTGTGTTCTTGCTTCTGTTCTGTGAATGTACTTAATAAAGAGATCCTTTGTTGTGAACCTGCCTCGTCTCGATGTCTGCTTGCGAGTACAGAACAGAGTAGAAAGATGATTTCTCATTATTTGGAAATTATACCTCTACAGATACAGTCTCAAAAGCCTTTTCCTGTTTCAGCAACCACATTCCAATGCCAGCTCATATTTAGTTGTGATCAGTTACAATTCCAATAATCTCCTCATAAAAGTTATTGCCAAGCGGGGATCTCCATTCTTTATCTCTACATTTGATTTATTTATTTGTTTAATGGAATACATTGCATTTACCTCTAATACATTGATTCTTATTTTTTGGCCTACCTCTCTATCATTTTGAATTTTTGTTACCATTTTCCAATCTGGAGTATTAGCTACCCTACCTAGCTAGTTCTGTGTCTCTCCCTCTAGCATTTTATCCAAGCCATTAGTGAATACATTGAACAGTTCCAGCATGGTAGAAAATGGTAGAATCACATTTGATATCTTGCTTCAGTTTAATGAGGAGCTGCTGTTAATCACTTTTTGAATTCAACTTTAAATCCAGCTGCGGATCTACTTTAAAAGGTACACCATCCAGTTCATGTTCTGTTACCTTGTGAATCAGAATGTCACGTGATAGATATATTATGTCCAGAGCATACCCAGGTAGTCCTCGACTTAGGAACACAATTGAGGCCAACATTTCTGTCGCTAAGTGAGAGTCATTAAGTGAGTTTTGCCTCATTTTACGACCTTTCTTGCCACAGTTATAATAATAATAATAATAATAATAATAATAATAATAATAATAATAATAATAATAATAATAATAATAATAATAATAATAATAAAAGTTGGAAGGGACCTTGGAGGTCATCTAGTCCAACCCCCTGCTCAGGCAGGAAACCCTATAACATTTCAGACAAATGGCTGTCCAGTCTCTTCTTAAAAACTTCCAGTGTTGGAGCATTCACTGCTTCTGGAGGCAGGTTGCTCCACTGGTTAATTGTTCTAACAGTCAGGAAGTTTCTCCTCAGTTCTAGGTTGCTTCTCTCCTTGATTAGTTTCCATCCATTGCTTCTTGTCCTGCCTTCAGGCGCTTTGGAGAATAGCTTCACTCCCTCTTCCTTGTGGCAACCCCTGAGATATTGGAACACTGCTATCATGTCCCCCCTCGTCCTTCTCTTCATTAAACTAGACGTACCCAATTCCAGCAACTGTTCCTTATATGTTTTAGCCTCCAGACCTCCAGTTGTTAAGTGAATCACTGCAGTTCTTAAGTTAGTAACAAGATTGTTAAGTGAATTGACTTTGCTGGTCAGGAAGTGGCAAAAGGTGACCACATGACCCCAGGACACTCATAAATATGAGTCACTTGTCAAGTGTCTGAATTCTGGTCAGGTGACCATGAGGATGCTGCAATGGTCACAAGTGTGAAAAATGGTCATAGGTCACTTTTTTCAGGGCTGTTGTAACTCTGAATGGTCATTAAATGAACTGTTGTAAATCCAGGATTATCTGTAAATGATATAACGTTAGTTTGATAGGACTTGTTCTTGACAAATGACATCCAAGCCCCCTCCCACCTCTATGGCATCCCAGGACGTGGATAGTCCTATAGACCTAAGGCAGATCTACCTATCTGTCCATATGCCTAGGTCTATTTATTTATCTGTCCTGTGAGTGGGTTTGCCCAGAGTGCTTATTGCCATCCTGCCACAAATTATCCAAAGCTGTTAGTGGTTGCTTTTCCTGTTTGCTGGTGATGCTGAGAGAGTGGGAAATTGAAATTTGGGAATTCCCTTATCATATCTTTGCTCAGGCACAGTAAAATTTGGCCATTGGGCAATTGCTATTTGTGTTGACATATTTTTTTTACTGACTCAAGAACAGGAGAAATGTATATTAATACTGCCAGGATAAGATACTTGGGGATGCAAAACAAGCCACTTACCTCTGGCGACAAGATATGCCTTTGAAAGACATAAATCAAGATATACTTTTCCTATCTTAGCAATTATAATTTTTCTTGAACCTAGCATTCAGGCTAACTATTTTGCAGATAAGACTAGCCAGTTAGTGGATAGATCAATGAATAAATCAGACATATATGAAATGCTCATAGGCTCTCAATAACAGTGCAAAACTTTCTCAAAATTTTTGAGCAACATGATTGGGGTATACTCCAAAAAGTAAAGAATGGAGCCAGCACAAACTCTAAAACTGATTTCATTTACCCTTAAATTAATTAATATATAATGCAGTGAAAATAGTTACTCTCCAGTTATGTATTTAATAATATTTCATTGTCATCTTAAAACAACTCTGTCAAAAGACTCTGTTAAATCTTAATGTTTTAATATTGCTGCTTTTGTACTATTGTAAACCTCTCAGAGTCACTCTGCACAATGAGACAGACCGCTTATAAATGTAATAAATAAAAATTAATAAATACATGACAAAGGATAGGGTTGGCCAACCTGAAGCCTTCAGCATTATACCGAAGAATGTTGGGTCTCCAAATAGGTTACCTATCTAAAAGAAAATATTGGGGGGGGGGGTGTTATACATCTTTCTTAAACAATGTTCTTGGTCTCCTTTCTTTCCCTGCAGTCTTTTTGTGTGTGTATAATGTGATTTTGTCAGTGAAAAGGTAGGCTGTAAAATCTTGTATTCTTCAATACATGCTTCATAGAGTGCAAGAAGGAATATCAGTATCTCACCCAGATATTAGGTTACAAGTCTTTTCCAATGCTGAGTAAAGGGTGTATCCTCTTCAGGGATGATCCTTTCAACATTATTTAAATTGCTCTCTCTTGCTCTCTCAATTGCAGCCTATGATAGTCTTTCCCCTTGAACTCAGAATGTATGTACAAAACACTTCTTTCTATATATATCGTTCCATGCAGTCCTTGTTGTACAGGTATAGTATAGGGGGTACCTTGCTCAATAGTAGTAACTGTGAAAGGGATCTCGGAGTCCTAGTGGACAATCATTTAAATATGAGCCAGCAGTGTGCTGCAACTGCCAAAAAAGCCAACACAGTGCTAGGCTGCATTAACAGAGGGATAGAATCAAGATCACGGGAAGTATTAATACCACTTTACAATGCCTTGGTAAGGCCACACTTGGAATACTGCATCCAGTTTTGGTCACCACGATGTAAAAAAGATGTTGAAACTCTAGAAAGAGTACAGAGAAGAGCAACAAAGATGATTAGGGGACTGGAGGCTAAAACATATAAGGAACGGTTGCTGGAATTGGGTATGTCTAGTTTAATGAAGAGAAGGACGAGGGGGGACATGATAGCAGTGTTCCAATATCTCAGGGGTTGCCACAAAGAAGAGGGAGTCAAGCTATTTTCCAAAGCGCCTGAGGGTAGGACAAGAAGCAACTGATGGAAACTAATCAAAGAGAGAAGCAACCTAGAACTAAGGCTGTCAACTATTCCTGACAGTTAGAACAATTAACCAGTGGAACAACCTGCCTCCAGGGGCGGTCAGTGCTCCAACACTGGAAGTTTTTAGGAAGAGGCTGGGTCCTTTTAGGTCCCTTCCAACTTTTATTATTATTATTATTATTATTATTATTATTATTATTATTATTATTATTATTATTATTATTATTATTATTATTATTATTATTATTATTATTATTATTATTATTGTTGTTGTTGTTGTTGTTGTTGTTGTTGTTGTTGTTGTTGTTGTTGTTGTTGTTATTATTATTATTATTGTCAAATATAATAGTCAAATATAATAGTCAAGCTATTCTCCAAGGCGCCTAAGGGCAGGACAAGAAGCAACAGATGGAAACTAGAAAATATTATTATTATTATTATTATTATTATTATTATTATTATTATTATTATTATTATTATTATTATTATTATTATTATTATTATTATTATTATTATTATTATTATTATTATTATTATTATTATTGTTGTTGTTGTTGTTGTTGTTGTTGTTGTTGTTGTTATTATTGTTATTATTATTATTATTTCTAGGCTGTATTTGCTTTCTTTTAACATGGATATTTTTTATTTATTCATTTTAGTTTAATTCAGAATCATTGATTGAGATGGGCGGCTATAGAAATTGAATAAACAAATAAACAAATAAAACAATAGCATACAAAAGAAAATAAGAAAGGAATAAGATGGAACAAAAGAATAACTAGTAAATACAAATTTTTATATATATAAAAAAAAGTCTAGCGAGAAGACACATTCCTCCATCCCTGGCTGAAGTAAAATAATACCCCTGCCCACCCCCATGTTAGACAGCCAATGAGAATGCTGGAATTCTCACTGAAATTTCTTAAGATTTGGAGTGATTTAACACAGGATTTTAGAGATTTGAATGATTTAGGAAGGGATTTGGGGGCACTGATGGTATCTGCTTCCAGAAAGAAGTTGTTGATTCCTGCCTAAGTTTGTCTAAGGAAGGTAAAATTCAAGTAAGGGATGAGCTGGTTTGTATTTCAGTCTCCTAGCAACTGTGCTGTATCTGCTGATATGGAGTCTTTTTTCTGAGTTAATTTCTCCTTCTCTCAAAACTTTTCCTTTGGGAGTGTGTGTGTGCATGCGTGCATGCGTGTTTGTACTGTCATAAAGGAAGAATATTATATTTTGGTTAAAATAAAATACATTGCAATGGCAGAGGGAGGTTTTAGGTTCATAAATTTTACCGATGTTATACATTTAATTGTTTATCTAATGGAAGTGACTATTGACTCCAGGTTTTCTCTTCCCATCTTCATTTTTCCTTTTCTTGTGTCACATAGATATTTTTCCCCTCCAGCAAAAATTCTGCAGCAGGATCCAATCTGGGTCGGTCATCAGTAACTGACCCAGATTGGATCCTGCAACATTATCCTGGGACACATATATTTGCTTTCATTCGTGAAAAATTCTGTAGATCTGTGTTCATTGTGTTATATAGTAAAACAATTTGGTATTTATTTCCAGATGACTTCAGTTCAACACCCAGAATTCCAAAAGCTTGGCCTGGCTATGGAGTTTATGGAAATTGATATTTTGGGAGCAGTGAGGTTGGAAAATGCTGCTGTAAACTCTTGATACTGGCATCTCTCTCTCTCTCTCTCTCTCTCTCTCTTTCTCTCTCTCTCTCTCTCTCTCTCTCTCTCTCTCTTTCTCTCTCTCTCTCTCTCTCTCTCACACACACACACACACAGACACAGACACAGACTGACAGACAGACAGACAGAAAGACAGACCTTCCATCAAATAGGATTCATAGATTTTAACAGGAATGAAATGACACAGTTGTCAGTAACACAATCTGGATTGATAACAACGACCATATATTTTTACCACCGTCCATCACTGCCCTCTTTGAAAAAATTCAGTAAAGTACAGTATAGCATATTAAGAAAATATGAGTTACAATGAGAATTTGGGGAGTGTATATATGTGTGTGTATGTATGTATATATATTTGTAGATATGTCTTCTGTGTCTGAAACACATTATGTTAAAATGTATTTTAGATTTTTAAAAAATATACTATAAAAATTATATGCATACATTTTAAAGAAAGTTACATAGAAAATTGTATATCATAAGAAAAATTATATACAAAATTCAGGGAATGTTGCAAATAATTACGTGGAAAATGTGGACTTTCCAGCTATATTTTTTTAATAGCAATGAAAGGACAGACATGGAATAATATGCAAAATCTGACTCCATTTACACATGTGTAACACATTTGCCTACTGTCAGAATACCTTTTTTCTAGCAATATTTTTTCACAAAACATTTTGCAAGAAGTGCACTGAAATATGTAGCAAAGGTCATCATCCAATTGATAGTTTAGTTCCCATCTGTGTGTAAGTCCCAGAAAACCAGATCGGATCACTTCAGAGAAGATTTCCTTGTTGCATCAGTACATACAGTCTCATCTGAAGGAGAACCTCTGGGAAGCAGTTTAGCTGCTCTCTTTTAGGACAGGTTGCTTATACATTCACACACAGAGAGAGAGACACACAGAGAGAGAGAGCAACACACAGAAAGTCACCTGTGCTTTTAAAGCAAGAACAACCCCTCCTGAAAAGACCTATTTTGAGAATTTCTTCAAAATAAAATTTTGGGGAAAAAATGTGTCTGTGTGCCTGTGGATGGATGGGTTGGGGGAGGGGTGTGTGGAGCAGGTTAAATACAGATGTACAGTACACCCACACCTACAAAACTCAAATCAACCTGGAAAAAGAATTGCATTTAACTGAGCAAAAATTGCTGACAACATGGCGTGCAGAACGAAAATTCTTCCCAGCTCTCTAATTATCCTTTCCTTCTCGACTTCAGTATCACATATAGCCATGTGTAGAATCATAAAATAATTATGCAGTGTACAAGCTTTCTGGGAGCATGTACCACTGTTTTCCTAATTCTTTATCGCTCCCATTGATCGTGGCATGTGTGCATTGATCCAAGTCGGCCATCTGGTAAGGCAAGATAAGCGTGGTAGTGTCTTTGCATTGCACTGTCACTCAGGGAGGGGGCAGACTTTGGCTGCAGGGAATTACGGGGGCAGGATTAGCCCTCGTCCTATGAGTAAACTGAATTTGAAATGCACTGTTGCAGCTGCATGGGCTACGTTGCTAACTTCTGGGGTTTTGCCCATGCATTGGTTAGGGCTTTCTGTCTCTTTCTCTCCTTCCCCATTACCTTGAGAGGAAGGTGGTACCATATAAAAACCTCTCTCACTCTGTCTTGGTCACCTTGGAAAAGGATGCAAAATTTCTCCTTGCCAAAAAAACAAAACAAAACCAAAAAAAGGTTGACCCCTAAAAGCTTGGAAGGAAAATGGGAACAAAAAGCAGATGAGAAAAAACAGAAGAATGTTTTTATTATGATCACGCAGAAAAAAAATCCAGCAAATATTCCTGAATAGTATGAACGGAAGGTAGAATTGCTTTTTCAAAGAAACCTGGCCATTTTACAACCATTGTTTAGCAATTTAGGCTCTGCATTTATTTGTGCAGTGGCCAGAGAACTTGGGTGGTATATATAAGTGTAATAAATAAATAATGCTTCCAAAAATCACTTGAAAGATTTCCCTGCCACACGTTCTCTGACTTTGTGAGCTTTTCCCTCCTTCCCCTGGCACCCCCAAAATATTTTCTCAAATCTGATCAAATAGACTCCTTTCTTCCGAAGAAAAGTAGGGAGGGTAATTGTGCCTTTGTAAAACAATAAGAACAGCAGCCAAGGCACTGGTCCCCTTTGTTCTCCTCGTCCCCTGCAAATGCCGGCCTGATCTTCTCAAAGCCTTCCCTTTAAAATGGAACAATTCTGTCAAAAAAGATTAGCTCTATTTTGTCTGCTGCTCACTGACTATTCATGAATGCAAAAAAGAGGAGAGCCGGGGTGTCATACTAAGTTGCTAGGATGGCTGGATTTTACCTACTGACTTCAGGATCCCGAATCTCAACCCACAAAAGGCCAACTGCAAGAGGGGGAAGGGTCCTCCAGGAAGAGCCTGCCATGTGTTCAAGCTACATGGCTGTTTCGGCCCCCATTTTGTTCCCTTTGTTACCACAACTTTTATTGTCATACAGTTGGAAGGTGGAGAGCAGCGGGGTGGGGGAGAAGCTTCAGGCAGCACCAAGCAGGGGGGGGGAACCCCCATAGATTAACGTATCACAAGGGTCATCTTGCACCGAACTAAAATCTTTTCAGTTTGTATAATTGGTGAATACGGTCTTTCTTCGTCCTTGCACACACACACACAAACACAACACACACACACACAAACCTACATCCAGCCCCCTGCCTGGTGTTTTGGGAGATTTTGGACAAGTTCCTATCACTTGCAGGACTATTAGAAACAGAATAGAAACTTTATCACAGGGTGACCTTTTTCCTTATTGCCCTCCTAACTTTTATAATGGAGCCTTTTCCTAAATGAATAGGCATATGTGGTGTGTGAATTTGCAGCTATGGACAACCTGTCAGTTTTTAGAGTTTTTAGTAAAGGCATGGTAGTGCTGGGCTTTAAACATTTAATGTTTAATTTAATTATAGGCTACTTGAAAACTCCACTGAGGCATATACATGCATGTCAACTTTTTTGTTTTGGTAGAGCTTAAAAATTCTTTAAAAAAAGACATGCTCACTTATTTGGGAACACTGGCCTGAATCTGTGGTGGTTTTATTATTAACAAGCCTTAGACAAATTTGATATTTTAACTCTGATGTTATTGTATTTACTATATGATCCCTAGTCAGGATGACCCACGTGGCTGATTTGGAAACTACCTTTCAATTGTCCTTGTTTACTGTCTGCAATATCAGCTCAGCAAATTATCATTTCACCCAACTGGCTATGGAAAACCATGGCACTTTTGTGGGTTACTTTGTATACCTTTAATTTAATTATCTTGATATTTCATCCATTTTTATGTTTTGCACATAAAAAGCTAGTGGTATTCCTATAAAACTCTTACCCTCCCCATTCACTTATACAAATGGTATGAAAAGCGGGGGGGGGGAGGAAAATGTTCATTTTGAAAGGATGTGGCATATTGTAGGCTACTGGCCAAGATTATCCCCACATTTTAAATTAGTCTGCAAGATGCCATTTTGCACAAGAACGACATGGATCAAAACAGGTCCAAAATGTCCTTTGTACTTATCACAACTATTTCTCTTTAGATTAAAGCTTTTCTTTAAAAAAAAAGTATAATAAGAGTATTCCATTTAAACTAACACATAACAATTGTTATTATAAATGTTGAAATATAGAATAGGCATTTGACTTCTGAGACAACACAGTATACAGATTAAAAAGGATATTTCTCACTCTCTTTTTCCTGCTTTTTAAAACTTGAGTTTTGTGAAGAGAGCCACATTACTCAGTTTCCACACAAACCATTAATCCTCCCCCTTCTTAAAATATACAGTGCACTTGTTAGTTATAAAATAATTGTGCATAGGGCATTATTGTTATTATTATTACTTTTGCTACCTAGCACTCACTCACTTACTTTTGGGAATTAAATTCAAACTTTACAAGAACACCACCAACAAATTCTAAATATTCAATATCAGTCGCAAGTGTGAAGATGTAAAAAACAAAGACAAGAATTACATTTATAAGGTAGAAGGGAAAAATGGTGATGTATCAGTACAAATTGAGTTAGGATGATGTTTGATAAAGGGCGAGGATTCAAAGGTTCAAACCCTTATTATAATGTTTGTTTTTCTTGCAAAAGAATAAAATGGTGACTGGATTCCAGTTCCATTTCCCCTTTGCCACTCTATAGGGTAGACTTGAGGAACATATAAATAAGAATAAGAATTCTGTTATCCATGTGGAAGCCTGTTTTGTGATATTGGACATTACCTGGAGAAAGCATTACTCTGTTCTCTTTCTATTGTTAGACTTCCTTAACCTTTCAAAAAAGCTAACTTTAGCATTGTCTTCGATTCCTTGTTCTATCAGAGACAGAATTTCAGAGTGACTTACATAAAACTAGCTACTACCATTTCTCTCCCAAAGTGCTCTGAAATGATGCCCTGTATGAAGTATTATGGGGAAAAAAACCTATGACTGAGAGTTGGTGCCAACCAAAAGTAACTGTACTGTACAATAGCCTACAATAGTGCAAGGGAGAATCATCAAAGGAAGCTCTAAGAACATTTTTAAAAATTGTAATTTCCTTGAAAATTGCTGAAATGGCCTCTTCAAATTATCTCTCTGTTAAAGGAGTGACAGTTTTAGGGAAGAGGAGAACGGTATTTTCTTGAGCCCTATGGTTTATCATAGTGGGTGTTTTTTGTTACCCATCTTGCATTGTTGCCCTGCTGGACTTTTTATTAAAGAAGTTCTTCCTTTTGATTTTCTTAAAGGAATGACGCTTCTACTTTGTCTTCAGTTTCTAGTGGTATGAGATAAGATTGTTTTTCCCCTGGGATTTCAGATGCTCCCTGAAATAGCCAAAAGCAACACACCAAGATGTGATCAGAACTGACTATGTAAGCTGCTTCAGGCACTTCCATACTAACATATATTATTTCTCAAAATCATATTCATTAAAACATGGGTCCTTATTCTTTAAAATTTTTAAAGAATAGGTATTTGCTCTACAGAGACCGTGTGACTCAGATAGCTAAAAGCTCCTATAAAGTTAGGATAAACATAGCAACTGAAGTATTTCAGTGACAGATGGTCACTATGGCACAATCAGTATACTTGTGGATAGGTGTGCATGTGTGTATGCACGTGTGCATTTATTTACTTACTAAGGTTTACATGCTACTCTACTCAGAAATGACACTGAGCAAGCCATACTCGATTTACAGTACTTGGGTTAAATTTAAATGTGGATTAAAATAACAACACTAAACAAATACAACGTAAATCATAATCCACAACCATAAAACACATCACAGTTCCAACATCTGTATATAGCCAGTTCAAGAGGAGCAAAGGCATTCCAAAAAAGCCATTTCTCGACTGATTTCAGAATACTAACAGAAACAGGACCACCCTTACCTTCAAGGGCAATCTTCTTAAATACTGTAGAGGAGGAGGGTTCACACTGAAAGCTTGCCCTCTAGCCTCCAATAGCAACATTTCCTAGAGCAGAGGTAGGCAACCTTGGCTCTTTTATGACTTGTGGACTTCAACTTCCAGAATTCCTGAGCCAGCCATGTTGGCTCAGGAATTCTGGGAGTTGAAGTCCACGAGTCATAAAAGAGCCAAGGTTGCCTACCCCTGTCCTAGAGGCTGGGACCCAAGGTAAGGCATCCGTTATGGATCACCAGATTAGCAGATTCTACTTACAGAAGGCAGCCATAAGAGGCTGTAAAAAATCAGTACCTTGAAATCTATCAGAGAGGCAAATGGCAATTATTGCATGTCCCGGAGACACATAAGCAAACCAGTTCAAGCCCATTACTACTCAAATCTCTGCCTTCTGGATCAGTTACAGTTTGGGTGTTGCATAGAACAAATTGGGGGAAGGGGGAAACAAAAGACATGGGCAACCATCTGAAGATCTTCCCAATCCCAGAATGGTTGCAACAAATGCACAAGATGGAGCTGTGCAAAATTGTCGTGGGCGTGGTCTCCATCTGCTCTTCCAGCAGTTGTGAGCCCAAGAGGACCCCAGGTTGTGTATTTGTCTACATAGGGGAGTCCAACCCTGTCCAGGACCAAAGATAGAATTTTACTGGAATCAATCAGTTTTTACATCCTCAAACGTCTGGGGGGGAGGGGAATTGAGCGTAAGCAATAGTGTGCTGCTTTTGGTTGTCTTAAGCAGCTCTCTTAAATGTGGAGGAACCAGCCCTGCTGGCTCTGTAGCCACTGCCATGCCACACTGCTAGTATAAAACCGCTAACTAGTGCTCTAGAAGTTGTACCTCAGCTCTATTGTCAATCAGTTTACAAAATTTCCCCAAATTGTAACATTCAGTTCTTGTAAGCTGGTGCATGTCAGCTCCAGCACACTACTGAACCTAAGCCTGTTTCTCCCCATCCAGACCCTAAGGAATAGGGACAGAATTTCAGCGGTATTTCCTGTTCATCCTGGGTAGACATATAGAGCTGAGTATTATCAACAGGTGACCTCTCTCAGTGGTTTTATATAAATGTTAAATAGGAGGGGGAAGAGTGTTTAGAATTCTTCAAAGCAGGTTTAAGTGATCTTTTTGACTTTTGAGAACATATTATTGATTGTCTCTGAGGAATAGCAACCAAATAAATTGATTGACTGATTAATTACATGCTATCGTATCATTGTTGATACTTAGTGACCGTATGGATAGATTTTCTCCATGATGATCCATTCCTAACTTGATCCATCCACTTTTCTAACAGTACCCCCATTGCCACTATAAACACTTTGCTGGTGATCATCCTCTTCTCTTTCCTTCACCATTCCCAACATTAGAGCTTTCTCCAAAGACTTAAGTCTTCATTTAATGTGTCTGAAGTAGGATAAATTGAGCTTGGTCACTTGTTCCTCAAGTAAAAAATCTGGGTTGGTTTCTACCATGGTCCATTTCTTTGTTTTAGTGTCCATGGTATTTTCAGGAGCCTTTTTCAACACCAGAATTCAAAAGTATCAATACTCTTCCCATCTTACTTCTTCAAAGTGCAAAACCAGAAGACATATTATTTACCATATCATTCTCTAGATTTGCTACGGTAGCATAATTTGGTTAGGACCTTCACAGATATTTCTGATGTTTGCCATGTGCCTATAGATATTCCATTAATGAAATTATAATAACTGGAGTAATGATTTAACCTTCTCTTCTAGTACTAGTGCTTTTTGTAAGTAGGGAGTAACCTATAAGATGTCTTGAATGCTGACATCTTTGCTGTATAGAATTTATAATAATAATAATAATAATAATAATAATAATAAAGTTGGAAGGGGACCTTGGAGGTCATCGAGTCCAACCCCCTGCTCAGACAGGAAACCCTATACCATTTCAGACAAATGGCTGTCCAGTCTCTTCTTAAAAACTTCCAGTGTTGGAGCATTCACCGCTTCTGGAGGCAGGTTGTTCCACTGTTAATTGTTCTAACTGTCAGGAAGTTTCTCCTCAGTTCCAGGTTGCTTCTTTCCTTGACTAGTTTCCATCCATTACTTCTTGTCCTGCCCTCAGGCGCTTGGAGAATAGCTTGACTCCCTCTTCTTTGTGGCAACCCTGAGATATTGGAATACTGCTATCATGTCACCCCTAGTCCTTCTTTTCATTAAACTAGACATACCCAATTCAGCAAACGTTCTTGATATGCTTTAGCCTCCAGTCCCCTAATCATCTTTGTTGCCCTTCTCTGCCTCTTTCTAGAGTCTCACATCTTTTTTTTACATCGTGGTGACCAAAACTGGATGCAGTATTCCAAGTGTGGCCTTACCAGGCATTGTAAAGTGGTATTAATACTTCACGTGATCTTGATTCTATCCCTCTGTTAATGCAGCCCAGCACTGTGTTGGCTTTTGGCAGCTGCACACTGCTGGCTCATATTTAAGTGATTGTCCACTAGGACTCCGAGATCCCTCTCACAGTTACTACTATTGAGCAAGGTACCCCCTAAACTATACCTGTACATTTGGTTTTTCTTGCCTAAATGTAGAACTTACTTTTTTCACCATTGAATTTCATTTTGTTAATAGCGCCCAATGTTCAAGTCTGTCCAGGTCCTCCTGTATCTTAAGCCTGTCTTCTGGAGTGTTGGCTATTCCTGACCAGCTTGGTGTCATCCGCAAATTTGATGATTTCCCCATCTATCCCCTCGTCCAAATCGTTGATGAAGATGTTGAGAGCACTGGCCCAGAACAGGCCCTGGGGCACCCCACTGCACACTTCCCTCCATGTAGATGCGGTTCCATTGAGGACCCACACGCTGAGTACGGCCGGTCAGCCAGCTACGAATCCATCTGGTGGTGATGCTGTCTAACCCACATTTTTCTATTTTATCAAGTAGGAGTTGTGATCTACTTTATCAAATGCCTTACTGAAGTCCAAGTAATTATATCCACAGCAATTCCTCTGATCCACTAATTTTGTCACTTGTCAAAGAATGCAATAAGGTTTGTCTGGCATGATCTGTTTTTGACAAACCCATGTTTGGCTTTTAGTAGTGATTTTTGTTGCCTCTAGGTGTTCGCTGATTCGTTGTTTGATTATCTTTTCCAGAATCTTCCCAGGTATTGAGGTCAGGCTGATAGGTCTGTAATTTCCTGGGTCCATTTTTTTCCCTTTTTTGAAGATGGGAACTACATCAGCTCTTTTCCAGTCCTCCGGTAATTCCCCAGTGCTCCAGGATCTTTGAAAAATATAGTTCAATGGTTCTATATTTCATTATATACCTTCCATCTTTGCTCTTCTTCAAGCACTTACTTTCTGTCTATTGTTCCTTTAGAATACCAATTCAAAATTGTAACCATCTCTTTGGTTCGGAGATTGTTTGTCATTGCCTAGCACCATTATACTTTTAAAAGTTTATTTTAATCAGGTTTTAGGGTTATTGGCGGCACAGTGGCTCAGCAGTTAAGATGCTGGGCTTGTTGGCTAGAAAGCGGGCAGTCCAGGTTCGAGACCCAAGTGCCACGTGACAGAGTGAACTCCCATCCTCGTCCCAGCTCCCGCCAACCTAGCAGTTCAAAAGCATGCAAATGTGAGTAGATAAATAGGTACCATTTTGGTGAGAAGGTAACAGTGCTCCATGATGTTATGCTGGCCACGTGACCAATGTCTTTGGACAGCGCTGGCTCAATGGTCTTGAAACAGAGATGAGCACTGCGCCTTCTAGTCAACAACAACCAGTGCAGTAAAATCCGCAGGAACTCCTTTACTTTTACCTTTATGATTATGGTTATCTCCAACCTTTTCATGACTTTTCTTGAAGCGCATATTCTTCCTCCTCACTCATAAAGTGAGTTTTCTCTGATATGGTAAAATTTTCTTTCCTTGATTCCATACTACTTCCACTAAGTAGAAATACTTTCCTTCCTTCTAAAGTTCTCTCAAATGTTTCTTCTTATGGATTATAAACTCTCCAAAATATATGTATTCTTTCCTTCAACTTCCTTCTTTTTACTTATACTTTATTTTTTATTAAATCTCCCTCCCCTTTAGAAATTGTTCTAGGTAGTACAGCAAATAAAAACTAGCAAACTTTAGGAGAATACAGTATCAGCAAAATGTACATTTCAGGAGTGTTCTCATGGACAAAATGTTGTCCATCGAGAAAAGATAAATTTGTAATAGCATTCTTTTCTCACTATTGCATCATGCAGTAGTTATTAACACAGAAAGCAAATTTCACACATCCATAAAAAATGACAAATTCCAATTTAAATTTCCTTTCCTTAACCCACCTCAAAATTGGCAAATATGAAACAAAGTTAATTGAAGTACATTCAAATTACAATAAACACATACAGGCCCAATTATCTTCTTTTGACTAGTGGTGTGGTTTAGAATGTAGTATGCATTTAAAAAAATCTTTTGTTTATTCTACTATTAAAAATTATGAAGATTGCCAGCCATGAGGAAGATATAGCTACTATAGGGAATGACAGGTTTTCTCCATTTATATTTAAATAACACTCTCTGCCAAATTATGCTCGAATTGTACAATAATTCTCCAGCAAAATGGCTGTTTAGAAAAATAAATAAACTATCTTTATTAAATTGCCCATTTTCTCTACATCGTATTTTCTTCTGCTGGGCTTCTTGATATTAGCCCAGCACAATTGGTTTGTGATGCTAACAAGAGAGGCAGAAGAAACATGTTAAATGTATTACTTTTGTTTATGAGCAATGGGGAAAGTAAGGAAAAAATGGAAAAGAACACCTGTGCTACTATTAGATAATTTTTTATATTGTGTCTGCCTTTGAATCAGTATTGATTCCTGGTGACTGCCGTGATGAATCCCTGTAGTTTTCTTGGCAAGATTTCAGAAGTGATTTGCCATTGTTTTTTTCAAGGGCTGAGACAGTGACTGGCCTAAGGTCATCCAGTTGGCTTTGTGCCTAAGGCAGGGCTAGAACTCAAAATCTCCTGGTTTCTAGCCTGATTCCTTCACCACTATACCAAACTCACCCTTTTATATTGCTAGTGTTGTTAAAAGGGATACCCTGGGCATTTGTGTGTGTTTGCCAAGTCCTGTGCTCCTTACTCAGGTAGCAACCTGCTGTTAGGAATTTCTTCTTTCCCCCCACCCCCAGTGTTCATTCATGATTTTTTTTCACCTTTTGGGCTGAAAATCAAAGAGGATAGACAAGCTCTATATTGAATATAAGCCTGGGTAATTAGCTATGAATTCATGTGTGTGTGGATAAACTCTTATGCAGCAAACTCTAGAATGTTATTTTTGTTCCATCCACAAGCCTGCAAAGGTAGCTTGCATTTATTCCCACTGATACTTGGGGAAGATAAGTGAATGGCTAATTCACAGACTACAGATGCCAACAGAGTCTTTTTTTCTACAGAATTTATTCTTCCATCAGGATCAAACAAAAGAGAAGAATTAGGGAGATCTAAGTAATTGATGTTGTCAGCATTATACAGGGTATCCCACTTATGTACAAAAAAACATTAAATTTAACCTCTAAAGAACAGGAACATCCTACCAATGCACATGGAAAATCTGCACCTATCTTCATTCAAGCTTCAATGCAGGGCTGTTTCTCCTTCCTATTTTCCCAACAATAACAACCCTGTGAGGTTGGTTGGGTTGAGAGAGATTGACTGTCCCCAAATAGGCTAACAAATTAAGCTCTGGGAAAACATTAAGAAAAATTGGGCCCAGTAGGAATGAGGATAGTTGGCTACTAACTTTACTTAGTAGCTCTTTGTTTTTCAGAAGCCAGATTGTTCTGGAGAGAACTCTGGTAGCAAGAAAAAGATGAGTGAAAGTCACTCAGTTTAAGGTGAAAATATCTCACTGGTTGAAAAACAAGGAGATAAGATTTTCACACCCATCCTTGAGTAACAATGTCAGAGGAGATTAACACCATTGTCCTTACTATTTACATTCCCCCACCATGATTTTAGATTATTGATTTGTAATCTGAACATAGGCTGTGAAAAACAAAATGTGATTAATAGTAATTAGCCTAAAGACCTTATAGTAAATAAAATGAAGGAGAGGTTTGTAAAAGTCACAGGGATATGTACATGGTTTAAAGGATTCATTATTTAGAACAAGTCTTCTGAATAAGGGTTTAGACAGAACTGGTAGATGCAGTTCAGGCAGAGGTGCCTGAATGTTGAGATGCTTTGAATTTACAAAGGTGACAAGGAAATCCCACCTGCTGATTTGGACATCTCTGATGCTGGAGCCATCAACTTATTTAAAGCCATGCTGGGTTTATGCCAGCAGGGCAGAAGTGAAAGAGTAGAAAGAAATTTATTTACATCAACTAGAGGGTTGATATCCTCCCATGATGGGGATGTAGGTGAGTGCTAGAAGAACCTTGGATCTCAAGGATCTACAGTTCCCCAACCTATCCTGTCTTAGCAGATGTTGAAGTATATGTAGTTGGGTGGACTCATCTCTGAAATAATCAACATCAGCTAGAGGGCTGGGCAGAAAATGTATCTGGAGATAACCCAACAGTCAGTTAATCCAGGTACTGAAAGGTCTGGTCCAAAAGGAATCAAGAAAAGAAAAGCAAATACAGAATTGGATCCAATCAATCCAACGGCTCAGAGTTTTGTTCAGGGTCATAGATGAACAACAGAAGATACTGAGGTTGCTTATTTCACTCATTATGCACAAATGAAGAGTTTTATTCAAGACTAACCTCAACACAGTTGGCATGTATCTAATTCAATCCAGAATAGTGTTCTACTGGAGAACAAGAGTGGTTTCCGTGCCCACCATTGCTATTAAGAAAAGTTGTATTGCAATCTCATGCACTTTGCAACCCTTTGATTTCAAACCAAGGAAAGGGCTTTATTATCTGTATCATCACCCAAATAATGTGGACTATATAATTTGTACCACTTGCATCATGACACAAATGATGTACTGTATGCAATTTGCTTCATTTATTTATTTAGCGTATGGCATCTACAGAGGTCATGCAATCACTGATATACAAATATAAGTTTAATTTGCATCATTTATATGATGACATCATGACACATATGGCCTCCTTCTCTCACCTGCTGGATGAATGGAGTCTTCCTCTCCTTTTCCTCCTGACCCACAGAGGCCTTTTGCCCATTCACCTGCCTATACAGCCTGCCTATACAGCCCCCAAAGCTAACATTTCATGCATTTGAAATGAAATATTGCTCGATTCCAGAACCATGCATTCCTCTGATTTTCTGGCATTCCTAGATAACATTCTCATGCTATTGCAACTGAGGATTGTCATGGACAGGCAAGTTTGTGTGAAATGGTTAAAAGACTGAGTTATGTTCCAGTGAGTGCCCGGTTCAAAAATATTTCTGCTATAAATTTGAATTTTTTTTCTTAGGTAACTATATGCCTGCTATGGCAACTCAACCCCAATCTTGTAGGAAATTAATAACCATTAGGTGAAATTAATACAAGTCTATCTCACAGAGACATTGCAGGGAGTTAAAAGATAGAATGTGATTCTATCTTTTAGAATGTGAACCGTAACATTCAGATCCTTTATACATGTTAATTTTACAAAATAATCAATTAATAATTGATCGGCTATATATGATTTGCACTAGGAAATATGTGCTTCAGGAATACGGACTCCTGGGAAATCAGCAGTGGGGACAATTACAGCCATCCACTACTTAGCTTGCTCTCCAGGAAATGGCCAGGCTAACAGATAAGTTGCCTCTTAGTTAAAACCAAAGGAATGGTCTTATTTACCATGTCTCTTGATACCTATTAACACTATCAGATTTACTTACTAGTACCACTTGGGGCTGCGGTAATCTCTCTCCCTTCTTATCCTTCCTTGCCCCCACCATCATTCTGCCAAACTTTTGCTTATTTGTGTATCTTCTCTTGAGACATCAGTTATTATTGGGGCTTACCTTGGGCTATTGAAAACGCTAAGATGCGCAGAGATGTTTACACCCCTTTTCCGATCACATTTGCCTTTGAACACTTCTAAACTTGACTTTGATTAATCATGCTAATAAGAAAAGAGCTTTTTTTCTCTCTCCTCCTCCTCCCCACCCCATTTCTTTATTAATGTCACTCGTTAGAGTTGAAAAGACATGCACTTAATACTCGCGTTTCATCTCAACGAAGAAAGCAACACTAAGCAAATAAAAAAAAAGAGAAGTATTTAACTCAAGCATATAGGATTGTTAAGATGGTAATCAGGAAAACTGGTAATTGAAGCTTTTGGGGGAGAACCTTTCTTCTGAATCCTTCCGCCTGTTTAATAGGATAAAATTAGTTGGAGTGGCTTGGTGTTTGAAGAGGTTATGATATAATTGGCACTGCCTCCTGAGTTTGCTGCTGGACAAGGCGATCAGGTGGAGGCCCAGGGGGGCCTAGGAACCTCTGAAGTACAAGGCGCAGCTTCCGCCATACTAATTAGCCTAAATTAGCTACGCTGGTTTTATGCTTGCTTTTGAATCTGCCCAGTAATGCTTTTATCAGGTCTGTCTGGAGAAAAATATGAAACAGGCACAAAGTTCACCTGGCATTAGTGGCAGGGAGGTTGGGGG
Organism: Azemiops feae; assembly: GCA_023970755.1. Lineage (NCBI taxonomy): Eukaryota > Metazoa > Chordata > Lepidosauria > Squamata > Viperidae > Azemiops > Azemiops feae. Next base: position 2,643,272 of record JALGBA010004279.1, on the reverse strand, counting down.
TTGGACATTTTGAAGCCCAAGCCTTAAAGCAAAAAAGCTTAGGATGAACGCAAATATACAACTCTCTAACTCAGTGTTTCTCAACCTCGGCAGCTTGAAGATGGGTGGACTTCAACTCCCAGAATTCCCCAGCCAGCATGGGAGTTGAAGAAACATTGCTCAAACTGAAGAGAATTAAGAAATAACCAATGGACATTTGGGACACCTGGGAAAGATTTAGCATTAGATCAGGGGTGTCAAGCTCGCAACGTCATGTGACGTGTCGTGACGTATTGTGACTTTTTTTCCATTTCCGGCAATGGGGTGGGCGCGGTTTTGGCATGACGCATCGGGCCCGCGGACTGGCAATTTGACACCCATGCATTAGATGAACCAATACCTCAGGCTTCCTCTTGAGAAAAAAAAATCATAAACAAACAGGTTTTTAAAATGACTGAATGGGGCACATGCAGGCTTTTCTAGCCGATCATATCTTATCCAATAGGACAGTGATGGCGAACCTTTTAGAGACCGAGTGCCCAAAAACCACACCCCACCCGTCCCCACTCCGCTGTGCCCGCTGGACCATCCATCACCTCCACGGCCCGCCACAGATCACCCAGGCAGCCCAGCAGCACCATGGTGGCCACGCCCTCCGCCCGTGCCCTGCAGCATCATTTGCACGCGATGAGGTGCAAGGGTGGAGTCTTGTCCCTGCTGCCCGGCTACCATGTCCTTGGCTGCGCAGCATTGAGTGGGCCGTGCCCGGGGGTGACTCTCCTCCAGAGGGCTGCTGGTGAGGAGGGGGGCATGTGAGGAGGCGGGCTGGGGCGACGGTGCGTGTGCCAACAGAGAGGGCTCCAAGTGCCGCCTCTGGCACGTGTGCCATAGGTTCGCCACCACTGCAATAGGATCTGGAGATTTCTATAGCACTGCAGAAAATTATTGGCCATCTAGGATAGTGGAATGCAAGAATGAGAATGTGCCCCATAGGTGATGGGGGCTTTTAGTGTGCCGTTTTCAACCCACAGAGTGGAGTCGGGAAGCTACTTTTCTTCAATAAAGCAAATCAGGAACTTCTTCAGTGGGTTCTGAGAAACAGGCTCTTGGTTCATTCTCTAGCCATTGCATACATAAACGCATCTTTAGCTGTTCTGATTTGAATGTAATTTCCATCCTCCTCTAAGAGAATGTTTGTCACAGACACAAACTAGGACACTTCCTTGACAATGTGGTTGCTAATGTGGTCAGTTGCTATAGCCAGATCAGGAGATAATCCCTCTTTACTAAACCTCCTATTTGGGAGGGAAGAAAAGAAAGAAACCTGCAATGATGTGTCTAGGCACATCAAAGAACTGTGAAGAATGTCACATCCCTGGTTTTATATACTGCATACTTTTTATACTTGTTGTCTCTTATCCCTGGAATACCCTCCCTAGATTGCCCCTAGATTGGGCCCTTTTTAGCTGCAAATAAGGAACTACTTATTTTCTTGGGCATTTCTTTGATTGCTTTAAAATATCACTTAATTGTTTGCTTCTGTTTGTATATTGCTTATATAATGGGCTATATTTCTTCTTGTAGCTATTTTATTACCACTGTTTTTGCACATGCATATTTTTGTTTCAAACTTATCTGCATATCATTCAACAATTTTAAGTTACTGAGTGTTAGAAAACATTAACCAAATGTTTCAGAGAACTGTTTGCATTTAGCAAAAGATTTAAAAAGAGCAATATCTGACAAGCAAAAATGAGAGACAAATTATGTGAATGAAGAAAAGGCAACAAATAAAAGGAGCGGGTTCTTCCAAATTATTGTAATAGCTTGATTCTATCATGTTTACACAGAAATAATTCCCCCATGGTTCCTTTCATATAGGGGTAGGGTTGCATGACAGAGCAATTTTCTGCAGGTTTGAACAGATGTGAGTCTTAGTATGATCAGTGGTGCTTACTCCCAGGAAAGCATAAATAGATTTTCAGAGTTCTCAGGCTTTGGAATAAAATAGGAAAAAACTGTTCCACAGCAAGGCAAATTTCTTCCTAGATGAAGGCCCCAGAATTCACTTTCTTCTTTTCTTTGAAAGCTATTGCCATTCTAAAATGTTCACTTTCCATTTCCAATTAATCTACTTTAATGTGCTTTAAGGTTTGGAGTTCATCTCCTAAAACAGGGGTCCCCAACCCACTGCAGGGCTGTAGCCTATTTGCAACCGGGCTGCGTGAGCACATGCGTGAGTGCACGTGCGCATGCAGCTCAACTTGCGCAAATCAAGCTGCACGCACGTGTGCGTGTGCGCTGGCCCACTGCTCATGCAGCCCAGTTCCCCTCTCCCCCACCCTCGCCGGGCTGCCAAGCCACAAAGGTTGGGGACCGCTGTCTTAGAATAAATACCCCAGTCAGCTCCATGATGGCTGGGGAATCATGGGAGATGAAGTTTATCTTAAAGTTGCCAAAATTGAGAAACACTGCTCTAGTCCCTTTTGCAGTCAAGTTTATCAGCAAACCTAATCTGAGGTGAATTTTAGGCGACTTTTAGAATAGCATGATTTTCTCTGCATGAAATAGAAACATGTGCTTTCTCCTACCAGTATTCTACAACTAAAACTGCTATCATTATAGCATTAATATATACATTTGGACAGTCACATCTGGGTAATAGGTGTTTTTATATATACAGTATATACACACACACACACCTACTACCCAGATGTGACTATCCAAATGTCCTGTAGTAAAAATGAGTGAAGATCAAAAACAATTTTTGAACAGAATGTACATTAACAGACTGTATCTTATTTAACTGTCCGGTTTAGAGACTGTTTTACTGCATCACTTGAATACTCTATTGGCCCAAAATTTATTAGTAGTTTCAATTATTGTTCAAGAGATATTCCAATTTGTTTGTGCCTTTCCTCCTTGTGCTCTTGCACTATAAACATAACCATATTTTCCTTAGAAACAAATCATTTGTGATATCATTCAATGTCTGGCTATTTCATAGTTTTTCTCCATTCCTGTAGGGGGGGGGGGTTGTTCTAGGGAAACTCTTATTTTATTCCAAGTTCCACTCCATGCTCCTTGGAACAAATTTCCTTGGATGCTTAATTGATTCTACATCACCCCCTTCCCACTTCTTCTGAGCTAAGCTATAAAAGTTTCTGTTAACAGCATTCACCCATTCAATCAGAATTCCCTCCACTGTCCACCCAGCAGGCTTCTAAAAAGTTCTGTTTACAATCTGTGTTCTCAGACAGTCATTTAATTACAAACAAAAGGACTGGAGGGAGAACAAACAGCTCTTTTACTTACTCTCTATTGAAGGGGGATGAGTTTTTTGGGGCACTCCTGGGACTCATATATGTTTAGATGAAATGGGGGCAGGACCTGCAGTCAGGTGATAAGGTTCATAATTAATTGGTCAAGTTTGAGGGTTGTAAAGTCTTTCATTCAGCATTAGTGGACTCGACAAATGCAAGAGTTACTTCTTGATAGGAATGGCAGTTATCAAAACAATGAACAGATGCAGATTGCTAGTCCTTCACAAACTTCCAGCCTGCTGGATAAAAAAACTGGCAAAAATCAAATATTTTGCCACTCAGATATGCCTATATATAAGCCAGCCATTTGAAAATAGGGCCCTTGCTGGAATTCTTATGTTGTAACTGTAACCTTTGTTCCAATAAATGCTATTAATTAGAGCTCTTGGATTCTTATTCCTATAAGAATTCCTATTCTATAAGAAAGGAAGTCTGAAATCAAGCTCTAATATTCCTTACTTTCTAAAGTGAGCAAAATACAGCTTAAATGATATGTGCTAACAAGAGGCACTTTTTCTAATCTTAATTTGAAAGTATGTTACACTGCAACAACGCTGGTTCGGACAAAGTCTTGAGCTGGTCATCTGGAAGGACCCTTTGACTTACTCATTTCAGTAGGTGTTTAATTCTGATTATTCAAATTATGAAGCAAAACGCATTTTGTTGGAACTGTTTTTCTCACCAATTCTTCCAATACTATTTCTGACCCACTTTTGCATTAATTATTTCCATAAACGAGATTATGTAAGCTTAAGTGCCCAATAAGAATCATATAACTTGTTTCATGTCAGCATCCATATTTTACTAATTATCTTTACATTAACTCTGTAAGATAAGCCAGTAGTTTAGCTTCATTTGAAAAAGACAGATCGCAGCTGACAATATGTTTAAAGCTTTCTGGTGAACATGTGATTCAAACATGTGATTCAAACATGTTTTGCATTCAAACTTTGAACTAAGGCTTCCTAGAACTTACTTCAGACACGTTACTCAAGTTCCCAAATTATGGTAAATAATATTATCAATTTGTTCTATGTTGTTAAAACCGTAAAGATAGTCCTCAGTTTATGACCACAGTTGAGCCCAAAATTTCCTTTGCTAAGCAAGTGATTTTGCCCCATTTTATGACTTTTTTTGCCCTTTAACAATTGTTAAGTGAATTATTGGAGTTATTAAGTAATTCCTGCAGTTGTTAAGCAAATCTCCCCCCCGCCCTTGACTTTGCTTATCAAAAGCTGTCTTGCAAGGTTGCAAATAGAGATCACGTGATCTCGGGGTCCTGTGATCGTCATAAATACATGCTGGTTGCCAAGTGCCCCAATTTTGATCATGTGACCATGGGGAGGCTGCAAAGGTTGTGAGAGGTCCCGTTGTAAGTCAATTTTTTAGTGTTGTAATTTGGAAGAACAAATGGTTGTGTTGAGGACTAACTGTAATGGTAAAAATGATCTCTACCACATCTATGAGTCTGTAATTATCTAATTAAAAATTACACATTCTTAATCCCACTCTTCCTCCAAGACCCGAGATCAATGTAAAAAGGTCAATTTCCTTTATAAAAAAAAAACCTTATCAATTCTGAGAAGTGGGATAGAAAATGACTTGCTCAAGATCATTGGCAAGCTTTGTGGCAGAATATTTTAGGGCAGGTTTCCCTGGTCAAAGAATGCAGCAAAAAAGGAAAGAAAAGAAAATGAAAATGAAAAAAAGGAGAAAGAGTCCATGAATCAGCTCTGCGTTATCAGAGAGGTATAAATCTTAATGAAAATGCCTAACTTTTCCTATTGCCTGTTTGCAGAGTTTCTTTAAAAAAAAAAAACCACCTTCAGTATATTTAACATTTTGTTGCAAAAGGGAGTTTTTCTGAGTATCTCACAAGTCATCTCTATTGATACTACTATGTTTTTTAAATTTCTTTAGTAAACTTAATTTGAATTTAGAAAGTCTCCACATGATAATTGAATCACAAGTCTGGATTAGAATTCTAGCAGCAACACTTGACTTGGTCAAAATCACTGTTATGAGGAGATGCAATTTTTACACAGTACTTCACATTGATTAAGTAATGTGTGAAAATAGAAAAAAAAAGTATTTGATTCTTAATCATAGTAATTTGCATGAAATAAAAGTCTGTACCAAGGGACTACACATTATAATAACTCCTCGGTGTTTTGGTTGCATCAATGAACAAAGAAGGTGTATGTATTTTTTCCCCCATGATGTAAAAGAATTTCTTCATTTTTCCCTGCACTGTTTTGGATGGCGTGAGACTTTAACAATATACTATATAATTCTGAAACCTTATTTTCGGCTAGTTGAATGTGGCTGACTGCATAATCTGAAATTCAGAAAAGCTGGACACACACGAGAGGGAAGGATTTTTAAACTGGCAACTACATCTGATGCTTTTTAGAAACAGATTCCAAATTGTGTCGTGCAACTTTGCTTTAACCCTGTCTTGGTAATATTTAAGGTAGCGTATTGCAGGGCTGGCAACCTTTTCAGGCAGCTGTTGCCATAACATGATCTTTCATATTAATATAGACTCCAAAAAGTAGACATCTGCAAGCATACCCAAGATATCATTCAAGGATACCCAAATCTCTTCAGATTGGCTGATTTCACAAAGTTCCAGCCAATTCTATTCATTTATTAATAGGATTGGAAGGTATCTTAAAGATGTAGTCCAACCCCTGTCTCATATCTCAGACAAATGGCTGCCCAACCTTTGCTTGACAAATTCATTACTCCGGGAGGCAGGCTGTTCCACTGCTTAAGAGCTCTTAGATTGAGGTGATTCCTCCTTATTTTGAGTTTAGATTTCCCTCTGGAAAATGTCTGTTAATACTTCTTCTATCTCAGTACCATGGTGAATACATCCTTCCCTGTGACAACCGGTTTGAGTATTCCTGGTGTGGTCCATAGAGTAGAACTAACACTTTTCAAACGTCACATCTTTGAGATAGGCAAAGATCAGAAAGCATGATCACTCAGCCTGGGCTTCAGGAATGGTCTCTACTGTTGTAGGAGGTGTCAGACATGCAGCCCACAACATTCCCAAGTATGGAATGAAGCAGATTCAAATGCAATTGTGACTATTTAACAAAATAAAATAAGAATATAATAAAACGTGGATAATATTAAATAACAACAACAACAACAACAACAACAATAGTAATAATAAAGTTGGAAGGGACCTTGGAGGTCATCTAGTCCAACCGCCTGCTCAGGCAGGAAACCCTATACCATTTCAGACAAATGGCTGTCCAGTCTCTTCTTAAAAACTTCCAGCGTTGGAGCATTCACAGCTTCTGGAGGCAGGTTGTTCCACTGGTTAATTGTTCTAACTGTCAGGAAATTTCTCCGTAGTTCTAGGTTGCTTCTCTCTTTGATTAGTTTCCATCCATTGCTTCTTGTTCTGCCTTCAGGTGCTTTGGAGAATAGCTTGACTCCCTCTTCTTTATGGCAACCCCTGAGATATTGGAACACTGCTATCATGGCACCCCTAGTACTTCTCTTCATTAAACTAGACATACCCAATTCCAGCAACCGTTCTTATATGTTTTAGACTCCAGTCCCCTGATCATCTTTGTTGCTCTTCTCTGTACTCTTTCTAGAGTCTGAACATCTTTTTTACATCGTGGTGACCAAAACTGGATGCATCGTGGTGACCAAAACTGGATGCAGTATTCCAAGTGTGGCCTTACCAAGGCATTGTAAAGTGGTACTAACATTTCACGTGATCTTGATTCTATCCCTCTGTTAATGCAGCCTAGCACTGTGTTGGCTTTTTTGGCAGCTGCAGCACACTGCTGGCTCATATTGGTCCACTAGGACTCCAAGTTTTATTATTATTATTATTATTATTATTATTATTATTATTATTATTATTATTATTATTATTATTATTATTATTATTATTATTATTATTATTATTATTATTATTATTATTATTATTATTATTATTATTATTATTATTATTATTATTATTATTATTATTATTATTATTATTATTATTATTATTATTATTATTATTATTATTATTATTATTATTATTATTATTATTATTATTATTATTCCCAAGGAGACCTGCACAAGTTCACCACGTTGGTTTACATACATACAGACCTTGGTATCGCATAGTGACATGGAAACCATGATGTGGAGGCAAGGAAGACAGCAACATCCAAATACCACCAAACTATAAGACAGGTCTTAAAGAGTCAACTCAATAGGAAGAACAACACATCAACACATATGCCCTGCCAGTCATCAAATACTCATCAGATACTCTGCTGGTATAGTGAGCTAGCCAAAGCAGAATACGGAAGTTGTCTTCATGAAGACCCAGAAGTTCCTCACAATGTATGGAGGTTTCCACATCATCCAACACCCAGACATTGTCTACCAGCTGGAAAGAGGACAGGCAGGGTCTAATGAATGTCAAAGCCACTGTCCTGGGTGAAACACAGAGCATCTAGGAGTACATTAGTAAAATGGCACCCAAGATAAACTGCTGAGAGAATGCCTGAAGCAGTAGCAAACATGGGAGAATGATCAAGTTGAGGAAGTGCCATTGCAAAGCAAGACCCTGTATGGGATACAGTATATCACTGACAGATAGCTAAGGTGGCTGATATGGGAAATCCTGGACGAAAAAACAGCACTGAGACACAAAGCATAGCAGCACAATAGCATTTAGACATATATTGCTTCCTAATGCTTTAGAGCCCTCCCTAAGTGGTTTGCTGAATCAGCATATTGCCCCCAACAATCTGGGTCCTTTACCGACCTCAGAAGAATGGAAGACTGAGTCAACCTTGAGTCAGTGAGGATCGAACTCCTAGCAGTGAGGTGAATTAGCCTGCAATACTGCATTCCAACCACTGCACCACCACGGCTCCAAGAACAAGCATTAAGCAAATAAAAAGCAAATAGTCAAATTTGTAATAGCAATACATTTCTTTTTAATGTATTAATTATATCTAGTTCCTATCAGATTTTAATCTGTTGATGTATTAATGAAAAAGAAATATATAAATGTGTGTTTTTTAAAATTCAATATGGAGTCTTCAGGGATCCTTTATATGGTTTAATGGTCCCTACTTCTATTTGAGTTTGACCCCACTGTTGTAAGGTATAATCTTGAAAGTCTGTAAAATGTTTTCTTCTTTCCCAGGACTGAGTATTTTTTTTCCTGAATCTCCTCCTCCCTTAACAATTCATTAAGCCTCTGCTTGTTTGTTTATAACATTTAAATAGCTACCCATCTTGTACTAAATGCTAGGTGGCTTACAGCCAAAAGATCAAATGACATCCATTTATGATTAAAAAAAATATTTAAACCAAAAAGATTTTTAAAAACCCCAACTGGCACCACAGCTAAGTTTTCATGCAGCTCACAAAAATTCATTTCACTATATCGCAGCGCAGTGTGTGTGTGTGTGTAACCTGATTTTAAGTGCTTTTCGGAAAATGAATAGGTGGGATCCCGCTGAACTTCAGGGAGAAGGATTTCCATAGGGCAGGGCTGTCACAGAAAAGGCACACTTCTTAAGTCCCATAAGATGGCAACATGTAAAGGAAGGGACTAGGATCATGTCCACCCTATCCAATCTTATAGGGTTGGCGGATGTCTTTAGGGAGAGGTGGTTCTGCAAATAACCCGGTCTATATAAGACCTGGAAGGTAATATCTGCACCTTGAATTGCACCTAGAAAGAAACTGAGAGCCAGTGCAAGTCACACAACAGAGGTGTAATATGAGTGAATCCATCATTGCACGTGCTGCCACATTTTTGACCAGTTGTAACTTCTTGGTGGTCTTCAAGGGCAGCCCCATGTCGATTGTGTTGCAATAATCCAAACAGTAAATGACCAAGGCATGAGTGACCATGAGCAAGGCTTCTCCATTCCCCGGGCTAGATACATTCCATTATACCTGATCATATATGATCATTATACCTATGTTGGTGCAGCCTGAGTTTGTATTGATTTTTTTGGCAGTTGCAGCACACTGCTGAGTCATATTTAATCTGAGAACCATCAGGACACCCAGAATCTTCTCACAGATAGAAGCTACCAAGCCAGATATTAACTTCCTTTTACTTGGGCATCTGTTTTTTTCTGTCTTAGCACAGAACCTTACATCTCATCTTCTTTGATGTTATCAAGAAGGAGGCTAAGGTCAACTTTATCATATATCTTACTGAAATCTAATATGCTACTTCCATGACATTCCTAGTCACAGTTACCTGATTAAAAAAAAAGCAGTAAGATTTCTCCAGCATGAGCTGTTTTTAAGAAACCCAGACTGGCTTCTACTAATCATCTTGTTCATTTCTAACTGCTTACAAACCCACTGCTTGATGATCTTTTCCAGGACTTTCTAGGTATTGATGCCAAGCTGACTGATCTGTAATTTACACTTTTTCCCTATGTTTAAAGCAGACATGGGCATTTTATGGCCCTGGGACCACATTTGGCCCTTTATCTGTCTCTGTCAATCAGAGATTAGAAATCAATAATAAATAATCAATACAACTGCACTGTTTTTATTTTGAAATGACTGCTATTTTTTTCCAAGTTGTGTAGGTGCATGCATGCATGCCTATGCAATTTCACAGCCCTATTGGTTCAGCCCTCCAGTTTCTGATGTGGCTCCTTGGGAAAATTAATTGCCCATCCATGGTTTAAAGTTCCGAACAACATTATTTCTAGACCAGCCAAAGTTTTGGAATAATGAAAACATTTTATACCTTGTAAGCACATTTTATTGGCACCAAATGACTGCTGTCATTTGGTATGCACAGTCACTTGCAAAACACCCATCTACCAAAGTTCTAGCTAGAGAAAATCTTAGCCAGAGGATGCACCTTCTTGCCCTTAACTGGTCTCCAAAATCTACATAGGTTTGTACTTCAATAGGAGACCACCAGGAAATTTTAGAGGTGGATAGCCATGGGAAAAACAAACCAACCCAAAAACTGGTTTCATATTGCTGATGAAAACTACATGGATGGTAATGCTGACTCAAGGGCATATTTCAATAGCCGCCCAGCGTTGTTTTGTAGAGGAAGGTGGGTAGCATAAACATTTAATAAATAAATAAATTTCCTTTTTTAAACTCTATGCCACCCCCACTAGCAGCTTCCCAGATGTTATCTCAATCTGCTTTTACTTTGGGGAAGAAGCAGGTAGGCATTTTTCCATCAGAATTTTTCCAATAGTTTGCAGTTCTGGAATATTTTTTTTTTGCTCTTTCCTATCCCATGTAATGTTAGAAAGAAATGTTAAACATAAATGTTAAGACAGACTCTGTCTGTCTGCCCATCTGTTGGCGAGATCATGCTCTGAAAACAGAATGGACCAAATTTGATTCAGGAGAAGAGACTGGCAAATGAAAGACTGAGTTCAAATGCAAATATCCAGAAATAAGTCCCCCAGTGCATCCTTAAGAGAAACGCAATTGGACAAAGCCCCCAAAATATCACCAACTATTCCATTCTCAGTCCCCTTCTCCTCCCTCCCAATCATGTGACCTAGAGCTAAGCTTTTGTGAAGGAGCTGGAAAGAACCTCAATGCTCTCAATGCTTTCCCTACTGCTTCCCCCTTGCTGAAAATCACCTTGCTAAACAGTTGCTTATACTATCTAACCTTCATTATGTGGATTTTGGCAGAAGTGCACTGCCTTGGCCTTGATGAAGTGGAGGCTTTGATTTGGTCTAATAAATCTCAAGAGGAAAAAGCAAAATCTGGGTAACCCTTCTCAAGAGCTTCCTTCAGCCTTCTTCCATTCCATCATGTCATTTTTTTTTCTTGAGGACCACCCCCACCTACTTTAGTAAGTGCAATTCTGTGGAGGAGGCCAGAACATTACACAGTGTTCTGGATAAGGGCAGGCCATTGATTTGTATAATAGCATTATAATCCCTCTGAGTTAGTCTGCTTCCCCATTTGCAATGCTTTCTAACACCCTGTTCTCATTTTTATACTTAGCAGAACAATAATCTTATTTATGCAATTACATTTATCTGAATGACCCAAGGGATGCTTGAAACATTCAAACAAGCAAATGTTTTGAATCACTGGGTGTGTTGTTTATGCAAGGCATGAAAGCCAGGAGGCTATTTATGTTACGGAGTATAAGCTGTGGGTTATATGCTGGTCCATGTTGTTGCTTAACATCTTTTCAAAAATCTGGAACCCCAACACAGAGGCTGTTTTTCAAGAAAAAACAGAAATGACATGGTTCTGTTGTATCATGTTGCCATACTGAACACAGAAACATCTCCTTCTAGGACTTACATACATCGTTACCCAAAGGGACAAATATTTTCTTTTAAAACAGAACAAATATTAAATTTAAAGAACAAACTGCTTGTACTATATAAAGACCATTTATTTGTGGACTAAGGAGCCATAGGTGGGATAAACTCAGATGAAGACAACACAATTTCTGTATTTAAATGACAGGTAATGCCAAGCAAATGTTTTATGCCTTAATGAGGTAGCCCATTTCACCTAACATGGTAAAGCAATGGCTGGGTTACCACAATATGTTGACCATAAATGGCCCAATACTTTTGAAACTAATTTTGTGTATTGTGCAAACCCAAATAGAGCATGGCTGGCCTGACTCCAAAAGTAGGCAAGTTTGAGACCTGGTGAAAGTCCACATGCCTTCAGGGGCAATCCAACCGTTTCTACTTCTGTTGCTTGTTTACCTCTTCTCTCTGAACATGAATGGAATGACAACAGGTAAAGCCTGGATTGTGGTGTAGAACAATTTGTGAGACCCCATTTTGGTCTCCAATAAAGGTATGTCTAGTTTAATGAAAAGAAGGACTAGGGGTGACATGATAGTATTCCAATATTCTCCAAGGCGCCTGAGGGCAGGACAAGAAGTAATGGATGGAAACTAGTCAAGGAAAGAAGCAACCTGGAACTGAGGAGAAACTTCCTGACAGTTAGAACAATTAACCAGTGGAACAACCTGCCTCCAGAAGTGGTGAATGCTCCAACACTGGAAGTTTTTAAGAAGAGACTGGACAGCCATTTGTCTGAAATGGTATAGGGTTTCCTGCCTGAGCAGGGGGTTGGACTCGATGACCTCCAAGGTCCCTTCCAACTTTATTATTATTATTATTATTATTATAATATCTCAGGGGTTGCCACAAAGAAGAGGGAGTCAAGCTATTCTCCAAGGCGCCTGTGGGCAGGACCAGAAGCAACAGATGGAAACTAGAAAATATTATTATTATTATTATTATTATTATTATTATTATTATTATTATTATTATTATTATTATTATTATTATTATTATTATTATTATTATTATTATTATTATTATTATTATTATTATTATTATAATAATAATAATAATAATAATAATAATAATAATAATAATAATAATAATAATAATAATAATAATAATAATAATAATAATACAAAGTAGCAGAATGAAAGTAGCACAAAGTGATCCCAGACAGCTAATCAATTAATCCTAGAGGGCTTCTTGCTGGCTTCTCAGACAAACCAATTGGTTAATGAAAACTGTGGCATCCATAGCTGTATAGTTAACTCTTTTAGAAATAAAAACTCAGATTTTCCATATTTTTCCCAATTTAAAACTCGGTTCAGAGTTATGCAAGAAGAATGTTCATATTATTAAATCAGGAATTCCATGAATCCAAATCTTTGTTACTTTTATTAAAAATGGTTTGCTTCTTACATAACATCATTCAATTTGCCCTTTGATGAATTCTTTAAACTTTGTTTAATGCTCATGAAAAAAAACCACTTTTCTTTCAGAATTTTTTTTTTTATATATATGTTGACTATTTCAATAGCGGAAACTCATACATTTTTAATCTTCAGGATGTGATTCTGAAACAGGTTTGCTCATTTGAAAGTGTATAGACTACAAGTATGCTTCACTTACTGGATATTTCAAAAAATATTTTATCATTTTAAGGTGTATGCTTTGAGAATGAAAATTGAATTCCACTCCTTCAAACATTAGTAAAACTCTTTCAATACTTGGAAGGAGACTAGCATGTATTTTAGTTAAAGTCATATCTCAGCACTCAACTGCTTCAACAATCATCAAATTAGGTATTCGACGCATTTTGAAATCTTATCCCGGTACTTGTCTTTCTCCTGGTAGTCAATGTGCAAGGAAGAACTTGCGATATCGGCTGCCTCATGACTTGCTATTTCTTTCAGCCAAATTAGCAGGTCACATGGTAAGTCACATAATTTTCTTGATACTCATTGGTTTTAATATTTGTCATGTCTTCCGGAATGAATTGCTGACGAGTACCAATGTACCACTGTATAATCTAACAGATAAAGGCATGTTATAAAAATAAATTCATTTAGAGTTTGTATTATAAATGTATATTCAGCAATATACAGTATCTATAAGTTGAAGTCAGTTGAAGTTCCCTAGGTTGGGAAACACTGGTTGAACATCGTTGCAGATTAAATGCCAAACCATCTTCTACAGTGTAATCTGTGTCAGATAATGTATGTGCAAGACAAGCAATGTGAAGCAAATTTGATGTCAGTTGACTTTTTAACTTAGTTAAACTATTGTCCCATTCTTTTCTTCTAGTACATCCAAAATCTGTGTTTGTATTGCCTCCATCAAATTCAATTTCAGTAGTTTTGACCTTTCTTGTTATAAAATTACGTATCTGAAACTGTTTTTGAACACCTTTTATCCTGTCCGTTTAGCTCAATACACCGATCTGTATATTAAAACCTTAAATTATGGGAAACAGTTCATGGTATTTCTGGTTGCTGACATCAGTGAAAAGGCCCACCAAGGATACTCTGCAAGTCTCTTTTCACCAATATCTGGAGTTTGGGGAGCCACAATATTACAGACAGCATAACTTTACAAATACAGAATTTACAAGTAATTTCAAAGTTATCAAATATATAGGCAAAAAGTTTAATGATGCAGGTTGTTAAATTAAAAAGTTAATGATGTAAATTAGTAAGATTTTCACAGTGGCAGCTTTTTTTTTTTGCTTCATATTGTTCCTCAACAAAATATTTAATTGAGATATTTTGTTAGATATGAGAGCCATTTTGGTCTAATGGTGAAGGCACTAGGTTAGAAACCAGGAGACTGTGAGTTCTAGTCCTGCCCAACCCAGGGTTATTGTTGTAGGGAAAATAGGAGGAGGAAGGAGTATTAGGTATATTCACCATCTTGAATGGTTAAAAAAGGTAAAGTGGGATATAAATAAATAAATAGGAAGAAAGAAAATGATTACTAGATGCAGCCAAAACAGTTTTTCTGTATTTATATGAATTCTCATACCCTTTGATGCCACTGTTGCCCCCCTAACACCTAACACATAAGTAAAGAGCAGCCTCAGAAAAAAAATTGGTATGTGAGCTTGACTATGAAGTTTCTACATTGTTGTTACTTTAAGATAAAACGTGATTTGAGATGGCATGCAGGCAAATGCTTCTGTCCTATCAGAATCCTTAACCCCAATGCTTTAAACTAAGTATTCACAAGTGCAAAGGGTTGGCCCATAGATGGGCTGAATCATGTTTTTGTCCTTAGATTCCAGAACCCGGCCTACCCCAGGAAATTTTCATTTAAAATAATAGCATGTAGAGAGAGATTTACAAAGTAGTCCTATATGTGTTTGCACAGAAAGAAGCACAACTAAATTCCTTTTTCTTTTACACAGCTTTGAAGACTACTATCGTCTCTTCTGGATAGCTACTTTAGAGATGAACTCTAAAAGAGTAGACAAACATTAAGACAAAGTTTCCTATATAGGGCATCCTGGTGAGGGTTCCTTTATCTTTGTTGCATATGAGAGTAGGTCTGGCAGAATGAAACAAAACCAAACTAAACCAAACTAAACAAAGAACAGAATAGTTCATGAAGGATATTCCCAGTGGTGGGATTCAAATAATTTAACAACCGGTTCTCTGCCCTAAATGACCGTTTTAAGGAAAAATGGAAACAGGAAAAAGTTCCAGAGCCACAACCCCAGCTAACACTTGATGGCCTTGCCCCCTTTCCCATATGCACCAAGTGAGAAACTAGAGAGATGAAGCATCTGTTCCTGAAATTACCTCTGAGAAGCACCACCTAATTTTCGCCTGAGTGACGTGATTGAAAGTGCCATGTCTCCGTTTGGTTTCCATGGCTCCTCTCTTAGACTTTTGGGTAGGGTTTTTTTTTCCCACGTGGAAGGAAGTTGAACGAAAACCAGACGTGTTCCGGAAAACACAGATTTATCATAACTGGTTCACCGAACTCAACAAAAAATTAGGTATCGGTTCTGCCGAACCGGTGCGAACCAGCTGAATCCCATTACTGGATATTCCTTTGTGCTCCTCCCTCTTCAGAAACTTTTTGACATGGTCCAGGCTTTGACAGCATGGTTTTGGCCTCCATCTTGACGTTTGACCCATATGTATATAATTCATAAGTGAAATAAGATACAAAGTTTATATTGCCTCTTTCCCTCTTTTTTTTTCTTATTTTATTCATTAAAGTGCCCGTAGGAGGACTAAAATTTAGAAGACAACATATATGCCTGGTAGTAAATCTTTTCCATAATATTTGAGGGGGGGGAAAGAAAATAATTATTCCAGGTATCCAATGACAGAGGTGAAAAATAATTAAATTAACTGTCTCTCAAATACAGCAAAGGAACCCTCCTCTGTTTAAACATTCATTTAAAATTTGGCAAGCCATTAATCCATAAATGTGGCTTGGTGGTGTATTTGTATGATTTAATATATAGCAACAAAAGTGGATTGACAGAGCTTGCTGGAACTGTTGCTCAGGAAAATGTTATGAGCTCCTTTCTGTTATGTAAGCTGAGCTGAGAATGAAGAAAACTCTTACTGGATTGGCTTCATATTGCTGGTCAATTGTATTCTCATGCTAAGAATTCACAGAAGGTTCTTTCCAAAATAGGTTATTTAGAGCAGATTAAGGAACAGGACAAAAGTGAAGAGTACTTGCTTAATCAAAAAAGGAGAAGATTATAACCCTAATCAAGTTTCTAGGTCTTACTGAAGGAAAGGAGTTATGAATACCCACAGCAGTTGGTTACTAAAGAAGGAAACCAAAACAAGTTGGCAAGAAATGAATTGTGTGGGACAGTTGTGCAAAGCAACCAAACATTGTAACCTGACATAACCAGTGCGATTGGACTACTGAGTAGAAAGATCAGTAAACCGACAAAAAAAGAAGCTGCAACTGGTTTAGAACAAAATGGTACAGGTTATTATAGACATGCCATGACATGCCTATGTAATGCCTCTACTTTATGAGTTGCAGTAATTACCAGTAGGGTTCTGGGTGCAATCACTTATAAAGCTTTGTAATGCAAAGGGCTTGGTTATCTGAAGGGCTGCCTGACTTACGTACTTTCTGCCCATTCTATTTAACCAGGCACAGCTGATATACATTTCCATTGTCTGTATCTAGTTGGTGCTCTTCTTCTTTCTTGGTCTTTGGCAGTTTCACCTTTAACCTTAACAATGATTTTATTCCACAGTTCCTCTGATTCCTTAACAATGAGTCTCAGGACTTCAAAGTGATTCCTGACATTATCCATGAAAATAGAAGGTATAGTTCATATCATGGAAACTAGTTGGTTTTATTCGTCCATTTTAGCTTGTTCTGGGATTTGCATACGAGCAGTTTGTGATGTGTTCCATAGTCGGCCCCTTTGGTCTTGTAACGGAGCTTCTCTATCTCTTCATGCCAATAATATAGTCAATTTGATTTCTGTGTGCTCCATCTGTTGGTGTCCATGTATATAGGCACCATTTTGATTACTTGAAGAATGCCTTGGCAAAGAAGAAACCACCAGATTGGCAGAAACTAATGAACCATTTCTGCTTCACTTCTGTTTCCTAAGCCAAAGAGAGCAATTGCATTTTCCTCCTTACTTTTTTCCGACTTTGGCGTTCCAGTCTTCAGTCATAAACAGCACGTCCTGCTTGCATGTTTTGTTGATTTCAGACTGAAGTTGACAGTAAAACCTGTCAGCCTCCTTTTCTTCTGCATCAGCAACTGGAGAACAAACTTCAACAACATTATATGAAAGGGCTGTCCACAAAATCTAATTGATACTATTTGATCATTGGTTGCATTGTACCCAAGTACTATCTTTTCTGTATACTTTCTGATTATGAAAGCAACACCATGTCTGTGTTTCATGTCCTGAGAGTACATAGTATGGTCTTCTGACTGCAAGTGTCCAATTCCAGTCCATTTTAATTTACTGATGCCTAAAGTAAGTCCACTTGCAGTTAATTCATTTTACTTTTTACTGTGTTGAGTTTTCCCATGTTGATGCTTCCTATGATGTTCCCACTGTAATTCTCTCTTTGCAGTTTAGGATTTTCTTTCTCTGCATGCCAATGTCTGCAACTAGATATCCAAAGGCTTTAATCTAGCTATGTCAGTGGTGGCGAACCTATGGCACGTGTGCCAGAGGTGGCACTCAGAGCCCTCTCTGTGGGCACATGCACCATTGCCCCACCCCGCCTCTCCCCACGGCCCCCTCCTCACTAGCATCCCCCCTGGAGGAGAGTCACCCCCAAGCACGGCCCGTGCGGAGCAGCATAGCCAATGACATGGCAGCCGGGCAGCGGGGACAAAACTCCGCCCTCACACCCCATCACGCGCAGTTGATGCTGTGGGGTGCGGGGTGCGGGCGTGGCCACCATGGCACTCTGGGCCGCCTGGGTGATCTGCGGCAGGCCGTGGAGGCGGTGAGTGGCCCTGCGGGTGGGGTGGGGGGTGGGGACGGAGCGGGGGCAGGCTGGGGGTAGAGCGGGGTGGAGCGGGGGCAGAGCAGGGGCAGGCTGGGGGCAGTTTTGGGGCACTCGGTCTCTAAAAGGTTCGCCATCACTGAGCTATGTCATAAACACCATCAGTATTCCAAAATATCCTTAGCTCTTCCTCAGTAGCACGTTGAGTGCCACACAAACTGAGAAGCCCACTATCTGCCACTATATAATCAATCATATATTATCTATCCATGTGGTTTTCTTGTTAAGATAAAGAAATGATTTAACCTTCATGCTTTGAGTGAGTATATACTTTTACCATACACTTCAGGTGCTTTTTGATCATCCCTCCAGAAGCTCTGCTGTTAGCTGAGAATATTCCTGAGCATAGGCATGAGCAATAAACCTGTTTTATTGGAACCTCAGGTGTGGTCCTGGTCTTTCACACCTACTAATTTCTCTCCTTGTTTTTGTCTAATTTTTGCTTTGTTTTAATCAATTAACTATTTTTTTCTGTTTGCTGTTGTTTAATAAATAAAATTAAGATATATTTATGCTGGCAGAATTGAGTGGGGAAGGTGTCTGATCTGGATATAGGGGCTGACTAGGAAATTAGTGATTTTTCCCTTATTCAGAACATTAGGACAGAGAAAAACCATAGCTCTGTTGACTTCAGTGTTTCTGTAACCTTTTTGCCTTTGTGTTTCCTGGCATGGATATATGTATCTGTGCAATATTTTAACTTTGTGAAAACAAGAAACCACTAGTCCATACAGCCATCTCTGTTTCTGCAGGATACTCTGCACCAATTTTAGAGAGAACTAAACTAATCAGAGAATAGAATCTTTTAGAACAATGAGGAGATCTTTTCAACGATCTTTTTAAGGACCTCCAAGCTGCAGATTTTGATGAACTGAACCTTTTCTAGCGAAACACTTCTTAACAGTGCTGCATCCCTGCTCTTCTCTCTCCCTTCTCCCTTTGTCTGCTTTTCAAGCTCTTTTAAAAGGAGGCAATCTTTTTATACATATTTCTCTCCCCCTCCTTCTCTGTCTGCATCAAAGTTAGACTTTGTCAGGGAAGCTTGTGACCAGCATCTGTTCCCTCTTTTTCTCAGGGGCTAAAGGAGCAGACTGCTGTTGGGCTGAAAAAGGCCTGCATTCAATTTGGAATTGGCTGCCTTTACCTCTCTGTCACACTGTCAAGCTCAATCAGAAAGCAATGAAAGTGATACAGAGGCAAGACTTTGCTGGCTAGTCTTAGAACAAAGAAAACTCTGGAGCCTAGCACAGATTTCACATCCAATTTAACTCTTTGCAAAAGGATTTTAGGAAATACATAGTCAAGAGTTGTGGGGGGAATGGACTTGGGGCTACTATAAAAGCGAAAGTATTATCGGGGCTTAGATAAGCCACAAAGATAGGTTGATAGTATTTTTGAGCATAAACCACATTAGCTGGTATTACATGTTGAGCTTTCTTCACTCGTTAAGTTGCAAGGAGATTTGAGAGGAATTTAGCAGCTATATAAAATGACTCTTTCATGATTCTTAGCCTTAACAGTCATTTTACTTGTATGAGGTGCATGAATAGCAGGGGCTGAAATCATGTTGTTTAACAAATCTGGTATTAGAGAGTTAGTCTCAGTTTACTTATTAAGAATTTAGTTGAGTAAAGGATTTTAGGCTTCAGCCTTTGTGTGTGTGACAATGAAGCAGGCCAATACTTGTATTTTTGGATACATAGATTGCCTCCTCCTGTTTGATCTCTCTTCTGAGTCCTGCAATTAAACCTCGGCTTAATTGGACTTTGCAGTTTGGTCCTGTGGGGGAAATCCTCTTTGAAACTGCTGGTGACTATTTCGAAGGTTTATACTGATAACCTGTTTCTTCAATATATATTTTGTTTATTGCAAAGGACCAAGTTGGTTAATGATTTACCTCATGCCTTTTTAATAATAAAAAAAGCATACTGCATACGGTGGAGAAAATGCGAAGGAAAATAATCTATTGAACCTTTCTTTCATTCGTTCTTTCTCTCTTATAAATACAAATTCTGCTGCTTTATCGTACACAGTTTTACTTACTAAAAAACCTAAATGTATTCAATAGGGCTTATTGTTCAGATGGGGCAGCAGTATAACTAAGTTCATAATTAATTCATTTTATTCTTGTCAATTACTATGACATTTTAATTGTCCTTCCCATTTACCACAAAACCATTGTGTACTTTTGCAACATTTAGCGAAGTTTTTGAGGCTGTTAATATCTTGGAGGCAGTCTCGATAGTAACCATTACATGAGATGCTGCATCAGTGGAGAAAAAAAGTCTGCTTGAAAAAAATAATCTCTCTTGGAAGGAATATACGATATCTCATTAAAAATTGCCCAAGAACAAGAGACAATTACAAGGAAGCCTATGATGGATACTAACATTTCATCACTGCATACAATTAAGGTACAAATTAGACATGCTATTATGTTAGTGCTTCGTAATTAAGGAAGCAATTAAAAACAAAAACAGTGCATTAGCAAATTGTCAGCTCTGTGCAGACAGGTGCCCAGCAAGGTTATGAGAGGCACAGTGAGTAAATATTGGGGTGAGGGCTAAAAACAGTCTGGCAATTTACACTTTGAAATGAGGAGGAGGAGGAGGAGGAGGAGGAGGGGAGGAGGAGGAGAGGAGAGGAGGAGGAGGAGGAGGAGGAGGAGGAGGAGGAGAAGAAGAAGAAGAAGAAGAAGAAGAAGAAGAAGAAGAAGAAGAAGAAGAAGAAGAAGAAGAAGAAGAAGAAGAAGAAGAAGAAGAAGAAGAAGAAGAATCCATACAGTTTTTCAAGCATGATGAAAGAAATTATTCACAAACTTCCTTCTTTTCTAACCTATTCAATATTAACGTTTTAATAATGGAAAATAATACCCAGTTTATTCATTCTCTCTCTCTCTCCTCTCTCTTCTCTCTTCTCTCTTCTCTCTCTGTCTCCTCTTCTTCCTCCTCCTCCTCTTTTTCATACATCACTTCTTAATTGGCAGGAATATCCTTTCCAGGAAAAGGGGGGCAGACTCCCTTTTGCTAGGACACTGCCTGCAAATTGAGCTCACTGACAAAACATTGTTGCTTGCCATAGAGAGCACAAGCAGCACGACTGATAGAAACAAAGATGGTAAAGGCAGCTGTAAAACATTTTAAGAATGGCATTAACAGCTTGATAATATCTCTTCTGCTCTGTCAGTAAAAAAAAGTATGTGTGTATATGTGTATATATGTGTGTGTGTGTGTGTGTGTGTATGTGTATATGTATATGTACACACACACACACATATATACACACAGCACAATATGCTTCTACACTACAAATTAAAGCATGATTCTAATGGGAGGTGGAAAAAAAATCAGGCTCACAATGTAGATAACTAAACTAATGTAATTCTCAGATTTGACCAAGTGTCTATTGGGTAGCACCTGGGACATCATTTTTTTTTTTTTTTAAACATACAGAATTCTTACTAAGTATATTCTGTGTTGTTTTTTTTACTCAAGTTTGAGCATTCAGGCAGCTAACAATGGATAAAATGCAGAGCATAAAAAGGTACAATTCAAAGATCTAATTAAAATCAAGGCAAACATGAATTAACAATTCAACTGCTGGTGAAATACAACTTGACAGCCTTTCTAATCAAAAAGAGAACAGAGGCCATGCCCACTCCTGAGGAAGTATGTTTCCCTGCCTAGGAATCCTGCAGGAAAGATACCAGGTGTAAATGATTAGCAGGAGCATCCTCAAAAAAGTCCTCTCCTCTCTATCTGAATGCCCAGCCAAATATGCCCTCAGAGATCCAGCTCCTGAATCATGAATGGCTTTAGCAAGGGGTGTCCAACCTTGGCAACTTTAAGACTTGTGGCTTTCAACTCCCAGAATTCCCCAGCTTGAGGAATTCTGGGAGTTGAAGTCCAAAAGTCTTAAAGTTGCCAAAGTTGGACACCACTGGCTCAATTCCCATACTAAGTGGTATTGTTTGTTTTTTCTTTTTCTCCAAATGATTGATGATGAATGGTGATAAACGATCTGCAATGGTAGCTGAATTTTAAAAAAAAAAAAGTATGTTGCAGTTGTGACATTTCTGATGATACCAGTAGGACTTAATTTAACTATGTGAAATATTTAGTGCACGTATTTATGAAAAATATTTCCTGAAATTTCCCTTTGGCATACATTATGTTCTTAATTACAGAATTCAAGTGGAGATATCTACGCAGACACATATTCATTTTATCTGTGGTTATATATAAATGATTGTGGTATCCAGTTGCCCATAATGAGTTTTTATTTTCACCCTTGAAGAAAAACAATTAGCTTTTGCTCATGATCTATCCTTTAAATCAAAAATGTTGATAGAAATCTTTTGACATCAGGCCAGCGTTTCTCAATCTTGATGAGTTTAAGACAGATGGACTTCAACTCCCAGAATTCCCTAGCCAGCCATGGCAGTTCCATGCCAGCCATGCTGGCTGGGGAATTCTGGCAGCTGAAGTCTTACCTGCCTTAAAGTTGCCAACATTAAGAAAACTTCCTTTAGGCAATCACTTTTGAAAATTGTTGAACTGACTTTGAAATAAAATCTAGGAAAAGAAGAAGGATACTATCCAAACTCTGCAATGGGCAAATCTAGTGGGGTACAGATGCCCACCAATTTGAGCAATGAGTTCTTTTCTCTTCTATCTGTTGCAGTTTGCAGTCCTAATGAGTGTTATGTTTAAACAACATGAATAAAGATAAAGTGAAAATGAATTCAACTCCACTTTGAGCAGCAGAATAAAAATGAGCAAGCCGTATTATCTCTTGCCACCTAATCTGGGTTGAATTTCCTCTGTATCTTTTTGTGTGTCTATGTGCATATGTGTGCGTTGAAGAATCCCTTTCTTGAATCTCCTTGGCCATTGACAAAGTCTTTTGAGATGAATATGAAAAGATAGATTTAAAGGTTAAGGCCAGGGTCAGTTGGTTGCAGATGTTTTGTGAGAGATTGTTTGGTTGAGTTGCAGCTACTTCTACCGATGATGGAATTTCAAGCGGGCAGTCTTGACCAGTGGGTGGCTAGTGAAATAGGGTTTTGTTTCACCATTGATCCTCAAAAACACAAATACACAAGTACACATGAGATGAAGTGCTTGCTTTATTTAAAAATAAGTAAATAAATAGGAAGATAAATAAATAAATAGAGCTTTGGGGAATAATAGTTCGGTACCAATCATTTAGGTAGTTCTATGCTTCTGAGATTTGTATTGTATAGTATTTACTGAAGAATAGGTTATTGGAAAATAGTTGATGGACTGGGAATATGACTTTAAAAATCATGAAACTTTCACAGATAGGAGTTAACAATGGTAGGTATAAAGAATGGTTTGAAATAATCTGCTACAAAGTTTAATTAAGGGAATTTTAGTCCATTCCTGAAAAAGTTTTAAAATTCCACACACTAATATTTTGTAAAATACATCTCATTAAAACAAAAGAAAGCAAATGGGAGCAGATGATGTTTTGGAAAAAAAACTAAATAAAGTTGGTAAAATAAAATAGCCATCAAAAGCAATCTAGAAAAATATATAAAAGAAGCAAATTGTGTTTCTTTGAGGCTCAATTCTTCCTTTAATTTCACTGCTTGGGAATTGGGGGTCAGATTGTAGGAGGAAAACACAGTTCACTAATTTTTATTTACTTGGCCATATAATTTTTTTCTCCTTTTTTCTCTTTTATGCAATAGTGCTCAGATTCTGCTATTGATTTCCTACCTACATCACAGATGTATTAATTAATATACATACAGTGTAGCACAACATTATGCTTTCCTATGCAGAAATAAGTATTAAATTCAGTGTAGAGTATAAAATAAAAACCATATGGCTCAACTTTTACTCTAAATGCAGCTAAAATGTCCATGATCTATCTTTGTAATTTCTGAGCAGTCAACAATCTGGGGTTTTAACTAGTTTTCCAATCCTCATGAAATGTGTATCTTTTTTTGTGGGTGGGGGAATTGCCTGGACTAGTTCCTGCAGTTTTATTGGTAATGTTTTTTTGGAAGTGGTTTGCCATTGCCTCCTCCCTAGGGCTCAGAGAGAGTGACTGGGCCAAGTAGCTCAAATGGGTTTTTTTTTAATCTGATGCCTTAACTACCACACCAAACTGGCTGTCTCACATCTATTTATATCTGTATCTTATTGTTATAATCTAATATCATATTGCTTAGAGGAGGTGTGGAGGTTGGCTCTTCATCCAAGCCTCTTTTGAGGAAGAGTAAAACCTCTTGCTTCATCTTTGATCTTTATCTTTTATTGATTTTATTGTAATTTTCATTCTTGTGAGCCAGCCTGAATCACCGACAGTTGGGTGGCGTACACATTTAATAAATAATAATAATGAACAATATTATATAAAAACCTTGAAAATACATCTGCGACACCCCTGGATATTAATCTGCCCACCCTAAATATGATTCTGAAGCCCTTTGTAAAAACTGCAGGAAATAATAAGCAAATATTTAGAGAACAATAGAAATTTAAGGGATTCTCATTTGTCAATTACTGAGTTACTTCTTGTTTCAGTGATCACCATATTAACTCCCTTCAAACTAACATTCGTACCAGTTTTATCCTCAATCATTTCATTAATATCACAGGCAAACTTTTATTATTCTACCATCATAGTTTTTTTTTTTTTAAAAAAAGGAAGGAATTGGATATAAATATTGTGCATGTGAATATGCATGTTTAAGATCTGTATTTGGTTAATTTTTAAAGAAGAAGGAAATAATGTGGTTCTTTTTAATAGCAAGGGAAACTTCAGAACCCCCTTGTATAATCTGCTTCCTGTCATTTTTTTCTAAAAAAAAAAAAAAAAAAAAATCTTCCTGAAAATCAATTAATAAGCAGGTTTAAATTTTGAAACCCACATTTTATACCTGTTATATATAGGGGTCTGGATGACATCTTCTTGCTTCAGGCATTTGGAATGTAACAATGAAAAGTAAAATAATCCTTTTCAGCTTCTAATAGTTGCTAAAAGTCGATGTTTGCCATCCCCTCTTGAAGTTACCTGAGCTGAAGGAGACCTTCTCATCTCAAAACAAATTCCATTATGTATCATGTTACAAGTAAAATTGAGTATTCAATCCCAAAGGATTTATGGCTGGACAAGGATTAGCAGAAAAGAAATTTGGCTGTTTCTCTTTTTGCTTCTAATTTACTTTTTTAAATGTCTGGCGTGACCAAGTCTTTTGCCTTTGTTTTTCCTTTAATAGTAAAAAAAGCCTCGTGCACTAAACTTTTTATGGAGAGATCTTGAAGACTGAAACAAACCTGTGCTGCAAGTGGTCAATAAAATGGGGCCCATTTATACTGATTTACACTTGACTAGAATATAAGTCTCATGTGCTGAGCCTTCTTGTCAAATAAAGCAGGACTAAAGGATTACACACAATCAACTTGTTTATTTAGCTGCATCTTTATCTCTATGTGAAATAACAGGGGCTATTAAATCTATGGAAATATAAAATGCTCCTGGCCTTGACGGTTTTTAAATTCAGTAGTATAGGACAAGACACATATTGATTTTTGGCTCCTCTGTTATTTGAGGTCTATACTGATGCTTTTCTGAATGAAATTCCATCAGCTTCCTTTAATGAAGCCTATATAATTATGACACTGAAGATTGAGAATGAATCTACTGACAATGCAAATTATCACTCAGTTTTGTTGTTGAATGTGAATGTAAAATTTTGGAGAGCAATCCTCACATGCAGCACGCAAATGATACTATCCTTGACTGTCTATATTGCACAATCTGGCTTAATAAAAGGGCAAACAGTGCAGACAATACTATATTACTGATTTATATTTTTGATACACAGTCAGAAAAATTGGAATTGTTGGACATTGAAAAAGTGCAGCTGAAATTTATGGAACAGGTTTTGGTTAAAAAAAATGGCTTTCTTTCTTATTAACTGGATTAAGATATAGTATTCTAAACCTTCACACTGACTTGTTACAGATGGATTTCCCCCCCCCTTCATTTATTGAGATGTGTCATGTCCTTTCTGTCCTCCTACATTTGTATTGAAACCATTGTCTGGTGCTATTATGATATCCATGGACATTATTGCCATAAAAGCAGTTGAAGCTGAAGACAATTTGTTACTGCTAATTATTCATTTTGTTCGATAATCATAAATGTGCTTTACTGGCATTTTTTTGATATAAAAACAAAATTTCGGTAAATGATGAGATTATTCAATTAACTGGAAAAAAAGTTAATATACTACCCAGCGTTTCTAATGTGTCAATAGACACTTGTAAAAAATGCCTAGAAAAAATATTTCAAGAAAAATCTCTTTATTTGAAGAATCTAAATATTTCAAATCACTTTATTTTAAATTCATATTGACATAAATATTGTAGATAGTTGAAATTTCCATGTTGTAAAAATGAATATACTTCATCACACACACACACACACACACACACACACACACACACAGAGGAGGATTCATGTGTTAATAATCCCAAAGGTGCTTTTTTATAAGGCAGCTGGACTTTCCTGTTTTTTGGGGTTTGTTTTTTTTAAGACGTTTCACTTTTTATCCAAGAAGCTTCTTCAGCTCAGAGCTGAAAGCCATTGCTGCCTGAGGTTTGGTGGGCTGAAGCTTTCATTAGAAAGCCTGCCAAAGTAGATTATTGGGGAATGTGATTTATGACATATTACTGGGGTGGGAAAATCAACTTTGTAACATTGTAACCTTTGGGAGGGAACTTCAGTCTTGGTTTCACTTTTGAAAGCGCTGATATTTTGTAGCCAATAAATATGTTCTCTAAGGAAACCTCTTGCCTTCTGGTTCTCCTTTTATTGGTCTCATCTATCGGAACCACGACAGTATCTTTTTTCTTTCTTTTCTATTTTTCTTTCGCTTTTATACTTCCTTTCACTTTCAGCTTTCTCTTCGATTTCTTTCTCTTTTCTGTTTCTTAGTATGTGTTAGATTGTGTAAGTTTTTAATCTTCCTTTTTAAAAATCATATGCAGTAGATGTATGCTATGCGGAGCATAAATCCCTAGCTTCTCCCTATCTAAATTACATCTACCAGATGAGAATTGAAGTTTTACCTTTTTTGTATTTTTATCTTTATCACAGAATTGTATTATTTTTCTGGAATTCAGATGACGCGGCACAATAGGAACTATTTATTTATTTATTTATTTATTTATTTATTGATTTATTGATTTATTGATTTATTTATTTATTTACTTACTTACTTACTTACTTACTTACTTACTTACTTATTTATTTATTTATTTATTTATTTATTTATTTATTTATTTATTTATTTATTTATTTATTTATTTATTTATTTATTTATTTATTTATTTATTTATTTATTTATTTATTTATTTATAATATGTTGCCATATCGCAGTGTGACCCCTCTGACAATAGAGACTTAGTTTCTCTTCTAATCAGTTCTCTTCCTCCAGTTAAAAGTCTTCATATACAGTAACAAGGGGAGGTTTTAGGAGAGGATTTAGGCGAGGATGCGTCTCTCTTTTCTGAATTTTGGACTTGGGGAATGTATATCTTGCAGTGGACGGAAGGCGGTGAGATATTTTTAGGTGCAATCTCCAGAGGTTGCTTTTCAATGTATGACCCAGGAAAAGACACTGCAAAAAGATGTTACGTATACACTTCTGTGGGTTTTCTTTAGAGACTGAACCCAAAACACTGCAAAATCCTAGCAGCTATTTCCTGAATTCCAATTGTTCCAGCATTGTTCATTCTACATATGTCCTGCCCTCCATGTGACATGGTTTTTTTTTTCTGTTTGATAAAGCCTATCTTACATTTTATTTCTAATGACTACACCATGCACTTGTTCCCCAAGTAGTCAGATACTACTTCTCTTGTTTTGGGTGGGCTCACTTCTGTTTACAAAGGTTAGTGTTGCCTGTTTAAAAGAAGTACGAGTGAAAAAGATTGTTTACCTCTAACTCCGTCCTTTCCTTCCCCTTCCCTTCCCCTTCCCCTTCTTGCATAACCCATCTTGCAAATGTGAGATAGGAGATATCAGGTCTTGTGCTTCAGGATTTGGGTTGATTAAATAACACCTCTAAAGGGCATTATTTAAATTTTTCTTGCTAAATACTTATTGGCAAATAGGAATTCATATGATTCATTCATGTCATAATTTACTAAGACACATTGGATACCTTCCTTCTCATTCAGACCCTTCCCTCACTTTGTTTTGATATATGTTACTTTAAAAAAGATTTACCCAATGTAAATAGGAACAATTGTAGTATTACAGAGCAGGATTATGTTGCAGGGAAATGGAGAGGGAGGTGAGTGGAGAATATGGGGAGGGAGAGAAACAAACCTACAATGTAGTCTTAGTGGCTATTCTTTTTGACTCCATCATTAAAGGAAGTATTGAAGAATGTCTAGAGGGTGAAGAGAGCAAATGTCTGTTTTCTTTTCGATATGATAGCCACATTCAAGATACTCTTCCCCATACAATGGATTTTACCTAGTATTATCTTTGTAGGAAGCTGCTTTCAGCTGAAAAGCAGAAGTGAATAGTGGTGTCATGACATGGGATTAACAGTACAACTGGATAGTAAATCAAATGTTTGAGATGAGGAGTGAGGTGGAGGGGAAGCAGGAATGGGGGAGTGGTGGGGGAGAAAAATGTCTAATGTAACACACATCACTAGAACAAGCTGGCCATATATTGTGGAGATAAGTAAAAAAAGATAATATATAATTATCTAGCGAGGTTCTTGAGATCTGTATTTTAATGCTATGTTGGGAAACACACAACCTTTTTTCTGCAGCTAATCTCTCTATAATGAATCTAATAACAAGGTAAATATATCTCAAGACCATTCCGATTACTAATTAGAAAGAAAGGTGCTTTTTAGAGATGGTGCAAAATGTAACATCTCCTTCCAGTCAACCCCATTTCTTTAACTATACTAAGAATGGAGGAAACAAAAAGGTTTGTAGCAATCAAATCATCATACCAAGCTGTTCCATCTGTCAGGAAATTCCTCCTTATTTGGAGTTTGAGTTCTATTCTTGGGCACTATGGAGAATAAATCCACACTCTCTTCCTTGTGTAATCTTTCTAGTATTCCTGCTCAGGCAGGAAACCGTATACCATTACAGACAAATGGCTGTCCAGTCTCTTCTATGATTAATAATAATAATAATAATAATAATAATAATAATAATAATAATAATAATAATAATAATAATAATAATAATAATAATAATAATAATAATAATAATAATAATAATAACAACAACAACAACAACAACAACAACAACAACAACAACAAAGTTGGAAGGGACCTTGGAGGTCATCTAGTCCAACCCCCTGCTCAGGCAGGAAACCCTATACCATTTCGGACAAATGGCTGTCCAGTCTCTTCTTAAAAACTTCCAGTGTTGGGGCATTCACCACTTCTGGAGGCAGGTTGTTCCACTGGTTAATTGTTCTAACTGTCAGGAAGTTTCTCCTTAGTTCTAGGTTGCTTCTCTCCTTGATTAGTTTCCATCCGTTGCTTCTTGTCCTGCCTTCAGGAAAATAGCTTGACTCCCTCTTCTTTGTGGCAGCCCCTGAGATATTGGAACACTGCTATCATGTCACCCCTAGTTCTTCTCTTCATTAAACTAGACATACCCAATTCCAGCAACCGTTCCTTATATGTTTTAGCCTCCAGTCCCCTAATCATCTTTGTTGCTCTTCTCTGTACTCTTTCTAGAGTTTCAACATCTTTTTTACATCGTGGTGACCAAAACTGGATGCAGTAGTCCAAATGTGGCCTTACCAAGGCATTGTAAAATGGTATTAATACTTCACGTGATCTTGATTCTATCCCTCTGTTAATGCAGCCCAACACTGTGTTGGCTTTTTTGGCAGCTGCAGCACACTGCTGGCTCATAATTAAGTGATTGTCCACTAGGACTCTAAGATCTCTCTCATAGTTACTACTATTGAGCAAGAAACCCCCTATACTATACCTGTACATTTGGGTTTTCTTGCCTAAATGTAAAACCTTACTTTTTTCACCATTGAATTTCATTTTGTTAGATAGCGCCCAGTGTTCAAGTCTGTCCAGATCCTCCTGTATCTTAAGACTATCTTCTGGAGTGTTGGCTATTCCTGCCAGCTTGGTGTCGTCTGCAAATTTGATGAGTTACCCATCTATCCCCTTGTCCAAATCATTGATGAAGATGCTGAAGAGCACTGGGCCTAGAACAGAGCCCTGGGTCACCCCACTACACACTTCCCTCCATGTAGATGCGGTTCCATTGAGGACCACACGCTGAGTATGGCCGGTCAGCCAGCTACGGATCCATCTGGTGGTGATGCTGTCTAACCCACATTTTTCTATCTTATCAAGTAGTAGGTTGTGATCTACTTTATCAAATGCCTTACCGAAGTCCAAATAAAGTGATGATGAATAGGCCTGAAAGGTAAGAATGAAAAAAGCATAGTAGAGAACTACACAGTATTAATTGGCCTATTCTTCAAGAAATTCTTTTGCATAAGACCCTAGAAATATGAGATAATAATTCAAGGAGAAAAAATGAACATTGGAAGACAATATGCATCCTCATGTCCTCACTACTCCCCAAAGTGGCTCTATTCATTGGTAGTACTCTTCCATTATTAGGGATGATACTATAAGAGGACTAATGTTCAATCAGAATGGATTAGTGGGTTATTAATATTGGTTATTAATATTGATTCAGCACTATTTTCAACTGTAAATTCTCTCTTTACCTTCCATACAACTAGAAAAATATGTTCAGGGCAGTTTGTCTTTATGTCCTATTTCTGTCCTACAACAGAAGTCGGCCTTCTATGGTATGGCTATTGAATGAAATATTTTTTAAAAACTAAGCAACTGAAAGGACAAGGTTGTAAGCTATGAAGCTGTCTGTTAATGCTTAGCGGTATCTGGACAGCAGAGAGTATAGGCACAAAGCACTATCTTCTCTGCTGTAATGAAATTACTGCATTTCCAGTTAAATTACAGTAATTATTTCTAAGTGTGCAACTCTACCTATAAATTAGCAAATGCAAATTTCATGTTAATAAGAAACAGAGTTTATTGATGCATTTGAGCACAGACCTGTCTCCACATACAACAACGCCAGGGTACAAGGACTCAATCAATCAATAGCTGTGCTACTGTAAGATGCTCACCTCTGCTTTAATTAATACACTATGCCAACTACTATCTAACTGTTCTTACTCAATGCCTTACTTACAGCATTAAAGCAGATTTATATTCTGCTTTTCTACCCAGAGGTCGCTCAAGGAACAATGAAAAAATTAAAACACAATAAGTTAAAACTGATTAAAAAAATTATTGACTCACTCAAAGAGACTTTGTTAAAGAAGTACTTAACCTTACCTGAAAATTAAGCAATCCTCCATATCTTAGAACAACATAAAAAAAAGTCATGTCCCATATACTTAACAAGCAAATGTTGGAAAGTATTGTCATCTTTAACAAGGTCTCACCTGTGTTTTCATGTAGTTATTGAACAGCAAAGGGGGCAATAATGGAATTCTGTGGGATGCACAATCTAACAACAGATGCCAAGCAATAATCTTTTAGCCTTCACAAAGTAAGGACCATTATATTGTCCAGAAAAATATCACCGTTGATTATACTGACAGTCTACAAAAAATACTGGCAAATTTAGCCCAGCCAAAAGCCCAATCAAAATGATCCCAAATAACTAATAATCAAGTGCTGGACTTGGCAAGTCACTACTTTTTAAATTAGTGTAGCCAGAAATGGTACATTTCAAATCAGCTAGAAATTTCTTAGGCCCCCCCAAATCAGAAAATTATTCTTTAATAATGATTTTATTACTGCCTCCTCTAGGCAGGGAGAGATACATCTGTCCTACATGAAAGTTGTAAGCTTTTTCATGGGTGGGACATTTAGCCCTTGGCTGATTGAATCAACCAAGAAGGAAAAGGTTTGAGCATGCAGGTGCTAACCCTCATCTCTCTACATGGTTTATCCATAACTTCATAAACGTAACCCCAACAACACCCCATAAAATGGTTACCATGGATATATCATGCTCTGCCCCATATTGGCACATAGGGTGATGTAAATGTTTCAGTTAACATTGCAAGAGATATATTGACTAATATTGATTAGATACATTGCATAATTACTGACATTGAATGAATTATGCAAAACATGATAAGTTATTATTAGTTCCTTTCATTTCCAAAAATGTAAAAGTAAGAGTTTGAGAATTCCAGCTTTGTTATATTGAGAAATTAACTGAGTTCAGTAAAAATGTAAGGAAGAAAACGGCATGGAAAAAGAGTAAAAAGAAAAAGAAAGAAAAGAAAGACTAGTAGATGCTTGAAACCAACTTCCTAGTGGAGGTAGTGGGTTAGTCATCAGTAACTGAACTTATGCTTGTGATAAAGAGATGTCCATCATCCAACAAAAATTAAAAATAACATAAACTAAAAGTAATACTTAAAATTAATTAATTAATTAATTAATTAAAAAACCTAAAAATCTCAAAGGACAAAGTCAATAGATCCCTAGATCTTTTTCTGCCATCAGTTTTCTATGTTTCTATGAAAATATTCATGCTTGGATTTCTTTAGTACATTCCTACAAAATATATTCTTTAACTGAATTTGCTTTGGAAATGTGAATGGTTCTTTGTAATTCAAGATACTATCACAACTCATTCTGGTAATGGCATGTGATTAATATTCTTCTTGCTTTGTTTAAATTATTCAATAAATATATTAATGACAAATCTTGGGATGGATTTCAGTCATTGAGATTGGTCTCCCCATAGACTGCTATTATATTTTAATTACAGGGTGGATTTCTGTATACCATGTTAGTTTCATAAATAGCGGTAGGCGTAATTTTAGTTAATTTTGTACTTAAGTATTACTCATTCTATTTTTTTAAATATAAAGATCAACTTTCTCTCACCAGGCAATGTCAGAGCCTAATGGTGATTATAGTCCTGCTGTTGTCTAATATAATTTTAGCTTGGTTCGTCTAATTCCCATACTTATTTGTGATTTTAAAAAAATCACATAAAACTCTATATATAGTTTTATGTCGCCACCCATATGCTTCATAGTTTCTCATTTTGCCTAGACCAGGGGTAGGCAACCCAAAACACTCAAAGAGCCACTTGGACCCGTTTCCCATGGAAAACAAAACACTGGGAGCTGCAAAACCCTTTTGATATCTAAAATGAAGATAACACTGCATATATCCTTTTTTACCTTTATTATAGGTATGTGTATGTGTATGTTTATGTGTGTGTGTATATATATATATATATAATGTAAAAAAGGATATATACAGTGTTACCTTCATTTTAGATGTCAAAAGGGTCTCTCTCTCTCTCTCCCTCCCTCCCTCTCTCTCTTTCTGCCCTTGGTCTGCCAGTCCTCTTCCCCCACTCAGTGTGTGTGTGTGTGTGTGTGTGTGTGTGTGTGTGTGAGAGAGAGAGAGAGAGAGAGAGAGAGAGAGAGAGAGAGAGAGAGGCACTTGCGCTTTCCCCCCTTCTCTCTCTCTCTTTCTCTCTCTCTTTCCTCTTCTCTTTCTCTTTCCTCTCTCTCTTTCCTCTCCCTCTCTCTTTCTTCTCCCCCCTCTCTTTCTCTCTCTTTCTTCTCCCTCTCTCTCTTTTTCTCTCTTTCTTCTCACTCTCTCTCTTTCCTCTCACTCTCTTTCTCTCTCTTTCTCTTTCTCTCCCTCTTTCTCTCCTCTCCCTCTCCCTCTTTCCTCTCCCCTCTCTTTCTCTCTTTCTCTCTCTCCCTCTTTCTCTCCTCTCCCTCTCCCTCTCTATCTCTTTCCTCTCTCTCTCTTTCTCTCCCCCTCTCTTTCTCCCTTTCTCTCTTTTTCTCTCTCCCTTTCTCTCTCCCTCTTTCCTCTCTCTCTCTCTTTATTTCTCTTTCTCTCTCTCCCTCTGTCTCCCTCTCTCTTTCCTCTCTCTCTCTCTTTCCTCTCTCTCCCTCTTTCCTCTCTCTCTCTCTCTCTCTTTCTTTCTCTCTTTCTTTCCTCCCTCTCTCTTTCTCTCCCTCCCTCCCTCTCTTTTTCTCTTTCCTCTCCCTCTCTTTCTCTCCCTCTCTCCCCCCCTCTCTCCCTCTCTCTGATCTTCTGCTCACTTAGCAAGCTGGCTTCAAGCTGTTCTGCAACAGGCTAGCTCTCTCCTCCCCTTCCTGCTTCCTGCAGAGACGCAGCAAAGGGAGGAGCCCCGCCCAGTAAGCTTGTCAGCTCGTGGAACAGGGTGAGGCCATTCTCTTTTTTATAGACAGAGAGAGAGAGAGAGAGAGAAGAGAGAGAGAGAGAGAGAGAGAGAAAGCGCAAGTGCCTCTCTCTGTCTCTCTCTCTCTGCAAATGGCAGAAGAGGCTGGGAGCCGCAGGAGAAGGCTCAAAGAGCCACATGAGGCTCTGGAGCCACAGGTTGCCGACCTGTGACCTAGACAGATCAATTTTTTGCAAATGTTGAAGCCATGGGGTGAGAAAATGCATTTCTTTAATTTATTCTCCAAGAAAAAAAGACAAAACATTTTTGGAGAAAAAAATGAAATCTATTCAATATTCATTTTGATATCACCCTTTACCAATCTATTTATTTGCTTGTTTTAGTAGGCTTACATACTACTCCAATAGTCAACCAACTCTGAGTTGTACCTTGAATAGGATGTTTGTTATATTTATTCAAGATAAATGAACTGAAGTGCTTTTGCAGATTTTCCATAGTATTTACCTTGATTTGACTGCATCGTAAAATACCCAGTTCAAATAATATCCATTTATGGGTTGGTTTATAAACATGAGATTAGAAACGTTAGTATCCAAATGTAAACCAAAGGAATTTCTCCCCCATCACTGATCCTCATCAAACTCAATTTAAAGGATATTGAATATTTAGATGGACTGGTGGTCCAACTCATTATAAAGCAGATTCATATGCTCATATTCCATTTATTTTCCAATGGATTTATATTCCAATTTGAGGAACCACAAAACAGCTTTCAATTTACATCATGTTTCCACTCTTTGTTCTTAATGGAAGGGACATTCTTTTGCATGGGAAATGGGGTTAAATGAAGACTTGAATGACACCCATCTAATATTTTCCAGCAAAGTTAGTACAAAAATATTCTGTGCCACCAAAAACCCATTAAATGTTCAAACTTCAATATATATTCCTCAGTAACAAATGTACAGTTAGATAACATATAAAGAATTATGAATGACTAATTATATTTTGCATATTTACGGCAAAGACAATTAGCAAATAGCTTTTATATGCAAAATAAATGAAAAAGTAATTAAGATGCACTAACCAGAGCAGCAGTATCTAGTCTGTTGTCTTGTGATTCACTCTAACAAACATAATAATTATGCATTCATTGTCATATAATTAAAACAGCTCTGTCCTTTAGAAAACTGGTTATTTACTGTATAATAATCTGAATAGCTGCAGAGTTTTTCATAATAGTAAGGAGGATAATTAAAACATAACTTCATGGAGTCTGCTTATCCAGAAGACTATTATAATAAACTTGGGTAAGAGACCAATTTCTGATGGGATTTCAGATTTCTGATAAGCAGGTCCTTAAGTTAGACCCTTAAGGGTCCTTAAGTTATACCCATGCCTGCAGTGAATTGTTCTCTAAATAAATCTATCATTCTATATTCCACTAATATTTTGTTTAACTTAGTACCTCTGTTATACCAATTCAACTCACAAATGAGTAGTGTAATCCACAGTGCAGATGAACCATAGCCCTTGGATTGAATCCTGTCATTTTAATTAAATCAATTCATATTGAACTCAGATAACATATTGCACAAGTTGTGAAGCATGTTGTTAAACTAACTCATCCCTCCAGCTGAGATTTGACTCCTAATTCAGAAGGTGATAAGTGTGCTCTGCATAGCAATACCCTTGAGGACAATTTGGAAATAGCAGCTTGTGTAAATGGTAAGGGTGATCTCCAAAGAGGTGATAAACTGATCGAAAAAGAATGTATGGATTTCCTGGACATTAAAGGCTCATTAAAAATAGCAGTGATGCTTAAAGCCCTTAATACTTTAGGACCCATATAGGGGCACTTCTCCCAATATGAGCTGCATAAGGAATTGTAATGGTATGTGGGAATGACCTTGGGAGACAGAGGAAGTGACATTGTCTAGGCTGCAGTTCTTCATCCTATCTCCCAAGGTCATTCCCACACATCATCATAGGAATGGAGGCTTCCTAATGACCTATGGCTGTGAGAAGTGAATTCTTTAGGCATAAGATAGGAGTCCTTCTCTCTTGCTGAACTCCAGCTTTGGATATCCTTCCTCTTGGAGAGTCTGTTGGTACCGAGGTAGCTAAGGAGAGTTTTCTGGTCTTCAAGGCAAGTATCTTACACAGAATCCATATCTCAACATTAAACAGCTAGTGGCTCAAGGAATTAATTTCCTCTGTTGCCTGGTATATAAACAGTTCTAAAGGATGAACAAAAGTGATGACAGCTCAGGATCCTCTCTTGATGTTGGAGTGGTACCAGCATCTTGCATCAGAAGTAGGGTTATAAGTTTGGGCCTGCAAGGATCTGAGCGGTTAGTGGCATGCAAGACTTATACTTTTCTGTATTTCTTTGATTCCATCTACTGCTCACCTAGTCACTATATACCAAGGCTGTTGCAGTGTATCCTCCAGCCCTTTTCCACCTGTGGCTCTGGATCCATCCATCATACCTCCATGTACAGATGCCAAGATTTCTCTCTGAGCAGACTGAAGGCCTGGCTGGGATTATTATCCGTCCCTGGCAGCCACCATCCATTCCTTGATGGTGTCAATGTCACTGTTGGTGAAAGTATTATCTGCTTTGGGGCCAAGGTGAAGATGTGGCTTTTCACTCTCACCTTTGGGAAGTAGCAAATACAGTCTGGTTGGGTGTTTTGTTCTACAATATCTTTTCTGTACATCCTAGTTGTTTCATGGCATTTACCTGCATTACTATATATTTTAAAATCTGTGTTCTTAACTATTTTTAAACTTTTGGTTTCATTGTTTTATCTTATGGAACATGATGTGCCACAAGATCCCGGAATAGTAAGCAGGTTACAAATATTTTTTGTAAGTAAAATATATTAACAGAAAATTTCTTGCATGCTAGGTGATGGGGTTACTTCCAAACTGATTGGACACTGATTCTTTTATGATACATCCAGCTCTCAGTCTAGTTCATATTTACATGAAGATGGCAAAGTCTCTGAGGATTGAATTTTTAAGGTAGATTTTTTTTTTTAAAAAAATGCAGCTTTGGAAAGTATCCATACAAATGCAAAAACTGAATATAACGGTATGAGTAACTGCATGTTCATCACCCTGAATTAGAAAAAGCATTGTACTTACATTCTTAGTTCTCTAAAACTTTATTAAACATTATTAAGAGTTCTTCAGAGACAACATCTGTATAGTATATTGTATTCCACTTCTTTGCATCTGCAGATGCCAGGAAATGTTGCTTATGTTTTGGTCATAAATCTACTTTGTTATTTACTACAGCCATTAGAATGCAACATGTTGTCTGGAGAGTGAAGCCAAAGGCTCAAGAGAGAGAGCAATTGCTGAATATACAGTATCTCAACAGCCATATCTTTGGCTAACCTGAATTTGCATCAAATATTCTAACTGTCTAAGCTAGGGATGGTAAAAAATCTTACCATTTAAACAATTGGGAGCTAAGAATTCTTGCCGATTCCTGTAAATCATTTAGAGGACATCCAGAACTGTGGTGTGCACACAGATTAACAAAGTACCTTACAAATTCAGTACATGAACTGAGAATACATCTTGGAATATGTCTCCAGTGTTCTGAGATGGAGAACTCTAACTGCCAACAAAGAGATACTTTTTGAAATCTTTAACTCCTCTCATCATTTCATAGCCCTACCCTTTGCAATAATGGATACAGAAAGGGAAAGATCATTTTTCAACCATTGTGGAATCAGATTCTTTGCTTGGAGTTTTCCATGTTATTACTGGAATGGGCATTTCTTTATTACTTGGTTGCTTCTGGAAGCTTTCTTCTTTAAGCATCCATTGTGGTTTGTTTATTTGTTTAATTTAAAAACTTTCATAAAACATGGACACATTTCTTTCTACTCTTTCTCAAAATAAAACTTCCCTCATAGTCAAGAGGGAAGACTGAGGCACATGCCATTTTGTAGCCTAGCAGAACTAAAGATTTGGTCATTGATATGATGGGACAAGCCATCTGGAAAGTTACCAAAACCAGAATATTGCTGTCTCCACTCTCAAGCAAATTAGAAGATTGCTATTGCTACATCAGTATCTTTCGCAACTACTAAATAGGAAGTGCACTTCTTCTCTATTTTTAATACTCTTGCTGCCACTGCAACGGGCCATAATGGCAAATATCTTGGCAATCAAAGCACTATTTTTCATTTACCCATGCCTAGCATTGATCAAGGTCATGATAATAGGGGGGGAAACTCTCTATTTTAGGATGCCCAATAACAAAGTCTCCTCTGAGAAATTTCACCCAACCTCTGGAATGAAAACCATTGTACTGTTCCACAGGAATGTGCTGCATGCTTTCATGGTAAAATCTATTTAGCTCATGGATAAATTGCATGCTTTGCATATAGAAGATTCCATCAGTTTGATTTCCCAGTGTACCTTTGGGAAGAGGATGGAAGATTTAATCTCTTCTTGTGTTACAGATAGATGATAGTTCTCCTCTGTGTAATCCTAATCTCCCAATAGGACTAGCAAAATAATATATTTATCTCCCATTACTTTACTTTCCATTTTCTTGGGGAAAGCACAAGCTGAGGTCATAGGAAAGGAAATGACTTCATAGTCAAGACCCATCCGTGTCTTCACAACATACTAAACCATAAATCCATATTACAAAACACAGTTGCTGAGTTCGTCTAACATGCATGCTTTAATAACATTGTTAGAACAACTAGCTCTCCACACTAAACTGAACCAATCCCAGTTTAATGTAGTCTA
This sequence comes from Azemiops feae, assembly GCA_023970755.1. Lineage (NCBI taxonomy): Eukaryota > Metazoa > Chordata > Lepidosauria > Squamata > Viperidae > Azemiops > Azemiops feae. Next base: position 2,604,063 of record JALGBA010004279.1, on the reverse strand, counting down.
GTTTGTTGTGTAAACCCAACCATACAGATTTTTAGCATATTATTCAAGTGATCTTTGTGGGCATACCCTATTTTAGCAAAAATTATCATTATTACTTATTATTAATTTAATAATAATAATAATAATAATAATAATAATAATAATAATAATAATAATAATAATAATAATAATAATAATAATAATAATAATAATAATAATAATAATAATAATAATAATAATAATAATAATAATAATAGATTTAATATTCAATTCGATTCACAGTCTAGGACTGGTAAAAACTTAACAGTTCAAGTCCTAACCAAAGACCTAAGAGCTATGATGGTAGCATCTGAGTATATAGGCAGTTCCAGGTACGGTGGTTTTTGGGTTTATTACTATTATTATTATTACTATTACTATTATTATTATTAGTAGTAGTAGTAGTAGAAGAAGTAGTATATCTATGCTATATGGTCATGGGACAAAATGGCACCTTTCTCATAGCCACTTCTCCTAGTGCAGGGTTGTCAAACTCGCCCCGTCACGTGACATGTCGTGATGTATCCTGACTTTTTTCCCCTTCCCAGAGCTGGGGTGGGTGTGGCTTCCACGTGACGCATCCCTCTCACGGGCCAGCAGTTTGACATCCCTGTCCTAGTGGATCATTCATTTAGAAAGTTCTACCTGACACAATATTAAGAAAGTGAGTCCCAAATATTTCATTCTGTGCTATAACTGACAACATTTTTCTTTATGAGAAGTTCACTTGATTCTACCAATATTGTGAAAACCTCTTAAGATCTGATCTGCTGGACTGTTCACAAATGAATACACCAGCAAGTTAGCATCTGCAGCATAGCACTGCATCACAAACAAGAAATTCAAATTCATATACCGGTGTCTATTAAGATTGCAACCTTCAATAAGAATCGTAGCTCAGGGGGCTTTGGGATTGATTCACTCCAGAGGTCATTCCCCACTGCTGAGTCAGTGTTCTTCTCCTGTTTTTGAGTTGTCAACCAAGGTATCTTCTAGGATGCCAAGATGGTAGATGCCAAGATTATGATGTAGTCAGTAGTGGGATTCAAATACCTAAACAACTGGTTCTCTGCGTGGACACTGCTTCCAGAAGTCTGTTCTGGGCCTGGGCCTCCGAGGCCCAGAACGGATTTCCAGAAGTGGCATCCACGCACTTCTGGTGGGTTGTTCTAGGCCTGCGAGGCCTCCCCAGGCCTCTGAAGCTCAGAACGAACTTCCAGAAGTGGCGTTCGCGCACTTCTGGCGGTCTGTTCTGGGCCTTGCGAAAAAGGTCTAGGGCTTCAGCCGGTTCGCCGAAGTCAACAAAAAATTGGCTACCAGTTCTGCCGAACTGGTGCGAACCGGCTGAATCCCACCACTGGATGTAGTCTATCTGCTATTTGGGCACTTTTGACATCCCTGCATGAGGCTGTCACTGATTAGGAAAACACATGCACAGTATGAAAATTGCTGTCCTTATTTCTCAAAATGACAGGGACCAATAGTAGGAGCAAATATAGCTAGAGAGGGTAAGCAAGACCTCGCTTCAAATATTGGCACTATCAAAAGTTGGTGAGTACTCTTTGAGTTATCTTCTTTTCTCCTTAGCCTCCCTCTGGAATACAGAGATAATCCTTCTAATTTACCTTACACATTATTGTGAGGATTACAATCCTGCACACGAGTGATGTGTTTTGAATATTTTTAAGTGTTATGCACACGCTTAGTTGAATAGGTTACAAAGCAATTTAGAAGGTGAGACACACTGCCCCTGGTAAATCTGTGCCAGTTCCTCATGAGCTGGGAGACATCCCGCAACCACAGAAAGGAAAAGGACTTCACACATCTTGAGTGTTTGGGATATCAAGAGATCAGAACTAATAAACAAAAAATGGAGTTACCTGGGTGCAGCACGAAAGGAAGGGCTTTGAAAAGGTGTAAATAACTGCACATTTCAGTTTGCAGAAAATCAGCAGCGAGAGGCCTTTAGAAAAAAGGAGCAGAACAGCTCACAAAGCACCATAAGTGGCATAAATCAAAACAGCATTTGCCACAAGCTGGGCTTATGTTTGACTGCAATAATCCAGAAGCGAACATGGATTCTGAAGAAGTCGCTTCTTCAAACTTTCATGCAACAATTAAGTATTCCATTGTCATGGCTCAATTAAATGGTATGGCCTGAGAAAATTGGGGATTGTAAAGTGAGGATGGAATGTGCTTTGATCCTCCTTCCAGGGTTATTGTTTCATTAATAAATGAACATGTCATTTGTCTCACCAGAGGGAGCTCATGCCCTCCAGGCTTTCTTCCCTTTTTTGTTCAGGTTTTATAAAGATGAATTTCCAGTGCTCTGAAATACCATGGATTAGAAGTTAAGCCTGACAGCACTTCGGGGAGTAGTGGGCTTAAAGAGTCCCACACAGGTCTCCAAAGCATTTGTTTACTAATAGAGGAAACCGACAACCGTCTGCAGCTGCTGATATCGTATTACCATTTGGAAAGACAGTCGTGGAGATAACAAATCACACAGTTTTAATAATTACTCCTGCGTTACTCCCCCCCCTCTTTCCCCCCCCCTTTTCTTTTTCTTTTTTGTTTCCAGCATGATGCGAAGGCTGGATTCCTTCCAAATAAACAGATAAAAACAGTATGGAACTTTTATCTTTTCATGATAACGACAACACATCCTGTTCTGCAAAAAGTTTTCCCCCGCTGGATTTTTTTTCACCCCTCTTTCTCAAGTTTCGGTAAAAGGTAATTATACTTTATAATTCTGCTATTTTAATCTTCACTTTAGAAGAAGAAGAATGAGGATGATGAAGAAGAAGCCAGCACTTTCCTTGATTTTGAGCCATGTGTCGCCAAAATGCGAAGCAAAGGAACGTATGGTATTCCCCACACTTGCTTGTGAATACAACCCCTCCTTGAGCAAATCTATCATCCAGGCTCCATGCACAAACAGAGCTGTTTTGCATTCAAATTAATACCTACTTTAATTTGGATGCAAAATAGCTCCATTGGCACCATTATTTGAAACACACACATAGAGTTAGCTAAGTCATTTGGCAGTGAATGGGGACGAAGATACATTTCTTCTTTTTAAAATCCTAAATTGAGCTGACACTAAGATTGGTATATTTTAATGTCAATAGATTAGCCTTAAAGAGGAAACCCCATTTAGGAAATCTGCATTTTTAATATGCTCGGTAGGAGTGTTTTAAAAAGTGCCCGTCTCAACAAATACTGGATCTCACTGGGCTCCTTTGAACAGGGGAATGGACTAATTTCTGGCAGTGCAGGAAGGAGATAAATCCAACATAATGATATCGTCACCATGAAACCTGCAGTCTAGGAGCATCAAGGTAAACTAAACTTTTGCATTGCTTATGATCAGCCCAAGTACCTTGAATGACTTGAGATGTCTCTTCTTTCTTTCTTTCTTTCTTTCTTTCTTTCTTTCTTTCTTTCTTTCTTTCTTTCTTTCTTTCTTTCTTTCTTTCTTTCTTTCTTTCTTTCTTTCTTTCTTTCTTTCTTTCTTTCTTTCTTTCTTTCTTTCTTTCTAGAAAAGTCTTATTTCCAGGATCATCTTAACAGATGCAAGGTGGAGGCCTTTCTGGGAAGGTATGGAAAAGGTTGAATATATTTTTCAAGAGATAGTAAAGTTTCTGAGCTACATGTATATTTAGATTAATAAATAGTTTAATTTATCACAGCTGAGGATTTCTGCAGCCACCCATATGGGGAGAGACTAATGTTGTTTGTGTGTGTGTGTGAATTCATTGAAGTTTAAACAGAAAATGCTTTTATGAACATGCAGTGTGCCTGCATTGTAAATTCAGAGTTAAGGACAGATGCACACGCACAAATAACATAAGAAGAATCCTAGTCCATCCTTTTCCGCTCTGGGAAAAACAAGAAGCATCAGGTTCTGATGAAATGAATTTCCCCTTATTGGGGTATACTCATGCAACATTAAATTTAAAAAGCAACCTCTGATTCTTTCTATTGAATGATTCATCATAAAGAAATAAGCCTGGTTATATAAAGGAGTGGTCATAGTTCTGTTAAAGAAGGATCTTGCCCAGGGAATCTGCAGTATTGAAGGCCACATAGACAATAGTAGCGTCTAATGTTATTATGCAGTCATTATTTTATAGTTGCCATTGTACATCTGTTGAGATCTAGAACACAGTCCTATATGGAATTAAGCCAGCCTCCTGAGGTGTGACATATATCTTGTGAAATAGCAGGCTTCTTACAAAATACAGACAACAACTCTTCTCGTAGTAACATTAATAAATCAAATCCCCCTTATAATTATTACTTTGGAATGTAAAAGCAATTGTTGATTTAATATTTGGATATTCAGAATTCTGCTGCATCCCCTTCCTGTACTTTTGCTGAAATAAAAATGGTTCTCTTCCCTCTGCCCCATCATCCCTCCAACAACTGGTCCTCTTTTGTCTTGCTAAAGGACAAAAACACTCCTAGGACGCTGATCTGCCTCTGCCGTTTTGATGTTGCCATCAAGGTAAGTAGGAGCATTACATCGGTCCTCATTGTTCTTCCCTAAAGCCTGATCTCATTAGCCTAACTCCTTAACACTTAGGTTGCAATCAACAGTGAGCAGGGACAGAGGGGGAGAAATATTTGGAAGTTTTTGTTTTAAAAACAAAAACAAACAAAAAAACCTCCAAAAGCCCCTGGCACTAGTGCAAAGGGAAACTGAGGTTTGATTCTTGTAGCCTAGTGAATTTGCTGCTGTCAGAATTCTACAGCCATCATCATCTCAAGAAGGCCCTAATGAAAACACAGCAGTCAAGAGATGTTCTTCCTCTTGCATTCCCTGGTTCTCTGTAAGGATTGCTTCTTTGAAATGGGATGATAAGCCAGCTCTTGATGCTGCTTACAGCCATCTCCAAATGCAGTATTCACTCTCAATAGCCTAAAAGAGAGGGAAGAAAACAAAACCAAATAAAACCAGATCATCTCTCTCTCTCTCTCTCTCTCTCTCTCTCTCTGTATATATATATATATAACGGGAGGGGAAGGAGATAAGGAGCAAAGGCAGCTGGACAGCCACACACCCCCCCCCCCGAGTGCATGTACGCGCTCAAGGAAAGCGAAGGAGGATCTAAAGGCAACCAGCAAGGCCACTGACAGATTGCCAGGTGTAGACCAACTCAGCACATTGTGGACTATCACAACCAATGGGCCGATGACGCGCTTGAGAAGCCGGGCGCAGAGGCAGGAGGCTATATAAGCCAACTCCCAGAATGCCTCCCACTCCAACTCTGAGGACGTCGGCAGTTTGGCCGACGAAAGCTAAGTGCTCTTTTATCTACAGGCCTGTTTATATTAAACAGCCTTGTTTATTTTTATCCTGGTGTTCGTTTTTTTCTTGTAAGAAGTTTATCAACATATATATATATATGCGTGTGTGTATATGTATATGTATATGTATATGTATGTTCTGGGAGTATTCTGAAGTAAGGTTGCTTTATTTTATGCTATCCATCACTTCACAACAACCTCCTGGAAAAAGAGATGTGTAGAGGCTGTACTGTGATGATGAAGTGGACAGAAGATACGGCTGCAGTTTGAAAAGATAAATAAAAAAACAAAACAAAACTATTAGACGTGATCTGGATTGTGCCTGCACTTGCCAGTTTGATAAGACTGATAAGTGTAACCAGTAGCTTAGGACAATCGATTCCTCTCCATAGGAGATCAGCCTGAAAGCACACATCTTCTCTCCTATTTATATGAAAGCAACACTTTCAAGATGTTTTATCATCGTACCACAAACATAATGTGGAGCTACAAATGAAATTTCTTTCTTCTTTTTAACACTTGAAGTAGAGTAAAAAAAAAAAAAAAGAGCATTTAAGGAAGTCTATTGAGGAAATCAGTAAACCCGAGGAGAAAACCCAGTTTTTTTTCCCTCGCAGCCTGATGAGCCCAAGTGTCTGATTCCAAACTGAAATGGATATCTAATTATTGTTTCACATTATTTGTTTAGTTGGTGTTATGACCTCTAATTTGCCTTTAAATGATTCATTTAGTGTTTAAATAAAGCTCATTTTATTTAATAATGTTTTATTTAACCAATCTTTGCTAATGTCAATACGCTCTTTGTTTAACCTTCTTAAAGGGAACATTTTCTCAGCTCTGAAACAATTAGGAATTATTACAGCATATGGGAGCAGGGATGTACTAAGTAATCAACAAATGGTATTGTGATATGACTGAGATTAGAATACCTCCCCCCCCCAAAATACTGTCACAAAGGAAGAAGAGTCAGTTTCCAAAAGATGTGCATTTTTATCACATAAAAGAGGGATTGCATGTTATGAGAAAAGCCTCACATCCCCAAAGAGATTTCTTTAAAAATATGTACAGAGAAGTGAATGCTTAATCCCCCCACAACACTTGCAGATTTTTCCCTATAAATGCCCCCACTTTCCCAAAGCTTTTTAAGTATTCTCAGCTGGTCAAGGATGGAAGTCTGGAAAATGATTATTGAAAGGCCCGTAAACGAAAAAATAAATCAAGCTTAACCTTAGCTTGACTTCCTTTGGCCAAGCTTGACTTTATGGACACATCCAAGTGGTTTTCTCGAGAACAATAAAGAAATGGTTTACCACTGCCTTCTTCCTGAATATTTAGGATTCCTAGTCTAGTGTACAATTCTGGAATTTCCAACCCAAATAGTAATCAGACTTGACCCTGCTTAGTTCTTAGAGATAAGCCAAGTTTGGCTAGGTGGTGCCATCTAGCTAAACAAAAGAGTTCCCTCTCATTCTGTCTCTTGCTCGCCCCCCCCCCAATACTATAAAGGGGGAAAAAAGAGGGGTTAAATGCTTTCTTCTCTTTTTAGCCATTCCCCATAGCAAATGTTAAAAGTCAACTTCCATAAGACAATGCTAAATTGACCTTTATATGTTGATACTTTTACCTGTCTTAGAGGATCACGTGGCTCAGGATCATATTTCAGCAGTTAAAAGGCAATAAGGAGGGGCAATTCCTATGGCTGGCCAGAAAAATAAAGCATTTGGACTGGACTGGGCAGGTAAATGAATATAATGGAACTTGGCTTTCTGCAACCAGAGATTCCTGTTAATTTGATCTAGCTGTCTCTCAGTTACTAGAAACCTTTTGTGAAATAGGTTTGCTTGGCACCATCTTGGAGGCATTCTACACTATTCAACCATTGCCCTTGGAATTTGGCTATGAGTGACAAGGGATGTTAGATAAGAAAGCTTAGCAAAGGATGAAAAGTAGAGATGAGGATAACTGGGAAGAATCCAGGAGATGGTTCACCCAACTCATTTAACAGGGTCAATGGCAAAGTAAACATGTTGTGAATGTACCATAAAGCAGTGTTTGGAAACTTTGGCAACTTTAAGATGTGTGGATTTCAACTCCCAGAATTCCCTAGCCAGCATACAACCAATTGTAGGTTTCTTTTTGGATCCAGCTGTACCCACCCAGTTAGCCATTATAACCTATAATCCAAGTAATATCCAGCTCTGTTTAATCAGACTTCCAAGAGAAAAAGTTGGAATGAGAAATCAACAAAGTTCCCTACCACAAATCTCATTGATAGAGTTCTGGTAGCCATAAAACACAACATTCTAGCACTGATCAACTGTGTCATCCAAGACACCCCTATTGTTACCTTCCACTTACCATAATAAAGAAGAGGTTAGTAATATAATAAAGGTTTTGTGAGATACCGAGCATTTTACTGGACAAAATAGGCATTCAACTTCTTCATAATAGGGCAGTCTTAGACACAATTTGACTAGTAGGACTTGAGCCTCCCGATGATGCTTTGTACTCAATCAGAAGAAAATTAGGATTCCCTCCACACCTTATAATATATTAGAACAGGGTGGGTTGGGTTTTTTTTTTTTAAAGCTTTTGTTACATTCTCACCCTACAGGGAAAGACAAGAGTTTCAACAAGCAAAGTTATTATCTCCTATGAAGTCAATGTTTATATGCGATATGTGTGGTTCAACTGTGAGTGCAGCTGATATTATGTGAGATAATACAGCTCTCTTCCTTTCTGTACAATTGGCTGAAAGGTTGGTAATTAAGGTCAGAAAGAAACATTTGACAGGGAGATTGATAAAGAGGATAATGCTTCTTGGGAATACCCAAGCCTGGATTTGGGGTCATATAGCCCAGATCATTGTGCCTTAAAGCTGTAAAGTGTACTACAAATTTTTGTTTAAAAATGTATTAGATATACATTTTCTGGCGTGGGATGTTTTATTTATTCATGCAATCAAATATTTAAGCATACCATACCTGGACTGTAAATATCTAGATGACGATGAGATGGCAGTAAAAAGATGCAGAGACCCTAGCTCTTTTAGGCCAACTAGTGGTGATATGGAAATGTGCAGATATTATGCCTAATATTGCTACTGTATTACCACCCTCCTCCAATTTAGTTCTGGGAATGTGAGGAACAGTATTCTGGATTTGAATCTGAGTTCATTCCCCTAGATGGCAAAAAATGCAGCTGACTGAAATACAAGGAGTATTTAGGTGAGAGCCTTTTCAAGTTGTATTTATGGTATACTAACTTAGTAAAGATAGTTAATAATGAAGACTGAGTGTAATTGGCCTTATTCACCCTAGTAGTCATTTTGTCATTGTGCAAACAAACCCTTTATTTTATGTGAGGGTTTATAGCATTTTCTCAAATTAGCCCCACAATTGATGCTATCCCTCATCTAAATAAAGCTTTATTCTAGCTGCTCTTTCTCAGTTGAATTTGGTAATGCATCCTGTGGATAACATTTGCATAATACACTGTTAAAATAAAAACATGATATCGAGCATTTAAATGTTTTAAAACATCGGTTAAAAAGAAGCATTCACATGAACATGGATGCAGTTTACCCCAGTTTAGGTAAACTGGGTGAAGAGCAGTTTACCTAAAAGGCCTAAAAGTTGATGCCAAATACCAGGGTGTTTTCCAGAGAATGGGTGCCACCCTACCCTTCCTTCTTTTGGCACTTATTTCAGGGCTCCTATTTGACAAGAGGCTTTTTATGAATTTATTTATACTTGAAGGGCCATCACAGGGAAAAGTGGGTCGATTTGTTCTCCAAAGCACCTGAGAGCAGGATAAGAAGCAATAGGTGGAAGCTGGTCAGAGGGACATCCAACTAAGGAGGAATTTCGATCCATCAGTGAAACAGCTTGTCTCCCAGAGCTGTGGATGCTCCATCTATGGAGGTCTTCATGAAAAGATTGGACAACCATTTGTCCAGGATGGAGTAAGGGATCCTATCTTAGGCAGAGGGTTGGACTAGATTAGAAGATCTCCAAGGCCCCTTCCAGCCCCATGATTCTATTTCTTGCTCTCTTTTTCAAAGATATGGAGCTGCAGGCTGTTTTGTAAATGAATTAGCCCTTGGGTGAAGAGTTAACTCCTTTTGGCTGTCTAGAATCTCTGGCTACTCAACTTGGCTCCAGCAATGAGAGAGATCCCAAACGTTTCTTGCTCCCCACTTGGCATCATGCTTCATTCATGAATCTCCAATAATGCCCCTTGTTCAAAGGAAACCCCACCAAACTCAATAGGTTTTTAAAATGGCTAAAGAGCTACTCTTTCAAAAAATTTCCCCTCCTCCCTCCTTCTGAGGAAAAAGCCTCAAAGTTTTCCACTTTTCCTGTAGCTAAATATACCATCAGCTTTTGAGACCAAGTCCCATTCAAGCAAGCAATGACACCCTTTGTTTCTGGCCTTGTACCCCCACACACACACACTCTCCCCAACCATCCATTTGGAGGTATTTGCACCCCTTGTGCTAATTTTTTCTCCTCAGCTGTGGCAATTAGAAATGTGTGCTTAATGGAGTGTCATGTTAATTGTTGCCCAGTTAACCAATTTTCTCCCTTTAATTGCTGATTGATTAACCTATTGAAATGTTAAGTGACTCAGTTTCTCCCAGAGCAAACATAGGAACTACAGCCGCTGGAGGGGAGGAAAGCCTACCAGACTCCGAAGTGTGCTGGTATTCTCTCCTCTCTCTCTCTTTCTCTCTCTCCACACACCTCCCTGGGCTTTTTAATTAGATGAGACAATTTGACATGCATTTGTCTGCTGGAAAGGTTATCAGCTCTGGAGGTGACCCAGGAGGCTGTGCTGAACAGAGCATCCTTAATAGAAAGGGTTTTATGGGGGAAGATTGCTGTACTCAGTTGCATTGTAATGGTAATTACCATGATTTTGCCTTCCTCCTTGTCTCCTATACCTTTCTCTCTTCCTCCTCCTCTTATGCATATTCTTCCTTTGCCACATATGTGTGCAATTGCTTTTACCCTTGGTGTATTTATTTATTTTTATCTGACCTTTATTATTTTTATAAATAACTCAAGCCAGCAAACATACATAATACGATTCCTTCCTCCTATTTTCCCCAGAAAAACTAACTTTGTGAGGTGGTTTGGGCTGAAGAGAGTGATTGGCCCAAGGTTACCCAGCCAGCTTTCATGTCTAAGGCGGGACTAGAATCACAATCTCCTGGTTTCTAGCCTGATGCTTTAACTACTACTAGACCATCCTGGCTCTCTGTACCTTATACATGTAACTTATTCAGCAGTCATTGGTTTGTAATAAACATGCAAAGGATAGCTCTATGGGGATGAATTAGAGGAGAATACTTTCAATTGTTTCAATGCCGAAAGTCCTGGTTGTATTTTAATTAAAAATAATGAAGAGGGGGTATATAATAATATGATCTATATTGTCCTGTTAAGGTTTTGCCCAATGTATCATAAACATAATAATTGAGTTGGTCTTGCAGTTATGTATATATTGCTATCATGGCTCTCTGATAATGAAAGGATAGATTAATGGTATGAATTAAATGGGTCTGCCCAGAAATAATCCCCATAAAGATCCAGTGCGGTTGCTCTCAGGGAAGTAATAGATAACCAGCTCATCAGTGTAGTGGAATCATTACACATGTAAGATAGGATATTCCTGGTAAAACTCTAAGTTGGGCAGGGAACTCAGTCGTTTTACTTTATCTTATGTTTCTTTGAATTAAATTCTACTGTTAGAGATATCAATGAAGACTTGTACTTACTATGGAAATATGAAAGTCTATATTTTTATTTTATTTTATTTATTATTTTTATAAATAACCCAAGGCAGTGAACATGCCTAATACTTTTCCTCCAATTTTCTTCACAACCACAAACATGTGAGGTGGGTTGGGCTGAGAGAGAGTGAATAGCCCAAAGTAATCCAGCCAGTTTTCATGCTAAAAGTGGGACCAGAAATCACAGTCTCCTGGTTTGCAGCCTGGAGCCTTAACCACTAAACCAAAGTAGTTAAACACACATAGAACACTTATATGAATAATAGAAAAACAGACTTGGAAGGGACCTTGGAGGACTTCTAGTTCAACCCCCTGTTCAAGCAGGGGACCCAATACCATTTCAGATAAATGGTTCTTCAATTTCTTCTTAAAAACCTCCAATGATGGAGCATCCACAACTTCTGAAGGCAAGACGTTCCACTGATCAATTGTTCTGTCTACAAATTTCTCCTTATTTATAGGTTGATTCTCTCCTTGATTAATTTCCATCCATTGCTTCTTGTTCTATTTTCTGGCTTGGAAAATAGATTGACCAACCTCTTCTTTGTGGCAACCCCTTAGATATTGGAACACTTTTATCATGTCACCCCTAGTCCTTCTTTTCAGTAAATTAGACATACCAATTTCCTATAATTGTTCTTCATATGATTAGCCTCTAGTCCTCTAATCATCTTTATTGCTCTCCTCTGCACTCTTTCTAGAGTCTCAATATCTTTCTTAAATCATGGCAATCAAAACTGGATGCAATATTGCAAGTGTGGTGTTACCAAGGCATTATAAAGTGGTACTAATACTTCACGTGATCTTGATTCTATCCCTCTGTTAATGTCACCTAGGACTGTGTTGGCTTTTTTGGCAACTGCAGCACACTGCTGGCTCTTATTTGGTTGTCCACTAGGACTTCAAGATCCTTCTCACAGTTATTACTCTTTTGCCATTCTTGAAAGCTAACTGTTGAGTTAAAAATAAGTTTACATTATCAAATCTTAAATTGATATAACTTTTACTGCATGTGAAAACATCCCATTTAAAAATCTGGCATTTTAACAAGGTAGTATTTTCTTTGCTCTCTTACTATAGCAGTAATTTTATGACTTTAATAAGATAATATTTCATTGTTCTATTACTATAACAGATGGGCAGAAAAAAAGTAAAAACAAAGCAAACATGTCTTGAATTGACAGCTTTACCAATTAAAATCACTGGTCTGTAGTAAGTTATGAAATAGTGTAAATATTTAATTGCCTAATAAGAAATTGTTAAGGATTTCTGTATTTTATAAATAAGAAATTATTTCCATTAATTGAATAGTTGTCCACAAGGATACTAAGGACAGTAGTTTAGAGCATAAAAGGGGAAGCTTTCTTCTTAATTGATTGTAATGTCTCATTTTTAAAAAAACCATTGAGAGATTTTTGACAGAGTACAAAGGACTACAGAAAATTACACAGAATATAGTCCATCGAACTATGGATCAACCTCCAGGTATGGAAACAAAGATGAAAAAGAGCAGACAACATTTCCAGGGAAAAAATGCAAATCTGATTACACTTTCTTCTCATTCTTTCTCTGTCTGGTCCAGAGAAAGCAAAGCCATTAAAAGCTGTTCTGCCTATACTTTCCTCTCTATGGTTCCCACAGCCCATCAGGCATTTATTTTCTACATCTTTCAATATTGAATTTTGTAATGCTTCAAATGCAAAATTTGAAGGATGAAGGATGATATAACAGATAAGATACCAATACAAGGGAATATGTGTAGCTCAGGGTTGAACTGTGATATTCTTGGCCTCTCTGAGTTTGGTTGTTTGTTTGTAGATGTTTCATTACTCATCTAGGTAACATGATCAGTGCCACCCCTTCGTAGCCAGGATTCCAATATTAAAAGGGGAGGGGGAAAACAAAACAAATTGATGATGAGTGGACAAGAGAGATTTTATGCTCTTGGTTCTCCTAGTCTTGGAAGAGGCTTTCAGTATGGGGAGAATTTATGCCAACCTGGATTTGCCATAGTAATTTCCATTATTTACAATATTAAAGAAATCATTTAAAAAGCCCAAGATATTCTAAAAAGTTCTTTAAAAACAATCCAATCTCATACTACTGGAATTGTAGATGCCAGAGATCCTTTCCAAAGCATTAGTTACAAGTACCCTGTCCATCTTTCATTTATCTTTATTAAATATATTCTGTTAAAGCCCCTGCAGATCATTCCACAATAATTGTCAAGTCCGTTTCTTCTGTGTAGGGAGAATTCAGGGTTTTGCTATTGTTATCATCTAGTTGTTCTTATTTATGATATGATATTTATGATAGTCTTGGTGCATATTAATGGCATGTGTATAGTCTAAAACCATACTATATGAATTCTGTTTTGTTTCAAATTTCTAGATAGGTTCCACATTATCAGATCTCATATCTCAAGTTGCTGTTGGGTTTGGCATTGGGAAGGCAACTAAAGAGATAGATGATAGATAGATAGATAGATAGATAGATAGATAGATAGATAGATAGATAGATAGATAGATAGATAGATAGATAGATAGATAGGTAGGTAGGTAGGTAGGTAGGTAGGTAGGTAGGTAGGTAGATAGGTAGATAGGTAGATAGGTAGATAGGTAGATAGATAGGTAGATAGGTAGATAGACAGACAGACCCCACAGACTCAGTATATATACAGTAGATATACACATAAATACACAGTGTTCTTAAAGAGAAGGCCTAAGGAAAAGAGAAGTCTTCAGCAGGTGCCCCCAAAGGGGGTTAAATATTAAATTGTAATCCAATTTGCAGATTAAAACCCACTGAACTCAGTATAGGATTACATCTGCTGAAACTTATATAGATTGCACTGTTAGTCATTCATTTCAATCCGGGGAATCTTTTTTTGCTTTTTTATTTACTTCCAAAGCAAAAGGACTCTGCAGTATCATAACAGTGAGTTAATATATTTTTCTTCCTCCTCACAATAAAATAAGAGCTAATCCAACACAATAAAGACAAAGCTAGTCCATACTTATAAGTATGGCTGGTCAACACCTTAAGATAGCTGCTGGACTCTTTATTGCAGAATGTAATCCTCTATGTGAAGCTATGATCTAACCCAATTTATAACCAATGTATTTCCAGATCTAATTCAAAGAGGGGGTTATTAGATTACATAGGTAATAATCAGCCGATTGAATCACTGAATTGTATCTGGAAGGTTGTCCAACTTCTTGCCCAGGCAAGAATCCTTATACCATCCTATAAAAATATCCACCCAGTCTTTACTTGAAAACCTCCAGTGATAGAACATCAATCATTCCAGAAGCAGGCTTTTCGACTACTTCATAGTTCTCATAATTAGAAAGTGTCTCTTTATTTGAAATTTGGATATCCCTCTATAAAGCTTCCTACCCTATGGAAATAAAATAAATTCGTATCCTCTTTTCTGTGACATCCCTTCAGATATTAGAACATTGGCTTCCCGTTCTCTCATTTCGATTAAACATGCCCAGTTTCCTTAGGATTTAGCCTACAAAGCCCTAATCATCTTTGTCTCCTTGGGACTTTTTCCAGCTCCTTTTACTTTGGCAACCACAACTGGAGACAGTATTCCAGGTGAACTCTAACCAATGCAGCATAGAGTAATACTATCAGATCCCACAATCCTGATAATATATCTCTGTTTTAACTGTCCATGAATGCAATGGCCCTTTTGCCAGCTGAGGTACCCTGCTGTCTCCTGTATAATCTGTGGTCTTCTGGGATGCCCAGATCCTTCTCACAGGTGCAATTGCTGAGTCAGCTATTTCCTATGCTATACCCCTGCATCTGTTTTCCTAAAGTGCAGAATCCCATTTTTTGGATGGGGCCAAATGTTCAAATCTATCAAGACCCTTTTGAACTTGAGCCTATTTTTCAAATTTGCAGACTACAAAGTTGGGGCACAGGAACCAATACCCATCCCCCAAATTTGCATTGTCTACAAATTTGATGAGCGATGTTTGAGAACATTGGGACCAAATATCACCCTAAGGTGTCCCATTGGATTCCTCCCTCCATGTTGACCTTTAAAGCCCTATAGAGCACAGCAGCACTCAGATAGTGTCCTGCTGATATGGAATCTGCCCTTCCAGATTAGAA
Source organism: Azemiops feae (assembly GCA_023970755.1). Taxonomy (NCBI): domain Eukaryota; kingdom Metazoa; phylum Chordata; class Lepidosauria; order Squamata; family Viperidae; genus Azemiops; species Azemiops feae. The sequence goes on along the minus strand of JALGBA010004279.1, from coordinate 2,588,807 downwards.
GATCCTCCACCACCACCACCACCACCACCACCTCCTCCTCCTCCTCCTCCTCCTCCTCCTCCTCCTCCTCCAAGTTTTCATAGGAGGGCTTCTCAGTGAGGGACCATATTCCTTGGAATGTCCCCCTCCCCAAAGCACGGTTAGCCCTAAATCTGCTTGCATTTAATTAGTGTGTTTTTGTTGGACTGGGGCTTTGGCTTTCTGCTGTCATTGTTGTTTTTGATGCCTTATTTTGTATTTTATTTCATTCTTTGTTTTTTCTATTGTGTGCTTCATCTTTTTGTTACTTGCTCAGAGAGGAAATGGGGCGGGATATAAATATTGAAAATAAATTAATAAAAAATGCAGAACTGAGGAACTTGTGTTATTCCAGATTTTCTTTACAGTATACAATTGTGTATTGTAATGGCTAACATAATAGTCACATTAACACTGCTATTTTAAAAAAATGTGAATAGAATACAGGCAGGTATGTTATCCTGATCCAGGATGTCTGCAATATGGTGGCCACAAAAGTGTGGTCAAAGCTATGGCTGTTGTTGTTTTTTATGTGTGTCACATGCCATCTTGATTCTTTTGACCTTGTCATGCCCTGGGGTATTTTTCCCTAAAAAGAAACACAAATGAGAAGAGCTAATAATTCAGGACTGAAAATGGCTGCTCCTATTGTTTTGATGGGTTTCTGCCCTAGCTTATGTCTTTCTTCAACTTTGCCACTCAGGAAATTTGGCCCAGTTGGTAAACAGCTTAGGTCTAGACAGCTTTTCACTCTTTTATTTTGTCAGCTTGGATTTTTTTTTTAAAGCATACACGCACACACACACAGGCGTGCACACGCACACACACTCACACACACAAAACACCCACCTTTAAGTAGCGACTAACTGGCTCTACCCTCACAATAGTCAGCAACATTATGGAAGGGTATTTACATTGTCTTTAGCAAAGGAAAAAGGGACAATTAATGATTTGAAGGCGGGTGACTCATATTAAGAGAGTTCGCCCAAGCCATTCTCCCAATAAAGACCTTTTGTAAAAGTCTGTGGAAACTCATCCAGTTTCCTCCTTCATCAGTCCAGTTCCTACCCCTTCCAAGGGAGATTAAGGATTCAGTTCAGTTCAGGATATTCAGTTCTTTTCAATTTTTAATTCAAAACCTTACATATAAAATTGGGTGGTGATGATGATGATGATTACTATTATTATTGCAATAAACAAGTTTGGTTTTCTCTATTTAGGCAGGAAAACAATGGGAACTGTATGGGAGGGGAAGTGAGAGAATACAAAAACTATTTTGTAGAGCTTTGTCCAGGCAAATACCCTTAATAAAAGAATCAAACCATTGGCGGGCCAGCCCGCTGGACAGGGGGTGATTGGGAATAAAAGAGGTGGGTGTATAACCGTTGCAAGGTCCGACTAGTCTCTTTTAGGACAGAGAGCTGAAATTTAAGCTGATTTGTAAGTATTTAAGGGGGGTTAATTCCCACCACTCTTTGTTGCCAGCACAATTCTGCCAAGGTTATCCCATATTTGTAGCAAAAGGTGTTGAGACTATGTATACGTAAGATCCTTTCCTGTTCTTTAAAATCTCATTGTTCATAAGGCACTTCTTTTTTAGAGGAATTATATGCATTCTTAATACATAAACTGAGGGGATCTTGTATGCTGTTTGTTGCTTCATACAACCGGCATAACTAGATCAGATAAAGATTTAGCAGCTCATTTGTGCAACATCATGCTGATCTTGAATAAAGTTTTTGTGCCTGCCCAAGCCTCTCACCAATCAACACAGATGTAATATTAGAATAACCAGAAAAGAAGGAAATCAAATTAGGATGTACTCAAGCAACCATGTTCACTTCTTTGTGAGGGTGACTGCTTGGTGTGATTTTTGAATACAATCACTGGGGCATACAACATTTTTGCTGAATTAATGGTTTTACACTCTCTTCTTTAATTAGAGATCAGCAATGGGATCATCAGGAATGATGAAGTTTCAGGTCTTGATCTGATACAGCATTATCACCCCCTTCCCACTTCCAGGTGTTCTGGACTGCAAGTCTCCTGATCTGCCTCTTGATAGCATCTTCCCGGTTGCAGAAAATAGTACCACAAGGACACAGCAGGTGAAGGTCCTGCAGAATGGCCTGGATGCACAAAAGTGCAAAGTCAGGAATGGGCTGCCTTTTAGTGGACAGAGATCGCTCTTAATATTTGGGGTGTAAGGTAACAGAGAGGAGACATTATGTTTCTATTATTTCTTAATTGTTATATTCCATCTTTCCCCCAGGAGCTCAAAGAAGCCAAATGGAGATTCCCACTCATTTTATCCAACACCCTCCTTGCTGGACCCTCCTTGGGTTGGACCAAGAAGAGAGAGAATAGCTGGTCCAAAGGCATCCGGTGAACTTTTGTGATTAAAAATAGGCTTGAACTTGTCAAGCCTCTTAGCCACAACACCACATGGGTCCAATATAAGTGTGTTTCATCAAAAGTCAGCTCATCCTCCTGCCATACTTCTTATTAACAATAAATCTCACAAAGCAAGCTCTTGTTTGTTTCATTTGTACCCCAGTTTTCTGGTTCATTTCTCTCAATAGTTTAGAATTAAAAATGCAAAATCCCCCAAACCGAATAGTCAGCCATAAATAATCCTAAAAACAGCCACTTCAGCAGCAACAAAGACATTCCACAAGGCTTTTCATTTCTACACAGCACAGAAAAGAGTGCCAGGTAGGTGTCAGAAGGCTCACAGGAACCAATGGCATGCTCCATGTAAAGAGATGTCCCCAATATAATAATAAATAATTAGCCTAGTGGTTAAGGCACCTGGCTTGAAACCAGGAAACTGTGAGTCCCACCTTAGGCATGAAAGCCAATTGGATGACTTTGGACCAGTCACTCTTTCTCAGCCCAACCCCCCTCATAGGGTTGTTGCTGTGGAAAACTAGAAGGAGGATGAAATATTGTGTGTGTTTGCTGCCTTAAGTTATTTATACAAATAATAAAAGTGGGATATAAATCAAATCAAATCTGCCTATCCCAGGGCCTTGGGAAGGACTGGATAGTTGGATAAAAATGCTAAATCCGGTGTAAACATTGGGCTGACTACAACCAACAACAACAATAATAATTTGTTATTAAACTGAACAAATGAAGGAGGATCAGGGCAATAAACTCTGCTCCTTCCCCCAACATGTCCACAATCACCAGTGTGGCTGCCAAAACTTCTTCCATTGAGAGGGAAGTCTGAAAAGGTTTCTCAGTGCATTTGGCTGAATGTACCAAGAAGTTTATGTACAACTGAGGATACCAATAGATCAGAATTCTGCTCAATATAGGAAGATTTGCAGAACAGGAAGATTAGGGAAGTGTTCAAGTGCCTCAAATACACACAAATACAAACAAAGTTTAGAATAAGCATCTCTACTGTTCTACAGTCCTTCCAACGATGCTAAGCACAACTTTCAGCATCTTCTGATGGCTACTGGGAGACCGTGAGTTATAGTCCCAACTTGGGCACAATGCCAGCTGGGTAACCTTGCACCAGTCACTCTTTCTCAGCCATAGGGAGAAAAAGAGAACCATTTCCAAAAACATTGCCAAGAAAACTACAGTGATTTCTCCAGGAGTCAAGAATGACTTGAAGGCACAAAATTATCAATTAGTAGGCCCTCTTCTCTCCTATACAAACTTGCATCTTTAGGTTGTGGCCAGAGTGAAAGTAAGGCTGACTTCAAGAAGAGACTTTTCCATAGTTTTGTCCAAATTATGGAATAATTCAAGGCCCAGGTGGATCCATCTCTTGCCACAAGGCTAGTAACAACTATTCCTGGACATTTGTTTGCAGCAGGTTGCTTTTAATCTAATACTCCGATATTTTACTTTTTTAGGTTATGTTATGCCACTATTGTGTTCTTGTTAGAAGCTCTAAGTAATTCACAAGCATTAGAAGAACAGAGAGATCATACTTAGAAATAAACCATCTGGTACATAGTGGGATTTGTTTTTGAGCAAATATGAATAAGGCTGCACGGCAGTGTGACAATGCACATGTGGAAATCAACAATTCCTGTGGTCATGCCAGCCAAGGAAAGTGTTCATTGATCTCTGGTGACCTAGTGAAGTCCAACTTTCCTTCTAACTTTTGAGCTGAGACAGAATACAGAATACAAAATAACAGAGTTGAAAGGGACTTTGTAAGTCTTTTAATCCAATCTTCTGGTCAAGCAGGAGACCCTATACCATACCAGACAAATGGCTGTCCAATCTCTTCTTTAAAATTTCCAGTGATGGAGCACCCACAACTTCTGGAGGCAAGCCATTCCAATGATTAGTTGTTCTTACTGGCTTTTTCCTTAATTCTAGGTTAGATCTCCTTTAGTAATCTTCCATCCATTACTTCTTGTCCTGCCCTCAGGTGCTTTGGAGAATAGATTGACCCTGTCCTCTCTGTGACAGCCCCTCAGATATTGGATGACTGCTATCATGTCACCCCTAGACCTTATCTTTGTTAGTATTTTCTCTAACCTTACTACAAAATGACAAAACTTGGCAGCTTAAATCTGAGCACTCTGACTACTGTGAAAAACCAATAAGTGTGGATCCTTTTAAAATTGATTTGAACATAACTTTCATTTATAACTTTATAATTCCCTTTCAGTCCTGATTTAGAGAAAAAAAAATAATGTAAGGGGCTGCAACTTACTGTAGAATTCTGTTGCTGGTTTTTCTCCCCACATACAGTACATATATCTATTGATTTTTTTGTTTACAAAGATTCCCTCCCTCTCTGGCATTAAAGTCAACATTTCCAAGTAATTGTTTAAATAGAATTCTTCCAAATGACAAACAGATTGCTAGATGGGTGCTGTAGTCGTGTAAGTAGTTTAGTTTAGAGAATATCACTCAGAAAGAAAGGTTCAGCTATGAAGGAGGAGAGAAGCAATAGTGATCATAACCGAAGATCCCATTCTTTAAAGTCTTTAAAGGCCAAACTTCTGTGTCAACATTCAAGAATATATTAGAGATAATCCATTACAAACTTGAAATCTCTACCTTGTCACACAGGATCTAGAAGTTGAAAGACAAACTGGCCCCAAACCATGTGAGCTTGCCTTTCTTCTCAAAGAACATCAGAGCAAAGCAGACAGAATGCAATTCTATCCCACTTCCTTGAGAGGGAGGGGAAAATACATTAAACCCCCAGAAATCAATGCCTCATTCAAGGGTATTGATCAGCACTAAATTAATTAGACTTCAAGGCTTATAATAGTTGATAAGAGAATCTGTTAATTTAGTCAATGCAGACTTTTCCCTACAGCAGCAAATACCCTCTTCCTTTGAAAAGACATTCTGAACACATGCAACACAAGAAAGAGGTGCGAGTGTTTTGTGTGTGTGAGCACGTACATTTTCATGCATGCATGAATTACAAAACATGTTTTAAAAAGGAAAACAGTGATTTCAGCCACATAATTTTAGTATAAATTAAGGACAGTATTTTGCAAAATTGTGTTTCACTGTCCTCCTACTATGCAAGCAAATGGGCAAATTGTTTCCTAATTTTTTTCACTGACTATAGACATGTCAAAATTAATGCAAAGATCTAAGATTTTCAAATATAAAATGACCATAAAATCGGCAAGATTATTTTGCTAGATTTTGAAATCTGCTTCACAATGGATGTGATCTCATTGACAGATCATTGATCTTTCTTGCAGTTTCTAATATGTTTGATGCATCCAACACACACACACACACACACACACACACACAAAATGGCATCAATGTTAAATAAAAAATAAATGAAGCAAGACAAAAATAAGCACCCACACTAAAATAGCTGGAACCATATACATCAATCTATTCCTATGACAGTGCCATAGGTATGGTATGGTATAGGGTTTCCTGCCGGAGCAGGGGGTTGGACTAGATGACCTCCAAGGTCCCTTCCAACTTTATTATTATTATTATTATTATTATTATTATTATTATTATTATTATTATTATTATTATTATTATTATTATTATTATTATTATTATTATTGTTGTTGTTGTTGTTGTTGTTGTTGTTGTTATTTGTTATTGTTATTATTGTTGTTGTTGTTATTGTTATTGTTGTTGTTGTTATTATTATTATTATTATTATTATTATTATTATTATTATTATTATTATTATTATTATTATTATTATTATTATTATTATTATTATATTTTTAAAAATGTTGAAAACAGTGTACAAACCAAATTTCCATGCATTCTGAATCCATTACCAATCTATGTGCCTTCAGGATCCTCTCGAACAGGCCTGTACAAAACATGGCCTATATGCACTTTAAAAAAAAATCAAAATGAATCCACCACCAGCAAATGTTGCACCACCAGAAAGGATCTGCTACCACCACCAACACCTCCAATGCCTCTAGCTCTCACCAACACTGCCAGCTCCATTGTTGCCACATCTTTCCTAACCTTGAGCAGACGATCAACATACCAGTTGATTCCTTTGTGGCCCACAATTATTTTTATTTCACCTCTATGAGTTGTGCATGTCTGCTCTAGAATCTGGAACATGCTGGAGAAAAGTTACATTGATAAAACCATTAGTTTCTACCTTTTTCTTTTTAAGGTTATGAGAAAAGTCTTAGAATAATTGATTGATTTGGTATTATTCTCCATACATCAGAATCCCTCAGAATGATGGGAAAACATGCCATCACCTTTTGCAAAATGTAATCATAGATTGCAAAAAAATGTTTGTGATTGAGGGGAGTGGGTGATGGTGGAAAGCATGGGTTACCCATTCCTATTCTAGAATATGCATTCTCCACTTATGCAAGAACATACATGGTCAATTGCAAGCCTGGTAGTAAAAATAAACCTGATGTTAGTGTCATTGTAATTTGTCACTAGAAACAGTAGTCTTTATTTAAGTTTACAAGAGCAGAATGTTTTGGTACTCTTCTTGGCATATAGAGGTTTCTTCAGTTGGAAGATGTGACAGCTAGGAAGATCAAAAAGCTCTGGAGATATTCCATGGATCATCTGCTGGCTTTAGGACTTCAGCAGATGTCCAGAAGTACCCTGGTAGCCCTGATTTCAACTGTTCAACACTCAGTTATTTTAAATAAAGCTGTTCTTAAGTTAGTGAAGGAGGGGGAAGGAGAGAGGGAGGGAAGGAGAGAGGGAGGGATCAAGTTATTTCCAGTTTTCATCGTACGTTAATTTATAAATTTGTTCAATCCTGGCTTGACATTGATCTGCAATTATTTTTGTAAATCCATAGATGCATATACAGGGAGTTCTTGTTTAGTAACCATTCAAAGTTACAATAGCCCTGAAGAAAAGTGACATGGCCATTTTTCACACTTATAATCCCCGTGGTCACGTGATCAAAATTCAGATGCTTGGCAACTGACTCATATTTATTGACGGTTGCAGGGTCCCGGGGTCATGTAATCACCTTTTGCGACCTTCTCACAAGCAAAGTCAATGGGGAAGCCAGACTAACAACTGTGTTACTTACTTAACTGCAGTGATTCACTTTAACAAGTGTGGCAAGAAAGGTCATAAAACAGAAATTTGGGGCTCTGTTGTGGTTGTAAGTCGAGGATTACACATTTTGATCCCTTCTTTTTGATACAGTACCTAAATTGCAAAATTTGGGAGAGTGTGAAAATCAAACAAAAGTATGTTCAGATCCGGGTATAATTTGAGAAATACACTGTTCAGTAAGTTGCTCCTGATTGAGAGATGAAACGCAGTTTGAGAGGCGTCTTCCAATTGGTTTTGATGGCACCCAGTCACATCTACTTCATTTGCACTAGGGGCATCTCTGCACTGCATCCTGCATGTAACCAGTTGAAAACAAAGTCAGTATAAGAAATCCTTTTCTGGATTTCAGCTCAGCTTAGGACAGTGGTGGCAAACCTATGGCACGGGTGCCAGAGGCGGCACTCAGAGCCCTCTCTGTGGGCACGCGTGCCGTCGCCCCAGTCCTAGGCCTTCAGCTGGGTTTTATAAAATCTTTTCGCTTTAGGCCTCTGCCGCCGTGTGCAAAAAAAAGAAAAAGGTTCAACCAGTCAATTTCAATTTCTCATGGGGAAAAAAAAGATCTTGCAAAGTTGGAATTGATTGATTGAACTTTTTAGTCCCACCCAGTCTGCCGTTACCACCGCAGCCACGCCCACCCAATGGGCCACGCTCACCCAATGGGCCACACCCACCCGGCACTCGACGATGCATAAGTGGGTTTTGGGTTGCAGTTTGGGCACTCAGTCTCTAAAAGGTTCGCCATCACTGGCTTAGGAGATGACCACATACTTAGCCCAAACTGTGCTTACCACAGCCCTGATCGGTAGATTTCTATTCTTTTTTTCTTTCACTCCTCCTGGGGGCAGCAAAAAGAAAGAAAGTACACTGTTTTGGCATATTTCCTGCTACTTGGGCTTGAGATGGAAAGTGGTAGATCTTCATTTTCATCGGTTAAAAGAAAAAACATAAACCAGAGCAGGTGTATATCTCACTATTCCATTGTTCCATTAAAGAACTTCTAAAAGGAAAAATTCAGGACTACCTTTTGGTCAATGATTTTTTTTTAAAGGTACAGTTTTTTTACCATTCCATTGACTGATTTGTTAAACAAAATGGCCATGCAGAGCAGCGATCAGGAGACGTTTCTACCAAAAATTATTTATTTTTATTTATTAAATTTATAGGCACCCATCTCAAGGTTCGAGGTGACTCTGAGCGGCACGGAAGGCAACTGGATGGGGCAAGTAACCCTCTGCAGTGAAATGAAGCCTAGCAGGAGAACCAGACAGCATAGTATGAAGTAGTACATGTCAAAAAATATCATTTTTTTCATGCAAACTGAGGAAAAAATAGCCAGGGGTTGCCTTCCTGGTAGGCTGCATGTGGACAAATGATGATATTGTACATTCCTGCCCTCATGTGGCTCAATCCTAGATCATTTTGGTTCTACTTGGCTTATTTGGTTTGGAGTAAAGTTGGTGGGAGATGTAATCAGCTGTTGTTAGGCCCTCTGTAGCACCAGAGAGTAGCTACACTAGTTTTCATATATCTGGGAAAACCGGGATGGAATTCATCTTTGGTCCTCAATAACTTCTACCCTGCAAACATTGACCAATGGGCTGTGGCAGAGGGATCTCTTAGATCATAATTATTTATCTGGCTGCACAACAAAATAATTTCCTGGAGCCAGGGAGGAATTATCCTTAATGAATGCTGTTGTTGTTAGTTATCTCAATAGTATGGGTTGTCTGGGCCTTTTTTCTGCGTTATTGTTTCTTTTAAACCCTTTAGACTCCAGCTAGTAAAAGCTGTAATTTTTTTCACCCTATCATCAAAATGTATTGTCCTTCTGGTGGATGTACAATCAATATCCATTATCCTCAGCCGAGAAGATCCTAGGTGACTAACAAAGACAAAGCTTCAAGATCTCAGAGATTGACCAAGCCCAATCCAGAGCAGACAATGCTTTCCTTGATAGATGAGCAGATTTTGTAGATTGCTCTTTCTTGCAAAGGGTGGCTAATAAAAGTCCAGGGTAAAAGATGTGGAAGAAAGATTCAGCAAAGAAAGAAGTTGGGGCTAGCTCATATGGCTTCCTCCCTCTCACTTGATCTATTACAACAGTTATTTTTGGCTCTAGTAACAAAGAGGACAGGGGCCTGTCCGTTCTGCAAAGGGTGAATGGAATGAGGGTAGCCCAGAATGCTTTGGACGTAGGGCAGCACTTCCTGCTGGCTGAGATGGGAATGAAAAAGGACAAAGCGGAATCCAGGGCAGGGGTCCCACCAACGGCTTTCGGAGGAGGCAACAGTCGGCTATCAGCTGTACTCCAGCTCTGCGAGAATGCTAATAAGCGGGTGAAGAGCCTGGATTCCCTGCCATAATTCTATAGAGGAGTTCAGTACCCCATAGTGTTCACCAAATAAAGACAACTAATTGAGAATTTTTTGCACATTTGGCTTGGGGGGGGGGACTCGTTCACACAGCTTATAGTGGGAGAATGTGTGCCTCCCTGATGACAGGGGATGTCTGTTTGAGGGGCAGTAGCCCTCTTAGCTTTATTTCCTCAGGACGTTCCAAGTATGACAAAAATGTCTAATTTAATTTGGTGGGTATTTCCCCCCCCCCCTTTCTAGCCCCACACTTGGTTGAATTTCTGAAAATTATTCTGGCGCCTTGCTAGAGAGCAATTCATCTCTATTTGCATATTGTTAGTCCTCAGTATTATATTTTTTCATCACCATCATCATCTTGACAGAATTTGGGGGAGAGGGGAAAAAAACCCTCTCTCTTTTTCCTCTCTCCTCCCCTCCCCATTGCAGCATATTCTGGGGCGCAGTCTACATTTTTGTGTCTGCAGGTGACACACATTGATTGAAACTAAAATTAATAAATCAGCGGAAAAGCACACACCTACAGTTCACAGCGGGGCTCGCAAACATGTTCATAAAAGGAGCTTTATGCCCTCGTATAAAGCAGGAATAAATTACAGGAACACTTGTTGCCTTTGGTCTCACTTCTGCTCCACAGACGGGTATCTTATTTTCGAAGGCTTATTCGCAATCAACAGGTTCCTTGGTGCTTTAGCAGGTGACTTTGTTATTAATCTCTTCTTTGACCATTCTGGCATATTAATGAGGCAGAGACCCCTCTCATGCATAAGGAATTAGATTAAAAGGTACACTTGTCTCTAAATTGCTGGTAGCACGCAAGCAATAGTGCCACCAACCAAATGCAAAAGATTGTGTCTCTCCCCTCTCGCCCCCGCCTGCCCCCCCCTTCCTGGGTCACATTAAAGAATATTTGACTAACATTATGTCCCTTGCTGAGCTTTTCTTCAGTCACATACTTATTTCTTCACTATGAACACTATTACTAGGTTTTGCCAGTCATTTCTGAGGGAGGTAACTCTGTGTATTATTATATATTTTTCTCAGCCTTTCGAAATCAAAATCAGGAATGTGAGGCACAATAATATATTTTCTGATGAATCATGTGCCTTTTTTTATTATTATTTTTCCCTCATTAATTAAACTCTTCCATTCCATTTAGGGAGACCTTTTTTTATCTCAGTGGCGCACCAATGCTTATTCGGTTCAATATTTCCCTTTCAGAATTACTTTAATAAATATAATTATCCTATTTTTTTTTAAGTGTTGGAATCCAACCAAACTTAGCCCACCTTATATTTGGGGTATGATAGGAGCCTGAAGTGAAAATTCCTGTGGGGTTGTATAAGAACATTTAAAGGAGGAAAAATGCAAATGATTTAAGCCTTAAATTTGTGATTACTACAATTTTGCCAAAATATATCATACTATGATTTTTTTTGGCTTATGTGAATAAAATCCATCCAATAAAACCCCCTCCTAGTCTGTGTTAAAATTAGTTTTGTTGAAAAATAATAATTTTGTCATTTCCAAAAAAAAAAAAAAATGTGCAGGAGAACAAAATGATTAAAGTTTTTTTTTCCTTTTACAAATCTAAACAAAGTAAATAGGCTTGATCTCAGCTTCCAACTCAGAGGAATTTCTATTTACATTTGTGATAAATATAGGGGTATCTGAAAGCTATGGTCAAAAAAATCAAGTTGACGGTTGCAATGGTATAATCAAAGTTTTGCCCTGTGTGTATCAATCTTCAATCATACCACTGTGGCTGACATCTTGACTGTTTTTGACCATATCCTGCAGACACCCCTGCATCAATGTCAAGCTTAGACGTTCATATTTTTATTATTTTGTAAAAGCCCATGTATAGGCTAAGTGGCATTCATTAAAAGTATCTTTTTATCTTAGGGGTTTTTTTTTCCTTTAAGAACAAAACCTTTGACTTTGTGGAGTAAAACCAGAGCTGTCTGGGCCTGCTATTTCAATAATGGGGCGGTTCTTTTTTTTATAAAGCTATAACGTTAAAAGGAGGTAAGTAAGGATGGAGATAAATCTGCTTGGAAAGTGTTTGGAGCTCAGCTCAGGAGTTGCTTATTTACCAGGTTTTTGTATATGAGAGCCACCATAGTCAGATACTGTAATGAATTAGGACAAAGGACACTCAACTCAACCACAAAGATTGCTTGGTGACATTGGGCCACCTCACTGGATTGTTATGAGGACAATCCTGCAAAAGGAAAGAACTAAAGCCATAAATTGGAGAGAACGTAGAATCAATAAGCTACATGTATATTTATATAGATTAGGAATATATATCGCTTTAGGCATTCATTCCAGTGTCACAGAGAAGCAGCAGCAGCACTTATTCTGGTCAATGCATCATCAATGGTAAGTGCATCTTACCAATGCATTTCTTTCTGCCCTGGCTGCTTTTTCTCTCCTTTTGCAAGGAAAAAAACCTACTCTCTATGTGATGTTATCAACTGTTTAGAGAAACAGGTTTAACCATAAGACATTCCTACATATTATATGTAATGTGGGGTCTTAATTTTGTCCTGCAGGAATATTCCCCTGTTGAAGATTTTTGCCAGTTCTGGTTCAATTTGATGAGATTGAAATGGATGAAATTGAATTTATTTCAAAAATCTATTCAAAGTATGAGGGAATTTCAGTGATATGTTCATACACGTAATTAATTTTGAAGTGGCCAGAACATATGTACGAATACCCTGGTTTTCACTGTCCAATCATCTCTCTAATTATCTTTAGCCTTCCTGGTTTCCCTTGTTTTAATTTACGGGCCAAGGAAGACATGTTCTCTGGCTTTTTTCAGATTGTGACTTGTGTACCAGAAATTTTTAGAGCAATGTTTCCCAGTCTCAGCAGCTTGAAGATGTGTGGACTTCAACTTCTAGAGTTCTCCAGCCAGCTACTCCTTATTCTGGGAATTGAAGTCCACACATGTTCAAGTTGCTAGGCTTGGGAAACACTCTCTCAGAGTGATAGAAAAAGATGTGGAACTGTAGCATCTTCAGCCTTCTCCAACTAGAATAGAAGTTAAACAAAAATCACCAAGAGAACTTCAAAAGAAATTTCAAGCAGTCTGAGAATAAGAACAGAAACCTCTTTCCCAAAGAAGAAAACTTTTGAGAAACTACAGGGAAGAATGAGAGAGAACGATAATTATACAGTAAGTCATTTTAGGATCCAGTCTTAGTTAAGAGGTAGGACATTACTCTAATAGCAATTACTTCAACAATTGCATGAGCCAATATGGTGGGGGCTTTTGCTATTCACACATACACACATCAATATATATGAACATTGGCTAAAATACTTATGCATATTATCAGACATGTATATACACACCCTGTTGTTCCCAAATAATCCCCACTCTTTTTAGTCTGCAGACAGATGTCTACAGAGATTCTCAGTCATCCAGGTCATGGTTGTCCCAAAGATGCTTTTTCAAAAGGCAACTGGGCTTTCTTTCTTTTTTCTTGAAGACGTTTCGCTTCTCATTCAAGAAGCTTCTTCAGTTCAGCCTCTTCAGTTCTTCAGAAGAAGCTTCTTGGATGAGAAGCAAAATGTCTTCAAGGAAAAACAAAGAAAGTCCAGTTGCCTTTTGAAAAAGCACCTTTGGGTCTGCAGACAGATGTTATTGCTCTAAGAAGCCCACTTGTCTTAGGGGAAGAGGGCAAGTGGAAATGCAAATCAATCATACCAACAACAGCAAACATGTATAAAGTGCAAGGAAAAAATGGGATTGCAACAGCAGTATGTCATTCTGGAGACCACATTCTCAACCATCACCACCACCCAGGCAGGAGAAGCCCAACTACAATTCATATAGGAACTGTATCTCCTGGAAACATTGTAGGGCAAAGCATGCTCTTGTATTTAGAGTTCTGGCCAGCCAGGCCTGCTCTTTCCATCCCATCTCCTTCCCTCCATTTGCTGTTTCCTGAAACCACCAGGCAGAATGTCATGCCCATTCAGCATGTTCAGATCTCATTAGCCTATTCATCCCCTTTGAGTCTTCTTTCCAAATATTGTTGTATTTCTATAAATAGTGGGATTCCTTTGAGTCTGCTGATAATCTTCCTCTAATGTATTAAAAGTGCCTAATATAACATTTTTTCCCTTCTATTCAATGGTGTCTAATTCTCAGAGACTGCATGGATGAGTCTCTGCAGGGTTTTTTGGACAAGAATAGAGAGGTTTCTTTTCAGTAGGGGTTTACCGTTGCCTCCTTCCTAGGGCTGAGAGAGAATGACTGGTCCAAAGTCATTCGGCTGGCTTTAGGCAGGACTAGAATTCACAATCTCCCAGTTTCTACCCTGATGCCTTAACTATTGCACCAAACTGACTTTCAATGGAATGGAATGGAATGGAATGGAATGGAATAGAATAGAATAGAATAGAATAGAATAGAATAGAATAGAATAGAATAGAATAGAATAAACTTGTTCGTGGTACTTTAGTAAAGTAGCCATTAATGTTTTCCCAGTTTAAAAAAATTACAGTCAAGTTTCTCATCTTCACTGAAGTCAGAATAGGATATGTAGGTTTCCCTGCATGTTATCTTGACAGAACAGATTGAAGTAGTCAGGATGAGAAAAACTGGCCCAACTGTTTCAAAGATGTATTTTTGCTACAAATGTTAAAGCATTTTAAACCAATATGGTTTCTTGCAGACTCCAAGGGACTATAATTTGGTGAGGAAGAGGAGAATGTGGTAATTTGAGAATGGTACTATTCCCCCAAGTTCTCCAAGATTAGGAATGGATGTTGAGCCAGTTTAATAGCACTAGCACTTAGACTTATATACCACTTCATAGTGTGGTATATAGTACTCTCCAAGTGGTTTATAGAGTCAGCATATAGTCTCCAACAATCTGGGTCCTCATTTTACTGACCTTGGAAAGATGGAACGCTGAGTCAACCTTGAGCTGACCAGGATCGAACTCCTGGCTGTGGGCAGAGTCAGCCTGCAATACTGCATTCTAACCACTGCGCCACCATGGCTTAGTTTAAACCTGTAGTATAATCTCAGTTTTTCAGCTTGCCAATATTTATGGTATTTGTTTGATTCTTCATATACTACTATATTTTATGCAGATTCTTAAGACATTTCTAGTAATTTCAGAGGCAAACTTAAAACATTATGGTCATCAGGCATTTGCATACAACTACCATCAGTTTTCAGCTAGAGAGAAAAACAGAATTCAGATTATCTTGCTGCAGGTATTTACTTCTTCACCCAATAAAACACTGGTTGATTTCCAGCTGTTACCCATGTTTGAAACTGGCCAAATTATCCCAATTTTATTTCTTAATAGAGTTCTCAGAAAGATAGAGGTACCAACAAGAGTTTTGTGCACCCTCTGTGACTTTTATTTTAGCATAAATGTTTCTGGGCTACTTACACACAGGCACACACACATATACACACACATCATGACTTTGGCAATAGCAAATAATGAAATAGAAGGATAATAAAACATTTGAGATGCAGACAAGGTAGATGCAGGCTATTTACAAAACAGGTGCTAGATCAGGCACTTTCCTATCAATTAGCTTATTATCACCATGTCGATTGGCCAAGTGCCATTTTTTCCCTGTTCCATTCATCTTCAATGCAGGTAACTTACCTCACTCTCCCAGAAAAAGATTTTTGCAAAGAGTACAAGAATAATATTTGAGCGTTCATAACATTTCTCTCCTGAGAAATAGCTTAAGGCCAATAATGATCTGACCCACAATATTCCCATGATGTTGATTATTAATAGATATTGTTATAATAACGCAATGCTTATTTGGTCTTGCCTTATTTTTATTTCTTGTGCGAAAAGGGATAGCATGCTTTTTAATGCTTTTCTTTTTTTTTTTAATAAGTTCATGGCTATTAGCATCCATTCTTTTTCCCCCCTCTCTTCAAATAGCTCAAAACCTGAATAGATGGCCTTGTATGTCAAGCACTGGCACATAATGATTTTTTTGTTTTATTTAGCTGAGGCTGCAACCCCCCTGAAATACAAGATTTATCATTAACATACTGACAGGTACTTCACTGAAGTGGCACTAGCAACAATCGGCCTGAAGGATATTTATAAGGCTCAACAACCAGTGGAAGATTTGTTGGAGGGAAGTCTGCTCTTCCCATCCTCCGGTTTTTCTTGAACAACTTGGAAGGTTTCAACTTCTTTTGCCTTTCACAACGTAGAGCCACTATCAGACACCCTTCTGCAATGCATATGCAGATTTTCACCTCTGGTTGCTTTTTCTAATGAGTCTTCACATAATCAATTTGACAGGAGCCATTATTTCAGCACCACTATCGCCAACTCCCTTTTGCACCAACTCCCTTTTGCACTATCTACCAGGAAAAGTATTTCAGGAAAAGAGCACTAGCAGATTCAGAGAGTGTTCGCCAAACAAAATCACGAGAGAGCCAATTTTAGGAAGACTATGGAGGGTTTCTTTCAAAAGCAAGGGGGGGGGGGCAGAGCTAAAACCTGAGAAACAAAGGCTGCCATGGAAGTGTGACTTGCAAAAATATTTCAAAATAATTGCAGGATTTGAGCTTTTTTTTTTTTTTTTTTGTAGAAAAAGCTACTCTTGGGAAAAGGATAAAAAAAATAAATCCTTTTTTCCTTTCTGTTCTGTTTCCCTAAAGTCTCAGGTCTGTTGTAGCAATACCCAGAGGGAACTAAAGCAAGTACTGTCTGGCTCTTGTATTTCCACAATGGGGAATAGACTCACATTAGCATTTGGGATATGACCACCCCAGCGCCTTCTCAGACAAAAATCATGCTTGCATTATTTTGCATTGGGTAGGGGTTTTTTGGGGTCCTTTCCTCAACTTTCTCTGAAATTTCCTAGAGAACTCAGGGCCTTTAGTTGGAAAGAGACATGTTGGTAACCCTAAAGGAATAACTCAAGCACAGTAGCTCTAGCCTAATGCCAGCAATGCCCATTTACCACTATGTAATGCAGTGAAGACTCCAAAACCCCTGCTGTCTTCTGCACATGCCCTGGAGTCAGATCCCTATTTTTTATCTTTCCCAGATGTTTCATCAGTCCAAAGTATTGACCCCAACTGTTTATGCAGGTTAGGGACAGGGTTAGGGTTAGGCCTGTCTATTTAAGGAGCACTAAGTTAATAATTCCTTGCCTAAATACCATATTAGCAATACAGATAGCATTGTACCTGCTCTTTGTGATTCCTGAGAAATCATGGGAAATGCAGATCAGTCTGGCAGGGCTGAAATCTCTACTCAATCGCTCCTCAAACAAAGGGTGGAAAAACAGAAGAAGATTGAAAGTTTCAGACTTTCCATCAGAAATACTTCATTTCCATGTTTTATTGTAGCTTGGATTTTTTTAGGAAATATATTAAGAGCGCCCAATATAAATAAAAACATAAATAAGCTCTGCTCCAAATGCTCTAACTCAGAGGTCCTCAACCTTGGCAACTTTAAGACTTGTGGACTTCAACTCCCAGAATTCCTCAGCCAGCAAAGCAAAGAATTCTGGGAGTTGAAGTCCACAAGTCTTAAAGTTGCCAAGGTTGAGAACCCCTGCTCTAACTGATGATTCAGAAGCTAGCATTATACGTGCCTGCCCAGCCTTCATGAGATTTTATCCAGGACCCGAAAAAGAGAAGAGGTGACTTTCCACCATGACAACAGGATGGCCTCGGTGCCATCCAATGCCTCATTTCATTCTGACTAGAGAACAATAGCTCCGTTGTGGCAGTGACCCTTCCCATTCTGGAGTCACAGACAATCCAAAGAGGATTTACCACCATTGTGGGTCGTCCCCCCCACTTTTATTTTGCTTCCCTGATGCAGAAAGCTGTTCTCTTTCCTTCTCTCTTTCTCGCTTTTCCCTCTATGGCTGGACAACTTGCACGCTCTTTGCAAATCAATATAAGATCCTTTGTGACATAAACCTTAGCCATTTTAAAACATCTTTCATTTTTGCACGGCGCGACTGTTGTTAGCAACATGAGGGCTATTTTCAGAATGTAGGACAGAGTTAAGGATTGAGGGCACATTTTCTTCTGTATATATCAGGACTTCTTAGCTGTAATTAATTGGGACACCGGGCTTTGTATTTCGAGAACAGGTCATTTGCTTATGTGCTGCCCAAATCTTTTTTTTTTTTTCCCTGCTTGACAAAAGGCACCTCACATATGTTCCAGATACCCTTTCTGAAGAAAGATTTAAACTTGCCAGTTGAATAATACTTTGCTACAAGTATTTGGCCTGGGGCGAAAAAGCAAAGAGAATGCAAAGAGAGAATCATTTTCCTTTCCTACAGCCATAGCCTGGAGCTGCCGTCTTTCTGAGTTTGATACGACTGGCCTCACACTGTCACATGGTCATGATGTAAGATCAGGAGTGCTCTGAGTGTCAGACAAATCTGGATTTAGGGGAATTATAGCAGATGTTGCAAAATGGCAACAGTTTAGTGAGTTCCTTTCATCTCACCGTCGGGGAGGCATGTCCACTAAGTGTACTAGACAGAAAAGAATGTTATCTTTGATCCCTAACACTCGTGGGGAAAGAGGACGATGGTGGAGCTTTCCTAGTTAAAAATGTACGGAGGGACTTCAGATCATGTAGAGACAGAGGCAACAGGCTACCGAGGTGCAAAGTGGAAGTCTACTTCCACGGAAAAAAAATAGAGTTGGGAATGGGGAAAAGTTGTGACATTAGATCTACCTCAGTTACAAACATAAACATCCTCTTTATTAAGATTTTGTTTATACCAGTGGAAGAGGGGGGGAGATAAGTAAAATAATCCAATCAGATTAGTGAGAAATCCTGGTTTTTCTCTGAAGAAGAAAGGGCAGGAATCTCACACAAAGAAGTAGAAAATAATTGTTTCCCCTTTCTATCCCATCAGTGTAATGTGATGTGGAATATTGGTTTGAGCTAGCAGGGCCTTTTTTATACTTAGCTTCTTTTGAGGTTACCTTATAGAAGGTGGAGGATATTAATATTTGTGGGATCTATTCCTGCTTAAATTCCCAAAGTCCCTTTACCAAGTCTGGTAGCTCTCCATAACCTGCCTCCCTGGGTTGATCACTAACTTCTGATTCTTGTCTAGTAGGGTGGATTAGTTCTGGAATGGAACTTTTTAGAATTGGCAGGCTGAATAGGAAAGTTTTGAAAACTCCCTCAGGGTTACAGAAGAAGTTATCCAACTTCTGGCTTGATACACAAATAAACTAATTTAATATAAGATAACTTTACCAGCCCAGGTTCTTTTCTGTATGCACTGGACTACCATTCCCATAATGACCAAGCTGTTTAAGTATTATGATTCAGCACATTTGGAAGGTACCAAATTATAAAAAGCTGATACAAAAAACATCTGTTGGTGATGTGCTTGGTTTCTAATTGCAAGGAGTTGCTTCTTTCCAATCCCAATAATGCTATCATCTCCCTGTAAGAGGGAGAGATATTTTAACACCTCAGGAGGGATCTTATAACTTACTCTCTGGCTTGCATTAAGTATATTTTAAATGCACTGGCTTATTTATCATTTTTAAGAAAAATGTTCCACTTTTCAGAGTTAAAAATGATTTCTGAAAAAAGGTCACATCAGATATATTATTACATTTCTCATCAGAAATGATGATTATGATTATATATAATATCTTCATTGTACTTTCCACTCGCAGTTCTGAATTATATCTATCAAAAGTTCTGAAGGTAACTCTAGTCCATTTTTGTTTCTTTCTGAGGATCCTATGTAGAACATGTTATATGTCATGATGCTCTTCACCTCACTGGTCAATGGCAGAAATATTGGATAAATAGCATTGAAGCATTGAATGGGGACGGCATGTGAATAAGTCATAAGACATTTATTTATTTATTTGTTTATTTGATCGATTGATTAATTAATTGATTAATTTATACAACACCCATCTTATTATTGAAGTGATCTGGATGGCTTACAATAACAAGATGCTAGCTTTGCAGCCTTAATGTGCCACTAGTGTTAATGACCATCTTAAACCTTCATCAAGCTTCCAAGAGACCCTGTTTGGTTGGAGTTCTCTTATGTACTATGGTTTTATGAATGAACACTTGTGATTTTTAGATATGTCTACAGTGTAATTATGGCCGGACCTTTGTATACACACATCATATAGTGTTTCTTTCTGCCTTATATGCAATTTGATGCATTGATTCCCTGGCTGGTTTGCATGCATTTTGTTTATAGCAGTAGATCAGGAGTGTCAAACTCGCAACGTCACGCGATGTGTCGCGACGTATTGCGACTTTTTTTGCCATTGCCGGCAATGGGGTGCATCCGGCCCGCGGGCCGGCAGTTTGACACCCCTGCAGTAGATTAATTGCAGCCTCAGAAAGAGGAGGAATCTGTGGAAGCTGCAACAAAAATAAGCTGTAACAAAAAAACTTTTGGTTGCAGAATTTGGCATAATTGCTGGTATTATTACGGAAAAAGCAGATATTGTCAAGTATGCAAATGTCCAGGTGCAGAAATTATACATGAACTCACAATCCATAAACTGTGGTGGTGCAGTGGTTAGAATGCAGTACTGCAGGCTCACTCCAGGAGTTCGATCCTGAGTGGCTCAAGGTTGATTTAGTCTTCCATCCTTCTGAAGTTGGTAAAATGAGGACCCATAATATTGACTCTATAAACTGCTTAGAGAGGGCTGTAAAGCTCTATGAAGTGGCATATAAGTATAACTGCTATTGCTATAAAAACTTTGAAGCTCTGTTAGATCAAAATCAGGATTTCTTATAGATCTACTGCAAACCAGCAGATCCAATGAAATTCATATCCTGGACCCATATACGAGTGACATTAAATATAACTTGCCACAAGTAACTAAAAAATAAATGGTTTAGGGGCTTCCATTACTTATTCCAGAGCAAGATCTAATTTCTCTCCACTTTGGGAACCTCTAGGATCACATAACAGGATTGTGTTGTGTGTTGTGACAGTCCCTATACAATGTATAGCGCACACACACACACACACACACACAATTATGTTTTTGCAAAGCATCCAGTTGTTTATGAATTGTTTCTGCAGCCAGTTTAATAACAGCATCTGTTGTTCTTCTATTTAATGGCTACCAGAAAAGCACTTTATTATTGTTGTTGTTATGCATGCTAGATTTTAGCATTTTGAAGAACAATATCTAAACATACAGTGTACTGTAGCTGTGATTACTAGCTAATTTAGGGGGAAAGGGGGAAGTATATTTATTGTTCTTCTGTAAATTTAGCCATCTTTCTGCTATCAATTTATCAGATTTTAGGACTTTTCCTTCAGGTCCTAGTTATGATTGGAAAAGATTCAATGAAAGCTCTGCCACAATTTCTCAATGACATTTTCTATGAAAATTTCTAAGATTTTTCTTTTCTTTCTTTCTTTCTTTTTTCTTTTTTTCTTTTTGTACCCAGAAAAGGGAAAATATCTGAATATTTCTCCACTACATTTTTGTGGCATCTCCTTTGGATTGGACTGGAACTTTCCTGCTACTTTCTCAAATCCTGCAGAACTGGCCAAAATTCTCAGTTTTGGTTTTACTCAGTTTTTCAGTTTCCTGGCTTAATCTTCTTGAGTCTCCAAACTACTTGGAAATCACCATCCCAAATTTAAAATGAAAAAAAAAATGTGCAGGGTATTATGTTCATTACACATAATATTCATATTTTTATATGTTCCTTTCTTAATACACTGACACTGACAAGTTCTAGCTTGCATTTCAAGTACCAAACAAACAACGAGTACCAGGACAAAATTTTCTCATCAAAATGCATTGAGTATCAAATTCAACAAGTTTCAAAGTAGTTGAGTACCAAGGTATAACTGTACATACATTTTTGTGGCGCTTGAGTTTAATTTTGATATTTTTAAATTGGGAATCAGTTTTCACATCATGAAAAGTGAAGCCATAATAATTCATTTCATAAATAGTTTCCCAAAGTGCAAATTGAGAAAGCTCATGTGAAAGTGTTCTACTAGACTTTTAAGATGGTATCCAGACTGCAGGCTCTCCAAACAAAAAGAAAACTTAAGGAACAAAAGAAAACCCAATCAAAAGGGGGGGAAATGCTGTATTCATTGCTCGAAATAAGCCCTACTCTAAAGAAACCATTGGAGAATCCACCTGGAGAAACTTAGTTTTTCTGTCCACAAAGTAAGGTGGAAAATATTGAATCCATCTAATCCATACACTTGCTTTGATTTTATTTCCATCTTGCCAAAGAGTTCTGGTGAACATGAATGCTTATTTACAATTCTGACTTTTAGGAGTTCTTATAAAGGTACATGACTTTCATAGGGGTTTTTCCCACAATAGGTTAACACAGCGCACCAGTCCTTTTATGTGAAAAGCGTACAGATGTAAACGTGAATCTGACCTTTTGAGGAGTCCAATTTCCAAATATTAAAATATGAAGCTGCTTCATGAAGGGAGATGGGTGCTTCCTTCTCTCTCCACTTCTCCCAATCTTCCACCCTCACTCATTTCCTCTCCCCTCCTCCTCTGTTGGTTTGAGTGCCCCTCGTTTTAATTGGAAATGCAACAGCTGTTTAAAAATGGCAGGAGGGATGAAAAGATTTAGTGAGGGATGAAGAAATTCCTTGATTTAGGACCCTAATCTGCTGTTCCAAATCCCTCCACTGTGTGGATTCTTGAGGGGCTCCAGCATCTCACATCCTACCTACAGAATTCTCTAAGATCCCTTCACTGAAGAGCTGTCTCTCTCTGTGTCTCTCTGTCTCTGTCTCTCTCTCCAACTCAAAAAGGAAAACAAGAGAAAGACTTCCAAAGGGCAGAGAACCATCAGGAGATGGCAAAAATGCTTGAGAATAAGGTCAGAGTCGGTCTCCTTTTGCCAACAGTACTGGGGAAGGAGGGGTGGCTGCCTGCCCCCCCCCCCCAGCAATGTTCAAAGGCTTCAGCATGCTTTGTTCCACTGTGTAGGGATTAGGCCAGGCGGTCTGAGAATTTGCCTTCTAATTAAAAAGGATAAAAGATAGAAGTAGCATTAGACTAAAACATAGCAATGATACTTCGCAAGTTTGAGCTCTTTTTAAAACACACGCACAAAACCTGTTAGTCACAAGACATTGTAAGAAATCACCACCAGGTTTGCCTTATCCCATTTGTTTTTTGCCCAAATTTAACAGGAGAGGAAGAAACAGACAGATATGAAAAGGGGAAAAAAAGTTTTGAACTTTTCCCAGCTGTTCCCTAGTGAGGACAGCAGACTAATTGTATGAAAATCATTTTTTATTTATGAGAGGGGAGGAGCTGTGTTTTGTAAACGAATATCCAGGTTCGTGGCCTCTTTCTCTTCACACTATATATAGCAAGATATTGTTTGCTATGGATTTAATTTAACAGCCTTAAAAGTTATTGCACATCTACGTAAACAAATCTGTGCTGTGATTATAAATGTTTATTCTGATTGTGCCCATGTGCCTTACGCAATGTGGACCATTAAGTTTGATTTGATTGATTTCTGATATTCTCTGGTAACTCTCTTATGGGTGAGAGGAGAAGTGAAACTGTAGAGAAATCATTCATATTTTAATATGAACCTGATGTCATGTTGCATTACTTAGAATTTATTAAATATTATTAGAAAATAGAAATACAAAAAGAAACAAAAGTTAGAAAACAGAGTGAAAGAAGGAGAAAGGTACAGAGAGAGAGAAGGAGAAAAAACAGTGACTTCCCATTTTTTTCAGTGCAGTACAAAAAAATAGAAATTACAACCTCAATCTTTTGCTTTACATTTCACATTTCAAGCCATGTCTATAACAACAAAATCATTCTAATCAGCAAAACCTAAAATCAAAGTTTCATTCTTTTTTAGCTTTGAGCAAAAAGTCCAGAAGAGATTTCCAAGTAGAAACAAAGCAATGTTGCATTACAGTACTGACCCAATATACAGTTGAAACCATTCTTCAGAAAGTGCATTTCTCCAAACATTTCAGGGCCATTCTCCAATTTAAATATGTGACCAAACATGTACGTATTAAAGAAAAAGTGCCCATAAAAATGTGTATTTTGACAAACATAGCAAACAAAAATGTTTTATGCTAGAGAAATCACACAAAAAGAAATATATGCTGAGTTCATTTATTTAAAGTCTCAGAAATAATGTGGAAGTGGAACAAATCAAATTTAGAATGTGAAAAATAAGCAAATCAGAATGTCCCTAAACAGTTATCTGAACCTTATAGCTTAAGGGAAATAAATGTTTGAGCCTCCTTTCCATTTACCAAAGTTATCATCAATTTTTTTTTACAGAGCAGGCAACAATATCTGGGCTTGAAAATTAATATTTTCAGTTCTAAACTGACAGTCTGGGTTTACACAATATATTGTAACCTATAAATAAATCAGCCAAGATTAAAATTAAGGAACCTTTAATGACCCGTGAATGTAGCTACTAGATGTTTAGATGACCTGGTTAACAATCTCTATCTGGGTTGAAAAATATGGATAAGAGAGCCAGCAATGGATTTATTTCTCTTTTGTGTGGAAGAAAAGGGATTCTTATTACTCCGGAACAGGTGGTAGCTCAGAGGGTTGGACAATGATTGGATTATGTTCTTTGCCTCTCCTATTGGCCAGCTAGAGAGTGAGCAATGATGGCAAATGGGTTTCCTGTGAGTTCTCTGCCTTTTAAGGTCAACAGAAGTGAAGATGGGTCACATGGTACAGGTTTTTTTTCCTGCTGGATAGTACTAAATTCTAGCAATAATTGTTTGCTTAGGAAACAGTTCTCCATGATGTTTCTTCTCCTTTTCACTTTCTTGTCTGTTTTCTAATTTTCCGTACGTGCTACAATTCTGAGTAGCAGAATTTTCTGAGTTTTCGTGGAAGTGTCTCCTCGTAGCTTTTATAGGTCAAGCCCCTGACCTGTTAAAGCTGGATGGATGAGATGGATGGATTTGATGTATACTCCACCTTTCTACTCTGCCATCATGCCCACAAAAGTATTGTTAAGAACCTCCAGCTATTATTCCCTCCCTCTTTTCCATCGGAGTTCCATGGTTATTATGTGGCTTATCTTCTTGTATTTCTATTAAGGCTATGGACAGATTGAAGACATTTTAATTGGTGAATCGGGTGAGTTATGGTTCATTAATAAAACAATTCGCTTTTCAAGAAGTTGCATGTAAGTTAGGGAAAATACCAATATTTCTGAAGCACAAACATTTAGAAATTATATTCATTTAGCCTTGATGAATTGGAACATATTTCAAAATAGGCACAAGAGAAAAAAAAGCCCTGTTAATATAGTGTGGGCCATTTTTAAGTTTTACAAGTCAGCATATTAATCAGGAAACTTTAAACAAAACATGGACCAGTTTATCAGAGCAACTTTTTAGGTTCTGCAAAACTATTGTAGCCATGAAGTATAACCACTCAATCAATTCAATGGGATGTATGGTTGCTTATTTATTTAAACAACAACTGAGAAGCTTCTGGGCTTACAAACCTTGGTGGGGAATGTAAGCCTTTGACAGAATCCTCAGTGACCCCCATGCATAGTGTGATATTGTTGCACATGATTGATGCAAAGCATTTATTTATTTATTTACAGGTAGCAGGGTGGCAACTTCATCTGTCAGATGCCTAGAATATTCCTCAGAACAGTTATCCAGATATTCCTGTGATTCATTCCTTCCCAGCAAGGAACGAGTAAAAAGGACTGCTTAATAGCTACCAAGAGACATAGTCAGAGCAGAAAAATAACTATGTTTTGGAAGTCTTGTCACCCCAGTGTAATCCCAAGTAGGGGTGCTCCATCAGATTTTCTCTTTATTTTTATTTATTTATTAAACTTATATATCACCCATCTCGCACTTGAGTGATACTAGGTGTCTCTTCTGGTGCTTCATCTTCCAAAGTCCCTCAGAAAACTGAGGACCACCTCAGGACAGACACACAGTGCGAAGCACCAGGAGCCATCTGTTCCAAGAGCCTTATCACATCCTCATTCAAGGTAGGGACCAAGGCATCAGTCAAACAAACCATCAAACTCTTGAGAAAAACAGCAAGCTTCCTTTGGAACCCCATTAGTCACCTAGGGAAGACTTATCTAATAGGCTCTACCTGGGGGTGGGGAGGAACTAGCATTAGCAAGCAGAAAAACTATCAAAGTAATTTGACCATAGCAGAGAACCAGTGGAAATCCACATCATTGCACAAAAACATAAAAGATATACATGATTTTGTTTCCCCCTCTATGGACACCTATGTGTGGAGGAATTTAAGATGGGCCACAGTAAGAGACTCGAGACAAGTCTACTCCAGGCCAAGTATCAGTTGAGCTATGTCAAATGCCCTTCCCCAGTCTGCTGCCCTCCATATTTGTTGAACTGAACACACCCTTCATCCTTAGTCAACACACTAGATCAGATTAGGAAAGGCAGATTGGGGTAACACCTAAACCTTTGGAGCTTATGCATTTGTTTTAAAACCTTTCTGGGATCTTGCCCTTCTCCTGAAATCTCCTGGCTCTCAATATGTCCGAGAGTCTCCCATCCAGGTAGCTGAGAATATTATCCCCTGTCAGCAAAGGTTAGTGGGGGATAAAAAGGCATTCCTACTGGCTTCTTGATGTAACATGAGAGGTGTGGGAATGAAGAGTACATTCCATTATACACTTGTGTGTGCAACCAGAGCTGCATTGCTCTGAAAATTTAGAGGTCTGTTGTGCAACCCTCCCACCTCTCTTTAAAACATAATTCCTATAATCTGGTCAACTGACCTGTAGAAATGCTCATCTCCAATTCCTTAATGTGAAAAATCAGTCCCAAAGTGTATGGTGAGAATGAACAAATGCCACCTGTTTGAATGGAGAAGACCATAGGGCCTTCCTCGGGGAAGAAAGCAAAAAAAGTAGTACTATTCCCTCAGTTGCATAATAATTAAATCTTTAGTCCACCCCTTCGGAGATGCCCTCTTATTGCAGCTCTCAACAAGGCAATTGCACAAGCACAAATAATTAAAAAATAGGCCCCATCTAACAAAATTAATTTCAATGGTGAGAAAAGTAAGGTCTACATTTAGGCAAGAAAAACCAAATGCACCTGGCCCAATAGTAGCAACTGTGAGAAGGATCTTGGAGTCCTAGTGGACAATCACTTAAATATAAGCCAGCAGTGTGCTGCAGCTGTCAAAAAAGCTAGGCTGCATTAACAGAGGGATAGAATCAAGATCACATGAAGTGTTAGTACCACTTTACAATGCCTTTGTAAGACCACACTTGGAATATTGTATCCAGTTTTGGTCACCACGAAATAAAAAAGATGTTGAGACTCTCGAAAGTGCAGAGAAGAGCAACAGAGACAATTAGGGGAGAGATGGCTAAAATAAATGAAGAATGGTTGAAGGAATTGGGTATGTCTAGTTTAATGAAAGGACCAAGTGTGACATGATAGCAGTGTTCCAATATCTCAGGGGCTGCCACAAAGAAGGGAGAGTCAAGCTATTTTCAAAAGCACTTAAAAACAGAACAAGAAATAATGGATGAAAACTAATCAAGGAGAGAACCAACCTAGAATTAAGGAGAAATTTCCTGATAGTTAGAACAATTAATCAGTGAAACGACTTGCCTCCAGAAGTTATGAATGGTCCAACACTGGAAGTTTTCAAGAAGAGATAGGACAACCCATTTGTCTGAAATGTTATAGGGTCTCCTGCTTGAGCAGGGGATTGGACTAGAAGACCTCCAAGGTACCTTCCTACTCTGTTATTCTATTATTCTGTAAATTGTTGTAAAAAGGAACAGTATGAGACAGAGTAAAAAGGAAAGAGTTAGAATCATAGCAGAGAATGAATTAATACACACTGCCCAAAGCGATAAGGTGGCATGTTTGATTTTGGTTTAGGATTAAATGTGAATTGACTCAGCAAGTAAGCCATGGTTTGTTTTAGAACAATAAAGCACAGTTTAATGTCATATTGCATTGTTGCTTTTTGATTACACATATGGTTTTGTCTGATATAGAAATGAAAATGCTTGCCTTGTGATTTCCTGAATGGCAACTTTACGCCTTGTGGATTTCAACTTGTAAAGTTGCAATAGTGGCCCATCCCTGCTCTATCCCAACATAAAAGGAAGGGCAAGAAATTAGGAATTGTCCAAACAAATTGTTCAAAAAGTTCCAGGTCCTCAGACTGATCTCTTTCTAGATTAGTCAATAAATCAGGATTAAAGCAAACCCTGACGGTGATGTGTGAACAGAATCATTCCAGCAGCAAATAATGCTGTACTGAACTCTGCCTTGCAATTTCTAAAAAGTTTCTCTTCCTTATGAAACGGGCTTCTGTTTCTCTATCTTATACTCAGAATGCTTGAGAATCTCTTTTGAATTTCTTTTGGAAGTATATCTGAAGTGACTTTATTGTTGAAGCTTGCTAATAATCTTACCGTTGTTCTGGATTTCTGTCACAAATATTTCTTTGAACCATACTAAGCTTGCTGTACTTTCCAAAAATTGAGGGGGGGGGGAATCAGAATAGGAGGAGTTCCCTCCTGATGTCTTTGCTTGAGATTTAATGGAAATGTGAACAGCAAATGACTTCAGGTCTTTCATACGCATATGTCTTGGTCTCCACCTTGCTAAATAAATAGAACCTAAGGCTATACCCATGACAATTTTTCCATTCTTTTTCTTCTGTGAAAGACATTTCCATCAAATGTCATCACTTCCTGACAGCTAGAACAATTAACCAGTGGAACAACCTGCCTCCAGAAGTGGTGAATGCTCCAACCCTGGAAGTTTTTAAGAAGAGACTGGACAGCCATTTGTCTGAAATGGTATAGGGTTTCCTGCCTGAGCAGGGGGTTGGACTAGATGACCTCCAAGCTCCCTTCCAACTTTATTATTATTATTATTATTATTAAATTTAATGCGAACTGAGGAAAAAACAAATCAGGAGAATATTTCTGTATGTCATGAGCTTAAATAGGCGTAGATTTGGAGAGAAAGTTGTATTTTATTGGCTGGATCCCTCAAGGGGAACAATGAAGGTCCCAGGTGTGCCTCCTTGGGGAAGACATTTGAAAAGGTAGAATAATTCATAGACATCCACTGGATCTACTACGGTTGTCAAAAAGACGAAAACAGTGTCATACAGTTTCAGTGATCTTCCCAGCCAGCTTCCAACAAGCAAAGTCAATGTGGAAATCAGAATGGGAAGTTGAAGGTTGCAGTCATGTGAGACCTCATTTAATGACTATAGCAACAAGGTCATAAAATTGGGTGTGGTCCTGTGATGCCTCACTTAATAACCACACCGCTTAATTTTCTGATCTTTGTTATGGTCATAAATTGAAGATTACCTGTAATGTGGTGGATGTGCAAATCCAAAATGAGATCTGTAGAATGTATGCCTATTACCTGTGGAGAACACCTTATGCCAGGGGTCTTCAAACTTGGCCCTTTTATGACTTGTGGACTTCAACTCCCAGAATTCCTCAGCCAGCCAGCCAGCCAGCCAGCGTGCCACAAGTCATAAAAGGGCCAAGTTTGAAGACCCCTGCCTTATGCTAAATGCATTTTTTCCCAACATTGCATATTAGCAGCCACTAGATCTCAGGAAAACTATGTTGCTTTAAGGTACTCCAAATCACATATTGCTCAGCACAGCCCTGATAAATCCTAAAGGAATGGTTCTGTTCTGCCTTCCCCCCCCCTCCCTTTGCCTCATTTTACAGGTTTTCTTTTTTAAAAAAAATGTTTTTAATGTGCTGTTTAGGTTTTGTAAAATATTGTGAGGGTCTTTTAATATAGGAAGCAGTAGAAAAGTATGTCAAATAATATAATAGAGAGAGAAACATGCAGTACAGCACATGTACCTTTTAATGTAATCTTTTTTAAAAACAAAAAACAAAAAGCTCAGTTCAATACACCCAACTTTTCATATTTGCACAAGTAGAAATTGGGGGAGGTAGGGTTGGGAATGAAAAGACCAGATTTCCCACTGTAATCAGTTTCTTTTATTTCCTTCTTTCTTTTTGGCTTTTGGAATGTTATATTGGAAACAACAGCAGCTCTCAAATAGGTTTCTTTATCCATAAGCCAATTGGAGACTCTCCATCAGCTCTGATTCTAAGACATCTTGGTCTGGTTTTGAAGATTTCCACCTCTCAGAATGGTAAATAGAGCTGAAACTGTAAATCTCTTTCTCAAACTAATTCTGAGTTCCTCTTTGATGAAAGAATGCCAGGGTTGCCAAATTCTTTGTTGGAGGGGGATGGATGATAGTTTACCAACATGGAGGACTGTCTCACAAAAACTGAGGTGGAAGGATGCAACTGTTTTCTTTCCTTCTGGGTCTAAATTGGGCAACAACCAAGGCCACAAGTTCAATAGTCAGGCCTTTGTCCTCTCCGCCAAATCCTTGCTGGAGTGATTCCTTCTGATGTGAAAAATATGAACCAGCTCCCTCTGATCCTGAGTCCAAAATGGTGACGAATGAAATCCTGGCTTCTTTTTCACATTGGCTGGCCGGATTGTAGGTTAGATGAAATACTTGTCTGATGCAGACAACAAAAAACAAAACTTGCTACTTCTTGCCAATTGAGTTGTGTTCATCAAAAACATTACTGACATTGTGCCACTGCCATATACCCACAATGTCTTCATTTTCGCTTTAAACCGAGCCATTCCTTTGTACAAACTGTTGTCTTGGACACCCTTGCTTATGTTAACGTCAAG
This sequence comes from Azemiops feae, assembly GCA_023970755.1. Lineage (NCBI taxonomy): Eukaryota > Metazoa > Chordata > Lepidosauria > Squamata > Viperidae > Azemiops > Azemiops feae. The sequence continues at coordinate 2,558,124 of JALGBA010004279.1, read as the reverse complement.
ATTATCATGACAGCTTCCAAAACAAACAAGTAAATAAATCCCACACCAATCCCAAAGTCTCTTTGAGACAGTATGTTCTTTGTAGCTCCCACCTAAGAACACATCTTGTATAAAGAATACTGTGCAAGTGAACAACCTGTGTCAGGCTACTTGAAACTGCGAATGTGTGGCTGTTGCAGTAGCTCTGAATGGGCTCCTCTTTTCTTCTCCTATTCTAATAAATCTCAGTGTGTGATATGGTGTCATCCTATCAGGAAGCTGCTGAATGAATGATCTACTTCACTGACTGCTGCTTGCAGAGATGGGAAAGCTGCCATTGTTATTACAAATGGGATGCAAACAGCTCCCTGTTTCCAATCTTCGTAGGTTCTCCATAAAGCGGGATGAGAAATTCATCCTCTCTAAAAATTTTATGGGAACTTTAAAAATTGTACTCTGAGAGCTAGGGTTGTGGTCTACATTTGGGAAAAGACACTGCAACCAGGAAGAAAAATCTTTTCCCCCCCCACCCCACACTTACTTCCCCAAAGGCTAAAGTCATGCTTTCTCTCAAAGGGCTGTAAAATTTTAAAAGCTTGAGAAGAGATGGACTCATTCAAGTCATTCATTCATTATTGTCCCCCACTCACAGTTTACTCACAAGCATTCACACCGGGGTTGCAGCTATCTAACTAACTGAGCCACACCCTGGTGTTTTGGGGAATATGCCAACATCCACAGGCAGCCTCACTCTACTCTGTCCCTTAGCCTACAAAAGTGGGTGGGGTATAGGATAAAAGAAAAGGAAATAAGAAAATGGCAAGCAGAAAAGAAGCAGAGGCAAACATCTGGGAATTTACAACTACTACAGGTAGGCAAGAGGGCTATCAGTCAACTGCCAGAACTACAAGGTACAGCAAGCAGCACATCCTGATGGAGCTTGACTTGGTAGCTCATCTGGAGTACTCAAAAGCGACACTGCTTAAGAGCAGAGCTTGGAGCACGTCTGGAGCTCAGCAGCAAACAGAAAAGGAGCAAACACAGCAAGGCAACTTAACAAATGCTGACACTTTTGTTTGTTTTAAGGACTGAGCATTAAATCTTATTTATGCGGCTAGGTCAACCTGCAAGGTCTAAGGAGAGTAGAGTTAACCTAGGCCAGGGGTGTCAAACTCGCAATGTCACGTGACGTGTCACAACGTATCGCGACGTTTTTTCCATTGCTGGCAATGGGGTGGGCGCAGTTTTGGCATGACGCATCCGGCCCATGGGCCGGCAGTTTGACAACCCTCACCTAGGTAATAACCTATTGTTAGGAAAGGTGTGCACTACAAAAAAATGTTTTATGCAATTATCTTCTATGCTGTAGGCTTTTTAGAAAGTTTTACAACTCAAACCTGTACAAAAGTGTTCAAAAACGCAGAAATTGTACAGTTAGGGTTACACATATAGTAAAATAATAACATACAAAAGTCTGTAGATGATGACAGTGATGATTTGCCACTTTCTTGTTTGGCACACCTTGTACTGGTTTATAAAATGACCCTGAGTCAAACCAAATCTCCAGTTACTAAATGGGAAATTAGAGAAGGAATGAAAGCAAAGTGGAAAGATTCACATATAATTGTGATAGGAGAATGTTCTAATGGGAGTTCTGCTGATGAATCTATCTAATGCAGCATCCATTGCCAGTCAACCAGGAGCTTCTTCCAGGCCATATTTCCCTGCTAGTATTCAGAGTTTCAGATCATGTAAGTTGAATTTGGCTATTGTGGCTCAGTCATTGTTAGGTTCATTGTCAGGTTCTGCTTCTCCTTTAAAGAAATCCAATGAATGCCCAAATTTTGTCATAATAATTTCTGTATATTTTAGAATTGGTGAATTTCATGACATTCATATTTCAAGACTACATCACACAAATGATATACTTGAAGTATAAGTACTTCATTTCAAAACTTTGCCTACAAAAGAAGACTTGAATTCTCTCAATAGTTGAGGTCTCCTAGAAGACCATCTTCTTCACATGATAGCAGTGCTCCAATATATCGGGGTTGCCACAAAGAAGAGGGAGTCAAGCTATTCTCCAAAGCACCTGAGGGCAGGACAAGAAGCAACAGATGGAAACTAATCAAGGAGAGAAGCAACCTAGAACTAAGGAGAAATTTCCTGACTGTTAGAACAATTAATCATTGAAACTACTTGTCTCCAGAAGTTATGAATGCTCCAAGACTGGAAGTTTTTAAGAAGAGACAGGACAACCATTTGTCTGAAATGGTATAGGGTTTCCTGCCTGAGCAGGGGGTTGGACTAGATGACCTCCAAGGTCCTTTCCAACTCTGTTATTCTGTTAAATTGGCTTCATGGCTGCCTTAAGTGCAGGCCAAGGTCTGGGGAGAAGCTTGGTGTTCTAGTCTAGAAACAGTGAGGTATGTCTTTATTCTCTCTTTATTCTTTGTGCATCCCTATTTTTAACTATTGCAAAGCTCAAACTATTCATTTAGATATAAACAAGGTATTAAAAGCAATCCTCGATGTTTAGTGCCAGAGTGGAAACTCTCTAGGTGATAATAGTCAGAGATCACATAGCAACCAGAGCTCTATTTTATAGCATGGGGAGGAAATTTCATCATAAAGAAATGCCTGAGGTGCAGATAAGGCAGTATACAGACAGTGCAATTTCATTCAGTTTTATTTTGTTGCAAACACGAAAAAATGGAAAAAGAATATGAACACAAAGCTAGGTAGTTATAACTGCAAAGCTAAAAGATGAAGTTGAATTTTCTTGTCTTCCCTCTCCAAAACTATCCTTAAGACTATTCACTTTTTTAGGGTGAATATACTCTGGATTTATAGATATAAAGCATCCACTTTTTGTGATACTTTCCAGTATTTGATGATATGATTGTACAGAAAAAACTTAACAATATGTGATATTCAATGCTTTTATATGAATCAGCACTTTCAAAAATCCAAGCAATCAATTGTGTGAAATACAGGGGAATACTTATTTGTAAATAAAGTTCATCCCTTCTTCCCTAGTGCTGCTTACTGTTTTCCACAAATCTATACAAATGGCTTCATCACAACTGAATACTGTACTCTACAGAAGGCAACATCGGGAGACAGTAGGATAGGATTAGCCTCTTACCACAAAAGTGTCTTGGCTGGTATCTTCACTATCCTCCACATCTGTTAAAATCAAATCTGCATTTTGCTCAGTGCAACTATCTGAAACAAACATAAAGGGAGAAGCTGTAGCACATTGACACCATGAAATGCACATGAAACAAAAACTGGATTTAATTAAAATTGCTTTTTTCAAGTCACGCATGGGGGCAAAGAAATCACATCCTGAATTGTTCTACAGTTACTGGATCCCAGCAAATCATCATTCGTTCTTTGGATGAGATGGGGCAACATCAAAGGGGAACTTTTATAAAATGGCTTTTTTTTTTTATCTTTATTGTGCTATGTAAATCAACTACAGCATTGATTTCCTTGCCTGCCTTCACTATCACTAAAGCCTCCTGTGGAACCACATCAGCAGTAAATAGAATCCAAGCATGCAAATCAGGTGGTTGGGAAGATGAGGGGTTGGTTCTGTAGCTGCTAATATCATAATCACCATAGAAAATGTGGTAATCACCCTAGAAAACTCAGTGAGATGATGGGTTCAGGCCAGAGTTCAACAGCAACATCAACCTCTAGGGAGACTGCTAGTAAAATGCTATCGTAGGTCTCTGCAGGTGAGTTGGGGGCCGCTGTCTCTCATGAATGACTATAATGTCCAGATTCCCAGTTCTCATTTCACAAAATAACAACTCCCTATCTTCACTAGAAGCCCAGATATGGGGCAAAATGTGTCGCCACTTTTCTACTTGTTTTATAAGAAAAGGCCTGCTCCTAGCCAAGGAGTGAACACTCCTAGGAATGATTGGCGTGCATATTGTCTGCAGAAGGAAGTCTTTTTTGAATCTTCTCTAGTGGGAAATGTTTTCTGCCTTGTTAAAAAGAGCACTTCCAAAATCATGACAATATAGCTATTAGAAAAAAAATAGGAGGAAAGGAAGAATTCATAAGATGCCTGCAATATTCCCTTTTTAAAAAGTAGTTTTTTTAAAAAAAAATTAAAACATTATCCTGCAAGTGGTTAAAGATAAAGTTCATCGTTTTATAAGCCTGCTATAAATGAGGGAGAATGTAGAGATTGCCCTAGGCCAATCCTAGGCCTAGGGGACTGTAGGCTAAAACATTTAAGGAACGGTTGCTGGAATTGGGTATGTCTAGTTCAGTGGTGGCGAACCTATGGCACGGGTACCAGAGGCGGCACTTGGAGCCCTCTCTGTGGGCACACATGCTGTTGCCCCAGCCTTGCCTCCCCCCGCGACCCCTCACCAGCAGCCCCCCTGGAGGAGAGTCACCCCCAAGCATGGCCCATGCGGAGCAGTGCAGCCAAGGACATGACAGCCAGGCAGCATAGACAAGACTCTGCCCTCATGCTCCATCGCGCACAGTTGATGCTGTGGGGTGCGGGCAGAGGGCGTGGCTGCCATGGTGCTGCTGGGCGATCTGCGGCGGGCCCTGGAGGCGGTGAGTGGCCCTGTGGCAGGTGGGGTTGGGGCAAGGCGGGGGCAGGGCAGGGGGTGGAGCGGGGGCAGGGCCAATTTTTGGGCACTCGGTCTCTAAAAGGTTCTCCATCACTGGTCTAGTTTAATGAAGAGAAGGGCGAGGGGTGACATGATAGCAGTGTTCCAATATCTCAGGGGTTGCCACAAAGAAGAGGGAGTCAAGCTATTCTCCAAAGCAGCTGAAGGCAGGACAAGAAGCAATGGATGGAAACTAATCAAGGAAAGAAGCAACCTAGAACTAAGGAGAAATTTCTTGACAGTTAGACCAATTTAATCAGTGGAACAACCTGCCTCCAGAAGTTGTGAATGGTCCAACACTGGAAGTTTTCAAGAAGAGACAGGACAACCATTTGTCTGAAATGCTATAGGGTTTCCTACCTGAGCAGGGGGTTGGACTAGAAGACCTCAAAGGTCCCTTCCAACTCTATTATTGTTATTATTGTTATTGTTAATCCCACAAGACGACCCCAGAACCTGGAGAACTTATGTGTGTGGAGAGATATAGATCTATGATGTTATCCAAAACGCATTCCCCAGTTTCTTGTTAGGTTCAATTTGGATGTTGAGGTGAGTGGATGTTGGTGGGGGTTAGAGGGATGTAACAAGGGTGACAATTAAAGCTGATTATAGTTAAAATGCAATTTATTAAATACGTGAAGACTGTGACTATTTTCTTGGTATTCTTTCCTAGGGCATGCTGCTTCTTCCTCATTCTAAGAACACACCTTGCGACAAAATGTCCCAAAGGTGCTTTTTCAAAAGGCAACTGGACTTTGTTTTTCCTTGAAGATGTTTTGCTTCTCACTGTTCCATTCAGATTTCATTCCATTCATCCATTCAGAATGGAGAAGCTTCTCATCCGTTCTGAAGAAGCTCCTTGGATGAGAAGCGGAACATCTTCAAGGAAAAACGAAGCCCAGTTGCCTTTTGAAAAAACACCTTTGGGACAACTATGACTGAAAATCTCCATAGATATCTTGCTGCAAAATATTTTCTCATGTTATGGGTTGTAAATAACTCTCACATATTACAGTATTTAAAAACAAACAGAACCAGGGAGAGGACTGAATCCTGAACAAAATGGCATTACATGGTTGAACAAAGGGAAAGGATGTATTTCCTTATTCACTTGATTTGTATTTTGTCTTTCTCTCTAAAATGACATTTACTGCAGCCAGCAAATTCTTTAATCTGCCTTTCAACTGTCCAGGAGCTGCTCAGTCTCGTTTGGATTAAGCATCAATTTCTTCTCCTCCATGTGGTCTATGGACTATTGAAGATTTTAGCCACAGGTGGACAGGTATTGTCTTGATCCGAGGCCTTCTCTTTTAAAAAGAAGGAATAAACTAATCTAAAAATCTCAAGGTTAGGTTTTTCTCTCTTTGTAGCTCGGCTTTGTAGGTTGTTCTGTCACTCGCATTCCCAGTTTGTTCAGTCATTACAGCAAGGATGTCTGACCCCTGGGTGTTATGAGCCTTCTTTTTTTTAAATTAACTCTGCAACTAGACACAAAGTCTACAACTACAAGCACACACAAGCGTTCCAAGAGTATTTGTGCAGCATTAAAAATGAAGGATGCAAAAGAGAAAACTGTATCACATTTAGTATATTTAAATGCGGATGATGTGATGGAATCAAAGGCAGAAACAGCTGCCCAGTTACTGGTGATGCCAGCAGTACTGGAGCCAGACCAGCCATTTCACAGGACCCCTTGCTCACACCGACAGGAACTCAGGCTCAGAGATATACATACCACACATACATGTATGTGCATATGGATGGATAATTGTTATGCGAAGATTGTACATAACTTGTGTGCTAATGAATGTATACTGAGAGCAATACATACATTATTGCAATCAAACTTTCATTTCTACCTGGTTTTCTATCTGCTCCAAAAAGCGGGAGGCAGAGGGAGAAAAAAGGCAAAAAAAAGAGCCAAATGCTTAAATCTTAAAAGTGTGATCTTTTTGGAACAATGGTGAGGAAGCGACGCAGAATTAAAATTGATGTTGTTTGGAAAGTTGGAGCTAAAACTGAATTCAGCTGATGGAAGGTCCCCGCAGTATAACCTTTCTGTTCATTAAGAGTGAGAAGGGACCCAGCAGTACAACCTTTCTTGACTTGGTAACGTCCAAATACGTTGAACTACAACTCCTGTCATCCCCAGGCCACATGCTACTCTATATCACCCCTCAACATATGCTAGCATGTGGGCTGGGGATGACAGGAGTTGTAGTTCAACGTATTTGGACGTTACCAAGTCAAGAAAGGTTGTACTGCTGGGTCCCTTCTCAGCTCTTAATGCTCCCCTCCCGCTGCCAGCAAGCTGGTATTTTCCAACAACATAACACAAGAGGATAAGCCCATGAAAAGCCTGGGCTAAGGGAACCCACCCAGAAAGTAAACTCTCTTCTTCAGAAGGGATTTCTTTTTTCAAGCTCTGAAATAAATCTCCCAGAGCTTTCTAGGCTAGGAAAAGCTTAAATACAGTCAATGGAAAACAGGCAGAAGAAGTGACAAAACATTATGACAACAGAAACTGTAAAACAGACTTTAAAAAAAAAAAAAAACAGTCAAAAGCAGAACAAGTTTGATGTCAATCCCTGTGTGGAAGATGACAAGAATAAGATACTTCTCCCTTTCTCTTTTTTTTAATACCTTCTTATATGAGATTCAGATCGGTTCTAGAAGAATAGGAATAACTTCCCCTGAATGGATTATTAAAAACAATTGGTAATACTGTGTCCATCTATCCCGGGTGTAGAATTCATGCCTGCTACAAGAAGCAATTGCTATCTTAACTAATAAACTTCAACTTAAGAAGATGTTATTTATTACATTACTTATCTCTTACATTAATTTATGTAAAATGTTCTTAAAAATGGAAAGGTGGAAAGAAAAAATCCAGCTCTATTTCTAAGAATGCCATGGGGTTCTATATGGGTTGCATGATCCCATTTGAAAATGGAGAGAAAGTGCTAAGAGGTTGTTTCCAGGAAAACTCTAAATAAATGGTACATAAGCCTTACATTATGGACTGGCAATGTGTAATTTAAATAATTCAGCTCTCAGGAGCAGGACCAAGGCAAAAATCCAGCAGTTCCAATTCAAAAGGTTAGTTCCCGTATTAAAGGTGCATCAACTTTAAAGGCAGTGGATATTTTATAGATACATTTTAATGAAAATCAGCTTAGCTATCATTCTTCAAAAGAAAGTATATATGGCTTTTTGGTAGTTAAGATTCATACTTGGTCCCTGACTAATACACCAAGCTTGCATTCTAAAAGTAGACGAATCACAAGAAAAAAGTGATTATTTTGATTTGCTTAAATTAGGGCTTATATTTGTTTCCTATTTCAAAATGACAGTTCCCTCAATTTTCAGCAATCATGCATAGAAGAACCTCTGAAGGACCACCACAAAGGACCAAAGATAGTGTGAGATCTTGGAGCTACAGATTTTCTATTCTTGATTTAAGTTTTTTTTAATACTATTTTAAGTGTGAAAAACAGGTAGACTCAGAATACTTTATTTGGCCAAGTGGATTGGCCAAGGAGTTTGTCTCCAGTGTGGAAGCTCTCAGTGTACATGCAAAGCAACAAAATCATCATCATCATCATCATCATCATCATCATCATCATCATATCAATATAGGGGGGGAGTAAAGAAGATAAGATGGATAAATGATAACACTACAGCCATACTACATGGGTAAATATATAATATTTAAATAGACATTAAATTTGAGCTTTTTCACAACTTAAATGATCTACTTTGCCATACACCCATTTCAAAATTTAATTGTTGCAAGCAAAAGTAAATACTAAAATGCAACCACAGGAAATTATTTTTTGCTGAATCAGAAAACTGGAACAAACTTGTCACCCCCGTTATTATATACAGTATATTTGCTCCTGCAAATTACTGTCCCAAAGAGTTTGGTTTAGAATGCTGATACAGTAGGCCCATTTTTAAAAATTGATGGTCTTACATGATAGGCATTATATCTTGCATCATATCCTCTTCAAGAGAGAAGTAAAGAACCAGAATTAACTTCCATTCTTTTATAGTATTTGTGGTGTATCGAGTGTATCGATCTGTCCCAAAAAGATGTACTCTCTGTGCAGAATGATTTCCAGAGCTTGGGGCAGGAACTTAGCAGAATAGGCTGTAGGCTTACTTTTTCAGAGGTTTTACCAGTGTATAAGGAGCAAAATGGAAAAGGCCAGCGTATAGCAGAATTCAATATGTGGCTAAAGGAGTGGTGTAAAGGGGAAGGCTTTGGATATATTAGTCACGATGTCTGTAGCTGGTCTAATGAAAAAATGTACAAAAGAGATGGCTTGCATCCATCAAAGATAGGGACTGAGTTACTCGGCTATAAATTCACAGATTTTCTGGAGGAATATTTAAACTAAACAGCGGGGACAGTGAGTTAATTGATACAGAACATCCCTGTCCCCGGCAATCTAACAATTATAGGGTTATCAGTGCATGTAACATAGATGTGTGTGTGGACAAGAATATCAACCTTGCTGTCAAGCAAAATCAAGCTTCTAATAGCAAGTGCCACACAAAGTGCACTAACCAAATAGGTGGTAAGACAATAGGGGAACTCAGGCACCACACAGGTTACGTAGAAAGTAAACACAGGGTCAGTCATAAAGGACTCAAATGTCTATATACCAATGCACAGAGTATGAACAGCAAACAGGGTGAATTAGAAATTCAGGCTAATGAGGGCAGATATGATATTGTTGCCATTACGGAAACATGGTGGGATGAAACCCACAAATGGAACACACAGCTAGAGGGATTTAAATTATTTAAAAGAAACAGACCAAATAAAAGAGGAGGTGGAGTTGCTCTATATGTAAGAAATAACTACATCTCTACAGAACTAGAGCACAACAATGATGAAAACTGTCTTGAATGCATTTGGGTCAATATAAAAGGGGGGGGAAATGACATTGCCATAGGTGTATACTACAGGCCACCCAACCAAACAGAGGAAATAGATGAACTTTTTGCTAGTCAGCTAACTAAGGTATGTAGGAAGCACATCACAATAGTAATGGGGGACTTTAACTACCCTGACATCAACTGGGAGACAAACTCTGCACCAAGTGGAAGATCAAACAGATTCCTTGCAAACCTAGCAGACAACTTTGTCTCCCAAAAAGTAGAGAAGGGAACTAGGGGATTAGCCATTTTGGATCTAATTCTCACTAACAGGGATGAAATGATAGAAGGTGTTGAAGCCACAGGAACCTTGGGAGGAAGTGATCATGCAATATTGGAATTCAACATTATGGAAGCACAAGCAATAGAACACAGTCAAACTAGAGTCTTGGACTTTAAGAGAGCTAATTTCAATAAACTTAGAGAGGGTTTGGGAAGGATTCCATGGATGAGAATCCTCAAGGGGAAAACAACTCAAGAAGCTTGGGAAATTTTGAAAAGTGAGATAATAAAAGCCCAGTCTAGCACAATACCAACAAAGAGGAAAAATTACAGCTCTCAAAAGAAACCAGCATGGCTGCATAAAGAACTCTCTGATAAATTGAAAGATAAAAGGGACAAATATAGAAAGTGGAAAGAGGGGCACATAACTAAGACAGAATATCAGCAAATAGCCCGAGCCTGCAAAGATGAAGTGAGGAAAGCTAAGGCTCATAATGAACTAAGGCTTGCGACCAAAGTCAAAAAATAACAAAAAAAGCTTCTTTCAACATGTAAAAAACAAGAAAAGTGAAGGAAAGATTTGGTCCACTAGGGTGAAAGTGGCAAAAAGGTGACAAGCAACAGGGAGAAAGCAGAACTATTAACTCATTTTTGCATCTGTCTTTACACCAAAGGGAAAAAAACCGACTCAAACCTACCAAATAGTGCCATAAAAAACAGAATAGAAATGCAAGTTAAGATAGGCAAAGAAAACGGTAAGTGAGCACTGTCCGCCTAGACGTATTTCAAATTCACAGGACCAGATGGATCTACACCCCAGGCGCTTCTCAAGGAAACTGGCAGATGTGGATCTCAGAACCATTGAACTATAATTTTTTCAAAAGATCCTGGAGCCCGGGGAATTACCGGAGGACTGGAAAAGAGATGATTAGTTCCCATCTTCAAAAAAGGGAAAAAAAATGACCCAGGAAATTACAGACCTATCAGCCTGACCTCAATACCTGGGAAGATTCTGGAAAAGATAATCAACAACGAATCAGTGAACACCTAGAGGCAAACAAAGTCATTACTAAAAGCCAACATGGGTTTGTCAAAAACAGATCATGCCAGACAAATCTTATTGCATTCTTTGACCAAATGACAAAATTAGTGGATCAGAGGAATGCTGTGGATATAATTACTTGGACTTCAGTAAGGCATTTGATAAAGTAGATCACAATCTACTACTTGATAAGATAGAAAAATGTGGGTTAGACAGCATCACCACCAGATGGATCCGTAGCTGGCTGACCGGCCGTACTCAGCGTGTGGTCCTCATGGGGGAACCGTTCTACATGGAGGGAAGTGGCAGTGGTGGTGCCCCCAGGGCTCGTATGGGGCCAGTGCTCGTCAACATCTCACAATGATGGACGAGGGGATAGATGGGGAACTCATCAAAATTGCGGATGACACCAAGCTGGCAGGAATAGCCAACACTCCAGAAGACAGGCTTAAGATACAGGAGGACCTGGACAGACTTGAAGATTGGGCGCTATCTAACAAAATGAAATTCAATGGTGAAAAAAGTAAGGTTCTACATTTAGGCAAGAAAAACCAAATGTACAGGTATAGTATAGGGGGTACCTTGCTCAATAGTAGTAACTGTGAGAGGGATCTCGGAGTCCTAGTGGACAATCACTTAAATCTGAGCCAGCAGTGTGCTGCAGCATGCAAAAAAGCCAAACACAGTGCTGGGCTGCATTAACAGAGGGATAGAAGCAAGAGCACGTGAAGTAATAATACACTTTAAAATGCATGTAAGGCACAACTGGAATACTCATCCAGTTTGGTCACCACGAGTAAAAAAGATGTTGAGACTCTAGGAAAGAGTGCAGAGAAGGGCAACAAAGATGATTTGATTAGGGGACTGGAGGCTAAAAGCATATCAAGAACGTTTGTGTAATGGGTATGTCTAGTTTAATGAAAAGAAGGACTAGGGGTGACATGATAGCAGTATTCCTAATATTCTCAGGGGTTGCCACAAAGAAGAGGAGTCAAGGTATTCTCCAAGGCGCCTGAGGGCAGGACAAGAAGTAATGGATGGAAACTAGTCAAGGAAAGAAGCAACCTGGAACTGAGGAGAAACTTCCGACAGTTAGAACAATTAACCAGTGGAACAACTGCCTCCAGAAGCGGTGAATGCTCCAACACTGGAAGTTTTTAAGAAGAGACTGGACAGCCATTTGTCTGAAATGGTATAGGGTTTCCTGCCTGAGCAGGGGGTTGGACTCGATGACCTCCAAGGTCCCTTCCAACTTTATTATTATTATTATTATTATTATTATTTTTCCCCCAACTGAGCTGGGACAGTGATTCCCATAATTGGGTTGGAATCATAGGAAGTGTAAGTCCCATCACATCTGGACAGTGCTTCACAGGGTAGGCTGGCTGTATCAATGCAACAGTTTAATTCTGTATCTTTCAAGGAGGCTTTTTACCAATTTGGAATGAGTGAGCCTGGAGATTTTTGCATATAAAAGGGAAGTTCTCTGCAACTGATGATAAAGAGCCTTGAGATTTCATGTAGGCTCTGACTGTCACCTGAATTTTAAATAAGAATTTTAAATAATCCAGAGGAGTGCATGGGCAGCCCAATTTCAGTGCCTTTAAAATTCAGGAAGGTGTGTGTATGTTATTATTATTTGCAACAAAATGGCAGGATTGATTTTCTCTCTCTCTCTCTCTCTGTCTCTTTCTCTCATTTTAAACAAATGATCTTGCACCAGATTACAGAGTCCAGGCATCCCTTTTTGTGGAAATTAAGCCTGAGGAAGGCTAGTGATGTTCTCTTTTTATCCAAGTGATGGCAGGATGGCCAGGATTCCCAAAATTTTCTGAAGCTGTTTGCTTGTCCTCAAAATCCATTGCTAATCATCATCATCTATGATATAGGAGAGAAATGGGAGAGAAGATCCAATGGAGAGTTAAGGTGATCATTATCATTATCTCCTAACTTCCTTTTCTGACAGCTGTAAATGGGATAGGGGTTAAATCTACATCATTCCAATGGGACCTCTGGTGTTACATCTTCTTTGTCTTAATTACTGAATTACCACTTTACTTTCCTGCAGTAGGGATTTTATAGAATGCCGGTGTATCTCTATATTTGCAGCAGAGCTGACCGTTAGAAATATTGGTTGCATTTTGCCCCATATGAATATCTTTCAATCCTTATATTTCAACAGAGCAGATGTAAGAACACACCTCCATTTCTCCAACAAAAAACAGTCTGAAAAGTCCATGCTTCTTGCAAAGTAGCTGCCCGAGCTTCCTCAGCCCTACCTAGTCCTTCTCACCATGCTGCTGAGATCTTATTGTTGGTGCCCATTTAAATGAAAAAAAGCTCAGTATTAGCCTGAAGGCTTGCCTATTCTAATACACCCACCCCCAAAATCAAGCCAAAGGAAAAACTTCCTCCTAAAAAAAGTTTATTCCAACATATTAACAACAAGGAAAAAGTCAAGGAAACTGTAGGCCACTAAAGAGAGAAGATGGCAAGGAAATAACAGGCAACAGGGAGAAAGCAGAGCTGCTTAACTCATACTTTGCATCAGTCTTCACACAAAAAGAAACTATAGCCCAACTTACAAAAAAACAAAAACCACTCCAAAGACAAATTAGAAACAAAAATTAAAATAAGCAAGAAAATGGTAAGAGAACACCTATCCGACCTTGACAAATATAAATCACTAGGACCTGACAGATTACATCCCAGAGTTTTGAAGGAGCTGGCACAGTGGTGGGATTCAAATATGTGAACAACCAGTTCTCTGTGTGGATACCGCTTCCGGAAGTCCATTCTGGGCCTGGGCAACAAAATTAAGCTACCGGTGCTGCCGAACTGATGCGAACTGGCTGAATCCCACCACTGAGCTGGCAGATGTTATCTCAGAACCATTGCACCACATCTTTCAAAAATCCTGGAGCATCGGGGAAGTACCTGAGGATTGGAAAAGGGCTGATGTGGTTCCCACCTTCAAGAATGAAAAAAAAACGGACCCAGGAAACTACAGACCAATCAGTTTAACATCAATACCTGGGAAGATCCTAGAAAAGATAATCAAAAAACAGATCTGCGAACAACTAGAAGCAAACAAAGTTATAACTAGTAGCTAGCACGGGTTTGTTAAAAACAGATCATGCCAAACCAATCTTATTTAATTCTTTGACAAAGTGACAAATAGACCAGCGAAATGCTGTGGACGTAGTATACTTAGATTTCAGTAAGGCATTTGATAAAGTAGACCACAACCTCCTCCTTGGTAAGCTAGAAAAAGGTGGAATAGACAACATCACTACCAGATGGATCTATAGCTGGCTGGCAAACCGTACTCAACGAGTAGTCCTCAACGGCACTACATCCACATGGAGAGAAGTAAGCAGTGGGGTACCACAAGGTTCCATCTTAGGCCCAGTACTCTTCAATATCTTCATAAATGACTTAGATGAGGGAATTGAAGGGGAACTCATCAAATTTGCAGATGACACCAAACTGGCAGGAGTAGCCAATACCCCAGAAGACAAATTCAGGATCCAAAAAGATCTTGACAAACTTGAGCAATGGGCCCTATCCAACAAAATGAGTTTCAATGTGGAGAAAAGCAAAGTTTTATATTTAGGTAGGAAAAATCAAAGGTACAAGTACAGATTGGGCGAGACCTGGCTTAAAAACAGTAACTGTGAGAGGGACCTTGGAGTCCTAGTGGACGATCACTTAACCATGAACCAGCAGTGTGCAGCAGTAGCCAAAAAAGCTAATGCAATCCTGGGTTGTATAAACAGAGGCGTAGAATCAAGATCACGCGAGGTATTAGTACTGCTTTATAAAACTCTAGTAAGACCACACCTGGAATACTGCAGCCAATTTTGGTCACCATATCACAAAAAAGATGTTGAGAGTTTGGAAAAAAATCATAGAAGAGCAACTAAGATGATCAAAGGCCTGGAGACTAAAACATACGAAGAACGGCTACAGGACTTGGGTTTGGCTAGTCTAAAGAAAAGAAGAAATAGGGGAGACATGATAGCAGTATTCCAGTATTTGTGGGGCTGCCACAAAGAAGAGAGGGTCATGTTATTCACCAAAGAACCAGAGGGCAGGACAAGAAAACATGGTTGGAAACTGACCAAAGAGAGAAGCAACCTGGAATTAAGGAGAAACTTCCTAACAGTGAGGACAATTAACCAGTGAAACAGCTTGCCTTCAGAAATTGTGGGTGCTCCATCACTGGAGATTTTTAAAAAGAGGCTAGACAGTCACTTGTCTGAGATGGTATAGGTTCTCCTGCTTGAGCAGGGAGCTGGACTAGAAGACCTCCAAGGTCCCTTCCAGCTCTATTCTATTCTACTCGTATTCATTTCTAACAGCTTAATAAGTTCTCTGCAACACTTTTCTTTTCAGTACTCTTCATTTGATATCCTACAATTCTGCAGAACATCTGCTCCCCATCACTCTTTTTCCCATCTCTCCCTTCCTTCCTTCCTTCCTTCCTTCCTTCCTTCCTTCCTTCCTTCCTTCCTTCCTTCCTTCCTTCCATCCTTCCTTCCTTCCTTCCTTCCTTCCCTCCCTCCCTACTTACTTACTTACTTACTTACTTACTTACTTACTTACTTACTTACTTACTTACTTACTTACTTACAGTAAATGAGAACAAAGAAAGGCACATAATTGAGTGACACAGATTTAAATAATAGCTGACTCCAAAGTTAGGTAATAAAATAACAGAACAAAAAAGTGTGTGTCCAGAAAAATAAGAATCATTACGAGCAAAACAAACAAAACAAGATCATACAGTACAGGGGTTCACTAACTACCCTTCTCCAGGGCCTGAGGGAATAACCATTTTTCAGAAGGCCATCAGGATAGGAACTGCATAGGTTTCTGGTGGGATATTATTACAGGCAAGTGTTGCAACAGGTGGTGAGTTAATGATTTTCCCCCCCAGAGACCTACCTATCTACCTACCTACCTACCTTCCTTCCTTCCTTCCTTCCTTCCTTCCTTCCTTCCTTCCTTCCTTCCTTCCTTTCCTTCCTTCCTTCCTTCCTTCCTTCCTTTTTTCTTCCTTTTTTCTGTCTTTCTTTCTCTTTCTCTTTCTCTTTCCCTTTCTTTCTTTCTTTCTTTCTTTCTTTTCTTTCTTTCTCCTAAGAATTCCCCATTTTCCTTGGGCAACTGCAATTCCTGAAGACCCAAACCGACCTCTGCATTGCATCTAGGCTTGATCACATGCCACTGAATTTTGGCATGTTTGCAAATTGCCCAGGCTGGGGAGAGAGGTCTTCCAGACGAAGGCCTCCATCTCAGATTCCACACCCTCCCAGCCAAAGGAGTATTGCCTGCCCTGCCCCCCCCCCCACACACACCATCATCTTTTTCATTGAGTTCTGCCTGGCAGCCAGCACATTCTTTAGCACAGGCTGCAGTAGGCATGGAAACTGCTTCCTAGTTGCAAGCTGACTTCTTGCAGCATTTGTTTTTTCTTTTGCCAGCCTCCTTTCTGTTTTCCTGCAATGTCTTCACATGTGCTCAGGGTTATGCAGAGCATCATTTTTGACATACACCAGCAGGTGTGTACATGCATAGAATAAATTGCTGTGATCCTAATATAAAGTTGAGGTGGAGCTGGTCTTACATTCAGCAACCAGGTTTGACTCCACACATTCTTGAGTCGGTGGCGCTGATGGCTGCAGGTAGCTTCAAGCTGTTCCGAAAACAGTTGCTATGTTGACTCTGTCTAATTGCAGAGGAGGGGCTCCAGGAAGCTGTGATGGGCAGCATTAAAAACACAGCAGGGTGGCTGAGAAATACTGGAACAGCCATGCAGAGTTGAACAAACTGGCTGACAAAGCGCTTGGTCAGTTGAGCTGTTCTCCTTTTTTTAAAAAAAAAATCTTTCCAACTACTCACCTTCCTCCTTGTCTCAAGAAAAAAAAAAGTTGTAAGAACAATCAGGGCTGCATAACTTTATCCCATGTTGGATTTTCAAATGGCTAAGTGCCACCTTGTCTATCAAAATTAATAGGGCATTGCTTGTTCATATAGAAGAACCTAGGAAACAGGGAATGGTTGAATGTTTTCGTATCCATCTTATTCATATATTCAGTGCTGCCCAATATGATGTGCTTGTTAACATCTATTTGGCAAAAGAGGGACTGGAGGCTAATGTCTGGATTTTGAAAGAGCAGCTGCTCAATTAACACAAAGAAAAAAAGCTGCATCTTCTCCCAGGTAAGTAAAATGCAGACCATTCTCAGACTGTGCAGGTTTCCATTCATCAGTGCATCTGGCTGTGGGGTCAAAATACTTTATTTCCCTGTATTATATCTAGTAAATTAACTATTTAAACTTTGGGTCTGGGGAGCCCACAAAAATCTGACAAGCAGATATTTTAGCCTACATAAATTAGGGATCAGAACATTACATAGGCTGAAGAACCGGATGTATTAGTGACGTGGATAGTTAATAATACCGATCAGTCACGAGACTTGTGTTAGCTATTGCTTAATGATGCTATTGCCTGGTTATTGTCTGGTTATTGTCTGGGCTGCATTAACAGAGGGATAGAATCAAGATCACGTGAAGTATTAATACCACTTTACAATGCCTTGGTAAGGCCACACTTGGAATACTGCATCCAGTTTTGGTCACCACGATGTAAAAAAGATGTTGAGACTCTAGAAAGAGTGCAGAGAAGGGCAACAAAGATGATTAGGGGACTGGAGGCTAAAGCATATCAAGAACGTTTGCTGGGAATTGGGTATGTCTAGTTTAATGAAAAGAAGGACTAGGGGTGACATGATAGCAGTATTCCAATATCTCAGGGGCTGCCACAAAGAAGAGGGAGTCAAGCTATTCTCCAAGGCGCCTGAGGGCAGGACAAGAAGTAATGGATGGAAACTGATCAAGGAGAGAAGCAACCTGGAAACTGAGGAGAAACTTCCTGACAGTAGAACAATTAACCAGTGGAAACAACCTGCCTCCAGAAGCGGTGAATGCTCCAAGACTGGAAGTTTTTAAGGAAGAGACTGGGGACAGCCATTTGTCCGAAATGGTATAGGGTTTCTGCCTGAGCAGGGTTGGACTCGCTGACCTCCAAGGTCCCTTCCAACTTTATTATTATTATTATTATTATTATTATTATTATTATTATTATTATTATTATTATTATTATTATTATTATTATTATTATTATTATTATTATTATTATTATTATTATTATTATTATTATTATTATTATTACATGTGATGGCAAATTTAGTTTTAAAAAGTACATGGAACATAGGATCATTACAATCTTAAAATTGCCAAGGGCCATTTAAACCATGCTCCCCAAAGAGCCGGCTCCACTGTTGAACTGTTTCTGTCAGGAGGTTTATCTCCAACATTCAGATGAATCTACTTCTTCTCACTTAAGTCCATTATTCTGTATACTACGTTCTAGAATGAGAGAAAAGAGAAGGTGACGTCCTTTCAAGGAATTAAAAGCATGCAATCATATCTCCAATCATCTTTTCTCTGGGCTCAACATCCTCACCCTCACCTTGACTCTCTCTTCATTGGGCTTAGCTTCTTGTCTCAGAAGCATCCTTGCTGAGAACCAGTTCCAGCTTCTCTGAGTACTTAATATGTGGTGCCTGGTTCTACCATTGTGCATAGGTAACTGATCTGGGGGATGATACTTCTTCAACAGCTGCTTCTCCTGGGCCTTCCTCCAGTCATGCCCCTTGCCAGATACATTCCAGAACCTGATTGTTTATTATTGACTCAGCCAATGCATTCCAGAAAATGCTGCTATGGTCAAATTTTAGTATTTGTCGCTGTAGGTAGTGTAAGTTTTTGGCTAGGGTTAGGGAAAGGTATGTCTATTTTATCTCTTATTTATGAGTACTGTAGAAGCCATGGTTGCCCACAGAAAGAAGCAAAGTGTTGAACTAATACCAGCCTTGGCCTGCTCCAACCAAATTGTTCTTAGGTATTTCAGCATGGCTCCTCCTGAAAATGGCATTCTACAACTATATTCGGTACCGGCTGAATACTCAAAAATACGTTACTATGTTAAAATATGTTAAATACTCAAAAATATGGTTCATTGGCAAAGGGACAATGGAGGATAAATCAAATTTTGTGGCATCATGAGACAAACTATGTGACAGACAGGCAGCTGTGGGGTCCTTGGTGCTCTCTGAGCTTGGTTGTTTTCTTGCAGATATTTCATTACCCAACTTGGTAACATCTTCAGTGCTAGAAGGGAGTTTGCTGTGTTTATATACATTGGTTGCCCTGTCAGTGTTAAGTGTTAAGGTTAGAGTTAAGGTTAAGGTTAAGATTAGAAGATGTCACTTGAAGATATTACCTAGTTGGGTAATGAAACATCTGGAAGCTCAGAGAGCATCAAGGACCACAGTTCAGTCCTGAGCTACAAATATTATCCTCTATTGATGTGTACTTGACTCCAGTGTGAAGCTTCATCAATTTTATATCCTCAAGGTTTATATCAGATGCCTATGTTGGGGTTTACAAGGCTACTTAGTACTATCCGGGTTTGATATCAAATTCCATTGCATGTTACCTGTCAAATGATGCCAGATGATATATGTCATTGCAAGTCAGCTTTCATAAACCTTTACTGTCAGAGATAATTGAAATCAAATATCAGTGGATACTATAAGCACAAAGATTAAATACTTTGTAAGTATCTGGTTATTTCAGAGAACCTTTGGCATATATTTGATATCAGAATTCTTTGAGAAGAAAAAACATTTCTTCTGAACATTCCCTGAAAATACTTCCCTCTTCCCATACAGCTTTGCTTTATTCCCTGCTAATGTTCAGGTCGCTCAGCTTGACTCATTATTTCAGTTGGGAAAGTCACTATATGAATTAATAGCAGATTTTCCAGCTGAAAATAAATGTTTACCGGTTTAATAGGTTTCCCTTCTCCTTTTTCTGGCAAAGAGGTGGCTTTCTGTCTAATTGATTCCCCTCCTCCCTACAACGGGTTTTTTTTTTGGGTGGGGGGAGGGTTCATACATCCTTGAAGTATATAATTAAAGTGAAAGAATTTACACACACTGCTTTGAAAGCTTAGTAAATAGTAAACTCAGAATATTTCATTGATTTGGTGCAGGCTGCACTATCAGGATGGTGCATTTCTTTTGTAAATTAAAGGAGGGCAACAGAGAAAAGAAACAAGGGCATAATGATATGTTCATTCAACTCAGTCAAAAGGGTGGCAGAGGAGAAGGAATAGGTTTTATTTCTGCATTCTAATTTCCATAAAATATACTGCAAAAGAAACTTCACTTAGCAGAGGCAAATATCTAAATCACTGTCCAGCATAGTGAAGGAATATTTGCTTCTATTTATAAAGATATCTTCAGCTCTTCTTACCAACAATAACATCAATAGGATTCATGTTTCCATGTGCCTGTCGAGATAAATTGATGGTGTGATTGTGTGAAACAGCACTAGCTAGATAATACAGGTAGTCCTTGACTAATGTCCACAGCTGAGCCCAAAATCTCTAAGCAAGTTAAGGGAGTTTTGCCCCATTTTACAACCTCTTGCCATAATCATTAAGAGAATCACTGCAGTTGTTAATAACATGGTTGTTAAGTGAATTTGGTTTTCCCATTGACTTTGCTTGTTAGAAGGTCACCAAAGATCACATGACCCCGGGACACTGCAGCCATCATAAACACATGCTAATTGCCAAGTGTCCAAATTTTGATCACATGACCTTGAGGATGTTGCAACGGTCATGTGAAAAATGGTCACGTCACTTTTTAAAGTACTGTCGTAACCTTGAACAGTCACTAAACAAATGGTTGTAAGTTGAGGACTACCTATACATTAACTCAGATGTGAGCCCATTTTTTGCAGGGAAGAAAGTGAAGCTCCTCTCTTGATTTTATGGCTTCCAGAGCTTAACATCTAATAACATGATTACTATTGGGATAAAAATTTAGACTATGCGTGTTTCTTCAGAGTTGCCATGTTGTTCTTCACTCAGATTTGTGCAAAAATGACACATTAGAGGGAAAAGGTGCCCAGAAGTAAGTATATGGAAAAGTTATATACAAAATTGCATTTAAAAAAAAGATGCCTTTAACAAAAGCGTATACATTAGGCTGGCTTATATACAAAGATTCTTTTCTGTGGAGAAATATTGATACATAAATCTCCATGTCTGCTTAAAATGCAAGCCAACCAACGAATTCCTTATATAATACAGAAATGGGAAAAATGAAACTTAAGCCTGGAAATTCCAATATTATTTGCCCCCAGATGCTTCAAGTGGCATTGAATATTTATCTCCTGTGGATCCAGAGTCAAACCATTGGGGGCCCTGACCTTTTTGCCTGTCCCAGGCAGCCTCGCTCTGCATTATGGTTCCACATGCAATCTGTGTGCCATATGACACCTCCCCCCTCTAAATCCTCATTTATGATCTCCAAAATGGGCAAAACTAACAAGTTAGGATATTTTTGAATATAGGCAGTTGGGCAGGATTTATAGGATGTCATTAGTACCTTAAGTCCACTCAAAAAGGGGTGAACATTAAAGGACAATATTTACTCTTTAAATGTCCTCAATCTTCTGAAAATAAAATTTAAAAAAGAATAAAAAATGTTTCCTCCAACCGTTGTTATGGAATTATGTGATTTCACAAAGCCGTGTGCTCTGGACTCCTCAGACAGGAGAAAAGATTGTGGTGGCCAAATTCCAAGGACAAAAATGATGGGTCTCGCCTTCTTGACCTCCTGCACCAGACTAGGGTGCAGGAAGCAGGAATAGTTGCATCCATGTTTGTTGGTCCCAAATGTAGACTTTGATTTTTATTTTTTGTTTGTTTGTTTTTGGAATACTGCTGCCACTGCCAAACGCCCACGGAGATGGGAAATGATGACCTTTGTTGGCTCAGGTAGGATTTAATCGAAAGGAAAAAATAAAACATGCAGCATTATTATGATATCCCTTCATTTTACAATAACAAGTAAATCAAAGACCAGTTTGAAATGTAATTCTCATCATTCATTTCTGCCAGATCGAAACGGCACAGTCAAGGAGCAGCAGTCAGCCCAAGAAATGTGCTACGAGTTGATCCTGATGCTTGTAAAGACTCAGCAGCTTTTGATAACATCGACCATGGTGTCCTTCTGGACCAGCTTTGGGGGCTAAGAGGCAGTCTTTGGTGGTTCTCCTTTCTCTCTGGCTGCTTCAAGTCAGCATGTGACAGAGGAAAGACAAGAGGCCTATCTGCAAAGCTGGCTGCCTCAGGGCTCGGGCCTGTCTCCTCTTCTCTAACATTTACATGAAACTGTTGGGCAAGGTCATTCAGTGACACAAGGTGTAGTATCATCAGAATGCTGATGGTGCCCATTTATACTACTCCGCCCCATGCTGGGCAGATGATGTTATTGTGATGCTGACCAAGTGCCTAGAGAGGCTGTGAGGGACTGGATATGGGGAAGACAACTTTGACTCAACTCTGACAAGATGGAGTGACTGTTGAGGGTTTTTTTCTCCCGAGGTCTGGTGACATGACATCTTTCACCCTGTACAGGGAGGCACGAAAAGCTGTTGCAAAAT
The DNA here is from genome assembly GCA_023970755.1 of Azemiops feae. Taxonomy (NCBI): domain Eukaryota; kingdom Metazoa; phylum Chordata; class Lepidosauria; order Squamata; family Viperidae; genus Azemiops; species Azemiops feae. The sequence goes on along the minus strand of JALGBA010004279.1, from coordinate 2,535,699 downwards.
TTAGGGTCTTCCTAGACTCTCGGCTTATGTTCGAGGAGCAGATGTCAGCCATAGCTGTGGGGGGGGGGAGGTCTTTGCACAGATTCATCTAGTGTAGCAATTGCTTTTCTGAGCCAGGAGGACTTGGTCACTGCTCATTTGGACTAACGTAATGTGCTCTTCATGTGGCTACCCCTGAAGACCACTCAGAATTTGCAACTAGTCCAGAATACAGCAGTAACTACCATGTGGAGCGCCTCCATGTCACACCACACCATTTGAGGTGCTGGCTATCATCTTTAAAACCCTACATGGCCGAGGACCAGGCTATTTGCAGGACTGTCTCTTCCTGAGGGTATCTCCCATCCAGTGGTGGGGATTCAGCCAGTTCGCACCACTTTGGCAGAACCGGTAGCTAATTTTTTGTTGCCCAGGCCCAGAATGGACTTCCGGAAGCGGCATTCACACAGAGAAGCGGTTGTTCACATATTTGAATCCCACCACTGCTCCCATCCCACTATACTGGATATGGTAGGTAAATTCCAAGTCCTTTCCCTTAAATATTGCCATCTTGCAGAACCTCAGAAAGACATTTTCTGTTGCAGCCCCTGCCCCATGGAATACTCCTCCCCTTGAGATCTAGGAAACCCTCATTTTTTTAACCTTCCAGAAAGCACTTAAGACCTAGATTTTCCCCCAGGTGCTGGGATAGGGTGAAATCACAGTGGAAGGAGAGTGATGTGGGCTGCATTGGGAAGCCACCAGAGTTTTGAATTAGCTGAGTAGCCACATAAATGTTTTAAATGAAAAAAAAAAAAGTAAAAATAAAACATAAGTATACCCAAATGTGCATACTAAATGCACACTGATTTGGATGGACATTCCATTCTGAGACTCTGGAGTATTGCACAAATGACAGTATCACAACAGCAACAACAGTTACAACAATTGAAAGTGACCAAGTCTAGCCTACCCTGTGAAAAGCTCCATGCATGCACTGGAGCATTAATGAGGTTCTGGGTTGGAGGCATAATTGTAAATCTGGGTTATGAAAGAACACATATATTAGTTACCAAACTGCTTTTATTAAAGAAAAAAAAATATGTTAAGGGTGAGCTGGGAAGGAGAGCAGAAAACAAACCTGCATTCCACTGTCAATTCCATGGAAGTCCTCCCATCTTCCTCCCCTTGGATATTAAAATTGCCTTCCTTTAACAATGTCCTGTTACAGTCAAGCATAAAAGAGATACAGAAGCTGCAATGCAGATTTGCCTTGTGGAATATGTTTTAAACATGCCAACAGAAGAGAAAATGCCAGTCCAAGTCCCCATTCAGGGCTGACTATTTTGTTCCACTTCAGAGAATCCTTTTCTGCGGTCTCGGATATTCTCTCTGTACTGATCTCAATATATGTGGTCATATATTGAGATCAGGGTTGATGCTTAAGAGAAAAATAGAGGGAGAAAAGCAGGCTTTGACTACAAAGAAGCAGCAACAGCATTTGAAACAGATCAAGATTAGGATTAAAAATTTGGGAAGAAGCAGAGCATCAGTACATTTTTGTGAAGTCGTTGCATGAACAACAATTGGTGGTGGCAGTTTATCTTAAATAAAGGGAAATCTAAGCAGTGACACACTATATACAGACCTTTGGGTGTTACTTAGCAGTCACAGATTTGGAAGGCCAGAGGGAAACTTCAGACTCAGCTTTTTTTACCTCAAAAAACATTCTACTTCCTACTAATTTTCCTTGTGACAAGTAGAACTTCTAAAATTCTATACCCCATCACCAGGCATGTTCTGCCAAATATATCTTAATATCAACATCATATGATACCTTGACTTATCTTTAATAAGTCATTTGCTAGAAATATTGAAGCTTTTCAATGATGGCACCACAATAATGGAATTGTCTCCTTGAAAAAAATAAAAAAGAAACATCCTCCTTTATCCCAAATTTATGAGGATGTTGAAAACGATTCCTATCCAGTTGGTATTCTACAGTTCATTTTTGTTGTTGTCACAAATTCCTACACATACAAACATACACACAAATCCCCCATCCTGCCATGCTGCCTCATTGTGGTGCGGAGGTTCTTGGGAGGGGTGAGCAAAGAATGCCAGGAATGTACCCCAAGAATATATATTCCCAGCAATGTCACCCAAGGTAGAAAGGTTATCCAAGTTATCCAGCTAAGCAAGCAGGCACCTATATTGGGCACAGCAATCAAACTGCCTTGCATTTTACATATTACATGACACAATTTGGTCACACCTAGAGAAATAGAGTCATTTGAATCCAAAAGTAAGAGTTCTAAATAAAACTAATTGGAATGACTAGGAATTTCGTTAAAAGTGGAATTAATACATAAAATGAACAGTATAATAAAATACATTTAGTCAGTGCTTTTTTTGTAAAAAAAAAAAAAAAAAAAAGGTGCCGGAATTCACATACGTCATACAACCTGCCTTGCCTACGCTACAAGGTTCCATCCAAAAAAGGTGCCGGAACTCCGTTCTGGGTGTTCTATGACAAAAAAAAGCCCTGCATTTAGTGGTTACAATGTTCAGTTCTCTGCATGGACATAGTATGGATTTCAATGGAATGTCCTTGAACCTCCCCTCTAAAACTGCTGATAGGAATGATTTAATTCTGCCAAAGTTAAGATCCTCCGTAGTTTGGGGACAATAATTTGATTTATATAACTGGCAGGTCTGAAAGAACTACTTTGAAGTATGTCTTTAGAGAGGGACATCAGGTTGGATTAGATATCAATTGCAGCAAGGTATGATACAAAGCTGGGAAACAACCCAATGATTTGGGTTTCCTAATATTGTAGAATCAAAAAGCTCAAAAAAATCTTGAAGACTGTCTAGCTCAGGGGTAGGCAACCTTGGCTCTTTTATGACTCGTGGACTTCAACTCCCAGAATTCCTGAGCCAGCCATGCTGGCTCAGGAATTCTGGGAGTTGAAGTCCACGAGTCATAAAAGAGCCAAGGTTGCCTACCCCTGGTCTAGCTGAACCCAATATTCAGTGCAAGATCTGTAACTAGAATGACTGATTACTGTCCATTCTTTGCTTAAATAATTCCAAAAAGAAATTGGGCATTAGTTTATTAAAGTAACCTGTTCCATGGCTGACCACTTTGTCTCCTTAGAAAGTGTTCCCTAATGTGCAATTGAAATGTGCTTGCCTGCAATTCTTTACTAATTCTTCCTGCCCTGCCCTTCAGAGTAAAAGAGGACAAGGCTGCTCCATCTTCTCCACAGCAATTGTTCAACTGTTTGAAGACAACTATTTTGTCTCTCCTTCACTTGCATCCTCCTGGCCAAATTAACAGGGAGCAGGTCACTGCTGGAGGGGAAAAGGTTACTTACATTTAAATGAAATTTCCAGACCAGCTAAGTGTTCTGTCTCAACACATCACAGCCCAGCAGGCCGCGAGGTCTGGGCTGTGGGAAGAGGATGACCTGTGCTATTCAGCCAGCTAAGGAAGCTAAGGAGATGTAACTGGCCTGATTAAATGCCAGAAAGGAGATGAACAGAAGAGCCTCTTGGAAGGAACTCAGGTAAATCATGAAGGAATGGCCTCCTAGTGTCCCATTTCAACAAGGCTTCTTGTTTGGAGTCTGGATATATGTCACTGTCTCTCTCAGCACAACCCACCTCACAAGGTTGTCATTGTGGGGGGAAATAGGAGGGGGAAGGAGTATTAGGTATGTTAGTGCCCTGAGTTATTTCATAAAAAATAATAAATAATAATAATAAAGTTAGAAAATTTAGTCCTAGGTCTGCACATAACATATGGGATCCTTTTTCATGATCCTTGGATGCGTTTCTGCTTATGATTTCCAAAAGCTTCTTTGAGATAGGAAACCCAGGAAAAACAGCCCTAAAATAGATATGTCACAATTTTAAAACTCCACATAGGAACTGAGCCCTGCCAACATGCGTGATGTGGTTTTACCAATGTTAAGTGCAGCCCTTGCCCATCAGAAAATTGCCCACCCTTGGCCTAACACAATGCAGGCCCTGCGTTTTCTGGTGTTTTTCCCCATAGCTCTTTAGATGCTTCAGGACAGCAGGGAACAACAAGTTAGCTGTGTATTTTAGCCAGTCCTCATGTTTAAAATATTCAAATAACCTTTAAAATGACAGATAACTGTGCTGCCAATTCTGAGCACTTTGCTGCCAAATTTCAAAACCATGATTGGTCTCCACAAACAATTAAAAAAAAAAATCAAGGGACTGCATGTGGCTGACACTCTTTGATTTAAATACCACACTAGGCATGGTTTACAAACTGCAAAGGCAGTATGCTCACCCCTGGGATAATGTGAAAGGTTGATAGATTTATTTCAGCAGATAAAACCGATTCCTATCATGTGCACAATGAAGGAAGAAGTAAATGTCCCAAGAACAAGTCCACATTGTTAAGGTGGCTTCCTGCAACCAAGAGTCATGCTGGCTGAGGATAATGAGGCTTGTGACCTAAAATGAGCTTTCATTAAAAAGCTTAGAGAAATACATTAAGCCTTTGTCTCAAAACCTACAAGGGTGGACTTAGATTGATAGTTTTAAGGAATATATTCCTGAATCCAAAAAAACGAGGTCCCTGTAGTGGTTTTAAAGAGACTTTTGAGCAAGGCTGTTATATGACTTTAGTATATAGTCATATATACTAAGACAGGAAGAATACTGACAACTAAGTAGAGCAGAGAAAAACGAAGAGGCACTGTGAATTGGAGACCTCTCAATGTATTGTTGTGTAGATGACACTTTTCCCATTGTTAGAAGAAAGATCGAAATTTACATTTGATAAAATACCTGCACTTCTCTTTGCAATTTCAGCCAGTAATATATGATCTCTCCTATTTAACTTAATGGAAGCCACTGATAACCAAAATACCACACCAAAAAAACCCTTAGTATATATAGACAAATACCACAGGAGATTCTCTCCCACAGGCTGTTTTCAAAGGGTAGGTAAATTACATTTGGCCTTAATATGTTGTATGAACCCTCTTATATGCAGATATAACCTCTGAACATATATCATTACAGTCACACATGTGAGCATTATCCTGTTTCTTCATATCTGCATTATGCACTTTGCATGTGTATCATAAAAATGAACATGCCACAACCTCAAGTCCTGTCCAACATTTCTTTGAATAAGAGTCTGATTAAGGGCATCTCAAAAAGGAAGCCTTAAGGATAGACTTTCCTAGAAGGCAATCAGGAGGCCAGAGGAATATAGAGAGGAATGTAAAAAATGATAGGAAAGTTTCCCCCCCACACATACACCCATCCTTATTACACTAATCATCCAATGAAGTTGAATTAAATTAAAGTTGGGGTTGAATTGCTCCCCTGCAGTTTGTTTTTGTTTGTTTGTTCATTTAAATGGTTCTGATGAGTCCTTTGGTTTTTAGTATTTTGATGACTTTTGTTGGAAGTTTTGTTTTGTTTTATTTTTCTTATTTTGCAGCATTATTTTGTTATATGTTTTTTTTAAAACTTTGTATACTATCAGTGTACCTCACTGAAGACAGGGCAAAAAGGATATCAAATGAAATTGGGCACCCACATTTAGCTTTCAGTAGTTATTGAAAGGTGCTCTAAAGAAGAATCATTATGTAGATTAACATCTTCTCTACGCAATCATCTGGCTATTAAATTCTGGCTTTGCAAAGGTGAAGGAAAGAGAGAAAGTGAGAAAAAAAATACGATTTATCTGAAAGACTGTAAGCAGAACGTTTCCCCACCTCTTTACTTCCTTTGTTCCAGTTTAATTTTATTTTTAAGTGAAATTATTAAAGCTAATTGCATTATTTAATCCCCATCACATGCAATTCTCCTGTGTTTCCCTAATCAGTGTAATCAAGCCAACCAAAACAGATAAAGGAAATCTTTTAGCAGGCCTTGATGAGATTTTATCATCAATCTCATCGTGTGTATTGCAAAGCCATAAAACACTCAGAAGAAACCAAAGTGCTTTAGGATAGAGAAGTCCTGATATGGCAACCAACTTTGAGGCTGGTCCATCTGAGAATGCTTTTGCCTGTTGTACTTCTTGCAAAAGAAGGAAGAGGAAGAGAGACTCCAGGATGCAATCTTAAATATTGGCAAGGAGAAAAAGTAAGGAATGAAGGCGAATATATGTGTCCCAGGATAATGTTGCAGGATCCCATCTGAGTTGGTCACCACAACGAGAGGCTTTGTCTTCTGAGCTTTCAGACTCATGCTGGAGCCCATCTTCAGGGAACTTCTCTCTAGCAGAGTGTGGGCTGTTCTACGTGTGGTATTTATAGTGCCTGTTGTAAGTGGCTTTTTAGATGTCGATTGGGGTGTTGATAGCTGGCTTTTAAGTCATTAGTTGTAGTTTGTTTGTGCTGCCCAGCCCTCATCTTCTAAGTACTTGATAGACTGGTGGTAAATCAGCATTCCTGTTGACTGAGGAGAGGCTTTTTCCCTGGCTGTTTTTGTGCCTGCTTGTCCAACAATCTTAGTAGCTGCAAAGTTGAATTCCTTGTTCATTGCAGTGTGAGGCTACCAATGAGTTCAAGTCTCCTCGTCTGACCGCTCGTTTGTGTTCTTGCAATCTGGTGGTTGGCTTCCTCCCTGCAGGAAAAGCAACCTTGAGGGTTGCAACCTCAGCTGATCACCCAAAAAATCAAGCAGACTCAGGTCTGTTAGTATTGGAAGGAAGGTTAGCAGGAAATTCAAAACTGTAGTCTAGGGTAGGAAGTAGACAAAAAATAAAAGAGGGTAGTAGCAAAAATCTTCCAGATGTGGCCAAGATCTGCATGAAATCATGAAATCATCAATAGTCAAACTTGACTCATTGTATACATTTTTCAAGATTTCCAGAAAAACATATCAAAGCATTCGAATCTTAAATGAGCTGGAAAATCCTTTCATTTTTTAAAATCATTTTATTTATATTATGTAAGGGAGGAAAATGCCAGAAAAAAACACAAAAGTCCAAAGCTGGTGAAAAAGGCAAAGTGTTCTTCTCCTTCTTTGTACATCCTTCCTCCAAAAATAATCAAGCTGAAGGCTTAAGAAATGAGATTTTCAAAAAAGGCCAGAAAAGCTGGATGTTCAGCTATTTTGGACTTCACTTGATTAAGGATTTGGGTATCCTTTCCCATGTCCATAACATTCCCCTCCCCCCCCCAACCCACCAAGCTCTCTCTTCCTGCCTCTCTTGTGCTCTCTGACTCAACAGTTTTCATCAATATTCTTCCCGTGTTCCAAGCCCTAACCTTCACCTTCCAAGCTTACTTCTTTTAGTTCCCACTAAGAAGGGGGAAGTTGAGATTGGCTAGACCTTCCAGTAGAACTGGAAGGCAAGAATACTTAATAGAAAGGTGAAAGAATTTTCTACAGGTAACATTTCTCCATCTTCTCTTCACAGAATCACAGGGGTTAGAAAGAACCTTCAAAATCTTCTAGTCAAATTCCTTGCCTAGGCAAGAAATCTTCATACCATCTTGGACAAATGGTTGTCCAACCTTTGTTTAAAACCTCCAGTGATAAAGTCCACAGACCTCCAGGAGGCAGGCTATTTCATCGCATAACCGCTCTCATGTTCAGGAAATTCCTCTTTTTGAATTTGGATTTCCTTCTAAAAAACTTCCACCCACTGGTTCTTGTCCTACTTTGGGCCATTATGGAGAATAAACCCATGTCCTCTTTCCTATTACAGCCCTTCAGGTATTGGAAAACTGCTATCATGTCTTTCCTTAATTTTCTCTTCTTTAAACTAAACATACTCAATTCCTTTAACTCTTATCCTAAAGTTGTGGGTATTGCCCTAATTTTTCTCTTTTCTCTTTATTTAGGCTGTCCAACGCTAGTCCAGTCTATTAAATTTCTGCAAAGTTTGAAGATATAATTTGAAAGAAATTCAAATGAATTTCTAAACTGAACCAACTTTCTGAATCAAATCAACAATTCAAATAAAATCATTTATTCCAACACCTCTGAATCATTCTGATGACTTGTAAGATCATTTATACTGCACAATAACACTTTATTCCAGTTTGATTGAAGCTGAAATCAGATTGAATCAATATGTTTCAATGTTTCAAGTCAAAGCATTGGATCAAATTTCCCAGATCAATTCAAATCTTTGAATGGAAGCCAAGTGGCAATCTAGATCAGATCAATTATTCCAATTAGTTCAGAGCTGATTTGCCAGCATAATCTCTTCTCTAGATCAAAATTAATCCAGTTGTCAGAGGATCAATGTATCCTTGGGAAGAGCCATCACAACATGATCTATTTCTATAAATTGTAACTGTTCACCTATAAAAAAGGAGTTCTATGGTATAGCATCACCTTTGCATGTAGACAATTTCAGGTTCAGTCCCTACATAAGGATAGGAAAATCTCCAATCTTGTCTCTGTAAACAATACTAAACTTTCTACATAGATATTTGTGCGGGTAAGAATATCACTCTTGCTCTCAAGCAAAATCAAGCTTCTAATACTGAGTTCCATACCAAGACTAATCAAATAGGTGGTAAGGATGTAGGGGAACTTAGGAACCACACAGATTATGTAGAAAGTAAACACAGAGTCAGTCAAATAGGACTCAAATGTCTATACACCAACACAGAGAGTAAACAGGGTGAATTAGAAATTCAAGTAAATGCAGATATGATATTGTTGTCATTACGGAAACTTGGTGGGATGAAACCCACAAATGGAACACACAGCTAGAGGGATTTAAATTATTTAAAAGAAAGAGATCAAATAAAAGAGGAAGTGGAGTCGCACTATATATAAAAAAATAACTACATCTCTACAGAAATAGAGCACAACAATGATGAAAACTGTCTTGAATGCATTTGGGTCAATATAAAAGGGGGGGGGAATGACATTGCCATAGGTGTATACTAGAAGACCTTCAAGCTGCGTTCCAAATCTGTTATTCTATTCTATTCTACATTCCACTGAGAATTTTAAAAAAATTCCTCCAGAACATTGCAACTTAAGACTTATATCATGAAGAAACAGGTTCTTAATTTATAGATTGGAACATAAAAGTATTCCTCACATACAGAATTGGAAAACAAGATTAATATTGATTTACTGTGGAGGACAGTTGCTTTCCAAGACCCAAAGGAAAGATGCTTTCCTGCATAACCTGTCCTGCCACAGAATTCAGCTTCTGTCCTCACACACTAAACATACAACAAGTTAGAACATGGTGTGAGAAGGGTTGGGGCTCATGTTTTGTGGATCTGCATGTCAAAAAGTCTCTGTTAAATCTTAACAATAACAAATTTGCTGACTGTAGTGAAAGGGTTTTTATATTTCATCCTTTGTATGAGACATGGCAACACTTGATTTCTCAGAAAACAGCTGGACTGTGCATTTAGTTAGTTATCCAAGAGCTGTAGAATCTATTACATGATATAATTTTTACTTTGTGATGTAAAGTATGGGGGTCCAGCTTAAATAGAGTTAAATTGAATTAATTATGAGCATCATTCAAAGAGAAAGCTCTACAAAATATCTCTTTCTTTCTCTCTCTCTCTCTCTCTCTCTCTCTCTCTCACACACACACACACACACACACACATTTATTGCAGCCTTTTCCATTTCTAAGTACTTGTTCTTCCCTCCCTTTTTCCACCCTCTCTCCTTTCACCTTTTTTCTCAGCAAGATGCACACTTCAAGTACAGCATATCTGCACGTTCACACAAGCATATTCACCAAACTCATAACCCAGGCTGCTGCTGACTTTGAATCCTGTTTCTGCTTGGGGCAGATATGAGCCTGCTTGCACAAACATGCCAGAAATATCCAACACCGATGCCTGCCTTGTAGCTCTTATTCTTCAGAGTTCAGATAGCCAGGGATAAGATCAGCCATTTAAAATTCCCATAGTTCCTCTGTGCAGTGTTGCTGCAGAGCATTGTGGGAAATTAAGCAGCCTGCTGTGAATTCTGAGAGCTGAGGCTTTAGTTTCTGCCCGCTGCTTAAATTTCATGCAGAGCCCAGGATGCAACACTAGAGCCAAGGCTTACATGGGGCTGGAGGGAGGTCAAAATAGAAAGATGTTAGTTGAGAAGAAAGTCTCACTGCTTGATGAATGTGTGTGATGTTGATATATGAACAAAAGGGATGGGACTTCTATTATGATGCCACAACTACTGCCTTCCCTTAATTGATTTGCTCCACCTCCCCCAGGCAATTGATTAATAGCATTTTTGGAAACCTAAAGGTATGTCTTTGACTGTCCCAAAGCCATTTGGCCCCTGAATGTGCATTTTAGAAAAAAGCTGATGTTTTGGGGTAGTGTTATATTCACACCTAAGAGCATGGGATTCTTTATCACAAGACTTACTAATAAAATTTTAAGCAAATTCATGGAGATTTTGGATGTAGCATGCCTCTGCTCCTCGGGAGCATAAGTGGAATGCCATTGCTGTAGCCCTCAGGATCAGTTGCAACGGAAAAGATCTGGTTAGCTATTGTGGGAAACATAAGGACAAGTACGTTCGCCTCCAAACATCTCAGAGAATATCACAATTTTTCATCAAGCACATTTCAGCTCATATTGCAAGCTTTTTCTGGAAATTATCTCATTGTTTATCTATTATAGGTAGTCCTCGACTTAAGAACTACAACTGAATCCAAAATTTCTGTTGCTCAGTGAGACATTTGTTAAGTGAATTTTGTCCCATTTTATGACCTTTCTTGCCACAGTTGTTAAGTGAATCTGGCTTATCCACTGATTTTGCTAGTCAAAAGATTGCCAAAGGGGATCACGTGACCTTGGGACACAGCAACAATCGTAAGTATGAACCAGTGGCCAAGCATCTGAATTTTGATCACAATGAGCATGGCGATGCTGCACAGGTTGTAAGTGTGAAAAATGGTCATACGTCATGTTTTTTTCACTGCTGTTGTAACTTTGAACAGTCACTAAGTGAACTATTGTAAGTCGAGGACTACCTGTATAAGCAGTTTGATCCGTTCCATCATGTCCCCAGATATGCCCAAGATATTCAACAACATATTGTTGCAACCATTTCCTGAGTTAAGTTAAGGTTCCTTTATGTCTTATTAAGTTTCCATTTCCTGAGTTAAGTTAAAGGTTTCATTTATGCTTTTAGTTTCCATTTCTTGAGTTAAGTTTCATTTCCTGGCAAAACCCACCCTTTACAACCTCCTGCTGTGACATAAGTGTACCAATAAAAGAAAAGCACGCAGATCCTTCTGGGCTCTCGCTTGCTGATTCAACCTGAAGAAACATGTTGTCCGTGTGTTTCCTATCTACCAAACGCGAGGTCCGTTGGCCTAGGCTAACGTACATCACTGGTCCGTCCAGCAGGCGCTGGACCCCGGGATTCGAACTCCCACAACCACTGGTCCGTCCAGCAGGCGCTGGACCCCGGGATCGAACTCCTACAACTGGTGACCCCGACGTGATTCACTCTATGACGTGATTCACTCCACGGCGTGTTCTCTGTCTAGGGAAACGCTGCTCTGGCTCCTGTATTTATGCACCTGGCAAAGGCTTGATCGTCGTAAGTATGGGTCCTCACTTTCCAAAGTTCTGTCCAAGTATGTGGATGAACTTTCCTCTTTAGCCAGAAAGGCAAATTGTTTGCAAAAAGTTAACGGAACAACTGTCTATCCCCAGACCCTTCCTTTTAATCTGTATCTATTGCGGAGGACGCTCCAAAGTCGGCATAGCCACAGGAACCCCCCTCTTCACTATATCCTTCTCTCTCTCCTCCAAAACAGAAACAGGCAACAATTTAGAGACATAAATTAACTCAAACTGCACTCCTCTGCAATGCGTTTTGAACAATTGGAATGTTTTGAAACTCTTTTGTAATCTGTTAAGTTTAACCCTGTCAGACAATGTCTGGTGGTGCTTTGTGTTGATGTGTGTGTTTTGTTTTATATATGTTTAACTCCTAGAACGTTACGCTTGGACTTGGAATGGTGAGAAAAATAGGAGATGGTTAAAGGGCCCTATAAAAACCACATGTTTGGTTGGAATCATCTCATGATTTTCTCGCTTCTTGCAGGACAAGCCATATGTCTAAATAAATGTTGTTTTAATGGTATTTGTGTATATATGTCTGTCTGTGTTGTTTTGTGTTATTTCCAAGACTTGGAAAAGGGTCAAAACCCTCTTTGATAACAACAAACAAAAAGGCCTTAATTAAAAATAAAAAGTTTTGCTTGAAAAACGTATGAAATGAAATATTTGTATGTGAAATGGTGTAAGCAAACAGAATGGAAGTGAATGAGTTAATTTGCTGGTGTAAATGTGTGTGTGTTAGCCCTCACCCCTCCACCCATCCCACGCTGTGAAAGGAATAGTAAAACTGTAGTTTTTATTGTTGTAAAATGGGAACGCAATAGCAAGAGTTTCCATGAGAAAAGTTTTATGGAGGATCTGTGAAAGAATTTCTGGAAAAAGCACGTGAATTTTTTTTGGTGGTGAGATTTTTGTAAAATTTCTTTTTCTTTTCCCCCCTCCTGACTCTTTCGTTTTTCGCTGGCTGTATTGTTTTAAGAGCGAAGGACAGGCGAAAGGAGAGGGGGGGCAGCTGTTCGTTTTAACTATTTTTTTTCTTTTCTTCTTCCTCTGCCTAGAAGTCTGGGTTGAGGAAGGGGGGTGGATGTGAAATTTGATGCCCACTCTTGCAGTTTCAGCTTGCTATTTTTTTTTACTCGAAAGAGGAGGCAGTAATTGTTGGGCAATTCTTTTGCAAATTTTTGAGTTTTAAATTGTTTAGTTAGACATATACATCCATCAACCAAAAGAAATGATTGAATTGTTTTGCTTAGATTTGTAAATGTTTTTCCTATTTCATGAAAATTTGTTTCATCTGAATGGAATTTGATTAAATTGGAACCCCAAAAATACAATCTAATTGGCTTTTTGAAATACAAAATGATTCAAGTATCTATGGATTGCAAGTTGCCTTGGAAAAGATACAGTTACACTTTATCTTTATTTAGGGCATAAAATGTTGCAATCTTATTTTGTTCCAGTTTTTGTTATAAACAAGAAATCAGGCAAATGGCGTTTCCTCCATGATTTATGTACAGTGAATGCTGTTTTATAACCTATGGGAGCACTGTAATACGGCCTCCCAAACCCAAATTTAATTCTAAAAGATTTTGACTTAATGATAATTGACTTAAAGGATTGTTTGTTTGTTTTTCATTCTTTTGCATCAACAGGATAAACATTTATTTGCTTTTACAGTGCCTGAGTTGAATAATTCTCAACCAACTCAGCGCTACCAATGGAAGGTTTTACCACAGGGCATGCTAAATAACCCTACAATGTGTCAGTTTTTTGTTTTCCATGTTTTGCAACCATATCGGGACCTTCATCCCTCCTTTTTGGTTTACCATTACATGGATGATATTTTGGTCGCAGCACCAGGCCCAAAGGGTACTGTTTTTGCAACTTTGCCAACCCTCACAACAATTTTGCAAAAAGGAGGTTTGCACATTGCTCCTGACAAGGTCCAAACCTCCCCTCCTTTTCAATATTTGGGCCATAAATTATTGGCCTCCCATGCTGCACCACTTTTTTCCTTATTAAAATTACCACACCAACCAACTTTACTTCAATTACAGCAATATTTAGGTGCTATTAATTGGATTCGACCTTATATAGGTCTCACCACTTTTCAATTATCACCTCTTTTTTCAGCCTTAACCAAAGGCAAACATCCTACAGATGTTATTCCACTGCAGGACAGTCATTTAAAAGTGATTCAATTGGTCAACCAAGCCCTACAAATTTAGTGGGTTGACCGAATGACCCCAAACATTCCCTTTTCTCTTTTATTGTGTAATACTATTTCTTTACCTACATGTGCTATTGTCCAAACTATTCCCTCCTTGCTGATTCTAGAATGGCTTCACCTCTCTCACACTCTTAGAAACACAATTAGTTAAAAACCTTTTCAATTTGCCTCTCTCATCTCTAAGGCTCGCCTTCGAGCAAAAGCCCTTGCAGGAATAGAATCTTCTGTCCTATATGTACCATGTTCTCTCACTACATGGGAAACCATCTATTCTAACTCTGAAGCCTTGCAGCTTGCTCTCACTGAGTGGCCTGGAAAGATATCCTGCCACCCTCCTGCTGATCCTCGCATTCAGCTCCTACAAAATATCCATGTTTCATGGGATACCCAATTACAACGCTTTCCCATCCCACATGCTGTCACACTCTTTGCAGATGGCAGTAAACAATTTGGTGCTTGTGCCTGGTATATTCATGACCAATGGCACACAAAAATAACGCCACCCCAACGGTCTGCTCAGCGTGCGGAACTAGCCGCTGCCATTCTAGCTTTTCAAACATTTTCCACTCAACCTATAAATCTCATTCTTGACAGTCTCTATGTCACTCAAATTGTCACCACTATTTTTCAATCATACCTCTCTCCATCCCTGGACCCTGATTTAACTTCTTTATTTTCCACCCTACAAACTGTAATATCCAACAGGAAACATCCTTACTTTGTCACACACATAAGAAGCCACCAACCTTTTCCTGGCTTCTTGCAAAAGGGAAATGATATTGCAGACGCTGCGGCCTCTGCTACCTGCCTCATGTCTCTTTCTCCTGTCTCCCCTTGGGACAGTCATGCTTATTTTCATCAAAATAAAAAAGCACTAATGAAACAATTTGGAATCACTATGGCTGAAGCTACAGCCATAATTCAACAATGCCCAACCTGTAGCCTACAGTCTAAAGGTATCCCACAGGGCGTTAACCCTAGAGGCACTGAAGCCTGTGATACCTGGCAAATGGATGTAACTCAATATCCTCCATTTGCCCCGTGGAAATATCTACATGTTACAGTAGATACGTTCTCCGGATTTATTTTGGCAACCCCACAAAAAGGGGAAGCTGCAAAACAAGTGATTAATCACTGTATTCGTACCTTTACAGTGCTGGGATGTCCAAAAATATTAAAAACAGACAATGGCCCAGCTTATGTCAGCTCACAATTTTCACAGTTTTGTCATCACTGGTCCATTGTCCACAAATTTGGAATTCCTTTCAATAGCCAAGGGCAGGCTATTGTTGAGCGAGCAAATCAAACTTTAAAAAATGCATTAGATCGTTATATGGGGTCCAAGGGCTTATGCCCCCCAAACCTCCCGGCACTGCAAAACGTGTTAAATGTTTGTCTGTATACTCTCAATTTTCTAAATCTCACTGGCACTCCTTCTTTGTCTGCTGCGTCTCGACACTTTACTAAACCTGTTGTCCCAACTTCAAGACCACTTGTATACTACAGGCAGCTCCCGGATCCAACTTGGAAAGGTCCAGCTGAACTCATCACCTGGGGAAGAGGCTACGCTGCAGTTCAACTACCTGACAGAGTTTTGTGGGTCCCTGCTCGTTGTATTCGCCCATATTTCATCACTCCACACAACCCACCAACTCCATCGGATGTGCCATCATTGCCTTTGTGAGTGCGGATGTACATGCTGTTATTGGTGTAACAACTGCATATTGCACCACCCATATTGTCCAGGGGTCCAACACTTTTGCATCAATCATGTGGACCCTGCTTTTGATGACACTCTTGACAAGTTCCTTCCCCATGATGTCCACACTGCACCTTCCCATGATGACAAAGCACCTGAGAATTCCTCTAAATTTTCATAAAGGCCTATATTGTGGTCCTGTTTTTTTCTTTTCTTGATCTCAATACTACTGCCCTTTTCCATTGTTATGACCGAGGTCAATCCTTTTGTCCCTTTGTGTTTTTTCAGTATCCTAATCGTGGCATTCCTCTTCCACCATCTCCCTCTATTTCCCTCACCTATGCTCATTACCCTTGTCACATAACTCTTGCTATTCTTGTGACCCCTGAGACTACGGGGCGCTATTATGTGTCTGGATTTTTATCCTATGGTACTTATACTACACATTCTTTTGAACTCGCATCAGTGGCGAGCTATGCAAAACCTCCTTTGTCTCCTCGTTTACTTGCCTACAACTTTGTTCCTCATCCCCGCTCCTTCCTAGACCTGACCGCCCGTATTTTTATCTCACCTCACTTACAACACTTTCATTCCACAAAGCAACCTCGCTCACACCAACGCATCATTCATTCTCGATGACGGCGATCTCCTGATCCTAATCCTCATCGACCTCTCAACTACACATGGACTGTTCGTGACTTTGAAAATCAGGTATTATTCCAAATCTCCAAATACACAATATGGCCCTGGTTCCCTATCTTACATTTTGACTTTGCCAAAATGGGTACCGGGGTCAACAAATTTGCTTCAAAATTTCTCCAAACTAACAAATGGGACAAACAAGGTTCGTGCACACCTTCTCCACTAGAAGCAACATGGTGGGACCTGTATTTTTGTCCCGAACCAAAGACGCCTGAGGAAAAATATCAATGTGGCACTTTATTGGATAAATACTGTGCCTCATGGTCTTGTGTTTCTACGGGCGCTATATCCCGGACTGCCCCTCGCTCAAATGATTATATCGCCATTACCCGTAGTAATGACAAACCCCCTTCTCCTTCCTGCCCTTCTAATTTGCATTGCTGTGGTGAGCGGAAAAATCCAATGAACATTACCTTCACATCCCAAGGAAAGACCTTGACTACAGAGCAATGGGCTGTCGGATATTCTTGGGGTGGTAGAGAATGGAGCGGTTCTGAAGACGACGGCGGAGTTTTTTCCATTCGCCTCACAATCCAGTCACCACATTCCCCTCCTATAGGTCCTAACAAAAGCATTCAACCTGTTTTTTTACAGTCCGTTGTACATAATATGCCTAATCCCTTGATTAACCTTGTCAATGCTTCTTCCTTTTTGTTAAAAAGTGCTGTTAATTCTTCTTCACAAACCGACCACTGTTGGCTCTGTTTATCAGCCACTCCACCCTTTTATGATGCCGTTGGCTCTATTGAACCTATTAAGAATGCTACAAAAGATGATTCCTGCAGATGGAACTCAACGTCTATTACCATTACTTCTATTACGGGACATGGTTGTTGCTTAGGAAACATTCCTGCAAATTATTCTCAATATTGTGCTAATATCACCACTGGCAAATACCAATGTGATGTTTGGCTCACCCAGAAAAGATCGGGCAGTGTAAATATGGCAGGTTATAACTCTCTTTTTACCTTGAGTAATGGTAATATTTCTGCCAGCTTAAAGGGCCAATTCTTCATCCCCGGCAACAACTCCATCTGGGCTTGCTCTACAGGTGCCACAGCCTGTGTATCAGGGGATGTCCTTATACAACAAAAAACCTTTTGTATTCAGGTACGCTTAGTCCCTAGAATCACTTATAATTCCCCCTCTGATTTTGTTTCCCTTATGGAACCACCGGAATACCACCTACGTGTAAAACGTGAATTTGTTACAGCCCTAACCCTTTCAGTTCTTTTAGGATTAGGTGCTGCAGGAGCAGTTACTGGAGCTGCGGCTTTGGTTGTTAATCAACAACAAATACAAAAACTTAGTCTAGAAATAGATAATGATCTTTCCCGCATTGAGATTTCAATTTCTGCCCTTCAAACTTCTTTGTCGTCTCTTGCTGAAGTAGTTTTGCAGAATAGGCGTGCCCTCGACCTTTTATTTTTAAAGGAAGGTGGAACGTGTGTAGCCTTAAAAGAAGAATGTTGTTTTTATTCTGATCAATCTGGCATTGTGCGCGACTCTATGAATGAGTTACGCAAACGATTAAAAGACAGGGAACAGGAAAGGTTCTCCCAACAATCCTGGTATCAAAGCATGTTTAATTTCTCTCCCTGGATTACTACATTGCTTTCTGCTATTTTAGGACCTTGTATAATTTTGCTTATATTATGTATGATTGGCCCATGTGTTTTTTCACGCCTTTTGCAATTTCTCAAGGATCGTTTGAATGGTTTGGATTCTAATCTTTCTAAGATTAATGTTATGCTTGCCTCAAACAATATATATGAACCCTTGAAACCCAAATTCCACCCCTCTGAAAAGGTTGCCCTACTGACACTGTCTGACACGGACTCCAACTGTTCCGATACTGAATCAGACTTAGCCATGGAGGCTCTTGCCCCCAAGCAAGAATCTCGTATTCTTATGGAGTTGCCCTCTTCTGTTTCGGAGGATGCAGATGATGGCTACGAGTAGGATAGAGATTGAACTTTAAAAAATAAAAACAGTGGAGATGTTGCAACCATTTCAAGTTAAGTTAAGGTTCCTTTATGCCTTATTAAGTTTCCATTTCCTGAGTTAAGTTAAAGGTTTCATTTATGCTTTTAGTTTCCATTTCTTGAGTTAAGTTTCATTTCCTGGCAAAACCCACCCTTTACAACCTCCTGCTGTGACGTAAGTGTACCAATAAAAGAAAAGCACGCAGATCCTTCTGGGCTCTCGCTTGCTGATTCAACCTGAAGAAACATGTTGTCCGTGTGTTTCCTATCTACCAAACGCGAGGTCCGTTGGCCTAGGCTAACGTACATCACTGGTCCGTCCAGCAGGCGCTGGACCCCGGGATTCGAACTCCCACAACCACTGGTCCGTCCAGCAGGCGCTGGACCCCGGGATCGAACTCCCACAACATATAATTAGTTTTCTTTTTAATTCTAAAAGTAGGTAATGCAATGTAACAGCCTAGGCAAGTTAATCATTCTTTTTATACTTATACATGAAATTAAGGGGGGGGAGGAATCTGTTACATCCTAACTTGTGTTTAAAAACTGTATTTTTTGCATGAAAATGAAAAAGATTTCAGGAGATCCTTTTCCAGTCTCAACTCTTAACAGGAGGAGGGGACACTTGCAGTGGGCTGTTGGCACTCCCTTCCTCTCAGCATGCCACACTGCTGCTTTTTGGAAGGAGCTCACAGGGCCTGGAGATCAAGCTGTGGAGGAGTCTTCCCAAGCAACTGGCAGCATCTGGCCCATTGGCAAACCGAATGAGCGGTTGAGCTGGTGACAGTGGCAGCAGCTTTTGACTAGCTTCTGGGTCTGTCATGCAGTTTGGCTCTCTGAACTGTGTTGGCTGTTTTTACAGATTTTAAAAAAAAAGGCTTTTCTTTTTTAGATGGTCTTCATGTGCAAAATCCTTCTGCTCTAGGGAAGCATCAGCACCAAAATGTTCTTGTCTAGCCCACATTCAACTGGGATGTTACTTTTCTGTATTCTGTTTTGGTTTGTCAATTGGTTTTACAAGCGCTGCCCTAGAACAGAAGCTTGTCCAGCAGAGCATCATTAAAGGATAATTTCAGGTGCTACCTTGTGTGTGTATGTGTGTGTGTGTGTGTGTGAGAGAGAGAGAGATTCTTCTATTCCCACAGTAGCAAACCTTAGCAAGGGGGGAGGAGAGGAAGAGAGAGAAAGAGAGATTCTTCTATTCCCACAGTAGCAAACCTTAGCACAATCCATCATTGTTATGGTAATAGAAAATGCTTTTGGTCTAATACTGTAATTCTTAAATTGTCTGACCATCTTTATAACCATTATGGTCTACAGCTGCCAGGTGTTTTGTGGTATGGAAAACAACAGCATGAAGCTCCATAAATCAAAGTTCATGGGTGAAACAAGACCAATATCACAAGGAGATAAAATTGGAGATGCCATTCCCGTGGTTCTACAAATCATCTTTGAGAGGCCAAGGGGGTACGTGAGTATGTCAAACATACTGAGAAGACCAGGATATTATTCGTATTCCAATTTTTCATATTTTCATTCAACCTGTATATAGGGATCCATCTTTTAAGGTGACCAATTTATAATGTCTGAGCAAAATCTTCAGCATTTGGGTGTCTTGATCTTTTTAGAATTAGAGTTGAAATGGAAATAGCATTGGAATTGAAAGAGAAAGAGAATTAGAACTGGAAGATAAAATGATGACAAAAAATGTATTATCAGTATTATGCTTTCTTCATTCAAGGAGATTGTTTGCTATGTACAATACAAGTCTATATAGCTTTATGATGCAAGTAGAAAAAAGGCTTCCACATTTGCAAAAATCACTCTGCAAAAAATCTGTTTCATAAGGGGATAAGACCAGGTTTTTGCCTTCTATGTCAACTTCCTGGTTTTAAGTCATCATCATTATCCCCCATTCCTCTTGCAGTCAATGCAACATAAATACCATTTATACTTCCAATTTTTCTCCACAATAATAAACCTATCAGGTACACTTGAGTTGACAGCTACTGGTCCAAAATCATCTAGTAAACGTTTGTGACTTGGGACTCCTAACCCTAGTAGTCCAACAACTTTATCACTGCACTGAAGAACCTGAAAAATGTTCTTTCAACCAACATAAATATCTATTCTATCATCTTTATCTTCATTGCTCCTTACTGGCAGTTTACAGCCTTGCTGCATGAAGTTCTTCAGGTGTAAGCCTGAACCTTGAACTTTGCATAGATACCTGACATACAAGCCACGACTGAAGTATAATATTAAAAAATCAGTTTATGATCTCCAGTATGTTATGGGACTACTTGTGAAAAGATAATTTGTTGCCCCTTTCTTTTGGGGAGAGCAAGTTCTCTTGACCTCTTATGCCCACACAAAATGACCTTTGGCTACCACCCTCCATCTCCAGGACTTTTCTGGCTCCACAATTTGAAAGAAAGTTCTTCCAACATGGATATTTGAAGGATAGTATGTATTCTGTATGAACCTTTATTTAAGGCAACTATAAGTTCATTATCGTTCCATTATTCCTAGGATTTTAAAACTGAAAAAGTTCTCCAAGGTCAACTAGCCCAATCTTATGACTGATGCAACAAAACCATTACTATGACATCTCTGATAAGTAGGTTGAGATTTAATCAACTTCTGAGGCAGTACATTACTTTATCCAGCATCTCATACCACCAGGAAGTTTTGTCTAATATTTAATCTCAATGTAATTTATGTATTTTGGTTCAAATGAGTCTATCATCCCCTGAAGCAGGAGACTGCAACTGCAGCTCCTATCCATGTTCAGCCTAATTTTAAAGCTCTTTCCAAGCTATCAGTTCAGACTACTGGTTAAGAACTATCTGTCTATTCCCAAAGAGATGAAAGGGCTGGTTATGTAAGGAAGGGATAGAAAATATCAGAAGCAAAAATGTCAACTTTCTGTTCCTGCATTTTGTTTCGATTGAGTCCAGCTACCACACAACCTTCAATAGAGTTTGACTATTAGTAGCAAAAGGTTGTTCGGTCACGTGACACAGTTTGGGAGAGGAAAGATCAAGGGCCACATTATTGTGATGTTGACAAAATAGGTGTGGTTAAGATTTTTAGAGGAATCTTTGAGAGGGCTTGAGGTTTGTTTTCTTTTTCTCTTGGTTTATTTTCTGTTTGCAGTATTAAGCCTAAAAAGATTGTGAGTGCTTTGCATTTGTGTATATGTGTGTATAATGATTCTGGCCATTTCTAAATTATTTCCCATTGAAATTTAATGGTATGATTTCTGGGGATTTGGAAAATAAAACAGGAGGGGGAAAAAAGTGGTCATTTATAGTTACCTCTAACTCAAAAGAACATACTAAATTTCATGGTGTCCCCTGTGTCATTTACTGTAATATCAACTGCTAAAGGAGGATCTCCACACATTTGAAGTGTGTAAGAGTCTAGAACAAGCCACAGTGATATCATGATTGCCCTCTTGCCCTCTCCATGGACATCGGTGTGGGGCCTGGCCACTAATAATATTTAGTTTCATTTCTCCATTCCATTAGATTCCAGGAAGAACACAGGGTACCTGAACTGTTGTCTTAGGACATAAATGGACTAAGTGTGGATTTCACGAGTGAAATTCATTGCAGAAACAGTGCCTGGGAAATTTTTCCCAGGGCTGCTTCTGTACTGAAGCTGATGCTGTTCCTTTTGAAATGAAAGCTTGTTGATGCTTCTGTCTCTGTGTTTTTCCCTGCCCCAGGAGGAGTTTACTCTCTGAAGTCTTGTGTAACTGTCTTATGCAGGGGTCTTCCAAAAAGTCAAGATAGTGGCTGCAATGATGTAACCAAACCGTGCAGGGGTAGGCAACCTTGGCTCTTTTATGACTCGTGGACTTCAAATCCCAGAATTCCTGAGCCAGCATGCAACCTTGGCTCTTTTATGACTCGTGGACTTCAACTCCCAGAATTCCTGAGCCAGCATGCAACCTTGGCTCTTTTATGACTCGTGGACTTCAACTCCCAGAATTACTGAGCCAGCATGCAACCTTGGCTCTTTTATGACTCGTGGACTTCAACTCCCAGAATTCCTGAGCCAGCATGCAACCTTGGCTCTTTTATGACTCGTGGACTTCAACTCCCAGAATTCCTGAGCCAGCCATGCTGGCTCAGGAATTCTGGGAGTTGAAGTCCACGAGTCATAAAAGAGCCAAGGTTGCCTACCCCTGAGTCAAAGCTTTACCTGTTTTTCACATTTTTAAAAATCATATCCTGCAATCACCCCTGCCGTGGGCCTTGTTCATACTTAGTTGTCCGACTAATGTATTTTGCTGAGAAGAATAGGTCAACTCTGCTATTAATGTTTTTATGACGATGTTTTAATGCTTGTTATTGTTCTTTTAAAATAAATCTCTTCTTTTTTAGCATGTGGTATTTTGAGAGATCTCTAGTGTTCAGTCCCTCAATGGACATTTTAGGAGGAAATCAACTCATGCATTTTAATATAAAAACTTGAAGAGAGAAGATTCATCAAAGGAAAATAAGGCGAGAAACTCAGAAAGTTTAGAACTTGCCCTTTCTAAACAGGATCACTGAAATAGATGTGAATTACTCTGAAATATCAGCAGGGTAATCTGGAAGGACGTGATTTGCTATTTGTCTCGCATACAATCATCCCCCTTCCCTGCTCAAAATATTCGTTTCTGGTTTTGCTACTTCATTTGTATGACTAATCCACCACCCAACTAGCTATAAAGGTGTTTGATTCTTGGTCCATTTCTGGGCAGGTAAAAAACCTCTGCCTAAAAGCGCTCTGCCTTCAAATGTCTCTGCAAAAATAAAGAAAGGCTGATACTAGGACAGTTGTCAGCCTGTCTGACTGCGCAGGAGAGAGGAGTCAGCGTAGCCCTCTGCGTCTCTAAGGAGCAGATGGTTTACAGCTGGTCCTCCTGACAAAAAAGATCTTAATTGGGGCACTACATCTGCCTGTTTGCCTGTTCATTTCTGCTGGTGGCCTGGCTTCAGGGTTGCCACCAGCCCACTTGGCTAAGCACTCCTCTGGTCATCTGAAAGGCAGTTTGCAAACTCGGTCCCTGGATATGACTGATTTGCAGAGCAGAGCTGGGCAAGGCCTGCTCAGCTGTCAGCAAGAGGTTCCCCTTTTGGAAGAGGCAGAAGCAATGGCTGGGTCTGGCAGCCAAATCTGCCAAGAAGGAGTTCAGCTTACTTGACGGATGGTTGCCCAGGTTGTTGGGCATAGAATCCAAGCAGGAATGAAGAAACGGAGGAGGCAGGGAGGGACAGAGGTCTCTCTGCTCCTGCCTCCCCCTTGGAGATTAGCCTGGCTGGAATCTGGCTTGGCAAAGGCTGGGAGGAGACACGTCACTGCCTTTGTGTTGCAAACGGCAGGGAGAAAAGCTCAGGAGCCGGCATTGTCAGCTCCAAATCTGCCACATGGTCTTCTCTTTTTCAGTGTCAACAAATTGACAAGGAACCCCAGTGGCGGCCTAGGCCTCGAGGCCTGGGCACCTGGCCAGATGGGTCCCAAAGCCAGCGAGGGGGATGGAGATGAAAGCCCCAGAGATCAGAGACCCCAGATGTGGACCACCTCCACTCTCCCAGTCCAGATACTTTGGCTGCACACACAAAACCTTTCTTCACGTAGCAGGCTAGGTCCTTTCCATGTTTAGCTATCTGTCCAAGCAGCTGTGTTCCTGCAATAATATTCCTGAAATTCACTTGCATGAAAAATTGCTTCTACCAACAGCTTCCTTGCAGAATGCAAGTCTTCTGATTATGACTTTCCTTCCGTGAACTGGAAAATCACTGTGCTTCTATCCACAGGAGGGAAGGTATAGATGGCTGCTGTTGTGAAAAAATATAAATAAACACCTACAAGCATACATAAAAATGCAGATTAGGATCCGATTGCAAGTCACATCCCAGAGTTTAGATATAACTTGCAAAAAAGCAGGACTAGGAGGAAATCAGTTGATCGATTCATCCAAACAATGTACACTAATGGGTTAATACTATGAATGGATTAATACCATTAATACCATTAGCTCAGAGGCCTTTTCTGGCCATTCAGAAATGTTCACCCTTCCCCCAGGCCCCGCCCTCATTTTCCTTTGCCACAAAAAAACATCCATGCAGTTTGCTGTTAAAATTCAGTAGCAAGTTTCTGTTGTTCCTAGACGTTGGAGTTAATCCATTTGAAAACATTTTCTGGGTGAGTTTTCATTATTGTCTGAACCAGAAGCTGTTGAATCTCATTTTAGTTTAGTCTAGTGTGTTGTGTGAATTCAGACTCTTAAGTATTAGGAAGAAATAAATGTATTATATTGAAGATTATTATATTTCTGGTACATTTCCACACTGCAACATTGTCATATCACAATATAATGCTCTTCAGATTGTAAACTGTTGTCCTGTGTTTTTGGTGAAGTCATACCGCAGTTAAATACATGCTTCCAAAGAATATCTCAATTATTTTTATTCCAGTTGAACAGATGCAACATCAGTGCGGTGTGAATGGCTAAAAAACTAAACACATCTCCATATAAAGTCAACAGAAATACATACCAGGATCGTAAGACACAACAATGTCAGTCAGACTTCCTTAGGACAATAGCCCAGTTCTGGGCATGAATCTAAGAAAAATATCAACAAGCTGGAACATATATAGAAACATCTCAAAGATGTGAAGGACCTGAAGATTAGGGCTCATGAAACAAGATGAGGATTCTGGAGAACTTATGATCAGAAAATGTAATAGTTACCTTCAAATATCTGAAGAACTACCACATAGATTGGAGAACCTGTAGCTCCTCCAGATGTTTCTGACCTCAATTCCCAGCATCCTGGATCTGCTGGAGGTTGTTTTTCAGCAAGCTCTGAAGGGCCACAGCATCCCAAACCTTGTTAGATGATGCAGCAAATGTTTTCGGCGGCTCCAAGGAAAAGGAACTAAATCTACATGTTTATGGAGATTCTGTCATCCAGGTCATGGGTGTCCCAAAGATGTTTTTCCAAAAACTTTCTTGTTTTTTTTTTCTTTCAAAACGTTTTGCTTCTCATCCAAGAAGTTTTTTGGATGAGAAGTGAAATGTTTTTTTAAAAAAACAACAAAAAAAATAACACAGAAATCCCAGTTTTCTTTTGGGGAAAAACCTTTGGAACTAACCCAATGCATTCAAATTACAAAAAATATTGACATTCACTTAAATATCAGAGAACCTGTCTGGAAACCCACATGCCTGCACTTAGAAGAGCCTTCCTCCCAATCTGGGATCTCCATTTTACAACTCTTATCGTACAAACTCTTTTGGCTGTGGACGGGATGATCAGGGGAAACGTGCAGCAATTGTCATTGTGCTTGCAAAAGCTTCCAGGTGGAAAACTTTGGTATCTTTCATCCAAAGACATTCTCCTGTTGCCAGACTTTGCCTCCAACCTGATCAGAATGGAGGGGAGCAGCTCTTTGGCTTGGCCAGTGGCATAAGGGAGCTTTCTCTTGGTTCCCTCTTGCCTATGCAATGGGCTGCCCCTCTTTCCCCATACCTTGTGTTCCTCTTCCCCCTTCCTCCCACAACCCCCTGGCATTATCTCCCAAATTAGGGCAGTTTGTTGCTCTTCAAACAATTTGCTTGTCAGAGAGGGTGCCTCTTAAGAAGGCAATTTGGAATGGTCCCTTCTTTGCTTTCAAGATGGGAGGGAGTGCCAAAGGCAAAGTAGCCAGCCTCTTGGGAGAGGGTTATCTGTTGGGAAAGGGAAATATCTGCCTTTTTAAAAGCCCAGAAGTCTCTAAGCTCTCGGGTTATCCTCATCCCATTAAAATACCTGCCAGAGTTGGAATATTATTGAGGGAAGAAGTTTTTTTTGTGGGTGGAGGAATAAGAGAGATGGAGAAAGCAAATCAATCCAGAGCTCAGGGATTAACTAGATTTCTATATATAAATTTAATTTTGTTTTGGTTATCTCCCATTACCTCTTACAGAATATTTATTCATTCATTCATTTGCTCATTCATTCATTCAATGTGAAGGCCACCCAGCTTCACCCAGCTCATCTCTCTATGCTGGATTTGGATTACATTTACAGTTTATAATGCTTCACAGCAACTTTTTATGGACAGTCTCTTTAAAATATTTTAAACTAATATACTGGATGTGATCTATGCAAAGTGAAGCATTCCATAGTATTCTTGATATCCAAGGGACTTACTCAACTTTTGGCGTGGCTGGGTGATAAATCCAAGTTTGGGGTTCCTTGCTTGGTATTGCTATATTTTTAAGTTTGCCATTGCTTCTTTCAGGTTGTTGGTTTTTTAAAAAAAACAAATCTCTTACTTTAGCTTAGGAGCTGAAAAGGGTTTCTAGATGCTCTCCCACCCAGGTTCTAACCAGACCTGACCGTGTTTGACATTTTTATATTAGACAAAGTCATCTAGGGACAGCCACTGGCAAGGAAATGTACTTATATTCACACTGCTCCAGGTCTCTCTCAGATTTCATGTTTGCCCCATCAACTTTGGGAGACCTAAGTATTGGGATGTATATCTATTCTGTTTAGTGCTCTCAACAGTTGCGGCACCACAGACATAGATCCTCCTTATTGAGAGTTGTTATATTAACAGAGTGAGGTTGATTTTAAAGCTAGCACCCCAACCAATTCCAGTTTATCTGTGTTAGAAGTGTGGAACCAAGCCAAACTGTTTTTGTTTTATCTGATTTTCTCACTGGCTTTTCCCAGATCTCTATGGAGTTTCTGTCCTGCACATACTGAGAGTTCATCCAAGTGACCCAATTAAAATCTAAGTCTGGTCCTTGAGTGGATAGAAACAAAATGGTACCCCATAGCAAGATCCTATAGCACCTCAGTTATTATACTAATAAATGGCACTGTCTCTATAGTTGTAATGGCAAATGAGTTAAGGAAAGTGGGATGGTAAATACTCCTGGCTTTGTCTCTTCTCTCAGTGAGCAACCACCAATGAATCTACAGTGGGGAGGGGGGTTAGAATAGTGTAGGTGGGTGCTTGAAATTCCCTCCTGTTTCACTCCACGCCCTTCCTCCTTCCATGAGACCCATGTTCACGAAAAGCCCAACTGGCAGGTCAAAATCATGGAGGAAGATTTCAGGTACCATTGGGTGAACTGCCTCCTGCTTCACCTCTGTCCCTCCTCCAAGTTTGTAATCTGTCACTTCCACCTGCTCATCTTATATTGTAAGAGAATGTTGATCATGGCCAACAGTACCCAGAAGTAGCTGATGGGCTAGACACAATGATATTAAGCATAATTACCCCCAAACTAATAAAAAGTATGGTCCACACAAAGCCTATTGTCAGAAGAAATATGGGGAAAATAATGATGTGTTCTTGGTGGCAGAGAACCAACAAGATACATTTAACAGACCTGTCTCTCTCTGCTGGTTTAAACTCGTCTTCTATGTAACACACGATTGGTGCTGTTTTAAAATAGCATTAAACTCATATATAAATTCTGTGCAGACCCGACAAAAGCTTCAGAAAGTTCTGGCCAGACATTATGTAGGCAGATTATGTAGAGTCCAGTCTCTCCTGAAACCCAAAACAAAATGTCATGGGGAGGAGGAGGGGGCAATGGCCAGAGGGGAGAGGTCATGCCTGTAGCACCCAAAAATGTCTAGCAGTATCTGGACAGCCTCTCTTCACATCATCAACCACATGAAGCATGCTGGCTAATGTCCTTGGCAGAAACTATCTTGGGAGAAGAGAGGAAAGATTAAATGAACATGTTTTTAAACCATCTCAGCTTGGGACTGGAACAAGACAAATGTAACAGAGGATTTGGTATATAAGAATCTTACTAGGGCATACTTGCCACCTAGGTTAAGGGAAGAGAGGATGAGCACCCAGAAAGCCATAATGCTGTGTGGCACAGACATGATTCCTACACTCAGGTTTGTTAGGAAGAGATGGAGGGTAGATGGCTTGTTCTTGGAAAGCCTAGTCCAGAGGTAGGCAACCTTGGCTCTTTTATAACTCGTGGACTTCAACTCCCAGAATTCCTGAGCCAGCATGCAACCTTGGCTCTTTTATGACTCGTGGACTTCAACTCCCAGAATTCCTGAGCCAGCCATGCTGAGGGGAAAGGGAGAGATTTCCAAGCTGAGCCATGCTGGCTCAGGGATTCTGGGAGTTGAAGTCCACGAGTCATAAAAGAGGCAAGGTTGCATGCTGGCTCAGGAATTCTGGGAGTTGAAGTCCACAAGCCATAAAAGAGGCAAGATTGCCTACCCCTGGACTAGTCCAAACATGGTGGAAAAGAAGACGATTTGTAGAGAGGAGAAAAAAATGCTTCAATCAAGTTGCTGGGGCTGAAGCCAGAAGGAATAGAAGTTTTTTTCATTATGATTTACAACATCTTATAATATCACCCAATTATGCTGTGCTAATATTGCAGTAATGAAGGCAGGCCATTTCCACACTAATGATTTATAGTGTCATGCAATTGTCATTGGAGCAATAGAAGGTTTTTCTTGCTTATGCTTTCTCCACACAGCCATGGCTGGATGAGGCAGAGAAGCTCTGAATCTCTCAGTGGGAAGGCCAATAGACTCCCTATACAGGTGGTCCTTGACTTACAACAGTTCATTTAGTGACCATACAAAGTTACAAGGGCACTGAAAAGAGTGACTTATGACTGTTTTTCCCACCGTTGCAGCATCCCCGTGGTCACTTGTTCCAAACTCAGACACTTGGCAACTGACTCATATTTATGACGGTTGCAATGTCCCGGGGTCACGTGATCCCCTTTTGTGACCTTCTGACAAGCAAAGGCAATGGGGAAGCCAGATTTACTTAACAACCATGTTATTAACAACCACAGTGATCACTTAACAGTTGTGGCAAGAAAAGTCGTAAAATGGAACAAAGTTCACTTAACAACTTAGCAACAGAAATTTTGGACTCAAATGTGGTTATAAATCGAGGACTACCTGTATGTTTGTGGTGTGTGTGTCTGTGTATGCCTTATGCATTTCTCTCAGAAAGCCAGCACACACACACACTCTCTCTCTCTCCCTCCCTCCCTCCCTCCCTCCCTCTCTCTCTCTCTCTCTCTCTCCACACACACACACACACACACACACACACACATTCTTAATAGGAAGCAAAGTCCGGGAAATTCTGCAACTTGCAAGTGGATCCAACAGAGTGTTGCCCCCGGATTTAAAACAGCGGGACAACAAGACGCTTCGGGGGCCCCACAAGTTCCCCTTTTGCATAGGCCTCCGACCGCTGATGTTTCCCGGTATGCTTCTAAAGCCATCCGTTTTCACAGCCGTCCATTTGACCGATTCCCAGCCCAAATCCCGGGATTGAACCCGACTTCTTTTCAGCCTATTAATTGACGCCTCCGTTGCTGTCCAAAGGCTGAAGCGGCAATAGCTAATCCCCACCTGACCTAGTCAAACCCTTCTTTGGATCGCCGGCCTGTACTGCGCATCCAGAGGTGGCAGATTCGAGAGACGTTCGTGGGCTGAGGGAACGTCATTTGATCCAAGGAGATCAGTGGAGGAG
Source organism: Azemiops feae (assembly GCA_023970755.1). Classification (NCBI taxonomy): domain Eukaryota; kingdom Metazoa; phylum Chordata; class Lepidosauria; order Squamata; family Viperidae; genus Azemiops; species Azemiops feae. Next base: position 2,505,987 of record JALGBA010004279.1, on the reverse strand, counting down.
GCGCACAATGTAGGATCGCTTCTTTTGACTGCCCTATTGGAGCCAATAAGGCCTTTTTGCTCTGCCCAGGTCAATGGATTTTGCAGCCACATGAATTTTGCTTAGGATCGCACTTTAACAATGTTTCGAAATCTGGATCCGGGATCCAAGTGCGATCCCGGAGGTCGATTGGGACAGAAAACTTCGTTTTTAGAAGACCCACGTTGCTAGGCGCCCGCCCACCTTTTCTCAACATTTTAGAGAGATCTTTTGTTTAATCTGGAGAAAAGGCTGAAAAACCCGAAAGCAAAAGCCAGCTGGTTTTGCAAAGTATAGCGATCTATAAGCCTGGAGCGTTTGGGGAGATTTATCAGGTGTGGAACTGAGAAATGCTGCCTATTCCTGCTGGAAGCGCAACCCTGAGGTCCCCCCTTCCCTTCCGTTCACGACTCACTCCCCCCAATAAGGCCTGCGGGACTTTCCTAGGAAAAAGAGGCACAAGGGCTGAACTGGACCGGTTCTCTTGGGCCTAGCCATGAGGCTGCCTGGAAGGCATTCTTTGGAAAGAGCAGGGACTGGGATCCATTTTGCAAAACTGCGACCTTCACGCAAGGGAAGGGACAACAAAGGCTAAACTGCTCTTCAACTGGCCCCGGTCTTGAGAGTGAAATTGATTTAGGTGGTAAAGATGGCGCGAGGGGTCCTTGGTGCTCTCTGAGCTCATATTAACCCCCCGAGCTACAAATATTTTCCTTTAAAGATGGGTGCGGGAGGGTCATCGCTGCCCCCAGGCCCAGGCAGAAGCTCTCCCCCCCCCCATGTTCAATCCCAACAGCGAAGCGTCTCCATTGGGGTTAATGGCCACGTTCTGGCCCACCCTTATTAATTGACTCCTTGTTTGAATAAAGTCCGTAATCTTCTCCTCCGCCGCGCCATTAAAACCAGGTTGCTTTTTTCAATTAAGAGCTGCTTTGCACCCTCCCGACCGTCCATTGTCCTAAGGATAATACATGATATTTCCACTGTTCTTTCTCTGCCTCCACCGCGCGCCCCCTCCCCCAACCTCCAGGCCAAAATAATGGGCAATCCTACGTTTTCATTAGACCTGATTAGGGGGAAAGTCCATGAGGGAGGGAGGGAGGGAGGGTTGTCTGAACTAAATGCCCAGGCCTTGTTGGGTATTATTAAAGCAGGACGCTTTTAAATAAATTGGAATTTCATACAATAAACCCGGGGAGTAGTCGATGTGTCTGTCCACAGCCGCTTCTTTCAGATTAAAGCGGAACATTATATATCACAGAACTTGCTTTTTTTAGTCCCTTGATTGGAACCGAGGCGGGCTGGGGCTGGGGCGGGGGCTGGGGCTGGGGCGGGGGGTGGAAAAGGGCGGACGGTTATTTTGTTCATTTGTTTATTCGGTTTACACCCCGCCTTCCTGCGCTCCAACTTTCTTCCACACTGAGCGGCGGTTCTCCAATAAACTTCGGCTGCCGTCGTGGTGGCTGTTTTCTTTCCATTTCTCTCCCCCCCCCCCCCCCCAGCTCGGTTTGGTTTGCATACATTAAATGCCAGGGAGATGAAGCTCTAGAAATGGCCTCTCTCTCTCTCTCTCTTGGGTTAATGCTTGGCTTTTGGAGGACAAGTCAGCCGGTTTGGTCAGGCAGAAGAAGCGCCCGCACAACTTCGAAAGATCCAGCCGCGCGCTCCGAGTTTCTTGTAATTATTTTGGTTGGGGTTTTTTTTTTTTTTTTTTTTTTTGGACGAGGATGTTTTTATTATGATTGTTGCCCAGCAAAAACCAGGTGGTCACATTTGAAAAAGTTTTCCCACCCAATACTAAACCTTTATAGCACAATTAAGGAGGTTTGTCTCTCCATGATTTTGTAACATTTTAACCCCTCTGTTCTGTTAGGGAAGGGAAGGCCGAATCCCGCCACCACCTCCGATTCAAGATTTTTTTTTTCTTGGTGTAAAATGTAAAGAACTATATAAAAAAGCGCAGACATAACCCTTCCCCCCCCCCTCTCCTTCCTTTCCCTTTCCTCTATGGAAGAACACATTGCGGGAAAATGGAATTATTCCCCACCTTCCCATTCCTACATGTAGTTGTTTTTTTAAAAAAGCAACATTAATTTCCTTTTACTATGAGTCAAATATTTTGAAAACCAGATAGTACCTTTGGTTAGGACAGAATGAGAGAGAGAGGAATAATTTGTGAAGGTATAAGTTGGAAATGTAACAAACAACAACAAAACAACCCAAAAAAGCCATCCTGAAAGGGCACTTTCCGAAGAAAATGGGAAGGTCTACTAATGTTTTGTGCATCTCTGTTTGTTATCTTTTACACCCTTTTGTCACTTTTTACACCTCAGTCTGCTTTTTTTTTTTTTCTCCTGGAAAGTGATATTTTTTTTTGCCCGTGTGTTGAAGTAAATGCAGCCCTCTGATCAGTTAGAAGCTTTTAAAAAGCGACACATACGCGAGCAGCCTTTCTTCTGATTAAAACCTTATCCCATCTCGCCCTGGATTATATGATATCGATTCTCCAAATAATTGATGGGGCCTAATTAAAAATCTGAAGAAAGGAGGAGGGAAAGTTCTTGGACAGACCTTTCTCGTAAAACAATTTTTTTCCCCTTAAGCAGGAAAATAAAGCTTGGGAAAAGTAGCAAACGAAAATACTAGAGGCGATTTCAAACCCCTTCACTGGTAGCCTTGGTGTCTTTCTCATCGCTTTTCCTTAATCGACTTGGCTAGTTTCTCCTTTCTTTCTCTACCTTTCCTTGGTTGGCTACGAAGTTTAGCGACCCCGGAAAATCCCAGGACCGCGAGGGTCATTTTTTATCCCGGCTTTTGGTTCTTCTGAAGGGTTAGCTGCGTCAAACGAGGGACGGGGAGAAAAGAGTGGGCAGAGGAAGGGGTTATGCCCCATCCAAGTGGGAAAAACTCCCCAATCCATAGTTGCCTAGCAATTTGATTAGGGCCGACTAAAAAGGTCACAAAATAGTGTGCGAGTTTTCAAACGCTCCAGAAGCCCTTTTTCAAGTTAGTGATAAAAGAAAGGCACGGGTCAAAACGACAGGCCAACATTGAAACCAAACGTTGTGGACCACGGGAAGCCCAGGGCTGCACCAGAAGAGACCTTCACTCCCTGTTTTTGGTAAGCCCCCCCCCCTTTCACCCCCCCCCGCCATAAATCTGTGGAATATCTTTCTCAGATCAACCTGCCTGTTTCCCAGCCTAAGTCCACAGAACGGCACTCTGAACTGCCTCCGTCCATGAAGTTTCCCCGACTTCTTCTTAGGGCCTCGATCTCTTGAGCAAAGTTTCCTCGGCAGTGAGGCTGGGCTCCCGATTTTGGGATCCAGGCTTCAACTCTCTCTCTTTTTTTTTAATGGTGCAGCGGGGGTGGGGAAGGTGGTCTCTTTCTGCCTCCTTGAAAATCCAGCTTGAAATCAGAGCCAGGGCGCTAACCTTCTCAGTAAGCGTGGGCAGAGAGAGAGGGGGGGGGACTTGTGGATCGGAAGCGTGGCGTGGCAGACCTTCTCCTTTGCACGGCCCTAGGCGCCCCTCACCGGGTTTTGCACACTGTCTCCCACGGGGGCCTTGAACGCCCAAGGTGTGCGCGGCTGCCAGGGGCAACCATCTGCGCGCTGCCCACCTTTTCCGCGCCGTTCCGAACGGAGGAAGAACGAGGGCGAAGCCCCGACCACTTTTGTGTTGAAGAGAGATAGATACTGGAGTGGAGAAGAGATGGGACTTGTAACCGAAGGAAAGGCTCCCTCCACCATGGGTACATGCACGGTGCGTTCCACCAAGGTTAGAAGAATGCTAAGAGATCATATTAGGAGCTGGGGGGGGGGGAGGAACGTGGTGGGAGACAATCGTTCAGGATGCGTCCTCATCCTGCCTCCCCCCCCCGCCCCGCTCCCCAAATCTCCGGATGGGTCACAGCTAGGAAACCCACGCAAGTCCAAGCGCGCTCTCGGCCAGGCTGCCTTTGATAGGCGCCGGGATGGGGGAGGCAGATTGGTTGTGTCCCCCACCACCACCACCACCACCTTTCAGGCGACTCCTCGCCTTCCTCCAGATCCTTGTTAAGCCTTCCAAAGAAAGAATGGAAGGTCGGCGCCTCAACTTCAAGGAAGGTGGGAGCAACTTCTCGTTGCCAACTCTCCCGAGGAACTGGTTACTACACACCTCCCCACACCCACCCCTTTGGTTTGCTATAGTATCTCTTGACCTTTCCTAATCCCTAATTTACGGTTTGGGAGGTTAGAAAGCCAGCATGGAAAGAGCCCAAGTTTGCCGCCCGTTCTGGCTGAGAGGGAGAAATCGTTGCTCAGCTTCAAAAGAAAGTTAAGCCGTTTGGCCGCGCAAAGTTCCCGAGTCGGTGGGAAGGACGGGTGGCAAGTCCCCCGTTCCGAAAAAAGGGGAGCACGGAAAACTGTTGTAAACATGCTCCGGAGAGGAGCGAGGGCTAGCGGAGAAGAAGCGCGCATTTCACTGACACCCCTATTTTCTGGAAAAAAAAGGTCCCCACTCCCCCATCCCACTTCCAGTTTATCGCAGACTCAGAGAGCTTACAAAGTCGAGGAGACTCCCTCCCTCCCGAGGGGGGGGGAGAAACCCAAGGTAATATGGAAGAGTGCGAAAAAGTACTAAGGTGGAGGGGGGGGACAGTGTCCGCAGGGAGAGAAAGAGGAAGGGTGAGTGGAGGGCAAGGTAGAAGAAAGAGAGAAGGAGCCGGTCTCTTCCACAGCTGGCGGGACGGAGAATGGCAAAGAAGTCACTTACTTCACAGAAGGTGGGCGCGCTCTCCCGTTCCCAAAACAGCAGCCAAAGTTGGACCCTATTCCGGTTCCTTCGGGTCCAAATTCGATTTCAGCTGGGACTGTAAAGAGTTTCCAAGTGGACCGGGGGGGGGAGGGGAATTAGAAACGCGCAGGGGCGGGGGAAGGGATCCGGGTGCATCCTTCTCCCCCCCCCCAAAAAAAATCACCCTACCGATCCGCGAGAAATCTGCAACAACTTTCCCTTCCGCTGCAAAAATCCCGGTAGTGTGAATGGCCGTTCCTCAAAAAAAAAATCAAAGTTGGTTCCGATTCCTCTAGGATACACACCCACAGTTTTTTTCCCTCTCTCTTCTCCCCTTTCTCTTCCTTTCAAGTCCATTCTTTTTCTCTTTCCTTCCTTCTTTCTTTTCTTCCCGCCTCGTCCTTTTCCTTCCTTCCTTCCTTCTTTCTTTTTGCCTCCTCTCCTTCCCCCCCCCCCGAAGAGCCTTACGGACGCCAATGTGGCTAAGCTAACGGGGGAAAATTCTCTTTGATAGAGCCGTGTTCCCTGCGACTGGGTTTTAAAACCTAAATCTATATTCAAATCTGGCTGAAGGTGTGTTCTGGGATTTATGAAAGCCTCTTAAAGGGGTAAATTTACCAAACCCTGACAAAATCATCGCGATCTTGCTTTTTTCAGACATCTGGAGTGGAGGGAGAATTTTAAAGAGGGACCTGTTGTTTATTTAAGGCGCACAAACTCAACAGTCGGTTTCTGGGCCCGGCTTTATTTCTGGCCGCGGGATAAAGGCAAAGGGGGAAGCAGGGTCGGAGAAAGGCGGCCTGAGTGCTTTTGGCTCCCATTCGCAGCCTCCGACCACGGCCACGCAAGAACGCCTCTGCAATTACAGCAGGACACGGGTGGCTTATGTAGACAGGTGTGGGCATGTATATGTGTGCTTGTGCGTGTGTGTGCATAGACACACTATAAATATATACCCATATAAAATGTGTGTGTGTGTGTGTGTGTGTTCCCCAAAAAGGTATTTATTTACAAGGCTATTCTATTAGTGATGCGAAGTGGCGTCCAGTTTCATTTAGTGCGCCTTCTCTCTTCCCTCCCCCCCCCTCCGCCCTCATCCTCGCTGTCTCTCGTCCCCTCCCTTTCACTTTCTCTCTCCCCAGACCTCCTCCCTGAAGTTTGCTTCCAGCCTGGCTGGCATTTCCAAGCCCCAGTTTGGTGCCAAGAGAAGGCTTCTCACTTCCAAGAAACAACTTGTAAGTAGCATCGGAGAGTCCCGCGCACCGAAAAGCGTGTCCAGGGCAAAGACGCCCAGCGGAACTTTAATATACTTCATTATATTATACTCGCAGATACAGACACATCAAACACAGGGAACGCAACGAGCAGCCCGACCGTTTCCACCCTCCCCCCCCCTTTACTGTGGTCCTAACGAATCGTAGTGGTTCTTCTTCGGAGCTGAAAGCGGACTAGGAGAAGAGACTCATTGCCCAGAGCTGGCAGTGGGATCGGGAAGAAGTGGGCCAAGCAGTCCGGGCCGAAAGGATTGGGCAAAAAGCGAAACACCCGCACCCAGTTCTCTGCCCATCGCCCTCGGTTTCTTGACCAAAATCAAGGCAGGGATTTTTGCCAGGGAACCCCAGTAAACAAGCGTTTCCTGCTCTCCCTGCGGCGAAAAAGTCTCTGTCTTCCCGTCCCCTACTCGTGGCAGGGCAGAGTTTGAAGAGATGGAAAATGCCCGCAGAGAAAATAGACAATGCAAAGGCAAAGTAGCCAAGGAAGGAAGGAAGGAAGGAAGGAAGGAAGGAAGGAAGGAAGGAAGGAAGGAAGGAAGGAAGGAAGGAAGGAAGGAAGGAAGGAAGGAAGGAAACCACTAGGCAGTTTGCGAGAATTAGTTTATTGCGGTGGGAAAGTCGTTTGCTTGAGGCAGGGCCCAGCCATGAATTAACATAAAGAGGCGCTTTTATAAATTGCTAGAACGCGAAAAGTCCTAAAGAGATGAATCAGGGGAGGGTTCGTTCTGAAACGGAGCCATTCCCTCCCGGCCAGAGAAGTTGACACAACTCAGATCAGCGGTTACGCTCGGGGAAACCTCCTAAGGTTAACCTCGGTTTGCTTCTTGTGGCTTAGTGTGCTGGGTCACCCCGGCCTTTCTCGTTAATTTAGAAATATAAGGCGAACCCAAGAAATAGGTTAATTCAGTAAGGGTTAAGCGCATTGTGTGAATGCAGCTACTAACATTTGGCGTTCTGAATGAACTGGCTTTAGAACAAGCATGTTTCCTCCTTCCCTCCATGTTGAGGAAGAAGCGGAGACCTCCAGGATCCGAATTTGACTTAAGTCGATTTCGTTTCTTCAAGTTCCGTTTCAAAGGACCTCGGTGTCCTGCGTCTCTATCTGTAACCCGCCTCGAGTCGTGGGAACGGCTCAGGTTATCCGTCGAAATCTCTCTGGGTCTCGGAATGCCCCGTAACGCCGAGGTTTCTGGGCTCTCTCCCCGACGGGACACGCCGATCCACCAAGGCAAGAAAGTGTCTGTAGTTTGTGGGAAGAGGAGACCCGTGTCTTTGGCCGGGAAGGGAGGCACGCCGGACTTAAGAGAGGACTGAATATGACTTATGTGCTCCTGGCTAGGATTTTCTTTGCTCGCTTTCAGCCCGGCCTTCCCATGAGTTAGGCCAGCAATTCCCTCTCTCAAATACCCACAAACCCTCAACTAAGCCTCTTCGAAACCCAACGCGTGGCAGTCCTGGGGGCCAGCTCGGGGGGGGGGGGGGGTGGGTGAGAGCGAGTGTGGTTGTTTTAATCTCCCCCAATGAAATGTGTCTTTATTAGCCACCGCCGCCGATTGACTTTGGGGGACCGTGGGTTGGGGGCAAGTGGCTGAAGGCTGCAAGTTTAGGCAGAACGAAGTCCGGCCGAGTCCAGAGGTTCCGACTCCCGAGTACAGGGGGGAGGGGGGGCGAGTGTAAGGGAAGCTCCTCCCCCACTGACGCTCAGGACTTTCACCTCCCTCGTGGAAAGGCTCGCCCGCAAAGAAGAGGCGAGTCCTCCTTGCGCAGGTAGGCTACACACAGGCGCACCCGCACTCGCTGCTTGGCTCGGTCTCCGCCACGCTGGCTGCGCTCCCACCACAGGCTCGCCTGGGCTAAAAGGTGGATCTGGGTAGCTCCTAGTTCAGCGGCTTGGGGGGAAGCCAGCCGTTTCCTGACGGTTTTCTTGGGGGAGATCGCGTCTTGTTCCACTGGGATCGCGTCTGGGGAGCCCCATGTAAGGCTTTAAGCAGGTTGTGAGAACCCAGCCAGGGAATGCGACCACGGACTGCCATGAAATCTCTGCCACAAGTCTATGGGAAATAGGTTGACTACCACCTCCTCTCCCCCCCCCCCACCCCGTCCTCTTATCTTGCCCATTTTGGCTGACTTGCTGGAGATTGGGAGGCTGCGGGTGGAAGTGTGGGGGCGGGGGGAGAGAATCTTCTTTACCCGCCAGAAAAACCGCAACGACTGGACTCGACTCTCCTTCCCTCTTACGACTTCTCGGGAGCCGAGTTCTTTCAGAAGCTGTGGCCGACTGAAACGCCACGACCTCAAGTCTAACCACTTTCCCTTGGAAGAGGGAGTTCTCTCTCTCTCTCTCTCTCTCTCCCCCCCCCCCGATTTCCCCACCCACGTCCTGATATTTATTTATATGATCAAGGTGCTAATTGCCCCCACCTCTCCTCTCCGCCCTTCCAGCGATCCTTCCTTTTCTCTGCCCTGCAGCAAATGGGGGGTAACCCGATCCTGGTTTGTCCACCCAGCGACTTGAGGGGCTTCCAGTCAGAAGCGCTCCGAGGGCTGGAGGGGGGTGGGTGGGAGGGGAGGGGAGGGAGGGAAGGGAAGGGAAGGGAAGGCAGGAGAGGGAAGGGCAGGGAGGGGGAGCCTTTTCTCCTGTATATTTTTTTATGTGCCCGCCTGTGTGTCTCTTTTTGAAGGAAAAAAAAAAGGGAAAAAAAAGTAGCTGCTGTTATTTGTTGCCCGATTGTCCCCCCGGCGAAGCCGGGCCCCTGTTTTCCTTTCCCCCCGTTGTCTGTTTTTATTCTTTTCCCTCTGGCTTAGATGTGTCAATCATTCCCTGCTTGCCATTGGTTGGAGAGCCGCCGTCAAAAAAGTTGCCCGAGAGGCGCTTGTGCAGCAAACCCAGCCGGGAGAGCGAGCGAGCGAGCGAGCGAGAGCGCGAGAGAGCCCGGCTGCCGCGCGTTCGCCACCATTCGGCCCCCGCCTCCCCCCCCCCGCTCCAGTTCCACCTCGCTCCAGCGCCTCCTGCCCCTCCGCTCACCAGAGGGGAGAGGGGGGGGGCTTAGAGAGGGCGCTTGGTATATTTTTTTTAATCGTTCTTCTCCTTTGCCTTACTGTTTTAAGAAGCAGGTCGCGGTTGGCCAGATCGCCCCTTTCCCTTCCTCCCACACACTAGCGCATCCTCATCCTCATTTACCCCCACCCTCCCACCGCCACCTTCATCTTCATCGCCGGAAGAAAAAAGGAAGGCGAGAGAGAGAGAGAGAGAGAGAGAGGACAGCTGTCTGGGAGGAAGGGTCTTTTTTTTTTTAACCCTCTTCCCTCTGGTTTCTTTTGTAGGAGAAAAAAACAACAACTCTGCTTTGGGAGCTCCTCGGGATCACCCGGCCAGGCGGTTTGGCCACAACCTTTTTTTTCTTTTTTCTTTTTTTTAAACTTGCAGCTCTTCCAGAAGCTTTAAGGTAAGTGAGAGGATGGCACCGCACACTCCTCCGGCACACATCGCCGGCCGTGGGTTTTAGAGTTGGCCTTTTATTTTTGCCTCCCTGGCTTTGGAAAATAAGGGCGGGGGGGGGGGGTTTGAAGGGAAGGCTGCCGCTTCTTTGTTTTGGACTCTCGTACAAATCGTGTGTCCCCCCCCCCTCCACCCGCCACTCACCACCCCCACCCCCTCTAGAGACTCTCGAATCCCTTCGAAGTTCGGCTGAAATCGACGGGCCTCCTGCTTTCTAGCGAGCTGCGTGCGCGCCTGTGCGGGAGCCTTTTCCAGGATCGGCGATTAGGTCGTTTTGTGCCGCAAAAAGTTGTTACTGGAGGTTGGGGGGCGGGGGAAAAGGGCACCGATCTGAGAGGTCCTAAACTAAACGGTTTTCGTTTGTTTGTTTGTTTTGTTACACTCTTTCTGGCCTGCTTGTCTCCTTCAGCATAATCGCTTTTCTTTTGTCGGGGAGGAAAAAAAAATCGTTCAATATTGCAGAGTGAGGTGTTCGTCGTCTCTTTGTGCGTGTGTGTGTGTGTGTGTGTTGGTGCGCGCTCGTGCGTTTCCCCTGCAGAATCCCCCTAGATTTGTTTAAAATTCGGCCCAATCCTGCCTTTTCTTTTGTCGGTTGCAAATTCGTCTGAATTCAGAGAGGTTTAGAGAGAAAGGTTGCAATTTATCCGGAGCCCAACTGAACTGAACTGGGACTACTTCTGAGTAGAGAGAGAGAGAGAGAGAGGTTTACAATTAGCTTATTTTAAAATGAGTGGCGAACAAAGATCCCTACGGAGGAAAGCGACGTTTAGCTGGGGTGTGCAGCCAACAGAATCTCTCCCCACATATAACACACACACACACACACACGACTCTTGTTTTCTTTCCTTGTCTCCCTGGAAGGGCCGGGGAGAGAGAAGGAAATTAAATCCACCTAGCTCATGAGTTATTGATAAATAGTTTATCTCCGACAGTCCGATCAATAGACTAAAAATCATTTGACATACACACACAGCGTTGGATTTTCAAGTACTTGAAAGTTGTAGTGCCCAAAGGAAAACCTCCACTCAACTGAGGGAAAGGGGAGAAAAAAGGCTGAGTTTGAAGGGAGGGGGTCTGCCCAGGTGGGATCCTGTTGAAGAGATTTCTCCCCCAGTCCAGCCTTGATATTCTTGGACCAATGGTATTACTAGACATCTTAGCAAATTTAGAGAAGGAAGGAAGGAAGGAAGGAAGGAAGGAAGGAAGGAAGGAAGGAAGGAAGGAAGGAAGGAAGGAAGGAAGGGCAAATCAGTCGATTTGTTCTGCAGTGGAAAAGAGAAATCCAGTCCAGCTAAGAGAAGGTTGCTGGGTGCTTGGATTTCACTATGGCTCCTCCAGGCTGCAAACCAGCCAGAATGTAGGCAACTCCAGAGATTTTGGAGTTTTGCACTGACCTCCCCTCCCCCCCCCATTTCAAAAACCCTTCTTTGGAAGGCATCCCTATCGGAAGCCAGAGGCCTTTTTCTTCCGAAGATCCCCCTAACCAATCTCACCAATCTTGCATCTCTCTGGGTTTGTGGGTGCTTCTTTACACTCAAGCCACGCCGGCTTTAAAGACTCAAAGCAGTGAGAATGAGTTTAAAGGTTTCCAAAAAGTTCGCTCTGACCCGCCGTCTTGCAATGCCTGAGAAATGGCACTAACATTCTCAACGGGGGTTTGTTTGCTTTTCTCCCCCCCCCCTTCTGTCAGGGTAGGGAGAGCACACTACTATTGTACAGTTGCGTGGAGCCAAACAAGGTTTCGAAGGGGTGTGTTTGCAGCTTTGAATTTTCTCACGCAGGAAGTGCTCGCCACTCTTGAATTCGTTTCAGTCTCTCTCTAGTATTTAACGCCAGCACGGGCGAGGGGTGTAGCAGATCTACATCTCCTTCAAAGACCTGCGATTGTATGCAGGTCTAAATTGCAGTTTGCCCGGCGGATCTTAACAACATTGGTAAAAAGAGGGTAGGTGTTTGCTAAACGGTTGTCGAGTCAAAATCTTCGGCTGTATCTTGGGCTGCGAGGGATTTGTGGGCACCTGGAAAGGAGACAGATTTGCTGAGAAAGGAACTCGAGTCTTTCTTGTTGCCTTTCCTCACTAGCCTCGCTTCCGTTCTCCCCTTTTCTTAACAGTATCTCCCATTAGAAATGAATGCGGTTTTTGCCCCCCCCCCCGCCCGCAATTGCAACTGTGTTTACTTGGAAATCGCGCCGATTTGCTTGGCGTTCGTTGCAAAGCGAGGCTCTTCGGGATTTCAGCTTAGGGTGGCGGTCAAATCCTTCCCTAACCCTTGGTTCCTGGCCCTGCCGTTGACCCGCTGGTATTTCAAACCAAGATCCTAAAGGTTTTTGAGCAGACCCGATGCTAACCCTCTGAACTTAAAAGTAAAAACAGGGCTGCTTCCCCGTCTGAAGGCTTGCAGCTTTATTTCTCGGAAGGGGACGCAAATGAACGGGGCGCGGGGTCGCAGCTTGAGGAAAGGCAACTAAAACTTTCGTCCCGATCCATTTTGTTTCCCCCAGCAAACTCCCCCCCCGCCCCCGACTCCCGCGGGATGCTGGGGAGTCAGGCCTGCGGCTGATTCCGCCAGGCTGCTTCAGGGCAGAGGGGTTGGTGGGCTTGGATTTGTTTGGGGAAACGAGGCAAGGAGAACCCTAACCGTAACCTTGCCTAGAAAAACTTCCTAGCGAGTTGGGGGCAGGATCGCGCTCGACGCGGCCCAAGCCGGAGCGACTCTCTTGGGCCCAAAGGCGAATTAAGGCTTTGTACCCCGAGAGATTTGCTGGAGCTCCTATCCCACTGGGAAAGGCCTGCTCCTCCCGCCACCCATCCAAAAACGGCCGGGGAGGAAGGCCGGGAGGCCGAAGGAGGCGCGTCGGCTTGGCCGTCGCTTTGGGAAACGGCTCGAGAGTCGCCTGCGCCCCACCGCGCCGAGGGTCTGGGGGGGGGAGGGTGCGCTGTTTGCTGGGCAGCTGGCGCCGAGGATCCCGGGGCAGGACGGAGGGTCTTAGACGGAGGGCTTGGCCATCTCCCTGGCGTCAGTTAACCCCTGGAAGCGCCCAGCGCCGGCCGGCTCGCTCGCTCGCTCTCCCCGAACCTCTCCGCCAGTCGATGCAAGGGCTGGGCTTTTTTTTTTTTTCCTTCCCCCCTCCCCTTTCATCGCCATCAGGCAGAAAATTAATCAACCCAAATGATCCTGAGTGCTGTTGCAGCCGTCCCGTAATTAGGGGCCGTGTGCCACCCGGATTATCTCGTTAGTTTATCAAGAAAACATTTATTATAATTAATTCTTGGACGGGGTAATTATAATTGAGCGGGGACAGAGCAACTGGTAGATGGGGGTCCGCGCTCGGGGTGGGTGGGGAGGGGGTCTGGCGAGGGAAAGGGAGCGCGCTGGCAGCGACAGATTGCGGAGAACCAGCTCTTTGGGGGGGGGGAGAAAAGCAGCTGTCGCCTTCTCCCCCCCAGGCTGAAAGGGCGTGACTTGGGACCAGGTAGGAAACTGGAGGGGAACTACACTCTCCCTTCGGAGCTTTTCGGGGGGGCTCGGCACAGCACCTGCCTTCCCGGCTCTTTGGAGGCCGCGCTGCGGATTGGTGGCCAGTCAAAGGAGATGGGGATTGCTGTCTGGGGCGCGAAAACACGAAGGCAAGCAGGGTTGGTCGTGTGGGGTGGGGGAAAGTGGAGTGGACCGGATGGGCTAGCCCAGTCCCCGGAGGAAAAAAATCCCCCCCCCAGAAAGAGTTTGCTTGTTCCGGGACACGATCCAGCCCAAACCTTTTGGAATGTCGAGCCAGCCACGTGCTGTTCTTCTACCTCCCCTTCTGTTGGGGGTGGGGTGGGGGGTGAATCGAACTAAAAATGCCTCTGTGCCTGAATCGTGCTCCGAATTTAAGGGAAGGGGTTTCCAAAGCAAACTGTAGGATAAGGATAACGATGATCACAATCCCCCGAACAAATTTGGAATTCTTGTGATATTTTTAAAATTCTAGGAGTTTTTAAAGGTAAATCTATTAGAAGAAGGGCTTTTTTTGTTGTTGTTTAAAGCCAGAGAGAGAAAAGCAGCATCTAAAACGGCGAATTGGCGATCCCATTTCCTTTTTTGCAGAAAGAAGGATGGCGGGAGTGATCCGTAGGAGCGAGCAGTCCCATCCTATGTTGAGTAACATAGTTCCAGTGAGTTCATTGCTGATTACTCGCGAATAGGTGTAAAAGTAGTTCTCTAAAACGACCTTATCCGTATGTTTACTCAGAAGTAAGTCTTACTGTATAGAAGTTCGCCTTGCCCAAGGTGTAGACGCTTACCCTCTATTACTGGAAAATAAGTTTATTGGGGCTTCTTTTTGGTTTAAGTAAAAAGAAGATTGTGCCCCTAACGAAACAAGCTTAGTTTGGGAAATCGGTCGTTTTAAACCAGATATTCCCTGGCTGTTTCCTTGGAACAGTATTCTTTACAAGGTGTGGCAGAAAATGAACTAGCTGTTTCCAGGATGCAGGCTGGGTTCTTGAGCTACAGGTGTTTACAAAGCCGTTTCTTTCATCAGGTTGACAAGTTTTGTGGTCTCAGTTCAGCAGGTTGAGATAACAGTCAACGAAAAATCTGAAATCAATTTGAATGGATCCAGATAGAACTGGGGGGGGGAGGGGAGGCAGATGGCGCGACCCCCCAAAATCCATTTATGTGTTTCAAAGATAAAAAGTTACCTGTAACTTTTTCCTATTCCTTTTTCTCAACGACATAGTCGTTTTAAAAAGGCGGGGTGGGTATATTTCTTTCAGTCTTTATTTGTCAGACAAACGCTTATATCCGTAAAGGAATTGGTGTTCGTAAAGGAACTGGTTTCCTGATGCAAATAAATACTCAGCTTTCAAATATCTTCATAAAGATATAGGACTGATCTCTTAGTAAGGATCCCTCCGTTGCAGTTCGACCCTATGAACAATAGTGCTTACTTTTAAGAATATCTGAGGAGAATTGCACTTGTTTTTATTCTGAAGCAGAGAAAGAACGACTGAGTTGAATTTCCTATTGCTGATTTAAAAACACTTAATTTTAGTGGCCCTGGGCCCATATACTTTGTACTATCCTTCCCTCTTTTTCTCTTTCTCTCTTTGAAAATATGTATATTTTATCCAGACAAACCATGAAAAAGTTTCCTGCAGGGCTAGATTGATTTGGGCAAAATGTATACTGTAAACCGAAATTCCTTAAGGAATAGAAGGCTTGTAGGAATCCCCATATTGAAATCTCTATATCTGGGAATTTTAGGAAGTATCCCACATTTTGTGGATCCAGAAACTTGCTCGGAACTAAAACTGTTTGGGTGGATTAGCTGCCTTTTAATCAACAGGGTTTTGCTGCTGTTTTATTTTAAAGTCTCATCCGAGGTTGAAACTCCTGGAGTTTTCATCCGCAGCTGAACCATTTTCTCTTGGTGAAAGTGAAAAGTTTAGTGGGACTTTTTTTTTTTTGGAAGCGCAGAAAACCGGGGCTCTCCTTTTCAGGATGTTTGAAAAATCCCAGGATCTTTGAAAGGAGACAGTCAGGCTGCGATCCTTGCCATCCCTACTTCTGGGAAATTCCTCTCGGGCGGGAAACATAAGCCGGGTACAGGTTGCCTTGTTAGCGCCCATCTGAGCAGGGAACCTCAGAGGTTTATTCTGCTCTGATGTCAACACGCATAAATGATCGCGTTTAGGGAATGTCTGAAAGGGACATAGCTTTAATCACCTGCTGGAGCGAGTCAGTCGTGTTGGCTGTGTAAGCCTCCCTTTCCCCGGGAAACCCTCTACTCCGGGTCTGAAAACGACTTTTCGCCGTGAAATTCGATTTGACTTAAAACGGTGAGTAACTTTGCTCAGAAGCCGCTGACTTCGAGCAGCGCCTGAAGGGGCTTGCAAACGCCTTTCGGCCTTCCCTCCGCCCGGTCCCCAGTTTGCTTACTCCACGGAGGAGGAAGCCTCCGAGCTCGGTGGAGCTGCGTTGATTCGAATTCCTTTCATTTAGATCGCCTTTCCCACAGTAGGAGAGCCGGGCGCGGAGCCGCAATGTTGCCTTAGGAGGGGAGAGGAAAGGGATTCCCTACGAGGAAAGGGGGGGAAATGGGAATTTGAGGCGGGCTCTAAACTTCCAACCCGTCCCCCTCTTTCCTACATTCCTGGTTAACGTGCAGATTTTTTTTCTTCCTCCTATAAAAACTTTTGTGTCGTAAAAAAAAACCCGGCTTCCTCAGGCAGGTATTGATTGCCTCGGGATGCTGGGCTAGAATTCCTACGGAGATGTTGGGAGCTGTATTCCCACGATTTTGGTTGAAGCGCGCTTCGTTAACTTCATTGGTTTCTTGAAAGAGAGAAAAGAGAAGATTAAGTGCTAGAAATAAGCTAGCTCTCTTGGTCCCTTGGTTGCCTTTGGTGGTGGTGGTGCAGAAAGAGGGAGAAGACAGACAGACACACACAGCCTCCTCCTCCTCCTCCTCCCCAAACTTCAAACTCATTAGATCCTCGCAGAAATCTTAACCCCCTCCCTCCCCCCCCACCCCGTTTTCCTCCTCCTCGATGCGCGAAGGTTTGATCTGTCAGGAACTATTAACGTCCCCGTGTGATGAGGAATAAGGGGAACTCTCTAGAAGTTTGCCGGGAGGGTTGCCGACACCCAAATCTTGTGTTGAAATGAAGAAATGCACACCGCGAATTGATGCAGAAGTTTATCTTTGTAGGTTGGTCTCCGGATTAGCTGGAGGTGCGGGTGGGGGGGGGGGAAGACTCTCCCAAACCAACGAAAACCCAAGATCGCTGCTTTCCTCGCTCTTACCCAGGCACAGATCTTAATTGGCTTCGATTATTAAGGCAACCGTTCTTCCCCTTCCATCCTCCGCCAAAAGAGAGCGGGGCAAATGCTGGCGGGGGCTGGAAGAGAGTTTGGGCGAAAGGATTCCCCACTTCATGCAAAAGTTAATTACTTGTTTGTTTAGCTTGCTGCGGCCTTCTCTCTCCTCCTCTCTTCCCCCCCCCCTTGGTAAAAGTCTTCAAATTCGGGGGAGTCCTTTTTTTTTTTTTGCCTCTAAATCTAATTAGCGCAAGTGCTAATTAGGAGGGGGGGAAATAGCTGAAAGAAATAACTTCAGGCATGCCAAGATGGAGGGACGGCGAATCAGCGGAGCGCCCCCCCCCCAAGCCCCCTCGCTTAGATCTTCTTTAAAGTGGGCATTTGAATTCTCGACTTGGGGGAGGGGGCGCTTCTTTTGCAGTTGCAAAAATCTGGGATAATTAAAAAGCTCGGGGTGGGGGTGGGGACCACAGATACGCTCCTTTGTCGCCGCCGAGGAAAATTACCGAACGGGGGTGGGGAGGTTTTGTTAGCCGCCTTATTTATTTAGCCAAGGGGTCCTTTGTGTCCGTAAAATGGGTCCCAATCAAGTTTTGTTGGAGGCAATTAACTACTTGCTAAACCCAGGAAAACCTTGGCAAATGCCCCCTGGAAAGCAAGCCGGAGCGGAGCAGGCTGGAGTGCTTGCGTGCGTGCCTGCTTGTGTGTGTGTGTGGGGGGGTGGGCTGCTCCTAGCGAAGGGAACTGCTACTGTACGTGGCTTGTGGGGCGGGCCAGAGGAAGGAGTTTCTCGGGGCAGTCCGGGGGAGGGATGCGCCCATCTAGCCGGCCGCGGTTTGGCAGGGCCTGCAGCTCAGCGGGTGCCGCCCCGCGGCGAGCAAGGCTTCGCTAGTTCGAAGACCCCCGTGGGCGAGGCTTTCTTTTTTTCACTAACTCTGCTCTCTCTCTCTCTCCTTCCCTCTTCCCTCTCTTTTTCTCTTCTTTTGGTTTTCTAAATTAGGCTCCGGATTTCAAGGTTAACTTCTCTACCCGGAAGATCTGGAGAAGAAAGAGGAAAGGGGAAAGAAGCAGATCCAGGAGGCACCTCCTTCCAACTCCAAGCAGCCCCAGAATTTTGGCCATTTTTCCTCCTCGCCCCAACTTTAGCATGATGTCTTATCTTAAGCAACCACCTTACGCAGTCAACGGCCTAAGCCTCACCACCTCCGGGATGGACCTGCTCCATCCCTCCGTCGGCTATCCAGGTAAGGTAGGAGACACCCGGGTCGCCCAAAGGGGCTTCCAAAGGGCGGGGACTCGTTGGGTTTGGGGCCTCTTATTTACTCCTCCGCCGGTGGGATCTTATTTCCCGGGGGGGGAGGGGGCAATGGAGACCAGGTGATAGCTGGAGTATCCCAACTCTCCCTTTAAATTTCTCCCGTTCACGGGTTCAGGAAAAACGTTCCTTTCACGTGAACGTCGTTTCCCCCGAATTTTCTGTCTGAGCGCACGCCAGCCTTTCCGGGCAAAGTGCTGCTCCCGACGATTGGAGCAAGTCGGGTTTTTGTTTTGTTTTTTTGCTTTGTTCTGAGGTCTGGAGAAGGAGGAGAGGATGGTTCACAGGGCGGAGGGCGATCAGGCTACCTCTCCGAGTGAACCTCCATCTGTGGAGCCCTTGAAAACGTTTCATTACCTAACTAGGTAAGACCATCAGTACACTAATGGTCTTACCTGGACTGGCGGTCTTACCTCCTTGGGTAATGGCAAACCACCAAGCTCAGAGAGCACCAAGGACTGCAGAGTTCAACCTTGAGCTACCTATATGCTCTTCTATTGGAGCCTCCATCTGCACGGTCGATCCAGATCCTGCTGCGGCTGTTCCTTGCGCCCAGACGCTGCCAGCAGGCCTCCCGCTGTATCCGAATCGGTTCCTCAGTCGGTGTACCGTCCAATGCGGTAGCTCTCAGGTTGCCCCCCGGAGTTAACTTCTCTCCTACCGGCGCCCTTGAAGCTACGCTGGCACACTTCTTTCAGGAAGACGGGCTCGCACTCCCCACCCTCACCGCGCCCTCCTCAGGCTCTCTCCCAGGAGAGTCCGTCGCATTCAGCTCGATGGGGCTCCTTTAGAAGGGAGGCTATAGGATCGCGCGCTATTGCGACCTGTCTTTGGGCACCTGGGCCCGGAGCCGGTTAGCCTGCGGCCCTGGGAGCTTGGTCTTCTCTGAGCTCAGAGAGGTGGCCACCGTCGCTCAGCAGAGACCTCTACCCCTCAGCCGGATCCTACCCGAGTCCGACCTGGAAATGGGGCTTCTTTAGGAATCAGTCTTTAGGGATCAGTGAAAACCGGACTTGTTTGGGCTCACTCCCAAGGAAAGAGGGGGCAGGGAAGTCAGAGGCGCCGAAACGGCTTAAGGTGGACTGACTGTTCGAGCCCCCTCCAGTTGTAGAGCGGCCGAGTCCTCTTTCCCGGACTTAGCCAGGCTTTTCCGGGCTTTTCTCCTGACCGGTCAGCTGGCGTTTCTTCTTTCCCAGCCACCCCTCGGAAACAGCGGAGGGAGCGCACCACCTTCACCCGCGCGCAGCTGGACGTCCTGGAGGCCCTTTTTGCCAAAACCCGCTACCCGGATATCTTCATGCGGGAAGAGGTGGCCCTCAAAATTAACTTGCCGGAGTCACGAGTGCAGGTAAGGAAAGGGCTGGTTTGTCTTTTTATCTGGAAAGGCTGGATCTCCAGAGAGTTTGGGGGGGGGGAGAGCCGGGAGGACAATACAACCGGTGGGGGGTCTGGGCAGGACCGTGGTGGCCGAGAAAAGAAATCGTGTGGAGTGGAGAAAGAGATGAGATGCAGAGCAATCTTCAGCTGTCCCCTCAGCATTCTGACTCTCCTCCCAGGACAAGGATCTCCAGGGAAAGATGGGATTTGAAACTCCAACCTCTTTCTTCCCATCCCAATGGAGAGAAAGGCAACTTTCTAGGCAGGCTGATATTTTAGAAAAGGTTTCTTCCACCCCAACCTCAGCCACATTTGGACCAACTTTAGTAGCAGTGGTTGAGGGGAATGATAAGAGCTGTTGCTGAATATACATTATCTGAAGACCCCTAAGCTGGGGGTCTTTCAGGTATGGATTGCAGCTACCCAGAGTTACTCCATGGTTTTAAAACAAAGATGAAATTGTACTGGAGGGTGATAAGCTAAAATGGGCCCCAGGCTCCAAAGTTTTGGATCTCCAAAAACCAGAAGTTGAAGTGGGGCAAGACCTGATGTTTAATGGCCTGCCTGGGGAGTGGGAATAATTTCTACTTTGCCATTATCAGAAAAAGAAAAAAAAGACACTGAGATTGCAGACCATCAGTGTAATTCAGCAAAGCTCTAATTTTTGACCCTGCACCCTTCCTTGAAAGAATGTGATATATACCAGGTCAGAAACAGGTATTTCATCCTGGCATGTTGCTAGAACTGTGCTTTTCAACATGGAAAACTTTAAGACCTGTGGACTTCATCTCCCAGAATTCCCCAGTCAGCATAAATCCTGGGAGTTGAGGTCCACACCTTAAAAGTTGCCAGGATTGAAAAAAAACACTGACAGAGCAAGGGCATTTCCTCTTTAGTGATTTGTATTGTCATCCACCCATAATGTGCCATAATAAGGTCCAGCTTTATGATGGCTGGGTAGCACTGTAAAACTCTATAACTCTCTAGTGAGGGAATAGCCCAAATCTACTTTGCTTGGACAATATCTTGGACTGGGTTTTTCCTCTCTCCATCCAGTGTAGCTTATTCTGATCTCAAAAGTGACTGGGATGAATTAGGTTCAATGCAATCCTCCCATGCAGTTGTCTGACAACACTCTTGTTCAACAAACTGCTTGCATTCAGGCAGCCTTGTGCTTCCATAACTACTAAGGTATGAATTCCTTGCAGGCCACCCAGTAAATCTTCATGGTTTCCTGAGATAGGATTTATGAAGAGGGATGACAACTGAGTTCAGTTTGGCTGAGGTGCATGGAAGAAGATTCTCAGCAAGGCTTAAAGTCCTGACAGGCAGACCTACTGGTCATATTAACTTGCCAAAAAAAAAAAAAAAAAAAGCAGAGGATTTTCCGAGCATCTGTTTGCTGTTTGATTACTTTTCTTGTATCTCCTATGACTGTAGCAAGATAATCACATTCCTCTCTTTTTATTTGGTGGGAAATGAATGAGTGTGCAATTCGTACACAGGCCTCTTTCATGATTTATCACATCAATTAAGTGGCCAGAAACCAAGATGCTTTTGCAGATACTCTTGCTCAATCTTAAAAAACAAAACAAAGAAGATAAGGGTGAGGATGCATGCAAGTGACTACTTTTGGAAAAAGATCTTCAGAGTGCAATCCACTGGGCTGTTCATCAGACTTCACCAGCTCTGATATTATATATACCCTGTTGACGATGATCATTTAACATAGTGCTCTTTCAAGCAACAAAAATGTACACCCTTAAGTACTTCTAAGAGGTACACACTGAAAAAGAAAGAGGAATATGAGAAAGTGGTGAACCTATATTGAGAGATATGGGTTGAACTATATGGAACCGTGCCTTCTTTTGCATACCAGTTTTGGCTGCTATGCATAATGGTGAAGAATTCTCCAGAAGTTTGGAAAATGAGTGAGGCTGAGAAAGTGGGTACTGACTGGACCGGCACTAACCATGTTCTGTACCTTCTTACCAAGTTTCTACCTAGCTTCCATATTGCTTTTGATTTTGCTAAGAAACCAGCCAGCTTTTTTAATGTAAAACCTATTGCTTTTTCAGTGGACTAGCCACATTGTTTTGGTTGTTGTTGTTGTTGTTAGCATCATCATTGTCATCATCATGCCATGAGATAAAATGGTACCTATATAAATCAGGAGTCTTTTAATGTTTAATTTATCCATCCAGACCAGCTATTGTACTTTTTAACAGCAACATTCAGCTGTCTCTCCAGCCAGAAAGTATGTGAGCTGTACTTCAGAAATGACCCCAAAACTGATTTATGACAGATGTCATTTAAAAGCAGTTCTTGGAAAAATGCAAACCCAGTGACCTAGGGAAGTTCTTTCTCTATACAATATTTTCTAATCCTAATCATAATTACAGGGTGAAATGATATAATGCAATGTAAGAGAATTTGGTTAGGTTATACGAGTTAAGTGAAATCTGGATATTGGTAATACGGATAATTTGCAATACCTGCATTGCACTCTGGCTACTCATACGCCATGCTTTGTGATTGGGTATGAGTGTGAACACACACATGCATACGCCAACCCGTTATACTTTTCACTTTATAAGCAGGTTTCCTGCAGGGTCCACCAAGAAAGGCTTGACATCCAAAAAGGTCTTTCACTTGAAAGCATTGTCCAATGATTCCATCTGTACTTGCTTTCCACTAAGCGTGAAATGAATGGAACTGCCCAGATATTTTCAGGAGGGGAGTTAAAATAGGTCTGCCAAAAAAAGGGATGGCCACAGGACACTTTTGCTGACATTGATTCATAATATGCTGTAAGCTACAGGAAGAGGAAAGGCACATTTACACTTGTAGAGTTAAACTAGTTTAATAGGCTTTCACTCTCTCCAGGAGATTCCAGGAACTGAGATATTCTCTAGACTAGAGCATAAAGGATCATTTAAAGCACCTATACTCAATTTCACTTATCATATTGCTTGAGTTTGATAATCAAACTGCTCTAAAATATGTCTGTTCTGAGGGAAACATATTTAAACATAAATTAGATTTTTTTTTTTAAAAAAAAATTGCTTTAAAAAAGAAATTAACTCCTTTTCCAGAGACATCACAAATGCCATTTATTTTAACAGAACAGACTTGATGAAAGAGGCAAACCTTGATTCTCAGCTGATTTCATATGCTTTACAGCAGGGGTCTTCAAACTTGGCCTTTTTATGACTTGTGGACTTCAACTCCCAGAATTCCTCAACCAGGCACGCTGGCTGAGGAATTCTGGGAGTTGAAGTCCACAAGTCATAAAAGGGCCAAGTTTGAAGACCCCTGCTTTACAGGGTGATATAGTTAAACCCCAGGTTCCTAACAAGCCTGAGAGAGAGATGCTTGTGGAGTTCTTGGTGCTCTTTGAGCTGAGCTATTTGCCTGCAGATGTTTCATTATCCAAGTAGGTAGCATCATCAGTGCAATGTTTGGAACCTCTGCAAGCAAACAAACGTGCTCAGAGAATACTAAGAACTCCACTGTTCAATCCTGAGTTACAGATACTCCTCTGTTGGAGACATACTTGTACCATTCATGTGGCCTACTGGAATCACAAATCGTAAGGTTCTGCGTCGTACACCAGTAAGAATGAACTTCTTAAAAATTACTGTTTAGGCATTCCTAACATGCACAAAGCTAGGACCTTAAATTTGTCATGTTTGATATAACGCAGGCTTACATGACTTTTAGTTCCATCATTTCCCCTTTTACACGAACTGCATAACATTTTTGCCATATTTTCTAACTGGTATTTTGGCTGTGGAATTTACTTCACGACTTCCTGTCGAGTTTTCTCTTTTATTAATATGACTTATATTGTTCACTGTAGTTAATATTACAGACTATATTAGGAATAAACGAATGAAAAACACAACTAATAAAAATGTATGAAAAAATGACACATTCGAAATGATCATTTCGCAAAATAGAGTTAAAGGGCAATTTAAATGGTAGGTGAGAGGAACTGCAATTAATATTTTAACAAGTACTGTGTGTGCATTGGGCAGCTACATACATTTGTTTAATAAATAAATACAATCTCCTCCTCTTGAAATACTTTCGTTTTCCTTCTTCCTTTTACTTTTTTCTCCTATTCCTTATCACACCCTAGTAAAGATGGCTTTACCTTGCAGCAAAGTGGGAGGGGGCATATCTTCAATCGTTTGGATAGAAGTCACAGATATGAGATCAGGCCAGAAGAAAAGCGCACACTTGATGTGCCTTTTTCTGGCAACGGTTGCTCCAGCCAACACCAAAATTGTAGCACTACATAGGAGCTACTTTGCGGTATCTAAAAAGATGCCTGGCTCCCTTTTGGAAGGAATTCCTAGAACTGCCATTGATTATTTGAGTGGGGATGAAGGAAAAGGAGAAAGGCAGAAATATGTTATCTTAAGGAGAGATGGGGGAATGTCGTGATAGTTGCATGTAGCGCTCCACTTTGGAGCAAATGTGGTTTTGTGTGTTTTTAAATAGATATCGACATTGCTTAATAACAATGTACACAGGTCCCTGTTTGCATTGGAGAGTCCAAAACAGCGATGATCTAAAAGGCATCGTTTGGGCAAGAGAGCCCTTCCATTGCCAAACTGGAAAATTTGGCATGCCTAATATCTATTACTGATCTCTTCATAGCTCAGCTAGTAGAAAATCTAAGTCTCTTCTGATTATAAATGAAAGCAGAGCGTCAGAGAGGCCAGGGATAGTCCTCAGAAGAGTTATGCCTCTTTGTTGGTATGAAGGAGTTTGGGATCTCAAAGGTGCTTTTTCAAAAGGCAACTGGAGTTAGGGAGTTAGGAGTTAGACTTAAGAGGGGAAAAACAGAGAGAGAGATGCTCTGATTGGAAATCACACGATTTAAAAACAAATCCTGTGATTTTTTTTTTTCAACCAGAAAACAAATCATTTGAATTTGAATTTGAAAACAAATCGCGTGATTTACTTACAGGAGACGAAGTAAATGAAGACCTTTAACATCTATCAACAGGTTCTAAGGAACTTCCTACTATTTAATTGCCCTTCAGAGAGGGGTGGAAAGAAAGAAAAGACACAGCTCATTTAATTGGACAAGCATGTTTCCCTCCCATTCAGTTGCTCTCTTAATTGATAACCTCTCCTTTCTAATATTCTATTCTTTTTAATTAAGGGCTTGACTTCAGTAGGACTTAAGTGGAAGTCCTTGGGGTACCTAAGCTGCCCGGCTCAGAGGCTTGCAAAGAACTTTTTCCCTGTCTTCAAAGCGCTCTTATTAAAGGTTTGCTTGGTTCTACATTATGAAAGCACTGGTAGTCTGACACTCTGCAGTGGTTTTCCACATACACTATTGCTTCGTGGTTGCAGATAAAAATAACAGTCCTTTGTGTAGCCGTCTTCTACATAAAATGTAACCACATGTTTTTCAATCTGGGATTGCAGTAGATGTGATAAAGCAGAGATAAACAGGAGAAGAAGAGTAGATGAAGCTAAACAAATGGCAATTCAACCCATCTGCAGTAGATCCATGGTTATCTTTGTTGGCTCCCATTAATTAAATCGTAATATTTTGTTCCTGGTCATTTATTTCGGCTTTCTGAACCCATTTTTAAGGAGCAAGAGGTAGGCCTCAACCTAAATACTTGACAGGACTCTCAGATAATGCCCTGTTTTTTTGTGATGCTGGATATTGACATGGGCTTCTGCATTATAAAAGTTGCCACCAGGTTCCACCTGGATTAAAAAAAATTCTGATAAGGTTTTCCATAGTGTATCAGCAAAACATGCAAGGGATGTTGAGGGAAGCCCAAATGGACATCAAGAGGACTATCAACATTTTCATAGCGACTTTTAAACTCTTGAGAAATGTTGCTTAAATGAGGAATGGCTAAGAAATATGATATTCCTCAGTAAGACACCATATCCTCCTCGGGGCTTTTCATCTCCCTTGTGATAATCATTCTCATCCCATTTGTCCTTGCTGTGATCCATATAGCTATAACATCCTTTGCTCCTTTTTCTCCTCTTTCCTGGCTGGTTTTCCAGGTGTGGTTCAAAAATCGTCGCGCCAAATGCCGCCAGCAGCAGCAACAGCAGCAGAACGGGGGCCAGAATAAAGTGAGGCCTGCAAAGAAGAAGAGTTCTCCAGCCAGAGAAGTGAGTTCAGAGAGTGGAACCAGCGGCCAATTCACACCTCCAGCCAGTACCTCAGTCCCTGCCATTTCCAGCAGCAGCGCTCCAGTGTCTATCTGGAGCCCAGCATCCATCTCTCCTCTCTCAGACCCCCTGTCCACTTCTTCTTCATGCATGCAGAGGTCCTACCCTATGACCTACACTCAGGCTTCAGGCTATAGCCAAGGATATGCCGGCTCAACCTCATATTTTGGAGGAATGGACTGTGGATCTTACCTGACCCCTATGCATCACCAGCTCCCTGGACCAGGGGCCACCCTTAGCCCCATGGGTACCAATGCTGTGGCCAGCCATCTCAACCAGTCTCCAGCTTCACTCTCTACTCAAGGTTACGGAGCTTCAAGTTTGGGGTTTAACTCATCTACTGATTGTTTGGATTATAAGGATCAAACAGCCTCCTGGAAGCTAAACTTCAATGCTGACTGCTTGGATTATAAAGACCAGACATCTTCATGGAAGTTTCAGGTTTTGTGAAGACCTGTTAGGAACCCTTTGTGATAAACAATAATGGTGATGATGCTAATGCTGATGATTAAGTGATCACAATGATGTTGTTGAAACAGACAAGACAATAGCCATAGCAGGCTGACATTTCCAGTTTTGAGATCTTTGATTTAAATTAAAAAGAATTGTGAGCAGGACACAAATTAATAACAAAGGCAAGAAATTCAGTGGCCGTGATCATACCTCCCAATTTCACCTCTTGCTCAGATGCTCTGGAAAGAAAGACAAGAAGGAAAGACATATTTTGTAGTCCAAGAACAGAACCACATCACTTAGTTTCTCATTGCTTCATAGTTTTAGCCAATTGTTGGGTTTCCTTGCCTGGATAGGGATGGAAGATTATTCTGTGACCCAGAGTAGGGGGTATTGGGTTCTTTCTTTCTTTCTTTCTTTCTTTCTTTCTTTCTTTCTTTCTTTCTTTCTTTCTTTCTTTCTTTCTTTCTTTCTTTCTTTCTTTCTTTCTTTCTTTCTTTCTTTCTTTCTTTCTCTTTCTTTCTTCTTTCTCTCTCTCTTTCTTTCTTTCTTTCTTTCTTTCTCTTTCTTTCTTTCTTTCTTTCTTTCTTTCTTTCTTTCTTTCTTTCTTTCTTTCTTTCTTTCTTTCTTTCTTTCTTTCTTTCTTTCTTTCTTTCTTTCTTTCTTTTTCTTTCTTTCCTGCCTTCCTTCCTGCCTGCCTGCCTGCTTGGCACTAGCTACTTTTTTTTGTATGGCAAGAATGACCCATCTTTTCCTTCCCTTTCCATCCAACCTTGGTTAAAATGTTTATGTTATGGGACAATACATCCATATACATCTCTCAAGCTTCTTCGATTGCTTCGGCCTCATTTGGCAAAGTTGGCCATAGGAGAAAAAAAAATGAACAAAGAACTCGGTTAAGAGCTCTGTGGATCATGGGACTGATTGTCTTAGCTGCACTACTTTATTTAAGAGGAAAATAAGAATAATGTCAATAAGGAGTCAATATGTAGTTTTTAAGAGACAATCAGTGTGCGTCTTATATAAATGGTACATCTGTGGTTTTTAATCTGTGCTAGACTTTAAAACTGTGATCTCCTGTATTGTATGCAATTATAAACCCCACACCAGCAGGAGGTTCTGCTGTGATTTTACAGAGGTTATAATTAACAGTGAAATTTGAGCAACTGAGTTACATATGACCATCTTTCTATTTCTTTCTTTCTTTTTCTATCTCTCTTCCTCTCCCTCCCCCCGTCTCTGGTTTTCTTTCTGTCTTTCTCTTGCTCTAAAATTGCCTTTTACCAGAGGTAAACTGCACTGAACAAACAAAGCAACTTTTAACAGCAAGCTGTGGCTGAACGAACATCGCTGAGATCTAAACAAAAAGTAAAAAAAAAAGTCACTAAATAAAAATACACTTGGACTTTTACATTCACCTGTACTACAGTAGCCTACTGTTGGAAAAGCTGGCAGTAAGGAGAAAGAAGTATATATATTTAAGACATCGGTCAATTGCTCTGACCTTGAATTTCCAAACAGCAAAAATACTTGTTGTTTTTATGCTTGCGGATGTGAAATGGAGAAAAAAAAGATATATATGCATAAACCTTTTTTTTCTGGATTTGGCAGATATGTATAATTCTATTAAATGGTTCTAGCACACGTGATAGTCTTTGTCTCCCCATGTGCTTGCAAAAGTTCCCTTCCTCAAAGCTCATTTCAACTTCCATAAAGCCAAAGGTTTTGAGAATTTGTTTCTGGAACCAAAGGGGGGATTTTTTTTTTTAAAAAAAATTTTTTTGTGTGTCTCCAGGGTTTGATTTAACCGTTTGCCGGCATTCCCAAACCAGCTTAGCTTTGCGGTCTCTGCAAACTACAAAGAAATCAAGATCTTTGCTCTCTTTTGGGGGTTAACTTAGGAAACAACCTGAATTTCTTCAACCTTTTGCTAGAATAGAAAATGGTGGTGGGCTGTCCCCCACTTTCCCTCCCCCCCCCCCGTCTTTATTTCGTTTCGGGCTTTTTCCTGATTAATTTAGAGATTGAAAAGCAGAGGAAAGGAGATAAAGAACTAAGGGGGGGGGGGGGAGAGATGCTTTGGAGGCTCAGGGGGTGTTTGAGCCGCTCCTATAAACGTCCTGAGTAGAAGGGATATAGGATATACGCGAAACAGCAGACGCAGTCACGCACAAATGATGGGTGGACAAAAGAGTTGGGATAAAGTTTTTTGAAAGCTATGATTTCTACAGCTGGACACAAAAGGACTTAGAGCCCCCTGCGCCCCCTCCCTTTTCCTCCCTGCCTCCCCCTGAAATCACCAGGAAAATTGTTACCTTTTGGGGGAGAGAAATAGAGTGCCTGAATTCCCCCCCCCCCCCGCGCGCGCCTTTTTTCCTTTCTTTTCCTTTCTTTCCTTTCCTTTCTTTTCCTTTCTTTTCCTTTCCTTTCCTTTCCTCGCCTTCAGTCGAAGTAGAATAAGCTAAACGTTTTGGAATCGGGCTGGGCACTGAAGGGGCAGCCACACATCAATTAACTGCATTGAATTAACTGCATTTCAACAAATTCCCACTTTTTTCTTCCTTTCTTTTAGTCAGCCACCCGTTTCTAAGTTCTCCCTTTCCTCCTCTCTCTACCGCCCACCCCGCCCTTGGCACTGTGGTCCCCATTTCTCCTTCAGGTGTGGTTTATTTAGCGATCGGCCCGTTAGCCATTTCTGAATATTAATATTCCGGGTTATGTCGCCGAACGGAGTGGGCGGGGATTACAGCCGTTCATTCTGACCGAACACACACACAAAAAAAGCAAAACTGCAAATAAACTAGCAATTGAGGAAAACACAACCCAAAGGACGGGGGGGGGGGGGGGGGAATCCAAGGCTCAGATTCGGTTTGCCTTAAAAACGATCCCATTTAAGCCAAGCTTTTGCTGAGGTTTTGACTGAAAGGAACGGGTCCGTTTCTCTCAATGCTTTGGCCGCAGAAGGGTTGCAGTCTGGTGCCTTTTCCCTCCCTAAAACCGATTTAGAAACGCCCGTTGTCTGTATCTCGAGATATTTTTTTGCGAACGAGATTGCCGATTTAGAAACGAATCCGACAGCACTGACTTCTAGCCAGATTTGTTCCAAACGCAGCTCCGTTCTTTGCGCTTCTCCGTTCTGAGTTTTTTTTTAAAAAATTATATCTACAAAACTTTTTTTTTTTTTTTTAGCTTGCCCATATTCCTAGAATCTTTTTTTTTCTTTTCCCCGGGACCGGGGTAACAATTCCTGACCGGTGGCTTCCTTTTTCTCTAAGAAATGAAACTTAGCTTCTTTCGGTTGATGCGTGCCCTGTAAACGCGCAGCCAGATTATCCTTTTTCAAATAAACAAAGCCTCAAACGCTCCAGCGCAAATACGCGGACGCCTTTGCGGGAGCGCGGTGTGTGTGTGTGTGTGTGTGTGCTGCTGCTGCTGCTGCTGCTGCTGTGTGTGGGGGGGGGGGGGGTGCCGAAGGTTGAGTTGGGTTGAGAGAAAAGCTTCAGTTTGCTGTTATTGGTTTAATTCAGGGGAAGCCAAAGGCAGAAAATCTCCGCCAGCGGTCGCAGATCAAAGAGGAGCAACTTTTTATTTTTATTTTTTTTTAATTTTTTTTACTTTTCTCGAAACAATTAGATTACAATAAAACGGTGTGTTGTGTGCGCGGCCGCTCGCGGGGAGCAGAGACGCGAACGTTTCCAATGGAGTTCGTTAAGTGTTTTAAAAGGGTTGTAATTTTAAGTGAGAACTTCAGTGCAAAAATAATCGTCGTCATCGCCCAGAGGTCTGCGTTTTTAATTTATTTTTCGAGTCTTGGCTCTATCCAAAAAAAAGGAAAGGGAAGGGAAGGTTTAACAAACTCGCCAAGGGGATCTAGAAGTTGCCTATCGGCTAACGTTTGGCACAAGTCACTCGGCTCGCAATTAAATCTATTTTGATCGAATCTGAAGGACATCCTAGTCACCTAGTGTCTCTTGCACTTCCCCCGGGATTCCGTCTCGCCCGAGGATCAGTGCGAGAGGCCTGATCTATTCGTGATCTATTTGGGGGGAAGGGTCTGAAGCAAAAACGAACCTAAGGCCCCCCCCCCCTTTTTTTCTTTTCTTTTAATAGAACAGAGAACTAGATCGAAAGTCCAAAGAGTTTGGGGGAAAGAAACAGGAGAGGTAAGTTACTTTGCCGTGGAAAAGCCGTGGCTTGTTTCCGTCCCTACTTGGAGTCAACTCTGTAGATCGGATGTTTACAACTGCTGACCAGAGAGAGAGAGAGAGAGAGAGAGAGAGAGAGAGAGAGAGAGAGAGAGAGAGAGAGAGAGAGAGAGAGATTCAGAGGACGCTTAAGACTGAGGACTAGGCTCTTGACTTTTGCACAGTCCTGCCTTCAAGATCACCTGCCTTCTCTTTCCGTTGCTTTCAGTTCTAAATTGCCAAGTTGTAACTTTTTCCCCCCCTTCCAGATAATGACAATGGCTCCAAATCAATCTACCGGAGGATAGAAGCCTCTTTATTGAGGCTCTGTTCTAGCTGGGTTGGTAGAATATTTTTTTTGGGGGGGGGAGAAGGGAATTCTAGGGCTGAGAGACTAAGTGGGAGGGGGGGCAAAGCACCCAGCTGGCTTCCAGTAGGTAATGGAGAACTAAAACCTGTTTCTCCCATCTCCTGGCCAAGCCACTTTGGTTTAGTGGTTAAGATACCAGGCTACAAAGCAAGAGACTGTGAATTCACGTTCTGCCTGAGCCATAGAGGCCAATTGCTTGACCTTGAGCCAGTCACACACACTCAGCCCAACCCACCTCACAGGGCTGTTGTAGGGAAAATAAGAGGAGGAAGGGGGGGGTTGGATATGTTTGCCACCTTATTTGTAAAAATAATATGGGTGAGATATAGATTAATAATAATAATAATAATTAATAATAATAATAATAATTAATAATAATTAATAATAATTAATAATAATTAATAATAATTAATAATAATTAATAATAATTAATAATAATTAATAATAATTAATAATAATTAATAATAATTAATAATAATTAATAATAATAATAATAATAATAATAATAATAATAACAACAACAACAACAACCACAATAACAACAACAACAACAACAACAACAACAATAATAAGAATTCAAACAGACAAGCACCTGCAACATAACACATAACATAACAGTTGTCGATAAGAAAGACAAAAAAGTCTGGATAGTGGACGTGGCAGTGCCTGGAGACAGCAGAATAGACGAGAAAGAACTGGAGAAGATAACAAAATACAAAGACCTACAAATAGAAATAGAAAGACTGTGGCAAAGGCAAGCAAGGGTAGTACCAATAGTAATAGGTGCCTTGGGTGCAATCCCAAAACAACTGGAACACCACTTGAACACCATTGGTATTGACAAATTCGCCATTAGTCAATTGCAAAAGGCGGCCTTACTAGGAACTGCTTCCATCCTGCGACAATATCTGTAATAACATCAAACATCCACATCTGCCTATCCCAGGTCCTTGGTAAGGACTCGATAGGTAGACAAAATGCCAAATCCAGTCTGAACATCTGGCTGACTGTGCAATGATCAATCATCATCATCATCATCATCATCATCTTCCATTGCCAACCAATGAGAAAAGTGAGTGGAATTGCTGTGTTGGGAATGTGCAAAGGAGCAGACGAGGTCTGGAAAGAATGGGAGGTAAATGTGCTTGTCCAAATTTTTTTTTTCACAAGGTGAAGGAATCCTGCATATATTTCTCCTTGGGGATAACACTCAAAGACCAATCCTGATCACCTCAGAAGCAGTCACGGATCAATATTAACCAGACATACGTGTAGCCCTGTGAGCATATTATATTGTGGGCGTACTCACAGAACCCACTTTACCAGGTCAGGAAAAGACTGACAGGCTGCATTCACACATGCTTGTTTAGTCTTACGCATGGTTAGTCTTTTTGCTGAATAAGCATGTAAGGCAAACCCTCGGCTAGTTTATGATTCTATCTAGTGTGCACTCCCTGCTAATGGCTCCATCCAAAAATAGGTTAAGAGTGTTGTGCAAACACATCAACTGAAAATGTTGCATGTATACACAGCTGTCCCTCCCCCTCCCCAACAATTGTCTGAATATAGGTAGTAACAATATTTCCCTCTCCGAAGTATTATGCCACTGGTGAACCAGGCTGTAGTCAGGAAAGCTGTAACAATTGGTTAGGCTTTAGAACACTATTTCTCAATCTAAAGTATATGGACTTCAACTCCCAGAATTCCCTAGCCGGCTTTGCTTTCTGGGGATTTCTGGGCATTGGAGTCCACCCATGTTCAAGTTGTCACGGGTTGAGAAACACTGCTCTACAATATCACCATGCTCTTTGCTGCACTTGCAGCAACAGGTTAACAGGCAGGTGGTGTTTTTGCCAGGTGAACCACAGCTACCTTCCTGTTCTCCAGAGGTTGCATTTCTGAAGCAGCAGCTGCTGCAGTATTATTTGCAACAGTTGCAGGAGAACTCAGCATGGCCTGTGCTACCACACCCCGTGAGTGTGGAAAGGGTGGCCAAAAAATGCACGCAGGAGAGAAAGTAGACTTCTTCTGCTTGATGGAGGAAGAGGGTGGTGCAAGTGAAGATGAAGGTGTCTGCCTGATCTGGGAGTGAAGGCGGCTGGAGGCTGCTAAAGGACTTGACTGAAACTGTGGCTGTGTTCACACAACATGCTAACTTGCTTATCCTGATAGGATAGCCCATTTTCTGGATCTTCAAGTCTTGTTGAACTCTAAAGCAGTGGTTTTCAAACTTGGCCCTTTTATGACTTGTGGACTTCAATTCCCAGAATTCCTCAGCCAGACACACTGGCTGAGGAATTCTGGGAGTTGAAGTCCACAAGTCATAAAAGGGCCAAGTTTGAAGACCCCTGCTCTAAAGTCACAGAGAGAGGGGAGAGGGAGCAAGAGAAAGAGAGAGGGAGAGAGCAAGAGCTAAATGCAGGATAAGTTAAGGTTAAAACTGACCAAACTTAAGATGCTGTGTCTGGTTAAATGGATTGTGAGAACACAGTTACTCCCTTACTCGAAAATTTCATGAATCAGAGACCACTAAAGATCGCCGTTTAATTTTAATAATTTTATTTATTTTTATTTTATTTTAATAAATTTATTTTCAGCATGAGCCATTGCTTTTTGCTGTTATCTAACCCTCAAAAGTTGGCCAGAAGAACTTTCGTTTTTGTCTTTTCTGCGCACATCTGGGAAAAGCAAAATTCACCTGAAGCTTGGACAATTTCGGCCCCCATCCGTCTTCCAAGCAGGGGAGAAAAGTAGGAGAATGAGGGGAAGAAACAGCCCCTTTAGCTGTGCCAGTGACTGCAGAAGGATTTCCCTGCTCTTAGCTGCCTCCTTCTGACACATACACATTTCCCCCCCTCTTTCTCTCCCCCTCCCTCTCCAGTTCCTTAATATCATTTGTTTTCATTTGAAACAAAAGAGGTATAAATCCCTTCCCTCCACCAAGCGCTAAGGAGTATTGTCCGTTTCCAAGGAGACGTGCAGAACAGCTATTTATTTATTTTAAATCCGGTGTTATTTACTCCTGGCTGCCTTCTTGTATTTGTCCTTTTGCTCAGAAATTTGAGTTCAGTCCATTCCTGAATCTGGGGAAGAAAAAAAGAAACAAGTATGGGTGGACCAGTGGGGTTTCCCTCCACATACAGTTTTCCGAGATGGGACTGGGGGTTGATTTAAAAAGAAAATTAAATTAAAGCAACATCAACAAGAAGAAGCAACATGGGAAAGGGATGAGAGACCAGAGCTGGTGGTGGAAAGACAAGCTCACCAGCATGATAGGAGAGATGCCAGATCAAGGAAGGATTAAAGGAAGATCCTTTCCCCCACCCCAAAGATATAAAGCTGTATGTCCTGGCCTTCTTTCCTCCATCTTCCCACCCCAAATTCCTTCACTATTCCTGATAATGAAATGGAATTCAAGGCTGTTGAGAAGGGAAGGGAATGTTCAACGAATCCTAAAGATTTCTTACATTGGAGCTGAATTTTGACACCAAAAGATATTGGGTTCTCCTACCGAGATATAAATGTGTGCATGCTTCCAAAACAATGTTGACTCCTGACAACTGCATGGAGTAATTCCTCAAGTTTTCTTAGCAAGGTTTCAGAAGTGTTTTGCCATTGCCTCCTTCCTATGGCTGGGAGAATGTGACTTACTCAAGGTCACCCAGCTGGTTTTGTGCCTAAGGTAGGAGTAGAAATCACAATCTCGAGGATTCTAGACTGATGCCCTCATCATCACACCAATCTGACTCCCTTCCTACTGAGATGTTATCCTATTTAATATGTGGTGCCCTGCAGGCCTTCCTAGCTAAAGGGTGTTAGGGTTTGTACTCCTTCTCATTGGGCTGGTAGACCCTTGGTAAAGATGGCAATGTTGCTTTCCTTTCTAAGTCATCTAACTGTTTTTCTCTCTTCATCAAGAAGTCCCAGCAAAATCAGAGCAGAAAACCAATCATCCCATCTAAAGCAAGTGGTACACAGTTTGGAAGTTGAGACCAGATAAGATTGACAAGGGGAGAAGGAGATTTGAGGTTTGCATTATTTTGTGTTGACTCAAGGATGGATAGTGAGAACTTTGAGTCAGCGGTGGGGAAAGCTCTAACAGTTGTTACTAAATAGGATTGAAAAATTATATAGAACGGGGTTGGAAGGGACTTTGGAGATCTAGTCAACCCCCCTGCTCAAACAGGAGACTCTATATCATATTAGACAAATGCTTACCCAATCTCTTCTTGAAAGCCTCCAGTGAAGGGGCACCCACCATTTCAGGAGGTAAGCTATTCCACTGACTATTTGTTGTCACTGTCAGGAAATTTCTCCATAGTTCTAGATTGGATCTCTCTTTAATAATTTTCCATCAGTTACTTCTTGTCCTATATTCCACATTAAGCTCCCAGACTAAGAGGGGAGGCAAACAAATCATTAAAATAAACTAATAAAGATCTGTATCTTGATAGAGTGAAAGAATTAGATTTTGAGAAATAGATTTTTCAAGTGATTCTTGTAAAAGACCAAAATTTAATTTTCTAAAACATTTGTAGTATTGTAGCATTCTGGTCTGTTCCAACACAAGCTAAAGTTGTAAGTATTGATACCCCCATCATAATGACTGGGAAAGCCAGGAACCTAATGCCCTATGGTTACTCTCATCTACATGCTGAAACAAGCGTGGAGATTTTGGGATCTTGCCAGTTATTTATTGAGCTAGAAAATTTCCACACAGCCAAGTCAATCACGTATCAGAGGTATGTATCAGCGGTAAGCCTGGAAGAGGATGAAGATACAATACTAGCAAAGGCAACAGCCACAACAGTAATGTTCTAAAATGGTATTTCTCAACCTTGACAAATTTAAGATGCATGGACTTCAAAAGCTGGGACATTAACTGAGCTGGGATTGAAAAGATCCTTTTCAAGTCCACTCACAAACTTTCTACCATTGTTTTCTATCTGTCATTATGCTATTTTTGTACAAAGATGAGTAATCCTGCTAATTTGAACACCTAAAAACATAAAAAAAATCTGGGCAAATTTAGATGGAAAAAAACAGCAAGCACAATCCTGTTGCCCTCTGGAACAGTATCCCCTCTTCTCAGAGATAGGTATGGCTCCAAGACTCCATATCTTCTATAAGTTTCTGAAGAACTGGCTCTGCTCCTACACCTGGACTTAGGGTATTTACGGAACCTCTAGTCATCTTTTAGTTGTTATTTCTGCGGGTTTCCCTGGGTGTCTGTGTTTTCTATTTGTAATATGTATTTTTTTAAAAAAAACAAAACAAAACATTGTAAGCTGTCCAGAGTCTTTGTGAAGTTGGGTAGTCGTAAAATCATAAAAATAAATAATGTTGTGCACCTAGTTAAATTTCCAGTGGAAGGAATCATATAACTTCTTAGTAGAATCACTCTGGCTTAATAGCACCTTTTATGAGGGTGAAGGTTCCTTCTCTGAGCTTGTGGATTGGTTTCCGAATGCTTCATTACCAGGCTATGTAACATTTTCAGCAGATTTTATGGGATGTCAATGTCAGTGTTCTTCTGTTTATAAGGACTTTGTGTGGTCAGTAGGTCTTGAGATGGGTCAGGTGGAAGAACGAACCTTCACTCTCAGCCTATACCCGAGCTACAGATATTCACCGCAATTGCAGCACTCTTTATGTTGTCAGTCAAAATCGATATCCATCAATTGTCTATATACATGAGGACCTGGAACTTCAGATATGGGATTTCCAGAAAAAAAATTGGCATATTTTACCATTGGTATATTCTTCCAGTCCTGATTGCTAAACTACATAATTCATTCCCCTCCAAAATTGATGGAAATGTAATGAGCAGATCAGATCAGTTTTTCATATTTGGCAGCAATGTTGTAAAGCTCAATAATGCTAGGAAATAATACTAGAATGAAACAAATTTATAATGTTCAACTTGCACTATTCATACAAACTTTATTAAACCATGTACTCCTTTACAGTACATCAAATGAGATTTTATATAAGTTAATTGATGGAAGGATATTACATGGTTCTTGTTGGAAAGGTTGTTTGAGCTCCTTAATAGAAGAATGGTGAACCATTGATGTCTAGAATAAAGAAAATTTGACATAGAATTTGATTCCTAGACTATAATTTAATATGTGGATTTGTGCTCCATCCAAAAGGTGGGTTTTTCTATGGATAGAGTCTTTATTTTAATTTTATAGTATATCTAAATATGAATAGATTCTTAGTAAAATGGATGTAGGAGATGACCAGGCTAAGCCAGAGGGAGGGGTCAAATGCATCACCAATCTTGAGTCCCTTCGTGCACACAAGACATCTAGGTCCAGCCCATCTTGAATTCCATTGACTTTTATCTACCACCAATTTGCTTTCACCATTAGTAATTCATATTCTTGTAGAGAGTTTTAGCCTTCAATAAACCTGAATTCATTTGAATCACTTTGGCTGATTTCTTACACTTGATAATGGATCAAATTTACCCTAGGTTATTTGGTGATTTATACTGTACTGTCCATGGTTTTTGATATTCACTTTCATCTTAAAATTTTAAAGTGATTCTTAGTCTTTTAAAATGATATAGTATTACCACTAAGTAATGATATAGTAGGAAACTATTGCCTGCATGATATTTTTTTTATTCTTTTTGTTCGTTCATTTGCATTTTATTTTTAAATGCTTTTTTTCCTTTTTTCTGTTTATCCTTTCCTCTTGTTCTATGCATACAAATTTTTTATGATCAACCAGACAAGTAGCTGTCTTCCTATGGCCATTTGGTTTCTTATACCTTAGGGTATCTTACAGCATCACCCAACATTGTTGTGCCTGTATAACAGTAATGAAAACAGACTTTCTAAGAGCTGAGTGATGTTCTAAGAAACTATAAAACACTGTTACGAAAATGGACTCCTCATGGCTTTTCCCCAATTGCATTTAACATTTTTCCCTCTTGTGTTCTTATGATGTTACCTTCATCTCATTCTCTACTGTGCCAGCCTTACAAAATATTATTAATTCTGATTCTGTCCAGAAAGAGGCTCAAGTTGCACAAGATGTTAGGCTTTGTTACCCATCTGCTAGGAAGAAGTTATGAGAGTGAGTGGGAATAAAGGAAATAATGGCAGGATAGGAGCTGGCAAATTTCATTCTGGTTTAGTTTTCTGACATTCCAGGGGCAAAGGGGAGCACTTAAAATCAGCAGTTGGGAGAAATCCTTGGGTTGGGCAGAAACAAAAGGGAAGCGTTTCCACCTTAAGGAAATGTGCAGGACCTTATTTTTCTTACCACTGAACTTGTTGGCTATGACTCAATGCTCCAGTCTGTCAAGATCCTTTTGAATCTTGAGTCTATCTTCCAAAGTGTTAGCAATTCTCCCCAGCTTGGTGTCATCTGCAAATCTGATGAGTTCCCTGTCTATCCACTCATCTAAATCATTTATTAAGATGTTGAAGAGTACTGAGTCTAAGACAGAACCTTGAGGTACCCCACTGCATATTTCCCTCCATGTAGATGCAGTTTCATTGAGGACTAACACACTGAGCATAGTTGGTCAGCCAACTGCAAATCCATCTGGTGGTGGTACTGCTCAGCTCACATTGTTCTATCTTACCAAGAAGTAGGTTGTGGTCTACTTTGTCTAATGCCTTACCGAACTCCAAGCACACTATGTCCACAGTGTTTCCCTGGTCCACTAATTTAGTTACTTTATCACAGAAGGCAATAAGGTTCTTAACAAACCCTTGCTGGCTTCTAGTAATCATTTTGTTTGTTTCTAGTTGATCACAAATCTGCTCTTTGATTATCTTTTCCTGGATTTTTACTGCTATTGATGTTAAGCTGATTAGTCTGTAGTTTATTGGATCCATCTTCCCCCCCCCCCTTTTCAAGACTGGAACCACGCCAGCCCTTTTCTAGTCCTTAGGCAGTTCCACCATGCTCCAGGAGCTCTGAAAGATTTTGTTCAGTGGTTCTGAGATCTCATTTGCTAGCTCCTTCAGAACCCTGGGATGTAAATCACCCAGTCCTGTCAATTTGAACTTGTCTAGAGTATATAAGTGCACTCTTAGCAATTTCTTGCTATTTTGATCTGAACACCTTCTTTGTCTCCCATGGTGCTGCTTTGGGTAGGTTGGACTATTTTTTCCTTTGGTGTGAAGACAGATGCAAAGAAGGAATTGAACAGTTCTGATTTTTCTCTGCTGCCCATCACTTCTTGCCATCTTCACCCATTAGTGGACCAATCGGGTTCCTTGACTTTCTTTTTGTTCCTTACATATTGAAAGAAACATTTTTGTTATTTTTGACATTTGTTGCAAGTCTTAATTCATTCTAAGCCAGGGGAGTACTGGAAACTCTGGTGTTCTGCTGCCCTCTAGTGCTTAGGCAGATTTTTGCAGTGTATATATGGTAGCCTTAATGGCTCAGCTTGTATCAAAGATTAGAGTAGTAAATTCACATTTCACTTGACATAATATATTAAACGACCTTGTCGGTGATAAGTAAAATAACTGAACATTTCTCAGATGTCAAAGTTGCAGAGCTGAGCAAAACGTATTACACAATTTGCTCTGATGTTGGTAAATTTAAGCCACTAGAAATTTGAGCTGACCAGTAGTGGCCATTTCTATTAAATATATTTTTAAAAATAATAAGAATTGTCAGCTAGAAAACTTTTGTCCTTGGTGATATCAGCACTTGTATAATGTAACAACAATGGGTGAAAAGAACAGTGTTGATGTCGTAGGAAATGGATGGCTGTACACTGGGAACCTGAGAAAATCATTAAAAAAATATATCACAAGCTGCTTTGGAATCAAAATGACAATTTTTTTCCATAGCTGACCCTGGCAGGAGGAGGCCTAAAGCATCTTCTTCAGATAAATCTAAGAGGCAAATTAAGACCGTTATCTTTTCCTCCAAGATATGTCTCCGCTGTATTTCTCTTTCTTGGCTCGCCATAGAGAAAAGGGGTTCCCTAAGATGACAAGGAGCACCAATATCACATGCAAGTTTTCTCAGATGAGTAGCCAATGCTCTCCAAATGTATTGAGATTGTGAATTCCAGAACATAGGTCCATGGGCCTCCCACATACCTGGATAGCACTGAATTGAGGAGTGCCACTGTTATGTGATGATATCTTGCCTAAGATGGCACCACAGGAGAGCATCTACAGCAGCAATCTGAAGGGCTGGTGTTATATTAACAATGCCTATCACTGGTGGGAAAAGGGCACTGAGGTGCTGCTCAGAGACAGCTAAAAGCAATTCCCCTACCTCTCTCTCTTCAAGCTACAGGTTGCTTCCATTACCAGCCTGTGCGCTCACCAGCTATTGCTCATTGGTAATTATTTAGGGGCAATCCATGGAACACAATATTCTAAATAACAGGCTCCATTCAGTATCTCAGCACCCAGGGAAAACATGCATTCCCTGGCTCAAAATACCTTTTAGTGACACCAGCCATTTGCCAGGATGGAATCATTGTATGTAATGGATAATTGCTCAC
This sequence comes from Azemiops feae, assembly GCA_023970755.1. NCBI lineage: Eukaryota > Metazoa > Chordata > Lepidosauria > Squamata > Viperidae > Azemiops > Azemiops feae. The sequence goes on along the minus strand of JALGBA010004279.1, from coordinate 2,466,190 downwards.
CAATTAAACAATTTGGAAGCCATGAGGCAAGATCATTAGAGGAGAAACAAATGGAAGGCAGAATGGCCTTTATGAAAGCAACAGCAACCCAACAGAGTTCCTTTGGAGAAAACACACAACACTTTTGCCAGGATTTTGGGAGAAGGGAGATTATCACCCACAGCCTTCAAGCTCTGACTCCCAATCCAGATTGATTTAGGAAATGGATGGGGCTTCAAAAAGCCCATCTTTAGAAAATATTAAGATTAGAGTAGAATTGTCAATGTAATATTTTTGTATAAATATGTGGGATGTTTTGTATAAATATGTTTCCTTACTTTGGGAAGCTGCTGGCAAAGTTCTACATCGTGGTCTTGCTTTCCACTCCATAAACTTAATATGAAGTTAATGCTTCATAACTAGACGTCTTCCTTTTTTCCACTTCTTTTTCAGTGCCTCAGTTGTTGCCAGCAGGGAAACATGCTGTAAGACCAGTATTTAGGATACAACTTAAGCTGAAGTAAATAGGCCCCCAAAAACCTCAACATAGGATGGTCATTTTTGACATATTATTTGTAATGGAACAGATTTTGCAATGTTGAATTTGTAGATACATTGGGTTTTTTTATTATTTATTTGTTACATTTATCTTCTTTTGTATAGAAGCTCAGGTTTGGACCCTGATTTTATCCTCTCAACATTCATATATTGTAGGTCAGGGGTGTCAAACTGCCGGCCCGTGGGCTGGATGCATCATAGCGAAACCGTGCCCACCCCATTGCTGACAATGGCAAAAAAGTCGCAATACATCGCGACACGTTGCAAGTGCACCATGAAGGTTTATTGGCAAGACCAAATTGGCCTACAAAAATGTCCAAATCAAGAGTAGAAAAGAGACAGGGCAAGGCAAAGTATTATATAGCCAGTGCCTTAAAAAACTAGCAGGCAAAGCAGATAACAAGACCTAGCAATGACTAAGAGCAGGAAAGTTGAAGAAAGAGCCCGAGGGGCTAATTCTAACTGTATAAGACCAGACCTTAAGAACAAATGCATACAAAGCCAGAATTGAGAAGATAGCAACAGACAGCAAATGCCACCTCTGCAAAGAAGCTAAAGAAACAATGGACCACCTAGTTAGCTGTTACAGGACGATTGCACAGACCACAAACAACAGTATGACAAACTAGCAACCATGGAAGATATGCAAGAAATACCACTTACCTGCAAGCAAGAACTGGTAGGATCACAAAGTAGATGAAGTCATAGAAAATGAAGAAGCTAAAGTGCTCTGATACTTTAGAATTCAAACAGACCGGTCATATAACACATAAGACTTAACAATTGTTGATTAAAAAAAGACAAAAAAAGTCTGGATAGTGGATGTGGCAATACCTGGAGACAACAGACTAGAAGAGAAAGAACTGGAGGAAATCACAAAATACAAACCCCTGCAAATAGAAGTAGAATGGCCATGGTAAAAGAAAGCAAAGATAGTTACAACTGTAGGCACACTAGGTACAATCCCAAAACATTTAGAACAGAGGTCCCCAACCTTTTGGGCACCAGGGACCGCTTCTGTGGAGAAAGGTTTTTCCATGGACTGGAGGGTGCATGGTTTTGTGTGCTGCCTGCATCCCACGGATGGGGCTTTGCTTGTTTGTGTGGACCGGTTGCTGGCATGCTGCGGCCCGGTACCGGTCCATGGATCAGGGGTTGGGGACCCCTGATTTAGAGCATCACTTGAACACTATCGGCATTGACAAAATCCCCATCAGTCAATTGCACAAGGCAACTTTACTTGGAACAGCTTACATCCTGTGACAATACCTTTAAAACTATCAAGCAACAACATCTGCATATCCCAGGTCCTTGACCGGTGGATAAAAATGCTAAATCTAATCTAAACATCTGACTGATCGTGTGACCAACCATAATAATAAAAAATGAACTTCAGTGGATCAGTCTTCCTATCCATTGAAAGCATCTGAAGTGGAAATGGGAAGATTTCATGGCTGTAAATAGCTTTTAGCAAAGGTTTTGTGAGCCTCAAATATATATAATTTCTTCATTCTTTTGACTGCCAGGCTTGTGAAATACAAACTAAACAATCTATTCTGAAGCTATATATTACTTATATAGCTTGCTTCGTTTCTTATTTCTTTCTCATTCTTTTTCAGAAGAGGCATTTGGAAATTCAACAAGGAGGTTCTCTCAAGCATTATCTTTCTACATTCCTCAAGCCTTTCCAATTGTCCTTATCTTGAAACCCGATCACCAAACAATGTCAATTAATATCTTGGAATTGTTTTATTTCCCTCCCTTCCAGTCCAGCACCACCCTTGTCCATACTCTTTCTATTCTCCTCTGGTGCTGCCCTCCAGTCTCCTTCTCCATTGCAGAGATATTGAGAAACCCTAATGGCCAGGTGCGCAAATTTGCTCTTTCCTGGCAAACTCTTGGCAAGCTGTCTTGAAGTGAAATACTTAAGGTCAAGGTGAGGTTTTAGAAACACCAAACAAGAACAGAAAAGGAAGCCACGGTTAGTTTTCTACTTATGGTCACCTTGGGCAGATTGAAAGAGATATTACTGAAAGTTACAAAATCTGGAGAGGCGCAACTTCTCCAACCTACCATATGATACTCCTGCTCTGAGAGTGACACTGGCTGCTAGTAGGCTTCTGGGTACAATTCAAGATGTTGGCTATTGCTTACAAGGCTCTTCACAGCAGGTTATTTGAGAGACCGCTCATCTTCCACGGTTTCTGCTCATCCAGTTAAATAAGCAATCTTTCCCGATGTATATATGAACCTAGTCTAAACATTATGTTTATTTATTATTTATTTATTAGATTTGTATCCAGGCTTTATTATTTTTTATAAATAACTCAAGGGACTGAATACATACAATATTCCCCCCTCTTCCTATTTTCCTCACAACAGCAACACTGTGAGACGAGTTGGGCTGACAAAGAGTGATTGGCGTAAGGTCACCCGGATGGTTTTCATATCTAAGGTGGGACTAGAACTCACAGTCTCCTGGTTTCTAGGCTGACATCTTCACCACTGCACTGAAATGGCTTTTTATATGAAGGATATGAGTAGGTACAAGTAGGCACCAACTACACCTTCATCTCAACCCCAGCCCATGAATGAAATAGGTTTAGGGCATCCTTTGCTGTTCTGGCATTAAAACAACACATTCTCCCTATTCTGTGATCAGCCTCAATCAACATCCATGAATCTGATAGAATTTTATTTCTCCACTCCTTTAGTGGGAAGTCAGATGTCTGCAAGGGCTTGAAATAAAGGCAATAGGCAGGATAGGACTTGGCCATGTAGGCAGCAAACATCATACTGGTATAATTGTCCTTTGACTTAAGGATGGGTGGAGTACACGCAATGCAACAGTGGGGAAAGATTTTAAGTCTGGTAGTGGTTCTTCAGGCATCCAAGAAAGTATGTTCTACCTCACCAACAGCAATTGAGCTAAGATCCTTCTGCATTCAGAGCACTGAGCTCCAGATGTTTTGTGGTTTCTGTAACAAAGCCCAACCTCTGAAATCACTGCCAGGATTGCTCTGGATAGATCACAGGAAAATTAGCACTTCTCAGTCTATCATTGCGTACCTTTTCTCAGGCACCTTCCATTCACTTGTTTTAAAAAAAGGAGTATATATATTCCTGGTGTAAGCAGCACACAAGAAAATTATCAAGGGCTTAACAATACTTAGCTTGGGAATGTTGCCTCTTTGTTCAATTTCACACAGAGGCACACACTTTGGAAAAGTGAATAGCTGAGGTTTGAGGTGTGGTATTAGAACTTCTATTAATGTTTCCTCAGAAAAGAGTACAATAGAGGCGTTTACACAACACCTGAGCCATCCGCTGCCAGGTTGATCGTTCCCACGTTCCTAAGATGAGATGTTTTCTAGAAAGACTGAATTGCCCACCTGTTTGTTGCATGCTCTTTTCATAAAAATGAATATATAGCCAGCAAACATTGAGATAAACGATAATGCAGTTCCTGATTATATTACAACACAGGACAATGCCTAACAAGGAAGCCAGTCATTGATTTTTGGAAATGGCCAACATTTTAGATGTTTTGGTCAGCTAAGAAGATTAAAATAATTTAATTTATAGTAAAGAAAACATCAAATTCCATACAAAGGAGTAGGAGGAGATTTATTCACAATCAGAACTGCACTTGGCAGCACCATGAGAGAAATAAAAAGATATTGTTGAATGCTTTGCTTCAAGGGAAAACACTCCAGTCTACACAATCAAACAGAAACACAAATAATGAGGAAGTGCATCACAGTTAGAAACTCACTGAGCTCTAGGCTAAGTATGTTACAGGAAAGGATTAAAAAATAACAGTCAAATTAATTTCTCAGCCTTAAATATAAATAAAACAAATTTTAAAATACAATTATAGTGGTTTTTTTAAAAATTATTTTTGTTTTGTTTTGAATTTCTTGTAAATTGTTTTTGTTTTTAATGAATAGACGCCCATGTTGGAATTATTTGTCATGACGCAAGTTAGAGTCCATCCATCTTAAAGGTGCTAACATGTAGAACACTGTTCTACAAGGCTGCAGGAGGACATCCAGTTACACAGTGAGACTAGCAGAAGGAAGAGCAGCTGAAAAAAGTTCAGCTTAATTTTTGGTGTTTTGTGGGATTGTAAAAATGGAAGTGGGAGTAGAAGGCAAACTAAGCCCAAATGCATTGTCAAAGAACCCCCAAATATTCAATTTTTAACATTTTGGGGTGGCAAAAATGGAGGAAGGACATCTTTAAGAGGAAAAATGGTTTGACACTCCCCTTTTCAAATAACCACAAACCTTTGGGCTTCAAAACCTGGCAATAAAAGTGGCCGAGAGTGCCACAAATGGGATGCTAAGGGGTTTCATGTAACCATTGGGTATGAGCTACCTACTACACATGATCTAAAGTAGTGTTTCTCAACCTTGGCAACTTCAAGAAGTGTGGACTTCAGCTCCCAGAATTCCCCAGCCAATCCACACATCTTAAAGTTGTCAAGATTGAAAAATACTGATCTAATTTGCCGTTGGATGTGCCTCCCAAACAGCAACCTCCAGATTAATTGCATCTGTGCTATGAAATATTACATGAATTAACAGTATGCCAAAATCAATTTTCCTTAAAAAAGCCTGGTGGGAGGAATAATTTAGGGATTTCTTTCATTAGGATTGAACTGGAATATAGGAAGCCAGGGAAGCTGCAGAGTTATGGGGAGATGACTATACAAGGTAGGCTAGACATAAATTCATACCTTCAGTCATAAGCACCTGCAGTAGAACTGGTGGGGCAAGCCATGTTCTCAATCTTGTGGCTTAAATACCTATATCTGACAAATTCAAATCACAACGCACTTTACTTCTCTGATGGGTACGAGGAGGTTGGCCAGACAACTAAGCCTTAGCCACATTCAATAAGTATAAAAAAAGTACATGACATCAAGCACAGTTTCAACAAAATTATCTTATCTTCTGGTTGCTTCAGTGGAAGCAGCCTGAGCTTCTAACACTGTTCTTTTCTGAGCCAGAATGATAGATGTTCCATAAGCCACTGTCCCCCAGGTTTCAGCTGCTATAGTTCTTCTTTGTCTTATTCCATTGAAAGTGCCCTTGAAGCAGTGGTATGTAAAACCAGCTCCTACCAGCTCACAAGAGCATATTATTAAATTCTCAGGAATTTTGCGAGTTGGTTGGCAACAGAGATGAGCTAACAGCTAATATACCAGCCAGCTGTTCTGTGACTAGAAGGAGGTGGTGGTAGTGAGGCTGGCAGACCTTAAGCATCTACCAACATGCCACTGTCATGAAACATTTCCAGAAAGAAGAGAAGGACAATAGAATATTTGTAGCTCAGGGTTGAATGTTGGGATCCCTGATGCTGAGAGAGCACCAGTGATCTCATAGATAATAATAATAATAATAATAATAATAATAATAATAATAATAATAATAATAATAATAATAATAATAATAAAATAATAATAATAATAATAATAATAATAATAATAGGAAGTAGTCTCCTTAATTCTAGGTTGGGTAAAAACTTCCAGTTGGAGCATTCACCGCTTCTGGAGGCAGGTTGTTCCACTGGTTAATTGTTCTGTCAGGAAGTTTCTCCTTAGTTCTAGGTTGCTTCTCTCCTTGATTAGTTCCCATCCGTTGCTTCTTGTCCTGCCTTCAGGCGCCTTGGAAAATAGATAATCTTGGTCACACTATCAATTTCTCATCCTCAGTTCCTCGCCCTCCTTACAGATTCCTAGATAAAAAATTGCAGATTCCAGTTTCACTTTTCGCTTTAGAAAAAGAAAGGCAGATTACTCAATTTGAAATGAACCAATCAGAGAATAGATCAATAAGAGTCATCCACACTGACTTGAAGAGACCCCTCTCCCCCCCCCCAAAAAAGGAATGGGGTGGGGGTGGGGAAAGGAACAGATTATTCTTTTTATGTGCCTTTGCTGAAAAATGCGTCTTCCAAAAGTACTTTCATCTGAAGGTCTGCAAACTAATTTTTATTATTATGCCGTTGCATGCTTTATTGTGTGTCTGGCAAAGATTAGTCAGACAAGATATTTTTTTTTTTATAGCGAGGAATATCCAAATTCTTCCACTGTTCTTCTTGCTTTCTTGTAAGCACAACAGGACTTGAAAAGCAAACCATTCTTTCTAAAATTTCTCCCTAAACTTCTGGATAACCATGGATGAAGTCTATAAGCAGCCGTAGAGAAAACCACTTTCAGCAAAGGCCCACAGAGATGCTTCATTAACCCAATTAAGCAGGTGGATGGAGAAGAGCCTGTCTGATCATTTACACCTTGCTAATGAAGTGTGTGACGGTTCATCTCTTCCAAACAAGAGAATGCCCCCGTGCAGGCAAAGTGGAAATTAATTAAGTGAAGGAAGGAGGAGATGAGATTATAAACAGGGGAATTTGAAGAGAGCAACAGTAACCTAGTGCTGATTAGTCATTTATTAGTATGCCATTTTCCTTCCTAAGCCAATGGAAAGGTGTCAGGTTACAAAAGTTCTACCATGGCTTGAAACCACCAATTTTTTAAAATCCAAAATACAATTTAATGTTAATAGATCAACTGCACATACACATTTGATTTGCATTTTAGTTCAGCTCAGAAGTCTCTGATCAGGAAGTAGCTGAAAATCTCAGTCCTTAACAAACATAGGTTAAAAACAATAACGTTAGAAATTGCCAATTGTTGTTTAGTACTCAGCTATTTCTTCTCCTCGTCCTGTCTCTTCATGTTTCTTGATCTTTTTTCCTACATGTTTTGTGAAGAAATGAAGCTATCCTTTAGAAAAAATGGACGTGTTCTAGTACCATAAAGTGCAATCTTTTTCCATTGAGGACTATATTGGAAGAAAAGTTACTGTTTTCATTGCCAATTGCTATCCTGCCTTTATTGCCCATCACTCCCAATCACCTGCCTTTTCTTCAGTTTAATGGGTAACAAAGCCTAACATATTTTAACTTTGACGCAGCTCTTGGCTAGAATTGGCTGCCTTAAGGACAGTCCATTGATTTTGAAATCTCAGTTAGCTCTGAGTTAGAGAGAGCATGCCTCCAAATTTCAGTGGCACGGGAACATTGGAAGAGGGGTTACTATCTGGTTGGCCATTATGAGAAATAAAGATGGACGAAAAAGGTCCTGACCAGATCCAATAGTGTTGTCCTTAAGTATCAGACCAAGGGAGAAAATACTACTTTAAAACTGATATCTTAACCCTACATCCATTAACTAGATTAATCAGGTTTAGTTATACACACTGAAAAAGTCAGCATCTCTCTCTCTCTCTCTCTCTATCATGCTATCTATCTATCTATCTATCTATCTATCTATCTATCTATCTATCTATCTATCTATCTATCTATCTATCTATCTATCTATCTATCTATCTATCATCTATCTCTATCTCTATCTCTATCTCTATCTCTATCTCTATCTCTATCTCTATCTCTATCTCTCGATAATCTGAAGGATATAGAATGCCAAAGCCATCAGTAGAAGCCCTTGCAAGCATTGTGGGCTTTAAAAAAAAAAAAAAAACAACCCACACTTTTTCCTACTATAGTTTTTATGACTATAGGGATATCCACAATCAGGATTGTTCTCTTTTTTATAAGATTTCTGTTATTATGGTTTGTATATTGTACTAAGTTTCAGGTTTTGTTGTTTAAATCCATTGGCTTCATTATTAAATCATACATTTTTCAATATTATGGATTGAAATTTTTTTTTATGAGGGTGTTTTTTATGTCACAGAACATTAGAGCACTGACAGGTATATCTAAAAAGAGAAAGTTTTTTTTATATAAATTGAAGCTTTTCAGCCCTTAGATTATTTTTTGCTTTTGTTTTTAGCAAAAAAGTCACATACAGCCCAATGAATATATTTTATTATGTTTAATTATGTTTTTATTCATACGGTAATGATCACATAGATAGAAGCTAGATATAACCTGGAGGTTTTAAATAAATATTTTGCAAATCCTGGTGGTGTATAAGTGGATAACTGTGGCTGGGAACTTTCTTGTTGGGTTCAATTTAACACCAAAATAAAATTTCAAAAACCAAATTTGTCCACATTCTTCATGCAAGTATATAGACATTTCATTCAATTGACAATTTAATCTAAACAGGAATAATTTTTATCAGTCATATTGAGAAGATGCTTATGACTGGATTATTTTTCAATTTCTTGCTTAATGGTTAATTGTGTTGTGTACTCTAGCATTGGTTCACTTGCTGTATAATTTTTGATCATCCTCTGGTAATGAAATCAAGTGGTTTAGGCAGGAAAATCCATGTTAGTGGACTGTAATATTATCATTGCTGGATGTCCTTCAGTTTGTTAACTTACAAAAAAAATCAATAAAAGAAATTGATTTTTTTTAAAAACCAGACTATTGACAAATACAACAATTGTAAGGAATGAATTTAAATGTAAAGTATTTATATTTGCTAAGATAATAGTCTATGTTTCTGGATGAAAAAAAAAAGCCAACTGGGTCATTTTGCATAAAATTAGAAAATGATGTAAAGGAAGGTTTGGATATTTATGCCGAATTCTATCACGCTTTTAGATCTGTGAAATTGAAGCTTGACCAATTACATGCATTGAATATTCATGACTGAATGTGGTACAGATCTATGGGGAACAGGGAGAAAAAACAGAAACAACTGAATCATAATAAAATACCTAAAATAAGAGATTCTGCATGGATACTTCAGAGAGATTATAGAGTAATTAATTCTCAGTTTATGGAGTTTTATTTAAGTCTATGTTGTTTAAATGTAGACATATCCACTGAGCAGATGGATCCAAGGATTTTAGAAGTCCATTTCAAGGGATTTGACTGCAACCTTAACTTTGAAGGACGTATCTGATAGTCTTGAAACAATAAAATCTGGAAAGATCCTCTGGCCAAGTAGGATTCTTACTGAGACAAAAAAAAACATAAAACATGTCTATCTTCTTCCATTCAAAATTTATAGTTAATCTTCTAATAAAAAGATTCTACCATTCTCATTTCTTAACACTTCTATAATAGTTACAGATAGTCCTTGACTTACAACAGTTTGTTTAGTGACCGTTCAAAGTTACAACAGCACTGAAAAAAGTGACTTATGACCATTTTCACAGTTACAGCCTTTGCAGCATTCCCCACGGTCACGTGATCAAAATTCAGATGCTTGGCAACTGGTTCACATTTATGACGGTTGCAGTGTCCCGGGGTCACGTGATCCCCTTTTGCAACCTTCTGACAAGCAAAGTCAATGGAGAAGCCAGATTCACTTAACAACCATGTTGCTAACTTATCAACTGCAGTGATTCACTTAACAACTGAGACAAGAATGGTTGTAAAATGGGACAAAGCTCATTTAACAAATGTCTCACTTAACAACAGATATTTTGGGGTCAATTGTGGTAGTCAGTCAAGGACTACTTGTATTTTAAAATTAGGAAGCATCCTGCAAATAGCAATAGCACATAGTCTTAGATATCGCTCACATAGTGCTCTACAGCTCTCTCTGAGCTGTTTACGAATGTCAGTCTATTTCCTCCAACAATCTGGGTCCTCATTTTACCAACCTTGGAAGGAGGAAAGACTGAGTCAACCTTGAGCCGGTCAGGATCAAAGGAATTGAACTCCTGGCAATGTGAGCAGAGTTTGCCTGCAATATTGCATACTAACCACTGTGCCATCGTGGCTCTTGTGAGTGAGGGTCTGGTATTGTTAAAATGAATAGGCAAAGAATTTGATAGCTACTTTGGTACAAAGACTAGAGAAGATATTACAGAAATTCATCCAGCGCAAGGTGGTTTCAGGAATGGACATCAAATTTCTGACAGTGCATATCAGATTATATGTAGCAGTTCTAGCTGTACTGGCTGCATTATATGTGCCCAAAGCTTTTGATATGATGCAGATTAAACATTTGGAACAAGTTATGGCAAAAATAGATTTCCATTGCTTTACACCAATGTTTTTCAAATTTGGCTATTTTAAGATATGTGGACTTCAACTCCCATAATTCTTCAGTCATCCCTCAGCCACACATCTTAAAGTTGACAAGTTTGAAAAACACTGCTGTACACTGCCTTTCTGAGTTAAGGGTTACTTGACCATTCTCTTGAGGACTTTGAAAGGCACCTGGGCATTGCTTACACAACTGTTCTCTGTAGCTTGAGAACCATTGATTGCCATGCTTATTCTTCACAATAGGGACATAGCAGAAGAAGGATATTTCCAGAACATGTTTATGCCATGTTTAGATGCAAAAGCAGGAAAAGGATCACTGAATAGCAGCATGTTAGAAGCAGGTATGATCCTACTACAGGTGCACTGCAAGATGGCCAGTGTGGTATCTAGCTTTAAACAAACTCAAATAAGTCAAGATGCTTAATTAAGATCAGAGCACAGTGTTCATCTTGTCTGTGTTTTAAACCAAGTTGTTCAATGTAATTTAACCCCAGTGCCATTTAAGATAGGGTCAAGATACAGAAGGATCATGGCAGACTTGAACACTGGTTCTTATTAACAAAATAAAATCCAATGGTGAGAAAAGTAAGGTTCTATCTTTAGGCAAGAAAAACCAAACACACAGGTACAGAATAGGTGGCACTTGGCTCAATAGTAGTAACTGTGAGAGGATCTTGGAGTCCTAGTGGACAATCACTTAAATATGAACCAGCAGTATGCTGAAACTGCCAAAAAAAAAAAGGCACCACAGTCTTATGCTGAATTAACAGAGGGATAGAATCAAGATCACATGAAGTGTTAATGGTAAGACCACACCTGGAATATTGCATCCAGTTTTGGTCACCACAATATAAGAAAGATGTTGAGACTCTAAAAAGAGTGTAGAGAAGAGCAACAAAGATGATTAGAGGATTGGAGGCTATGAAGAATCGTTGCAGGAATTGGGTATGTCCAGTTTAATGAAAAGAAGGATTAGGAGTGACATGATAACACTGTTCCAATATCTAAGGGGCCACCACAAAGAAGAGGGAGTCAAGCTATTCTCCAAAGCATCTGAAGGCAGGACAAGAAGCAATGGATGGAAACTAATCAAAGAGAGAAGCAACCTAGAACTAAGGAGAAACTTCTTGATAGTTAGAACAATTAATCAGTGGAACGACCTGTCTCCAGAAGTTGTGGGTGCTCCAACACTGAAGGTTTCTAAGAAGAGATTGGACAGCCATTTGTCTGAAATGGTATAGGGACTCCTGCTTGAGCAGGGGGTTGGACTGTAAGATCTCGAAGGTCCCTTCCAATTCTGTTATTCTGAATTCCTATAAAAGTTGATATTCTTTCAGAAATGAACCCAGAAATTGAATCCAGGACTTTGGAACTGAAACCATCTGCATCAGCAAGCAATGGTGCTTCTCCTGCTCTCAGGGTCCTGCTTATTACAGGTTTGGCTACTATGGTGGAATATTTTGGACTTCCCTGACAATAAAGCTGCTATTTTGGACAAAGATGTTAAGCTGTTCTGCAACAGTAAAGAAATGGCTTCATTTCAAAAATAAAAATTAATTGACAGATTCTGAAAAGACTTGCTATGTTTCCTTCACTGGCATCCACCTGGCACCAGCCTGAAATTATTAGCAGTGTGTTAGTACAGGAATAACCCTACAATCTTGAAGAGCTTATGCTTAAAGCTAAGGCTTCTGTGCAACTTCATGACAAGCCCTATCAGAAGCCAAGTTTTATCAAATATGTTCATCTAATCCCACTGCAGAAGTAAATTAAACTCAGTTCGCTTTGGAAGAAAAAGGACACAACGTCCATTCACAAAAGTGTTGCCTGCCTGTGACATACCTGATGAAGTTGTTTGTTTTCTGTTCCAACAGTTTGGCCTCAAACTGTTTAAGAGGGATTTCAATTATATTTTAGAAAGGATATATAGTATTGATGATACAAGCAGCGAAACAGGCTGCTTTGTAATTAGGATCTTTCCCTTCATTATTGGAAATGAAGTCTTCTGCAGTAGTAGGGGATTGTCCTGGATAATATTTGAGGTCTTTTCTAATTCTGCTTTTTATTTTTACTAAGCTGAGATTCAAAAAAACAAGTTTAAAATTGCAGTTAAAACTGTCTTTCTCTGAATTTACTGCATTCCTGTTTAACCTATTATCTTTTCAGGGCTTGCATTAAATAAGGGACAGAAAGATGTCAGAGCACTAAAATCCTAAAATGTAATCATGCCACACTACCTTTTTATTATTTATTACTTAAATGTATACCTCCCTTTTCCACACAATAGGAACCAATGTAATAAAAAAAATCTTGCAGAAAACCAAAAAAATGGGTTTTACGGAAGTTGTGTCTACCATCTTGACTTTTCTTTAATCTTTTCCACCCTCTTGTGACAGACACCTCTGTCTTTCGTTCTGGATCCTGATTGTTAGAAGTTCTAATAAAAAGGAATTCAAATAAAAACACAATAAGAGTCCATCATTCTCAGCTGTAAAAATATAAATATGTTTTAATGTTATTTATGAATAGTTAAAGTATTTGATGTGAAATTAAAATCAAATATAGCAGAGTTGTGTTTATGTTTAGTTATTTTATTGCTGAGTAAAAAGAAATTGTGTCTATATAGCACTCACAGCTGTTCAAGTGCAATTCTCCATCTTTCAACAGAAATAAATTTGTGACCTTTCAGTGGAATTATGAGTATTATGCAAATATGGTCGTATCTATGAAAAAGTCGATGCTTTTATGAAGTTTTGTTTTGAAATGTAAAAATGAATATTGAAAGCACTTCACATTTATCTCTTGTACGTAGCCCTTGTCTTGACTTGTAATATATATAATACTCTGCTATTTAAGTATTTTACAAAGATTAGGTAAAAAGATTGGGCAAGATAAGTAATAATGAAGAAATGAGGAATATACCGTATATTTTTGCTGTTATTTGGGATATACCTAGACTCTTCACTCAAACTCATCTTCTCGTTATCTCTGACAGCTACATGTAATCCAGTCAAATGGATCCTATCATTAGAGGCATCAATATAATAATAATAATAATAATAATAATAATAATAATAATAATAATAATAATAATAATAATAATAATAATAATAATAATAATAATAATAATAATAATAATAATAATAATAAAGTTGGAAGGGACCTTGGAGGTCATCGAGTCCAACCCCCTGCTCAGGCAGGAAACCCTATACCATTTCGAACAAATGGCTGTCCAGTCTCTTCTTAAAAACTTCCAGTGTTGGAGCATTCACCGCTTCTGGAGGCAGGTTGTTCCACTGGTTAATTGTTCTAACTGTCAGGAAGTTTCTCCTCAGTTCCAGGTTGCTTCTCTCCTTGACTAGTTTCCATCCATTACTTCTTGTCCTGCCCTCAGGTGCCTTGGAGAATAGCTTGACTCCCTCTTCTTTGTGGCAACCCCTGAGATATTGGAATACTGCTATCATGTCACCCCTAGTCCTTCCCTTCATTAAACTAGACATGCCCAATTCCAGCAAATAGAATATAGTGATAGCAACAGAAAAAAAGGTCTATTGGTCCTGGGACAGAAACAGGACTTGATTCTTTCCTCAGAAAACCTTTGCTCTGGCATGTTATTCCAGCCTCTATAGTCCTAATGGACTTGTTCCGTCACTTTCATTGTGACCTATATTTTTCAGGTTCTATCATTGCCTGTGTTAGGATATTGAATTTAGTAGCTGGAATTTAGTTGCTGGCCAGCCATACTCAGCATGTGGTCCTCAATGGAACTGCATCTACATGGAGGGAAGTGTGCAGTGGGGTGCCCTAGGGCTCTGTTCTGGGCCCAGTGCTCTTCAACATCTTCAATGATTTGGATGAGGGAATAGATGGGGAACTCGTCAAATTTGCAGATGACACCAAGCTGGCAGGAATAGCCAATACTCCAGAAGATAGGCTTAAGATACAGAAGGATCTTCACAGACTTGAACATTGGGTGCTATCTAACAAAATGAAATTCAATGATGAAAAAAGGAAGGTTCTACCTTTAGGCAAGAAAAACCAAATGCACAGGTACAGTATAGGTGATACCTTGCTCAATAGTAGTAACTGTGAGAGGGATCTTAGAGTCCTAGCGGACAATCACTTAAATATGAGCCAGCAGTGTGCCGCATCTGCCAAACAAGCCAGCACAGTGCTAGGCTGCATTAACAAAGATCAAGATCAAGTGAAGTGTTAATATCACTTTATAATGCCTTGGTAAGGCCACACTTGGAATACTGCATCCAGTTTTGTTCACCACGATGTAAAACGTATTAAGAACGGTTGCTGGAATTGGGCATGTCTAGTTTAATGAAGAGAAGGACTGGGGGTGACATGATAGCAGTGTTCCAATATCTCAGGAGATGCCACAAAGAAGAGGGAGTCAAGCTATTCTCCAAAGCATCTGAAGGCAGGACAAGAAGCAATGGATGGAAACTAATCAAGGAGAGATCAATCAATCTGGAACTAAGGAGAAGCTTTCTAACAGTAAGAACAATTAACCAGTGGAACGACTTGCCTCCACAAGTTGTGAATGCTCCAACACTGGAAGTTTTTTAAAAGAGACTGGACAACCATTTATCTGAAATGGTATAGGGTTTCCTGCCTGAGCAGGGGGTTGGACTAGAAGACCTTCAAGGTCCCTTCTAACATCATCATCATCATCATCATCATCATCATCATCATCATCATCATCATCATCATCATCATCATCATCATCATAGTAAAGTGTACAATAGGCCAGAAAACACAGTTGTAATTGATTAGATAGAGAGTGCTGACTTATGCATGATACAATCTATACTATGATTGGTTGCTGTAAGTATAAAGGGAGAGTTTCTCTTTTTTCCTCTCCTTTTTCTTCTCTGTGTTCTGTATACTGTATTAGATTAACTTCATGATATTCCTGTGTTCCTGACTATCTTATGTTCTTCCTTTTCTGTAAATTTGAATATTAAATATATTTATATAAAAGACTACAAGTTTGTGATAGTGTCTCTGACTGCACCTGGACAGCTGCTGCACAATTCCTTGACAGTCTGACAGAGATAGGGATATATAACTTAATGTTCCACTGGTCAAAGAACTCATTCTTACATAAGAGAGGATAGTTGCTTTCTGAAAACAGACTAATAAGCAATGTAGAGTTCATCTTATGATATACCTCTTTTGCTACCTCTTCCATCACACTGTAGACTGCCATAATTCTTCCCTACGAGTCACTCAAGTCTTGGGATAGAAATATTAAAAGCCCTATCATCATTCCTACAGCCAGGTACTTTAATAGGCATAAGAAAATATTGCATTAGTGCGATTAATTCACTCTACAAATTATGCTTTCTATGAGCACCGGCACACTTGCATTTAACTACAACATAATTATATATTTGCAATACCCATTTTCCCTCCTGACCAGGGCAAATACTATCTGTCTCTCTGTCTATTTCATTTGCATGCTGCCCAGTCCCAAAGACTACATCCCAACCCTAGCATAATAGGGAAACTGCCTTAGGTAATAATAAGTTGTACCAACAGTAGTCAATCAATCAGAATAGAGCTGGAAGGTCTTGGAGGACTTCTAACCCAGCCCCCTGCTCAAGCAGGAGACCCTATACCATTTCAGACAAGTGGCTGTCCAGTCTCTTCTTAAAATCCTCCAGTGATGAAGCACCTACAACGTCTGAAGGCAAGTTGTTGCACTGGTTAATTGTCTTCCCTGTTAGGAAGTTTCTCCTTAATTCCAGGTTGCTTCTCTCCTTGATTAGTTTCCATCCATTGTTTCTTGTCTTGTCTTTTGGTGCTTTGGAAAATAAATTGACCCCCTCCTCATGGCAACTCCTGAGATATTGGAACACTGCTATCATGTCCCCCCTCGTCCTTCCCTTCATTAAACTAGACATGCCCAATTCCAGCAACCGTTCTTAATATGTTTTAGCCTCCAGTCCCCTAATCATCTTTGTTGCTCTTCTCTGTACTTTTTCTAGCATCTCAACATCTTTTTTACATCTTTTTTATCCTCTCAAATACTGGAATACTGCTATCATGTCCCCCTTAGTCCTTTTTTTCTCTAGCCATACCCAAATCCTGAAACCATTAAAAGAGTTTTTTCCCCCTGTTACCCTGATACCATCCAAGAACAGCTTCAAGGACAGTAAAATCTGTTGTTTCACCACTCACTATCATAACAGTGAAGTTGGGTGACCAATTTTGTGGACTTCAGGGAAAGAATGTCAAATTGATGATGGTTCTGTTGAGCCAATGACTGTAGCAGAATGAAGACCCAATCGTTCGCAATTCCTCTCCATACAAAGAGGCAACTGAGATCACTCAAAAGTTGTACTAATAAGCTGTTCCTTGTGAACAGCCTGCAAAAGAGTAATCTCCCGAGGGTTTAAAGCAGTTAAGTTTGACTAACCAATATAGTATGCAACAAAATATTTTAAATTTAAATTAAGGATCAAGTTTGCTAAAAGTGAAGGTATATAAAAAGATCAAGATTCTTAAAAGTAAAAGGAAGAAATATAAAATTGGTTTAATCGATCAAAGTGAAAATGGATACAATGTTATCTGTGCAACCCCTAATGGACTTTTACTGACCAGAACTAAATGATGAGGCTTTAAAATTTTGTTTATAGATAAAAGTTGAAATGTGGGAATAAAGCTTGATCAAACTAGTGTTTATGGGTATTTCAGGCTGGACCAAGCATACTGTCTACGGTCAGTCCTTTTGGCCACCATCTTGTTATACTTCTGGAAAGAGTTGAGAAAATCACAAAGTAGTATTAGGGAAAATAAGCAACATGCATAAAACAAGAATTTGGCTTTGACTGCATGGTTAGGGCTGCCATATTGACTTTTTTGACCACCCTCCCTGCAGACACCCATGCTTAGTATTATTTCAATGTAAACAACAGGTTGAAGCAAGGATTACTAGTGTTTTGATAGTTGATTGGATTAATACAATAGCATTAGAAAAATCTAGCTTGCTGTAACTCTATGAACAAAATGTAATAGCAAAATCCACAGGACAAATCACATAGTCAGAATGATGTCTGCAGCTGTGCAACTGAAGTCTTGCCAATTTGGTGCATTCATTGACTTTGATCACACCATTTCTCCCCATAGATGGCCCAGTATCAGAGAAACTACAGGAAGTGGAGAGAAATCCTAAATAAAAGAATTTTCTCCCAAGAACCTGTACTAGTGACTCAGCTTCTTTAGTGATTTATTTTTGTTTTATTTTTTACAGTGGTGTTATTTAAACTTGTCAACTTTAAGATCTGTGAACTTCAACTCTTCAATTCTCCAGAAGCTGGCTGGAAAATTCTTGAAATTGAAATCCACACCTTTTAAAATTACCAACTTGATAATATTTGTTTACATATTATGCAACTTGTGTGATGTCAGAACTGAATGGAAAAGCAAATAAATCAATCTAGGAAAAAAACAGGTGGAAAAAGCACCAGGTTCATCAGATCCTACTAGCAGTGGCCCTCTAGGACAGGGGTCTTCAAACTTGGCCCTTTTATGACTTGTGGACTTCAACTCCCAGAATTCCTCAGCCAGCGTGCCTGGCTGAGGAATTCTGGGAGTTGAAGTCCAAATGTCATAAAAGGGCCAAGTTTGAAGACCCCTGCTCTAGGAGATATTTTCCTGGTTGTCTGGTGATGAGCTGAAGGGAGTCCCAGCAAAATCAGAGGGGAAAAACCAATCATCCTCTCTAAAGCAAGTGGTTCACAGTTTGGAAGTTGAGACAGGATAGGGATCAGCAATGGGAACAGAAGATTTGAAGTTGGTATTCTTTTGTGCTTACTCAAGGATGAATAGAGCGAACTTTGAGTCACTGGGGGAAAGGCTCTAACAGTTGTTACCAAGCTGGGCTGAAATATTAATCTACATTTCCTGAAGTTTACAGTATTACCACTTGAAAATTTACAGTGAATAAATGAATAAGAATATTCTGGGGATACAGTATACTGATTCCTTTAATTTTGTGTGTGTATAAGATGAGAAATCCTGTAAGCTTTCACCTGACTAATTGTATCTCTGAAATTCCATGAAATATCACTTTTCAAAATACAGTATTCCTTTTTACCAACTACACGCCTTAGGCAATATCTGAAAAATATTGGCATGCACTGAATGTTTGGTGAATGTTGGCTTAACCAATTTCCGAGAAGAATTTTTGGGAACAAAGTCATTTTAGTTCTACAAATCTTTTTTCCTTCCCCCACAAAAACAGAATCATAATCCTCCTTGTTTCGGCCACTGAATCTGGTTCTTTCTATGGAGAAAAACAATAGTCCTGCAGATTAAGGCTGTACTCTCTGGCCCCAGTTGCACAGCAGGATTTGGGATACTCACATCAATCCTATCAAGTCCTGGCATCGTTTTGTCTTTATTCTTGGTAATTAATCTTTTCATGAATTGCTGTCACATTTGGAGCCATTTCATTAAGTTTTTTTCCATTTTATGTAACCGCTTGTTGCATTTCACATCTGCTCCATCTACAGGAGAGGTCATGCCAACTCCTCCTCTCCTCACCCCTCCCTTGTTTTCCTCATTGCTGGAAACAGATCCAGATAACATACTTATGTAACCACTGTCTACATTCAAGGAAGGCACTGCAGATAATGAGTTCTGAACTGGTTTCCATATTCCAGACTGTTCTCTGCTCGCCATGAGTATTGTTTTCCTTTCCCCAAAGATACTCTTGAGCCCTGCAATCAGTTTTTACAACAAATCCAGAGGGCAATGTTGTCGAATTGTTATATTCAGTCTCTTCTGAACTGAACTTTCTTCACTTCTAATTTGCTGCTATTCATTCATCTTAGTAATGCAACTGCAGCACTAATCTGTTTAATATGAACCATTGAAAAGGTGTTAAGATTTCTGCAGAAGAGAATATCTGTCGCTCAGGATGGAACAGTGGCGTCCTTGATGTTCTCTGAGCTCAGTGGTTTGCTTGCAGATGTTTCATAGTCCGACTTGGGAACATCATCGGTGCTACCACAGGGTCTAAAGATGTTACCCTGTCAGGTAATGAAACATCTGCAAGCACACAATCAAGCTCAAAGAACACCAAGGGGTCCACAGTATTAAGTTTCCCCAGGACTATTATCCCTTTACTTTTCCCCATTGCCCATGTCAGTTTGCACTCAACCAGGCAAGATCAGTGAAGCAAAACTTATGCAGACGTCATTAATGTATGCTTTAAGTAATGTAAACTTAAAATAAATTTAAGCAGATTTGGAGCAAATATAGAATCTTGGAGACTGCAACAGGATTTTCAACCCTCATTTATAGAGAATTTATTAAGACAGTCTTTTGGAATAGTTTGAAATGCTTCTTCTCAGATTTTTTGCTACCTGGGCTGAGTTGCCATTTATAAGATAAGCTAAGAATTGACTCCCTTTCACCTCTTGACTATTTATGTCTAATCTCTCTTTCATTGCTTTGCCAGCCTCTTCACAATCTCTCTATCCTCTTCCTTTGAAACTCTGGTTCTCATATTTAGGGTTTTTTTTTAGTTAGTTGATTCTTGATCACTTTTCTGTGGCCATGTTGTTTCATGGCTAGTTCCTATTATTCGTAGCAAGGAAGGGGCCTAATGTTTTATTTCTTCCTAGAAATACTCTGCAAGCACTAATAGTGAAAGGCAAGAGCACGGTGACAAGAGGGGACTAAGATTAAATATAAAGAAGACCAAAGAAATGACAACAGGTACATCAATCAGCCTTAAAACTGACAAAGAAAGTGATGAATAGGTTCTAAATAAAATAAAATAAAATAAAATAAAATAAAATAAAATAAAATAAAATAAAATAAAATAAAATAAAATAAAATAAAATAAAATAAAATAAAATAAAATAAAATAAAATAAAATAAAATAAAATAAAATAAAATAAAATAAAATAAAATAAAATAAAATAAAATAAAATAAAATAAAATAAAATAAAATAAAATAAAATAAAATAAAATAAAATAATAAAATAAAATAAAATAAAATAAAATAAAATAAAATAAAATAAAATAAAATAAAATAAAATAAAATAAAATAATAAAATAATAAAATAATAAAATAATAAAATAAAAGCATATACCCACACATATATGGCCCAGAGAAAAAACACAGTCTAGTTTGGATGTATACATATACATGTCAAGAAAAACGAATCTTGTGAGGTTACCAGACGGATGGCATAGGGAACAAAGCTGTTATAGAATCTGGTAGTCCTGCTAGAAATACTTCCAAACCTCCTCTCAGAAGGGAGCAACAGAAACAGATCGTGAAGTGGGTATGTGGGGACTCTAACAATGCTTCGAGCTCTAAGTGCATAGCGCTTATAAGCAATGTACTGAATAATGGGAAGCAAGCTTCCTATAATCTTCTCAGCTGTCCTTACCACTCTTTGTATGGACCTTCTATCTGAGGCACTGCTACCACCAAATGAAACAGTTTGTTAAGATGCACTCAATCGTGCCTCTGTAAAAAGTGGCCAAGACAGAAGGAGAAAGATGAGACAAATCATCCTGGAGATTATTTATGTAGTCAGTAAGAAACAAAAACAAATTGATGGTAGATAAGCAGCTACAGTACTCCAGACAAAGAGTAATTAGGAAACAGAGATGAGTTTGGCTAAGAGGGGAAAGAAAAGGGCCATCAGTTGGCAATGTTGGGAAGAAAGAAATGAGATGACTTGCAAACAAACTGAGATACTTTTGTGAAATATAATCCAATGACTGTGTGACTATTCAGAGACCTTACTAGCATGCAAGGAGTGGATAGCAAAGATCGATCTTGAACATACAGTACTTACTCTGAGGTAATGAGAAAACTTTTAAATGCAGATATCGGAAATTTAGTTATAGATGCAGGATTGAAAAATGGGGAACAATTCTAGATTAATAAGAGAGAGCTTATGGTGCATATAATATTATTTTCTACCCAAGCCTGACAAGCAGCAGGGCTGACTAGTTTCCATATGGACTAGAAATGTTCTCTTTCTTCTCCCAACTAAAAATGATATCAGAAATTGAATTCTGCAAAGAATGCACTTATTTTTCTATGCTGCAAAGAATATATACAGTTTACATTTCGAGACAATTGTAATAGAATTGTTCATTTCTGAATATTTTGTAGAAAAACAACAGCAGTGTTTTCTTTATTATAATTGTACAAAAGTATGCTTCACTCAACGGTTATTCTTTTGGATTATTTTTTTTTTGGCTCGATGCCCTTCCCTATTATTAGTGGGGAGGTAAAATATTTTCATTACCTTCTCCCCTAGTAGGAAAGAATCTTCAAAGAAGAAGTAGGTGGGAGGTTAGCTTCTTAACCCTGATTTCCATACCACCAGCTTTGTTTGGCTGCGCATCATAAAATTAGTTTGCATTCACTTCTTCTATAAAGGCATTGGTTGGTTGTAGGGTTTTGCTTAGTGGGTTTTATATTGTTTTGTGTGTGCACATTTTAAAAATCAGTTTGTATTGTACGCCTAGTGATTATTTCATGCTGTTTAGACTATATTTACAGCCTTTGATCATGCATTAGAAAACCAAAGTAAACTGCCGATATGCTGGGGACAGTGATGTGTTCTAAGCTTCAACATTCTTTGTTCAGTGCTTTATAATGTGGGGAATAAATAATATTCTGTTCTGACTTATATGAGACAGAGTAGATAAACTGAAACTCGTGATGGCCCTGAAGGGGAAGGAGACAGACAACAAAAACCAGGTTATTGTTGTTGTCATTTTTCTCCTCTGGTGTGAAGGGAGTTAATATAAGGGTACAAAAAAAGACATTGTTTATGTTAGAAGGTGCTGGTATCAGTAGAAAGGACTGGCTTGGAACCTCCTAAGAAGAGCAGAAGGTAGATGTGTTGGGTGAACCCAAAGTAGGATCACCTCATGTTGTTATCAGATTCTGCTATCCTGCAATAATCTATTGAGTGTATTTACTAGGTCTGGTATGTTGGGCATCCGTGAACATCACTAGCAGTCAGAAAATATGATGAAAACTCTTTAATCTCAAAACACATGGATAGACTCAACCATAGTTTCAGCTGGGAAACTGAGCATCCTGAATCAAGCCAGATCCAAAAATCCTAGGGATTTCCTGGAAGCTTGGCATTCAGACAAATCAGCATGAGTAGATGCATAGATAAATCACATTTACAAGCCATTTAAAAGAGACAATTTTAAAAAGCTAAAAAAGGAAACAAAAGGTCCAGAGCACCTTGTCTCTAGCAGCCAATACCAGGTAACATGAGATAAATAATCAAGGGGGGGGGGAAGAACTACCGAGGAGAAAACCATATCATCACTGGCAGGGCAAGCTACTGTATATAAAATATGGAACAAAACCACACTTAGCAGCACTGACAATGTTACCTAACTGTGTAATGAAATGTCTGCAAGCAAACAGCCAAGCTTGGAGAGTACCACAGGCTCCACAGTTCACAGCATCAAAGAGTTGGAAGGGACCTGGGAGGTTTTCTAGACCAACCCCCTGCCCAAAAGGCATCTCAGACAAATTGTTGTCCAATCTTTTCTTGAAAACCTCCTGTGATGGAGCACCTACAATTCCAGGAGGTAAGCTGTTTCATTGCTTAATAGTTCTTAATAATTTCTGTCAGGAAATTCTTCCTTATTTCTAGGTTGGATCTTCCTCTAACAAGCTTCCACCCATTACTTCTTGTTTTACCCTCAGGTGCTATGGAAAATAAATCAATGCCCTCTTCCCTGTGGCAGCCCTTCAAGTGTGGGAAGACTGCCATCATGTCTCCCTTTAGTCTTCTCTTCATTCAGCTAAACATATCTAGTTCCTGTAGTTGTTGTTCATAGGATTTAGCCTCCAGACCCTTTATTATCTCTGTTGTTCTGCCCTGTTTCTAGAGCCTCAGCACCTTTTTGCATTGTGATGACCAAAACTAACCCAGTATTCCAAATGTGCTCCCACCAATATGCTATACAGTGGTACTATCACTTTCCTTGATCTTGATACTATTCCTCTGTTGATGCACCACAGGATTGTGTTGGTTTTTTTGGCAGCTGCAGCACAGCACAGCTGCTGACTTATACTTAAGCAGTACTCCACTAGGACACCTAGATTACTATCATAAGCACTACTGTTGAACCAGGTACTGCCTTCTTGTACCTGTGCATTTGGCTTTTCCTGTCTAAGTGTAGGACCTTACTTTTCTCACCACTGAACTGCATCCCAGTTCTCTAGTCTGTCAAGATCCTTCTCGAATCTTGAGTTATCTTCCAAAGTGTTAGCAATTTTCGCCAGCTTTGTGTTATTTTCAAATTTAATGAGCACTCTTTCAATCTCTTCATCTAGCTCATTTATGAAGATGTTGAAGAGGACTGGGCCCAAGACTGGACCTTGAGGAACCCCCCTGCATCCTTCTCTCCATCTAGATGTTGTTCCATTAAAGGCCACACTCTTAGTGTGGTTGGCCAGCCACTGTCTATCCCACTTTGCTCTGTTTTACCAAGACGTAGGCTGTGGTCTATTTTATCAAATGCCTTACTGAAATCTAAGTATAGTATATTTATCAGCTCCTTTAGCCTCCTGGGTTATAAACCATTCGGTACAGGAGACTTGAACTCATTCAGAGTGGCTACGTGTTTGTCTAACCATTACTTACTGACAGTATTTTGACCTGCATTCCTCTTCTGTCTCCCGTGTGCTGCTATCGACAGGTTGGATTCCCCCCCCCTTTTGTATAAAAACAACACATGCAAAAATAATAATAATAATTAAGTATTCCATTTTTCTCCACAACGCCCATCACCTCCCACTAGTGGACCAGCATTTCTTGACATTCCTCTTGTTCCTTACATATCAAAAGAAACTTTTATGTTGTTATTTTTTGCATTTGTTGCAAGTCTTAGCTCATTCTGAGCCTTAGCTTTCCTGATTTCCTCCTGCAGTTTTTGGCTATTTGCTGGTCTTCTGCTCATTACAAGCTCCTCTTTCCATTTTTTTATACTTGTCCTTTTTGTCTCACACCTTGTCAACCATTTTTGCTTTTCCTAACAAATACAATTTCCTCTTAACAGATTACAAACCATCCATTACTTTCTACTTTCCAAAATGTTCTCCATCTATTTTACCATTTTCAGTAATCACTTGAAAAAAGGTACACTAATTTACTTTTAGTTTTTAATTTATCCCCATTTGTTGCATTTTGTTCCAATAGAAGAGAATATATGTAGCTCAGGGTTGAACTATTCTTGGTGCCCTCTGAGCTTGGCTAATTGCTGTAGACCTTTCATTAACCAATTAGATATTGAAACTCTCACATTGATTGCATTACCTAGGTGGGCAATGGAAGGTCTATAAGGAAGCTGAGAGAGCACCAAGAACTCCACATTGTACCTTACAATTGTCCAATTTATTTTTCACTACTTCAGTCTCTACAACTTGATCAGATAATATACAGATAGTCCTCGGCTCACAACAGTTCAAAGTTACAACAGCACTGAAAAAAGTGACTTATGACTTATGATTTCACACTTATGATCATCACAGCATCCCCATGGTCACGTGATCAAAATTCAGACACTTGGCAACTGACTCATATTTATGATGGTTGCAGTGTCCCAGAGTCGTGTGATACCCTTTTGCGACCTTTTGACAAGCAAAGTCAATGAGAAAGCCAGATTCACCTAACAACTGCGTTACTAACTTCACAACTCCAGCGATTCACTTCACAACTGCGGCAAGAAAGGTCGTAAAATGGGGCAAAGTTCACTTTCAACTGTCTCACTTAGCAACAGAAATTTTGGGCTCAATTGTGGTCATAAGTCGAGGACTACCGTTACCTAACATTAGCTGTAAATCAGATGGCCATAATAACTCTGTTAACTTTTTGGAAGGCTCTAAACATCTGGCTGTTCCCCAGGCATTTGGGCTAGGAGGTTAAGTAAATTCTGCTGGTGGATTGTTTTTGTTGGGGGTGGGGTTGTATTTTAAGGAAGGTGTCATGGGTTATACATGGTGGGGTGGTTTCCATTTTTGTAAGGCACCCAGAGTTACTGCTATGAGATGGATGGTTCTATAAATCATTAAAATGAAATAAAAATTCTCAACATCCTTTTCATGGAAACAAATATATAGATTCATTTTCCCAACCGACACATTTCTATTGTCATCACGAGCATACCTTACACCTTTACCAACAAATATATTAAATAACCAAGGAGACATCACACATGCTTGCCTCATTCTCTGCTGAGTGTTGAATCATTTGATAAGCAAACATTCCATAATTCAAACCTATTCACTTTATTCTACACTTTCTTTAAATCAACATGCATACAATATACTTTCTTTCTTACACTGATACATTTTGCAATGACCTGCTGGAGAGAAAGCTCTGATTTAGACATCCCCTACCTGGCATGAAGCTACGCTTATTTATTGAAATAAGCTTTAATCAAGGAGAGAAGCAACCTAGAACTAAGGAGAAACTTCCTGACAGTTAGAACAATTAACCAGTGGAACAACCTGCCTCCAGAAGCTGTGAATGCTCCAACACTGGAAGTTTTTAAGAAGAGATTGGACAGCCATTTGTCTGAAATGGTATAGGGTTTCCTGCCTGAGCAGGAACTAGATGACCTCCAAGGTTCCTTCCAACTTTATTATTATTATCTCACCAATGTTCTCCCCATTTACTGTTAGGGCTGTTTTCCATTTTTGCATATTTGCTTTCAAAAATGTACAGATATTTTTGCTGATTCCAAAGTTTTCCAAAATGCATTAATCCAACTATGGGGTATTATTATTATTATTATTATTATTATTATTATTATATGCACTATTCAAGCATTTGTACAATTTCATTTGGGTATGTCTAGTCTAGTGCAAAGAAGGACTAGGGAAGACATGATAATAGTGTTCCAATATTTGAGGGGCTCCTACAAAGACGAAGGGGTTAAACTATTTTCCAAAGCACCAGAAGGCAAGACAAGAAACAATGGATGGAAACTAACCAAGGAGAGATGCAAACTAGAACTAAGGAGAAATTTCCTAACCATGAGAGCAATCAACCAATGGAATAACTTGCCTTCAGATGTTCTGGGTGCTCCATCACTGGAGGCTTTCAAAAAGAGACTGGACAACCATTTGTCTGAAATGATATAGTGTCTCCTGCTTGAGAAGGGGGTTGGACTAGAAGACCTCCAAGATCCCTTCCAACTCTGTTATTCTATGTTCTATGTTTATAACAAATTATACCCATATTTTATGATTTCTTCAGTAATGGAGGCCATCCCTGGAGTCTTACCATTTTTATTACTTTTTTATTATTATGAATGCTTCTATACTATTCCAATCTAAATAGCTTAAAACAAGCATAGTATGCATACAATACAATTATTTTAAAATTATTAAATATATAAAGTATTAAATACCAGAAGAAAGAAGCAGTATAGAGTCATTCTTAAGATGCTGGACCAGGAGCAGGATGCCCCAAATTTTACTTTTCTCTTAAGCACAGAAGCCAAATGGAACACTTCTTCCTCTTAACTCCATAGGTACTGTGAGAAGTCAGCTGAAAAACAAAATTAATTCCACCAGGCATTGATAACTTTGCTATATGAAAGGCAAACACATGGATCCTAGAACTTAATGGGACAAACACTAGAAATAATAGGGTCCTTGATGTTTTCTGAACTGTGTTGTTTTCCTGCAGACGCTTCATTATATTGCACTGAAACAACAAAACTCAGAACGCACTAAGGATTCAACCACGAGCTACAAAAATTCTTTTCTATTGGTGCTAGGAAAAGTGTATCAAATATATAGTAATATATAATATATAAACAATAAATATATAATTTAAATAGTCTATCAAATCAATATTTTGTCAACATTCTCACACCATTTATTTGCTTGAATACTAACGTAGCATTCATTACAATTCGACTTTTTGATATATTACTATTTTCCCACTATATGTCTCTAAATTACTCCTCTTGGGAATCCCTCATTTAAGTTTCGTCTCAAATAATTTCATCGTTTTTGCTAGAAAGTCCTTGTTCAATCCTTTTCATCCACTTCCAAAACACTTTTTTTAAAAGTTCCTTAAAAATTACTGCATTTTTCCATTCCTTTTCATCTTAAACGAGCCTTGCTCTCTTTGACTTAATTCTTTTCAGCTATTTTTTTCTTTCTCTGCACAATACTATACAATATCTTTCTCTAACCTTGTTTTTTTCAGCCCTATCTTACATGCAATTTTCTCATCCATGTTTATACACCCCCCCACACACACACACACAGTATTTCACAACCTCAAAAGCTTTAGAACATGGGAACTTCAACTCCCAGAATTCCCCCATTAGCATGCTGGGGTATTCTGGGAGTTGAATCACGTCTTAAAGCTGCCAAGAACGAGAAACTACGCTCTATAATATAGTTTTCTTCAATCTGCCGAGCAGCTTCAGCATCCTCTTTCCTTCTGTCGGTTTTCTATTCAACCCATTGAGAAATCAACCTATCTGCTAATATGTTTCTTACAAGAATCATATTTTCTCTTTATGTAATACACGTAAGAATCAGACAAAACTTCAGTTGCACTGCCACGGATACCATATTGGGTTTTTTTTTACGATACCCTGCAGACACTCCTGAACTTATGCTTTCCAGACAACGAAGCCCAGGAAATAGCAAGGGCCATCTCTGTATTGTCAAAAGTGAACAGTGCATTTCAAAATGTTTAACAAATACCCCAATGGGGAAGATCACTAAATGGACAATGTCACTGCCTGGTTTGCTGAACAGCCACTATTGTTGCTGGACAGTTTCGAGACCCTGCTTGCCATTCTGATGCTTTTGATGTTCAAGCTACTTTGGACCACTTTAAAAAAAAAGAGTTCTCTTCCATCAACTGCAGAGTAGGCAACTATCAGCATTTTAGATGGTCCCAAATTACAATTCATAATTCTGAGTATCCCTAGCATGCATATCTAGTGGTGAAGCCTGCTAGGAGCATCAATATCTGGACTACCACAGGTGGGCTTCTCCCTGCCCTAAACCGCAGTGTGACTTGTTTTTGACTTACTATGTTGTGTGAACTTGGAGGATCAGTACCGTTAGATTTAAGGACTAGATGACATGGGTGAACATCCTGTGCACATCCTGTGTAAAGTGTTGCAGACAGTTAAGTATGGTAGCAGAGATAAGGGATAGGACTAAGCATCATCCTCACTCCACCCACCCCTTTATGCATTAATTCACGAACTTACCATTGTTGGAGGGATAGTGCTTATTGTATAGGATCATTGCACATCTTTTTAACTAGGTAGCTATAGTGCAGCACAGAGTACCCCTTTTATTTTTATGCACAACATTGTGAATGCATTTGGATCAGGGCCTCCATTCATAGCCCAAGATTTTTTGCTTTATTTTTACCCCACAACAGACATCAGCAACCTGATCAACAGACTAAGCAGCTACACAAAAGGCAGCTTATGGTTTTGTCCCAAACATTTGCAGTCCTACCTCATCCCATCCCAGGTGACTTCATTTTTCCTTCATCGGAACATCTGGTCATTTATTAATAACAGAAACCTTTTGCAGATGTAAATGGAGGAGTGGGTTTATTTAGTTTCCTTTTTCTTTGTTTTGGTTTTTGGGGTGGATCTATCAGAAATGTGGGAAATAAATCTTGAAACCAAACTTTTGCCAACGAATAAATATTTTATAATGCTTTACGCCAAAATAGATTTGAAAAGGGAAGTGATGATCTCTTGTTAGTGAATCTAAATTCCTCATTAAAGAAAGAAAAGGAAGCCTTCTTGAATGTTACAGGTATGAGGGGTACTATTGAGGGCTTGGACATTGGTGGCCCCCCAAATGCCAGATTGACTTTTTTTTAAACGGGAGTCAATAAAGTGGAGATAAAATGAAAATCTACAAATGTTTTATACCTCCTCCCAGACAGCTAGCTAGCTAAATAAATAAATAAATAAACTGCATCTGTTTAGATCATTATTGACACTGAAGATGACTCTTGAACAGATTGCATAACTGTTGCCTAACTAATGTGCCCAAGTGTGGCACTAATTTAATTTTAATTTTACAGTGCTAGTTTGTCTAAGATCCACCCCAGCTGGCTGGTGCCCATCATCTGTCAACAGAACTAAGCCATGCTGGGCTAAGTCAGGATTATAAATGAAGAGCTGCCATGTGCGCTAAATCTTCTTATTTGACTAGCCTGGAAGGTATGTGGTTGGAAAATTTGATTGGCAGCTCACTTCATTCTGGCAATTGACTTTGAAGGCCTCTGTCCTATTGGTCCTTTCAGGACAACTCAGTAGCTGTATTGAGTGTCACCTGCTGATTCCAGCACGTGCTTGACCTTTGAACCCACCCCTCCCCTTCCCAGCTTCTTTTTCTCCCCCTGACTTGTTCGGTTACCAGCTCCAAGGCTGCTTCGGTAGCTGTGTTGCTCTGGTGGCACGTGGAGCCTATGGGGCATATGGCTGACTAGTTGCACGCAGAATGGGATAAACTGAAGCCAAACAGCCTCGGTCTGTTATCATAGCAGATGGGGGAAGCGTGGCATTCAATATTTAGACAGATGCCACCTCCTTATTCCACCTGTCTGGAACTTGGACATTGTACAGCTTGAACTGTCTGCCTCATTATTAAAGAGACAAAGGGTGTCTTTATGGAGTGCTACCCAGAGCATCCTATTGACAGAGGATGCACAGATATTAATTGCCGACCCTCTCAATAAAAACTCAGAAACATCTTTGCAATTACAAAAGAGGAACACGTAATGTGCCCAGCTGCTTTTCCTGGTTGTTCACTAGACTGGTTTCTGCACTGAATTAAATGTGGAGGGAAGGAAGGAACGGCTTTTTAAAATATTGTCAGGATTATTATTATTATCCTCGCACTCTTATTATTTTTATTATTACAATTATAAAATCACATTTGAAAATGACTGTAAAGTTCCTGCCATTAAAAAGGCCAATCGTTCCATCTAATAATCACAGCTCTATTGTGTCGTGCCCTTTCTTGCAAATTTGCTCTTTGCTTCGCAGTAGTCAACAGTTCTTTTAAACAGCCAGAAGCTGGAAAAACACACTTTGCAAGGGTGCTATTATATTCTGCATATTTTTACACAACAGTTTATACCTTTCCTTCTTCAGCTTTGTTTAAAAGAAAAAGAAGAAGAAAAGTAACAAGATTTTTTAGAAAACAGAAAAGTAAAAAGGCTATCTGATTATTTGGGTTCTGTATTTTTTAAGCTCTGAAAAAATGATGAAGGAAATAAGGACTATGTAAAAATCTAGTACTGATTAATCAAGGAATGTCACAATTAATTTATATCCCACCATAGTTTCCTTATGGTCCCTAGGAGAGCAACAGCTTTGAGTCTTTCAACCTCCATAATTTCATCTGAATGGAACGTCCAATTCTTCTTTTGGACTATTGTTTAGGATAGCCAGGGATAAATCTTCTAAAGGATAAGCAGATTTTTTAGAACCTGTGAAGTATCTGTGAAGAGACTGCACCAGGTGTCCCTGAAAGCCAGTAAGTCCATCACTATAACAAAGAATTGCCTGCTAAGCCTTCACAACTTCAGAAAGCTCATGAGTAAACAGACTAAAACATAGAAGCACTTGGCTTTGTGGGAAAATTCTTTTGGAAGAAGAGTTCAACTCAAAAATCAAGGAATACCTCAATAATTTTGCTAGATCAGATGTAGGCCCATCTAACTCACATTCCATTTTACATAGTAAACTATCAGTTGTCCCACTTATTCCTATGTAGGACAGTGATCTGAAGCTTAAGTGAGCATCATCTAAATCTGAGTAGGGATTTTGAGATTGAGGCATATGATTTTCCATTCAAGAGTAGCTAGATACTGAAGCAGTTTCACCTTGGATCAGTTTCACCTTGTTGTCACATGTCCTGATTTCCATGTTTTTCTTTTACTCTGTTTTGGAGTCTTCTGTCTTTTAACTCATTTGGTATCCCAATTTCTCAACTTATTTATTTAGATCTAGTCTGTCTTTGTCTGTTGCTTACTGAAACAGAACTGAATTCCAGAACGCTATTCTTGAAGAACCATGTACAATGGACATCTAAAACTCTGGATCAACAGCACGTACACCCTGGTGCTATAGCCAGTAGTACTCCAGCTTATTAAATAAATGTTTGGCACAAAACGTCTCTAGAGAAAAGATCAAAACTTCTTTAAAAAGGTAGAGTACAAAGTTCTAGCCTATGGAGTAGTGTCAAAATTACCAAAGGGATTCTTGTAAGTGGAGGGGAACTTCCAACTTTAGAAGAACAGGTCCTATTGTAGGCTGCCAACTTCTGAGGTTGGCTAGATCTGAAGTTGGAAAGTTGTAGAAGAGATTGTAGTAAGGCGAGATTAAATATCCATTCAGACAGACTGTTTTTCTGCTAAGTCTAACTTTAGACTTAGTCTAAAGTTAAACTTTTTCTCATTGGGATACAAGAGGGGAGAGAGGTCATTACTGCACTTGTAGGCTAATTAAGCAGAGTGTCTGGGACTGTCTGAAACCTCTGTTGCTAAAACTCATTGTGGAACTTCACATTAGGCATAGGTTTAATTTATAATGAATTGTTGATAGCTTGTCTTCAGTTTACTCAAAATACAGGCCAACATATATTTCAGAGGCAAATGTTCATGTGGGTTTGCTAGAAGGAGGAATGCATTGCATTACTGAATCTGAATTTCCAATGTACACATTGCCATTTTGGTCTACCACTGTGCTACCCTAATATAATATTGTATGAGCAGAATAATTGTCCAAATGCACAGGCAAATTGAAGATGCTTTCTTCTGTTCTTCTATGTCACAATGCCAGAATATAGGCACCCGAAGACCAAAAACTGGCAAGGGAAGCCTAGACAACTGAGCAATTTCCCAATCTCTCAGCAGTGTGCTCCAAATGGGGTGCAGTGCTTCAACAGAGCATCTAGGAGTGAGCATGCTGTGGATGGAAACACTGTGAGAGATATTATCCACACAGAAAACAAATGGCTTAAGGATTTGCATTAAAATTTGAATATATTTTTGTATAGCCACAGATGGGGCAATAATTATTGTGATTTATATAATAAGAATCTCTGATCATGGGAGAGAGATTGGGACTGATCAGTTAATAAAGTGGGATTCAAAGCCATCCTAGCAGACAGCAGGGTCTGTTGTTTCAGCCACATCTCTCTTGTCATCACAATGGCTCTAAAACTAAGAAAGAAAAACAAAAGTGCATCCAATCATCTGGGATTTTCTGTCTATGATTAGTCTAGGGCTATGGAGTCATCCAAATGCCCCCAGGAGAAAATAGAAACATCTTCATCCATCACTGTGGAGGGAAGCCTGGATTAGCATGGGGGGAAATGTCTCATGTAATTGACTTGTTATGTTCATATAATCTGTGTCAGGTTTCTCCCTGCTTCATCATAACTGAAACAGAAGCATAGCTAGGAAGAGAAGCTGAGATTGGTTGGATGGGTCAAGGTGAAGTTTATGTACAGAGGCAGTATGGCACTCCATACTAGTTAGCTGGATAACAAGAATAGGATGACAGCAAAGAATGAATAGATGGAGAGCTACAGAAGGAGAGGCAGCTGTCAGTACCATCCCAAGGTGCACCAAGACATCTCAGAGATTTTTAAATCAGAATGAAGATCAAAGCAGAACATGCTGGAGTCTTGAAGGCTGATGCTGCTGTCCAGGGTGAGAAGGACAATCAAGAACCAATTTCTCTGCAGTCCAAGTGACTTACATGGGATATTTGCCTATAAGCCACACGTTCCCCACTCTAACTCAGGTGACTTTTGAAACTCCCAGACAAGAAGCCACCCGTGAACCTCAAAGACATTTGTTTGAGGATGCAAATTTGTTTATGTTATATGTGGTTTGCATGTTATAACGCTTGATGCTACTGTTATAAATCATTAGTGCTCAAGGGTTGTATTCCCACAACATGCTTAGCTAGACACCATTTGTGTTACAGGGTTAGCAATTTAGTTTATGGCTCAATGCAATGTGCCAACTCAAACATTACATTAATCTAGTGATCAGATTAAGTGTGTTGTATGAATGCAGGTATAATTTTTGGAATAACTTTGTGGCTCTTTTAAAGATAATCTGTTCAAGGGCCTTGTGATAACTGCACATGATCTACACATGTATTTTAGGTCTTCAGGTCACGTGTTATATATTCATGTAGTAATAGCTAGAAAATGTACTTTAAAAGGGATTGTCCACCTTAGATGATGTTTTAGGGAAATTTTCACATTCTGACAAGGTTCAGATAACACTGACCCCCACCCCCCAAAAAAGGTCAAAACGCATTCTGGTCACTAGCTTTGATTTAATCTTTTGTGTGAACCCAGTCAATTGTGATTTGAAAACCATGGTTCATGTATGGCTTAGCAAATTGCACATACCTCACATCTACATTTTATTTAACAAAATGCAGATAAGCAAACCGGGTGTCTTATAATATATGAACATTTTTTTAATGTGAAAGCTTTTTTTAGAGCTTAAAAAACTTATAGAGGAAACCTAGTATAATAGAAGTGTGGGTAGAAGCTATGAATTAATTATTTGTATTAATAAATAGCCTGGTAGACATGAGCCTGACAGCTCTCTTGGAGTGAGGGCGTTCCACAGCATATCTATAATATTTTTAATGCTAATATTTATTCATTTTCCAAACTATTATTTTACATTAAAAAGCCTACCTGACAAAAGACATATGGACGATGCGGCTGGTGGAAGAGATTCAGTCTAATTGAACAGCCCAGGACTCGTGAGGTTAATTACAGATATTAACATTGCTCCCCCCCTCAACCCGGCTTCTTGCTCTCACAAAGGCTACAGGAACTTCCAAATGATCTGGCCCAGCAATAAGTCTCTCCCTAGCTTGTTAACTAATTGATAAAAATGTAAGTATTTAGAATGAGTGTAATTAAATGCCAAGCCTTACAATTACAAACCTATTTGGTAGCTGTTGGGAGATGAGTAACCTCAGCTGGCATGGGCAGTGAATAGCAGGGTTCCCCCTGCCACCTAAATAAATAAATAAAAGGCAGCTTAATCAAAGAGCTTTTGAAAAGCTGTTAATTGCAAAGCAAAGTACACATTGGCTAGAAATGTATCCATAAGATAATGCTGCCTCCCTGACAGTTGATTCTCTGGCCAATGCAAACTTTTGAAAAGCAGGGGATTATTGCAGAACAACATTACAGCTTTTGAGTTCCCAACTCTCCCCTCTTTTGTCAGAGTCTGCCAATGGTTTGATGTGATAGTAAGAGTGGGTCATTTAAAGCTCTTTATCTCATAGGCACTTCAAGAAGGCCTCCGAGGAGCTGCTGGTTGGAGTGGACACCAGACATTACCATCTGAACTAGGGGTGGGCAACTATGGTTTCTTTACAACCTGTGGGCTTCAACTCCCATAATTCCTGAGCCAGCATGGTCGTAAAGGGGTCATAGTTGCCCATCCCTGATTTGAGCCATGGGAAAACTTTGGCCAAGTCACTTTCTATGCACCTAGCCTATAACACAAGGTGGCTGTGAAGATAAAATGAGATAATGAACCTAGATGCAGTCCTGAGCAACTTTGTACAAGGCATAGCAAAGCATCCTATAATACGTCACTTGAGTTCCCATCACTTGCTTACATTAACTTTGACCCATTGGAGTTTGATATCTGACCACCTATTTTACAGCTCCTGGAGGAAAGGCATGTAATAAATCTGCAGCTGTTGAAGGAGTATGGTCAGATCTCTCAGTTTTTACATTCTCTAAAATAAAAGAATTCAAGTTTTGTCACATTAATGAAGAATGGTATAATATTTAGGAAGTTCTTATCAAAACATAAACTGAAGCACATTCTTAGCCATCAACAGTTAACATCTGGTGTGGCTATACTTCAATAACTGCAGCCTAGAAAAATTAAAGACTATGTTTGCATAATAGGATTAACCTGTGATTATGGTTTTCCAGTTTTCTAGGTTCTTATAGCATCATGAATACTAAACTGAATTCAGAGGTTGGCTACATGGCAAGCTAAAGTTGACTGATTCAGTAAGTTGTGTGTGGTCATATTGTACTTGTCTGCCATGTAGTTCTAAAGAAAAGAGAAGTGGGGAGGAAAAGTGGCTGTTTTCATTCAGCAGCATAAATATGGTCAACTACACCAAGATTCAAAGTCAGAACCTTAAGAACTAAGCATGGAACGTCATCTCTGCCAGATGGACAAATCTATCCTTGTAAGTTCCTCTCTTATTAAAATTACATCAAGTTCCTTCCATCCTATTAATGATGAAGTTTGCTAATGTAAATTTTGGTATACTGCATTTAGAGGAGGCAGATAATAATAATAATAATAATAATAATAATAATAATAATAATAATAATAATAATAATAATAATAATAATAATAATAATAATAATAATAATAATAATAATAATAATAATAATAATAATAATAAATAAAGTTGGAAGGGACCTTGGAGGTCATCTAGTCCAACCCCCTGCTCAGGCAGGAAACCCTATACCATTTCAGACAAATGGCTGTCCAGTCTCTTCTTAAAAACTTCCAGTGTTGGAGCATTCACCGCTTCTGGAGGCAGGTTGTTCCACTTATTAATTGTTCTGTCAGGAAGTTTCTCCTTAGTTCTAGGTTGCTTCTTCCTTGATTAGTTTCCATCCTTTGCTTCTTGTCCTGCCCTCAGGCGCCTTGGAGAATAGCTTGACTCCGTCTTCTTTGTGGCAACCCCTGACATATTGGAATACTGCTATCCACCCCTAGTCCTTCTTTTCATTAAACTAGACATACCCAATTCCAGCAAACGTTCTTGATATGCTTTAGCCTCCAGTCCCCTAATCATCTTTGTTGCCCTTCTCTGCACTCTTTCTAAAGTCTCAACATCTTTTTTACATCGTGGTGACCAAAACTGGATGCAGTATTCCAAGTGTGGCCTTACCAAGGCATTGTAAAGTGGTATTAATACTTCACGTGATCTTGATTCTATCCCTCTGTTAATGCAGCCCAGCACTGTGTTGGCTTTTTTGGCAGCTGCAGCACACTGCTGGCTCATATTTAAGTGATTGTCCACTAGGACTCCGAGATCCCTCTCACAGTTACTACTATTGAGCAAGGTACCCCCTATACTATACCTGTACATTTGGTTTTTCTTGCCTAAATGTAGAACTTTACTTTTTTCACCATTGAATTTCATTTTGTTAGATAGCGCCCAATGTTCAAGTCTGTCCAGGTCCTCCTGTATCTTAAGCCTGTCTTCTGGAGTGTTGGCTATTCCTGCCAGCTTGGTGTCATCCGCAAATTTGATGAGTTCCCCATCTATCCCCTCGTCCAAATCGTTGATGAAGATGTTGAAGAGCACTGGCCCCAGAACAGAGCCCTGGGGCACCCCACTGCACACTTCCCTCCATGTAGATGCGGTTCCATTGAGGACCACACGCTGAGTACGGCCGGTCAGCCAGCTACGAATCCATCTGGTGGTGATGCTGTCTAACCCACATTTTTCTATCTTATCAAGTAGTAGGTTGTGATCTACTTTATCAAATGCCTTACTGAAGTCCAAGTAAATTATTATCCACAGCATTCCTCTGATCCACTAATTTTGTCACTTGGTCAAAGAATGCAATAAGGTTTGTCTGGCATGATCTGTTTTTGACAAACCCATGTTGGCTTTTAGTAGTGATTTTGTTTGCCTCTAAGTGTTCGCTGATTCGTTGTTTGATTATCTTTTCCAGAATCTTCCCAGGTATTGAGGTCAGGCTGATAGGTCTGTAATTTCCTGGGTCCATTTTTTTCCCTTTTTTTGAAGATGGGAACTACATCAGCTCTTTTCCAGTCCTCCGGTAATTCCCCAGTGCTCCAGGATCTTTGAAAAATATAGTTCAATGGTTCTGAGATCACATCTGCCAGTTCCTTGAGAACCCTGGGGTGTAATCCATCTGGTCCTGGTGATTTGAACTCGTCTAGGCTGGACAGGTGCTCACTTACCGTTTTCTTGCCTATCTTAACTTGTGTTTCTATTCTGTTTTTTATGGCACTATTTTTGATAGGTTGGTCTGTTTTTTCCCTTTGTGTAAAGACAGATGCAAAAAATGAGTTAAATAGTTCTGCTTTCTCCCTGTTGCTTGTCACCTTTTTGCCACTTTCACCCACTAGTGGACCAATCATTTCCTTCACTTTTTTCTTGTTTTTTACATGTTGAAAGAAGCTTTTTTTGTTATTTTTGACTTTGGTCGCAAGCCTTAGTTCATTATGAGCCTTAGCTTTCCTCACTTCATCTTTGCAGGCTCGGGCTATTTGCTGATATTCTGTCTTAGTTATGTGCCCCTCTTTCCACTTTCTATACTTGTCCCTTTTATCTTTCAATTTATCAGAGAGTTCTTTATGCAGCCATGCTGGTTTCTTTTGAGAGCTGTAATTTTTCCTCTTTGTTGGTATTGTGCTAGACTGGGCTTTTTTGGGCTTCATCCAATGCTTCCCGAATTATTGAAAGTAATAGATAAGGGGAAGTCTATAATAATAATAAGTTCAGTGGCTGAGAGGGATTAAGATCAGTTTAGAGAACATCTACTTCACTTAGTTTAATCATCTATCCTCTTCATAAGGGTTGTGGAAGGTGTAAGGAGACCCCTGGCAGCCATGTTTGTATGGCAGAGTCTCTATATGAATGCCAGGCATTCAGGAATTACCATTTATACTTCCCTGGAACAATAGTCTATTTTTGGACATTGTAATAGTATAAAAATAATGGCTTCACAGCCACCTGGTATGGAAAGCTGGGCACTGACAACTCATTAAGAGACCAGCAGATATTTTAAAATGGTGTGTATGGATGTCAGATGCTTAAGCCTCTACATTCAGAGAACTATTGATTCTTAACAACCATCTGCTTTTTTAGATATTGACTGATTGGTTGATTATGTGCCATCAAGTTGTTTTTTACTCCTAATGATCACATAAATAGATTTTCTCCATGATGATCTGTCTCCAACCTGGTCTTTCAATAGTGCATCATCATCACTTTAACTCAGTCCATCCATCTTGTGGCTGACCATTCTCTTCTTTTCTTTCCTTCCAATTTCCCAGTCTTAGGGCCTTCTCAAGAGAGTTAGGTATTCACATGTTTAGGTACTAAGTAGCCAGTATCATATACATTATGTTGTTTGAAAGAAGATCATGAGTCCAAAGCTGCTGAAACAAGCTGAAAAATGAACTGGTGGAGAAAGTGAACACACTTGTGAGACTCTTATAGCAATAGCAATAGCATTTAGACTTATACACCACTCCACAGGGCTTTACAGCACTCTCTGAGTGGTTTACAATGTCAGCATATTGCCCCCAAGAATCTGGGACCTCTTTTTACCAACCTCAGAAGGATGGAAGTCTGAGTCAACCTTGAGCTGTGGGCAGAGTCAGCCTGCAATACTGCATTCTAACTTTTAATGTAGAATATATTCAATAGTTTGTATAACAGATTGACAGTCTGTTAGAATAATTTAGTAGGGTGAACCATTAGCAAGATGTGCCACTACAGAGCAAAATAAATCATCACGGAGATATGGCTTAATATGGGATTCTCTACTATATAAACCAGGCTTTGGATTTGTTTTTCTTCATATGTTGCAACAATAATGGCCTATGATTACTGAGAATGTAGAACCTATTCAAACATTATTACTGAGGATTATACAGAATCAGAGCCAGAGGTTCTTATTAGGTCATCAAGATCCATCCCTTGTTCCATGCAGAAGTCCATTCATTGCCATCAGGAACAGTCTAGTTTCCCCCTGAACATATGTAATGAAGGAGGTTTGCCTGAATAATTTGATTCATTACTGAACTGCTCTTACTGGGTTTGGGTTTTTTCCTTGAATTATTTTGTACTTTGACCCTATTATTCCTCATTCTGCACTTTGAAACAAATGGGAGAAAAGCAATCTCTGTCTCTTCTGTGAAATATCCTTTTATGTATTTGCAGTGTGCAATTACAGTATAATCCACCCAAGTCTTTTCAAGTCTAAATGTTACCAACTACTTTAGTCTCTTAACACTTCTAGTTTCCTAATGATACACCAGCAAATGAATAAAGCTGTCTTATACTGAGTCTTACACTGATGCCTGTAACCTGGCCTTACTTAATCTGCTGCCTTCCAAATGGATGGGAAGTGCAAAATGATGACTGGGAATTTCTGGTGTTGTACTACCAATATATCTCAAAGACACCAATACAATAAAAGGCTGCTTTAACTGGAGAAACCAGAGACTAAACCTAGAATGCTCTCCATACAAAACTGATGCTTAGTCATCGAGTTCTAGGTCATTCCATTAAAAGTTTTAAGCATATTTCTGAAAATCTGAATGCAGGCAAAAAGTATTTTAAAACATGTGGACCATATAGATAGAAATTCATCCAAAAAGGTTAAGAGGAAAGATGTTACAACAGGGAATTCTCAAGCTGTGACTCAAGATCTCCCCGGAGGTCACAAGCAATTTGAGAGGGATTCTAATTTATTTAAAAAAAAAAAAAAAACCTGATGAGACATATGAGCAAAGAAGGAGTGTGGAAAAATTTGCTACCCCCAGCTTGCTGATAAAGCTTGAGTAGTGGTGAATCTTGACCTAGTTTATTCACCACAGTTTCCTTGCAGAATACCATAGTGGGTAGTTTTGGTGCTACAGAGTTTGAGAAACTGCAATACATAAATTAAAATGAATTATTGCAAAATAAGTGGTGTATTATTTCTCATCTGCATAACCCCAATGACATTTTTAATTATTGCAGAAATTCACTTATCATTTGAGGAAGTCATGGCGCTGAAAAATGTAAGAATCCCTGTGTTACAACATCATGAAGATAACCTCATAAGTGCTAGTTTGTGCCACAAGCTAATTTGCACCTCAGTCCCCAATAGATCCATAAAACATTTGCTGGATTGCAACTAGGACTTTGAAGATTCCCAAGGAATGGTGTTTTGACAAGTACCTGAAGATCTAACCAAGAAATGTATAGAACTAATATCATAAATAGGTATTTGCAAGGCCTGAAATCTAGGGAAGTGATGGAAAGTGAAGCTTTCAAAAATAATTCTGTGGATCAAATAAAAAGTATACTGATTTTTTATACAGAAGAAGAGATTGTAATGTGTGCCTGTTTGGTACATTATTTAAAGACAACAGATGGAATCTTGGCATGAATGCACCAAATGCAAGATGTGCAATTTTATCCAAGTGGAACGCTAAATAAACCACTATACCACTTACTGATATCTCTCAACCATGACATCTAATAGTAAAATTAAACAAAAAACTTCCAGGATGATTGTGTGGGAAAAGTGGCAGAAAGGAATGTCTCAGGAATAGGAGAACCAGTTCATGTTTATTGACTTGGGATTTCAAACATTCTTTAGATATGACTGAGTTTAAAACACCCATCATGTCTCTGCAAATACTTTATTGAGTGAAAGCCACATTAAAGTACATTTAGATTTTTCAGGAATGGATTTGAAGTGCCTATTCAGGAAGCACTGCCCTTAAGAAAATAACAGAATAACAAAGTTGGAAGGGACTTTGGACCAACCCCCTGCTCAAGCAGGAGACCCTGTACCATTCCAGACAAACAGTTATCCAACCTCTTCTTGAAAACCTCCAGTGTTGGAGTGCCCATAACTTCTGGAGGCTAGTCGTTCCACTAATTAATTGTTGTAATTGTCAGGAAATTTCTCCCTAGTTCTAGGTTGATTCTCTCCTTGATTAGTTTCCATCCAGACTTCTTGTCCTGCGTTCAGGCGCTTTGGAAAATAGACTGACACCTTTTTCTTTGTGGCAGCCCCTTAATTATTGGAACACTGCTGTCATGTCACCCCTGGTCCTTCTTTTCATTAAACTAGACATTCCCAATTCCTGCAACTGTTCTTCATATGTTTTAGCCCCTTATTCTGAACTGATTTTGTCCTCAATCATGCCATCAAATAGCTAAGTCAAATTAGCCATATAATATTACATGGAATCATTCTGCAATCAGTATTGATTGGGTAAGATCCCACAACTGATTAATCCATGAAACAGTAGCAGTTGTAACTAGAATAGGGGAAAAGAGAGAGCCCTGGTGAGCCATGGTGGTGCAGTAATGGCAGGTTAACTCTGCCCATTGCCAGGAGTTCAATTCTGACTGGCTCAAGGTTAACTCAGCTTCCATCTTTCTGAGGTCAGTAAACTGAGGACCCAGATTGTTGGGGACAAATGCTAAATGCTATTGCTATTTCAGTGAGAATATTTTGGGGAAGATTTCTGCTTCTTCTGAAAGACCTGATTTAACCCAAAATGTAAAACAATATACTATCTGGTATTGTAATTTAAAAAAGAGAGAAGCAGATACAATTTATTGTGGCTGTGAGCATAACCAATGCATATTTATCTGAGCAAGTCACATTTCCCATTTCTTGCAGCTTGTAGCTTCTTGTACCAGTGTGCATTCAGCAACATAATATGCCGAAGATATTCTTTTCACTTCATGGCTGATTGATGTATACAGGTAATTCTCACTTAATGACCACAATTAGGACCCGCATCTCCATCACTAAGCAACATGGACATAAAGTGAAAATCATGCGACTACCCCCATAGGATGGCAATTCATAAGTTCCAACTGCAGCCATAGTTGTCCAATCTTTTGGCTTGCCTGGGCTGCATTGAGTGAAGAGGAATTGTCTCGGACTGTATATAAATATATATATTGTAGTTTAATATAAATATATAATATAGGAATCTCATAACACTGTTAAAGGTTTGTGATTTTGTATAGCTGCGGTGCTATGCATGCGGCCTGTGGGCTTTGGGTTGGACATGCCTGCTCTAAGCCAATCGTTAAGCAGAACTCATGTCATTGCAACCTGTCACTTCCCACTGGCTTCTCCATTAACTTTGCTTGTTGGATGCTGTCAGTGAAGGTTGCAAATGGCAGTCATGCAACTGTGGGACATTGTGATCATCATAACTGTGCTCCAGTTGCCAAGCACTCCAATGGCATTCACATGATCATGGGGACACTGCAACAGCCACATGATCGAGAACTGGTTGTAAATCTTCTTTTTCAGGACCATCATAATTCTGAATAGATGCTGAACAAGTAGATGGTAAATGAAGACTACCTGTAAATTCTTAAGCTGTACTGTGAAATACATACATGGAGAAGTGGTTCATGGGACATTTAAATAATGGCTTTAAATTGTGTGGCCTTCAATTCCCAATTGTAAATCGAGGACCATCTATAATAGTATTCTATAGCAGAGTTTGTCAACCTTGATAACTTTCCTCTGCTGGCTGGGGAATTCTGAGAGTTGAAGCCCACACAGTTGGAAACATTGCTGTATAGCACGGTGTCAAACTCGCCGTGTCACGTGACGTGTCGCGATGTATTGCGACTTTTTTTGCGTTGCCGGAACTGAGGTGGGCACGGCCTCTGCATGACAACCCTGATCTATAGTGTTTTTGCATAAGATTCCAGCTACTTTATACCCTATCTCCACTCCAGTTTTTTCCCTCTTTCAAGCATTTCTGTAGCCACTTTGTACTGCCCAGTCCCTGCTAAGTGATTTTCAACTTCCCTCTAAGGTTTGTGATTGTGCCATATATATAATAACAGCATAGAAAATGTTGAGGGGTAAGTCCCATGGGACTACTGTATGTACATATATGCAGTGGTGGGATTCAGCCGTTTCGCACCACTTCAGCAGAACCTGTAGCTAATTTTTTGTTGCCCAGGCCCAGAATGGACTTCCGGAAGCGGCATCCACACAGTAGTCCCATGGGACTTACCCCTCAACATTTGCTGTGCTGTTAGAAGAGAAACAAATTATTTAAACAAACATAGTTTGTAATAAATACTAAAAACTGGCCTAAACATAACATCTCTTTCACATTAAATTCAATTCCTGGTGATTTCAGGGACACAACCATTATAGTTTCTTGGCAACAGTGCTGAAGCAGTTGGCTATTTTCCTGGATGTTTTTAAGACTTCCCAATTTAATTTTATAGCTCTAGACTTTCCTGCAAGTCTCCCACTCAAGCAGGAAACAGGCTGAACCCTTCTTAGCTTCGCAACCCTGCCCAAATCAACCAACTGCTGCCATCTACTGAAATCAACAACAAAATCATACTTTAAAGTACTTGATTATTCATCAAATTTATAATGCACATTCTTCCAACAAGAACATAAAAAAGAACTATTGATTGTAAGATTGGTCCTAATTATGCTGACAAGACTTCCGTGTCAAATATCATGACCCCAGGTTGAGGTCTTCCAGATGTATTCAGGCTATTATAAATCCTAACTAGCACAGCTACTGTTAGTTGGGCTAGCCAGAGAAATGGAAGTTATAGTGAAATCATGTTAAGGACATCAGGTTCAAGACAGCTGTTGCAGGTGAACTGGTTCATCTGTTACTGGCTTAGTTCAGATCTTAAACTAACTAATTTGTGTTTATTGAAATCATACCGTTCAAGAATGTGCAAAAAAAAATGACTTACAACTGATCCTTATCATAGTTCATTTCTTTATCATTCATCCACTTTCCTAGTAAAAATTTTTGCCCCATTTTTATTGAACTTCCAGAAGTCTCTTCCTCAAAATATTAGAAAAACACCAGGTTGTTCTACCAGCCAACAATTCACCTTTTAAAGTTCTTTTTAATTACCAATTATAGTGCAACCAGGATACAAAAGTTTATTCAGAGAGAGAAAAAAATAGTTTTTACTCTAAAAGCAATGATTTCTTTAGAACAGTACTTCAGTTCTTTTCCTTATACAGATTTAAAGCAGCTTGTAGTAAATAATTTACAACGGGAATAACCCATTGCACCTTCCAAATCAGCAGTTTCCAACCTTTTCTTTATGCAGACCACTACATCATCATTGAAAGCTTTTGCTGACTTCCATGTAAGCAAGCTGTTTTAAACATAGCCTGTGGCTGATGGAGGTTATTTATATATCAAAGGGCATTAAAACCTCAGGTATTTCTAATAATTTACTATGCTCACTCAGAAGATATTGCATTCATCACATTCTATTCCCCTGAATATGCCAATCAGTGGGGGGAAAGATAACATTATCCTAATGATAATTATTATTACATTA
Source organism: Azemiops feae (assembly GCA_023970755.1). NCBI lineage: Eukaryota > Metazoa > Chordata > Lepidosauria > Squamata > Viperidae > Azemiops > Azemiops feae. The sequence goes on along the minus strand of JALGBA010004279.1, from coordinate 2,421,454 downwards.
TCTTCTTTCTTTGTGGACCCTCCTGTTGTTCACAGTTTTAGAACTACTGCTCTAAATGAATCCCTGAACTCTTTGCCCTCTCTTGGTAGCCAATGACTCTTCTTCCTATATTTTTATGTTTGAGTATGCCACCAACTTATATTGAAGATGGATTCACATGACATACACAACCAGGTCAGTTAAAGTCTGATCAGCTTGCTTGCATAGTATGCTATTCTGAGTTTTTGTGGCTTAGCATTTCTATCATCTGCTAATTTGGTTATTCATGATTCAGTGTATTGTGCAAATGCAGAATATTGGCAAATTTAATAATTGTGCTAAGTGTTTTATGTTAATGCAATCTATCGGTTGTCCAACAACAGATGCATCTGCAGAAGAAAGAAAGAAAGAAAGAAAGAAAGAAAGAAAGAAAGAAAGAAAGAAAGAAAGAAAGAAAGAAAGAAAGAAAGAAAGAAAGAAAGAAAGAAAGAAAGAAAGAAAGGAAAGATAAGATAAGATAAGATAAGATAAGATAAGATAAGATAAGATGGTGGAAATGACCATAGAGTCAAAGCCCTGCCCTTTACAGGTAGTCCTTGACTTACAATTATTTGTTGTACTTGGCAACTGGCATGTATGTGCAATGGCTGCAATGTCCCAGACTCATGTGATCCCCAGGTGGCTTCTGACTGGACAGAGATGACGCTTGCAGACACTTGCTTATAAAAGCCTGAGATTCAAGATGGTAGTTTCTGGAGAAGTGGACCTGGAGTAACAAGTGGGTAAAAGAATTTCATTTTTTTTTAAATTATTGAGAATTTTACATAGAAAAGATAAATCTAAAGAAAAAGAAGGTGAAAGGAAAGAAAACAGGAAATCTAAGTTATGACTTATAATGACTTCTGATCTTCTCTTCAACAGATAATTACAATGTCACATCCTCCCTTACCCTTAGTTATTATACAAATCCCTTCAGCTCCTCACTTAGTCCACCTCTTTTTTAATCCTCAAACACACACATCATTATATCCTTTTTTTCCTTCTTTTGGCAAAATGTCTATACAAGATTTTCAATCTTTCAGAAAAGTGTTTGTTGTTTTTCTCTGAACAAACTAATCAGCTTTGCCATCTTGATGAATTCTGATATTGAAAGTACAAAATGGATTTAAAAAAATTTGGATTGATAAATCAAGGATTTATGATTGTGAAATATGACATGTGATAAGGTATTCTAAGATAACAAAATCAAATGGATGTTATACACATAATTGTGCAATATAGTCATAATGTTATTTATTAATATTGTGGACAATTATGCATCTAATGTACAATGCTTGATCAAACACCAATTCACAAGTGTGGGAGATATTCAAAAAACTTCAACTGTTTTTTAAGTGGAGTATTACTAAATACATAAATAAAACTGATTTAGTGAATTATGTTGGTTTGTTTCTCAGTGAAATAAAATTGTACAGAACCTTGAAATTAGGAGAATGCGCATCTGAATATTTGCAAACAAACAAACATTAAATAAATTCATTTCAGAATTTACATAATGTATTCATCTTCCCTTCATAAACAACCACACACAGACACTTTTGCTGAGTTTTCAATATTGTATGGTTTTACAAAGTTATACAGCAATCACTGGGTAGCCCAGAGACAGGTGGGAACTTTAGCTTTAAATAGTAATTCTTTTGGGTACCTGTTCTTTTAAAACATTTTTATTGGTTGGGTTTCTTTTTTTAACTGTGTCTTTTTTTAATGTTGGTTATCCTAGGTGTTCTGCAAATGGGAGACTGAGATATATATATCAAGTACATAAAGCAAATAAATAAGGTAAATAAATCTTGAGTACCTTGAGCGTGAGAAGAATAATGCACAAACCAAGACAGAAGGAAATCAAGGTCAACCTAATTGTCAACCTATGGATCACATTGCAGATATGCAGAATTTAATAGCTAAGACATAGATGCCTGAGATATACAACAGAGGCAGAAATATCCCCAATAGACTTTGGGGACTGGGGGCTTACTTGCACAGTTCTTCAGAGATGATAGGTAATTCACTGCCTGGCATTGCTTTAGCCTTGATTAATATATGCAATCTTGTTCCTTCCCTTCAGAGTGAAACACTGATAAAGATAAACCAGACGACTTGATGTCCTTCACGAGGCACAATGCATTCGGATTGGAGCAGTTCTTCTTTTCATCTCTTCCTTCCCTCCCAGTTTGATCACAATCTGCTATCTACATGCCTTTGCAAATTAATCAGGCCTGCTTGTTTAGCCCCAGTCAGGTTGTATGCTATATTAATAAATGTAGCAGCAGCAACAGAATATGTAATTAAAGTCTTCTATTTAAGCTCCCACCATAATAGCTTTGACATTTGCCTACAGCCAAGTTGTTGCTAGTGGACTGTGGAAGAGTTACAGGACCTTACCCCACTGCTGAGTAAAACTACTATCTACTTTCCTTGAGTTGGAAGAAATCTAAAAAGGCGTAATTCTTGATTATTTTTGTTGTGATCCCTATCCTGCACTTTTCCTAACTCAGTGCAAAAGGGCATCATCCCTAATCAGTGAGTGCATCCCTAATCAGAATTCATATGTTAGATACAGATCATTTCGACGTACCACCAAAATTGGGATCAGACTTTCCGTTGCTAAGCAAGGTGATTATTAAATGAGTTGCATCCAATTTTATGATCTTTTTGCCGTGTTTGCAGTCATTAAGTGAATAAGGATTTCTCCTTTGACTTTGCTTGTTAGAAGGTCTTGGAACACAGCAACTTGTTGTAAATAGATGTTTACAAATTTTGATCCCACAATTCTGGGGATCCTGTGATGGTCGTGTGTAGTCACATTTTTCAGTACAGTAACTTCAAATGGTCGCTAAAAAAATGATTGAAAGCTATATAAATTGAATTTCCATCTGCCACAATCCCAAGTGGGCACCAGACATCTTCAGTTTTTTGTTTCTGTGATTTGATCTTTTTGCATTTAGTGTAAGAAGGAAGAAATGTGGACATATGAGCTTGAGTCATAACTTAGAACAGAAGCACAGTGGGTCAGATGGTTAGGACACTGGGTTGGAGGTTAGTAAGCCCGTGTTTGAGACCCTGCCATGGAGTGGGGTGAGTTCTCGTCCCTTGCTCCAGTTTCTGCTAGAGACATGAAAGGAGCCTCCAACTGGGCATCCCCTCGACCAGCTAATCCTTTCAACCTGGAAGTACTTGGTGCTTCTGACATGAGTGCAAAAATAATTAAAGCAGAAACAATTTTAACTTCAGTGCTGTGGTTGTAAGCATTAAAACATTTGGGTTCCTTGTTTCTCTGGAAGTACAATATTTGATTATGGTGGTATATTTGATTTGCATATCTTACTTATGATCATGCAATCCCCCCATCCATCCCCAATTCCTCCAGTTCAAGCCTTTCGTCAATTAATGTAATTATAATATTATATCCAGCATATTTTAACTCCAGCTATTAATTTAATCTGCTAAGGTTCTCTAGATACTCTCTCATACAATGATGCTCAATTAAAAGATTTAGGTAGTTAAACATTCCTACCTCCACAAAGTCCCCTAGTCTGGTTGCACTCACATTTGAACAAAAATTAGGTTAGCAAGTACATAGCAAAGACTATAATTTTGGGACAAAATTTCAAGAGTTATCCTTATTAATTAATTTGAATAAATTGTGTTTGAAGAATTTGTTTCATGTTTTGTAGACATGTGGCAATCAGGAAGAAAGATATTAATAAAGATCAATTCGATTCAATTAATTAATTCAAATTAAGAAGCCAGGTTCAAATAGCTAAGGAGCATAAAGGCACAGCTCAAATAAATGTCATAAAGCTTTAACGTATCATCTCAAAGGAATGGATCACTAAAAAAGGATGTGCAATCTTTTTTAACACACAGAAGGTTGCACTCAAAAACAAAAGTCAACAAACCCTGGACAAAGAAAAGGATGGGGCAAAGAGAAGACAATGATTAAACTGAAGTAAAGGTAAAGGAATCCCTGCAGATTTTTACTCTGCTTGTCACTGCTGACTACATCTCCATTTCAAGGCCATTGAGCCAGCACTGTCCAAAGACATTTCTGTGGTCATGTGGCCCACATGATGTCATGAAGTGGGCCATCAAATTGGTACCTATTTACCTATTTGCATTTGCATGATTTTGAATTGCTAGATTGGCAAGAGCTGGGGCGAGGACAGGAGCTCACCCCATCATATGCAGCTCAGGTCTTGAACCTGGGCTGCCGGCTTTCTAGCCAACAAGCCCAGCCTCTTAACCACTGAGCAACAGCACCACTCTGATTAAAGTGAAATGTGATTAAATTGACCAGAATTAAGTGAATACAATTAAGATGATTACACTCTGTGTACTCAAATCAATTTCTGTTTTGTATTATTAACTTTACATATTGAAGCAACTTTTCAAGAGAATCTGGGAGTGGAGCTACCTGCAAGGGAAGAGGAGTTGGTGGCAGAGGGCAGGGAGGGAGAGGAGGAGGTCTTTAGTTTGTGTATCTATGGACTACATGTTGTCAGCATTGATGAACTGTGGTGGTGCAGTGACTAGAATGCTGGCTAATTCTGCCAACTGCCAGCAGTTGGATCCTGACCAGCTCAAGGTTGACTCAACTTTCCATTCTTCTGAGGTTGGTAAAATGAGGACCCAGATTGTTGGGGGCAATATGCTGACTCTGTAAACTGCTTAGAGAGGCTGTAAAGCACTATGAAGCAGTATATGTCTAACTCCCTGAGCTTCAGTTGAAGAAATGAGAGCCCTAACAGACCAAGAATAAGGATACAATGATCTAGAAGGCTCTTATATTAAATTGATAATGGCATAGGTGTAGAATACCCCTTAATTCATTGCTCAAGCACTTCCAGCATTATGCTTGCATTTTCATACCCTGAAGCTCTCCAGATGTGTCAACCATTCCCAGTGAATGTGGCCAAAGGCAGCTCCTTAGGGTTTAGGGTGAGATCCTATAATTCTGATGCAATATATTTTACACTGAGCAACAATCACTTCCTACTCTTTTCAAGTAACCATTCTTTCTAACTCAAAGGGATAAGACTATCTGAAAGAAGTCATTTGATTTGTAGAGAATGTTCTTAGCATGCATGCTATAACAGATAGATGCAGATGATCTTTTTCATTTTTCTTAATTATCTTAATGGTAAAGGATTCTCAGAGGGATTTGGCAACACAACTCCCATCAAATGGTTTCAAAATTTGGGGAAAAAATGCCAAGCAACCATGTAATTTTTGTCTTTAGAGTTTAGGGAGGAAATTGACAGCCGAGGAAAATAGAGAATCAGAATCTATTTACCCAGTGGTGAAACTTGCCGATTGATTGATTATGTGCCATGAAGACTGTATCAACTCTTAGCAACTACAAAGATAGATTTTGTTCATGATGTTCTGGCCTTAAATTTGCTCTTTCAAGCCTTCCAATGGAGTAGCCCTTGCCACTGTAACTGAGTCCACCCACCTTGCTGCTGGTTGTTGTCTTCTCTTTCCTTCCAATTTCCCCAACATCAGAGCCTTCTCCAGAGGACTGGGTCTTTACAGTACATAAAGTGTCCAAAGTAAGATCATTTGAGCCTGATCATTTGTGTCTCAAGTGAGAATCTTGTTGGTGATCTACTTGTTGGTTTTGGTATTGAAGAAATTACTTTTAGCAAATCCCGAACTTGACTGTATTCATTCTGGAAGAACTGTAAAATTAAATTATAGATCTTTGAGTTGAAATTTACTAATCAAGTGTAAGCAATATTGAGAGGGTTTCAATTTAATTCATCTAGGCACCTTGTTTTTAGTGGGTGTGTATTAGACTACTTGGGTTCAGTGGACAAACTGTATTATATTTTTCAAGTATCGATTTTATAAGATATTCCCAGCATTCTAAGCAAACACAAAAATTGTGCTGTGTGTTTGTAACTATAGAGACATTCATGCATGTTAGTTGCTGACCATTTTTTAAAGATTAAGCTGAGTGCTTTTTCTATTTCAGTATTTATTTTTGCTAGTAAAGCCTAAGTGCTATGTTTATTTTTCTTGTCACTTTCTATTCAAATAAATATTTCCCAGTTGCTAATGGAAAGAAAGAAAGAAAGAAAGAAAGAAAGAAAGAAAGAAAGAAAGAAAGAAAGAAAGAAAGAAAGAAAGAAAGAAAGAGAGAGAGGGAGGGAGGGAGGGAGGGAGGGAGGGAAGGAAGGAAGGAAGGAAGGAAGGAAGGAAGGAAGGAAGGAAGGAAGGAAGGAAGGAAGGAAGGAAGGGGGTTCTATTTGAGTCTGTTATAGCATTCCCTTCATTGACTTGTTTCAGGCATTGTGCTTGGAATCAGATTGTCTGAATATGTATAAAAAGGTACAGTAAATGTTGCATTAGATACCATGCTGGTGACAGAGACAATGTAGCATCTTCACAGAAACATATTTCAGTCACTTTCATCACTTAGAAATTGGGTGCAGAACCTTTTTTGTCTCAAAGATCACACATGGGTCTGGTAAATGTATTGGGAATCTGGCTGTCAGTGGAGTGGTCAAAATAGGAAGTATATCCAGATTATTAAAAAAAATTATTAAACTTCACTTGTTCATTTCCTTCCCCCATCTACCCTCTTCCAACTAATCCAAAATCAAAACCACTATATTTAATTTAATGTTGCAGTATGTGTTCTCCAGCCAGTTAAGGAAATGGCTGGGGAATAAGGTTCTAGAAGGCTGTATTTTCAATATTAAGCAAAAATCAAGAACACAGGAGCATAACCTTAAATTGATGTTAGAAAGTATTACTTCACCGAAAGAATAGTGGAAGCTTGGAACCAACTTCCAGTGGAGGTGGTGGATCAGTCATCAGTAACTGAGTTTAAACATGCTTGGGATAAACACTCATCCAACATCCTACAAAAATTTAAAAAAATGAAAATAAAATAAAACTGAATAAAATATAATAAATCAATAAGAAAACAAAAAAAAAACTCAAAGGATGAACCATTAGATCTTTTTCTGTGGTCAGGTTTCTATGTTTCTAGGGATAGGGAAGGATAGCTATAGTTTTAAACTACATTGGGTAACCTTTTTCCATGAGAAGTAGGAGGCTGGGACAAATAGAACTGGTCCAAATGCTTGCATTATCTGTTGAATAATGGTATCATTGTCTCTTGAGACTGGTGGCATCCAAGAACTAATGTGGCCCACTGCCTATATATTGAACCATTCTTGACCCAACTTCAAAAGCTCATGGCCAGCAACCAGTTCAGACATTTGGTATGAGCAAGCGCTTCCTTGGAGGAGAAACAGGGAGAAAAACTGTGATCATGTTGGGGACGAAATGGGGGCTGGGAAGGGAGTGCTAGAGAAGGAGAAGCAGAGAGAGAATGGTAGATCCATGCCAGTCCTTTCTTCAGCCCTCCAACCATTAACATGAGAGTTGTTTCACAACAAATACTTGGGGATATTAATAACAATGGGCATTGTGACACTGTAAAGAGTAACACGTTTGCATTCCTATGGGAATATAGTATTCAACAGAAATGGCCAACACTTGGCTTAATGGGACAGAGATTTTTGCATTTGGAAGATTAATCTGCAAGTAAAAGGACCCAATATAAAAGAACCAGACCCGCAGAACTGTTGCCAGGTAGAAAAAAAATACAAGGGGCACATGAGCCAGATCTCACTCAGTGTAAGTCAGATACATCCGCTTGCTCTTGCTATTACTTTTTCTAACACTTCAGCTGTTGTTTTTTATGCATGCTTCATTTAATACTGTTGGTATCATTCTTATATTTTGACAGCAGCTTACACATTCTGAAAACTGTTTAGAGGAATAGAAGAGGCTAAAATATAAAATGCGCTGGAAGACCTGAAATATCAGATTAGGGATAGATTGTCATGGAGAAAATTGATCTCTGTGGTCACTAATAGTCAACACTGATGGTACATAGTCAATCAATCAAAATACAGAATGATGATGGAAGACACCGTCCAAACTAAAGTCTCTTTCTTAAAGTTTATTTAGAATACTGCCATCAGTTGGTAGAAATTTATACTGGCATAAAATTTGCTGACCTCACTGCTTGATCTCTATCCAGCCACAGGTATAATGCTTAAAAATAATGGTGTCCTTGTTTGTCAGACTACCTGGCTTACTCAACAATAAATCTCAGCTATAAGCTGAGATTTAGGGACCTGGTCCCAGCAGAAGCTATATAAATTTCCTTATTGTAAACAAGACAGAAGTCATTTATATTCAGAAGATCAACCTCCTGTAAAATATAGAAATTAAGCTTTATTCTAAATGTCTTGCACCAGGTTTAAATTCTAGTCTTTTTCCTCCCATTTTTGAGTCATCAGGTTTGGTTATCCCCAAGACTGGGCCCATCTACTCAATGCTTACATAGTCATCTTTTGTATCTCATCAGCTTCAGCCATTGCATTAATTACTGTGTGCAAAGTATATTAATGAAAGAGACTGATGGATTCCTCTGGCTCCCTCTCCCTCTATTTCACCAGCTATCAGAAAACATCTGCAAATCATTCTCTCTCGTGTGAGATGGGGATGATTAGGCAAGTTTTGACATATGGCTAGACTGACAGGTTTAGCCATTGGTCAAAATGTGCTTAGGTTTTGTCTAGATGACTAGCACAAGGGGTGGGGCTCAAGTTTCACCATGAAACAGAAAGAAGTTCTCCCAATGGGTACTTCTCCTACACTTGTCCTTTGATCTGCTAAAGTATTTTAAAATAAAGGTTTATTGCTGTTTCAGATACAAGAAGGCAAAAAGTGAAGTAAGTTCTAGTTTCATCCTTTCAGGAACAGTGGGGGGGGGGTCCTTGGTGCTCTCTGAACTTCCTTGTTTTCTTGCAGATGTTTCATTACCCAAACTAGGTAACATCATCAGTGCTAGTCAGCAGGACTTACACTGATGATGTTACCTAGTTCGGATAGTGAAAGGTCTGCAAGAAAACATGCAAGCTCGGTGAGCCCCAAGGACCTCTCATGTCAACACTGAGCTACAAATATTCTCCTTTCAGGAAGAGTATAAACAGGTATTAAGCAACTATTTATATCAAAAAGACACAAAGTGCTTGGATTCTGCAAGACTGAACTCTAGGCTCCTATGCAACCTTGCATGCTGGCTGTAGCCTGGTCTTGAGAAAAAAAATTCAGCATTCCCAAAGCCATCCATGGAGTCACATTTTCCCCAAAGGAGAAGTTGGGTCCAAATGCTGTGGACTGACAGTGTGGGTAAACAGGTGAAATCTCATTTGTGCCCTATGCAGTTCTAAAGGGCTACTACTTTTTTAAAAAACAAAAGTAATTTGCATGGTTGATGCTGCTGTATCTCTCAGAAACCAGAGGAAGCAGACCTTGTCCTAGTATTTATCAGACACATGCCGCCCATCTGCTAGAGCTGGGGTCAAGAAGGATTTGCAGTTAATCCTCTAGACCCATCTGCAGGGGGTTCAAAATGCTGACCACAAAGCTAGATGGGATGAAGTTTATTTAATTAAAAAAAAAGGAACTGCTCCAGAGGTTACTGGAAATTACTCTGAAGAAGAAATTGCTTTTGATTGTGTCATTTCTTGAGAGTGGAGGGTGGGCTCACTTTTATATCAAAATGAAATTGTGCCTAAAAATAAAACTAGCACGCAGCAGTCCACCTGTTGCATCTAGCAACCCACACCAACAAATGAAATTGTTCACAAATAGTTCCAAAGGGGTCCGCATTAAATCTAGGACAGGTCTAAAAAACTGTAACGGGGTTATGCACGTATCCCCACAACTGGCACCAACATATGATCCAGGATTTTTATTTTGTGTTGCTTTGTGTGTGTGTGTGTGTGTGTGTTTTGTTTTGTTTTGTTTTGAACAAAGAAGAATGTTTTGTTTTCTAAGCTTGGTAGCCAAATGAAGACTGTGTTTTTGTTTGTATCTACTTAGAAATAAGCCTTTATTTATATCAAAGGAAATTATACCTAGATGAATGGGGTTATACTCACATAGATGGAATAAACCTTGTTTGGAAAAATCTATTGATAGACTGAGCAAGCATCCACCCACCCACCTTTTGGCCAAGCAGGCCTTCTTATGAGCAAAGCACTATGCTGAAGCTACTCACCATTTTTCTTTCTTTAATAATTCCTATGGAGAATATTCTCACAGGAACTTCGGTGCTATTATTTGAAATAAAATCAACAAAGAGGCTTGTTGCTCTTGAAGTCTAACATATAAGCAGGCACTGATCACCATAGACACTGATCCACAAAATCCTATGAAATAATATATGGGTTAGTCTTTAGGATGCCTCAAAGCTCTTTGTTATTTTACGTGATCTATATTATTATTGTAAAAAAGGATGCGAGAAGTTTATTTATTTATTTATTTATTTACTAAGTTGGCCTATTTATTTATTTATTTATATCAAATTTATATACTATCCATTTTACTATCTAGGGTGACTCTGGGCAGCTTTGCTTTGTGATATACCAACTTCCTATTTTTTTTATTATTATTAAAAGAAGATTTTAAAAAAAAAACTATAGTCAAGTGGAGCTGGCAATTCACTGGTTGCCTATTAAACTAACCTCAGTGGGCCATGTCACAGTTTTAAGAAGAGATTGGACAACCCTTTGTCTGGAATGGTATAGGGTCTCCTGCTTCAACAGGGGGTCAGACTAGAAGACCTCCAAGGTCTCTTCCAACTCTATTATTCTGTTACAGTGCCTGTGCTTTGGAATAGAATCCTCACCACCCCTGAGATCCATATGACTCCCACCCTGATGGTGATCTGGAAGGTGTTGAAAGGTGGGTAAGCATATCACCTGTTTCTTGTTCTTTAATTGCTTTTATTATCTATAGCACCCAGAATGGTTGGAACATCAAGTGTTCTTTAAATCTATTATTCGGTTTTATTATTCTAAATTGTTGTTCTTTTTGTAGAACCATGAAATCTGAAAAGGGGGGGGGGGCTTTTAGTTATATAGCTGGAATCTTTGATACTTGCAAATATTCTTAATGTTTTCAAACTAGGCAGGTAATAATTATATCCTCAGAAGATCTCTCTGTGTTAGTAAGCATGGAATTTGGCCAAAATAGAAAGGTAGGATCATTTCCCCATACCTGGACAGGTCCAAGAAGAATTTCAAAAGTTGTTTTATAGATATAGGTAAAGTTACATTCTACAAGAGATCTAGATCACTGTTTCTTGACTTTAAGGGTGTGAACTTCTTAAAGTTGAAGTTCACACCTCTTAAAGTTGTCAAAGTTGAGCAGCACTGATCTAGATTATCAAATATGATTATGCAATTTTATTTTTCTTTAAAAAAATTCCTTTGTGTGTATTATTTCCAAGATGTGCTATATTTAAAAGTACCTATGCAGGGGATCATTTGTTTTATTTTACTTTGTCTTTTTCTTTTACAATTATTGACCATGATAATGTCCATGATGAAATGTTGCTATTTGTTTAATTTCTTGAAAAAAAGAATCAAGATGGAGCAAGTTACCAAATAAATCCACATCCCACTTTGGGAGTACTTTTAATGCAAAGCAGATTAAATTTTAAAATAAGTAAATAAATAAATAAAATTGCAATGTGTGTTCCCATATGTAATAAATGCCATCTGTTTTTCAGTTAGAAATATTTGCTTCCAGGTTTCAGGGAAATCTTGCCAAAATGTTCTCTGATGGGTCTTCTTCTGCCCTAGGAGGCTCACTTGGTAACCCTGTTGAATAGCTTCAGTGATTTTTAACACCGAGTCTTGGGTTAGTCTAACAGTATATGTGCAACTCTGTGAAGGGTTGGGAAGGCAGACAGATTGTTCCACAATGTGGGGTAAAATAGATGCCAGGCTTAGCACATCAGTATAAAGATAGAGAACGAGAAGCTGGTAACAATCAAAAGTAGAACAAAGACCAACAGGTAAAAGCTTTACAGAAGGAGATTCAAACTTGAAATAAGTTTGACCATGAGAGGTATTAAGAACAGCCGTCCAGTTGAAGTCATAGATGCTTCATCACTAGAGGTTTTCAAACAAAGCCTGGGCAGCCATTTGCCTGGGATGGTGTGAGGATTTTTGCCCTGAGCAGGGATTAGACTAGAAGTCCTACCAATGCAAACTTACAATAATGTAGCTTTACAGTAGAGTAGAATTATCTCACCTAATTGCATTTCCTATCATAAGGCTGACATCAATCTTGCAAGTCAAAAGGTACTTCTATTCCTCCATCTCCATTACAGTCCCAGAACCAGAAAATGAGCCTCTTGCCCTTCCCACATTTCTGTTAGCTACCTTTGATCTGATTGCTCCCTTGGTTGTGCCTCATTGTCTTGTCTCCCAAGGTCATTTCCACCTATCACAACATCTTTGATTAGCACTGATGATATTGCCTAGTTAGAGTAATGAAACGTCTGCAAGAAAACAAGCAAGTTTTCTTGCAGAAAAAAGTGAAGGAAAGTTAAGAAAAGTTAAGAAAGTTAAGAAAAAAGTGAAGGAAATGATTGGTCCATTAGTGGGTGAAAGTGGCAAGAAGGTGACAAGCAATAGTGAGAAAGCAGAACTATTTAACTCGTTTTTTGCATCTGTCTTTACACAAAGGGAAAAAACAGACCAACCTATCAAAAATAGTGCCATAAAAAACAGAATAGAAACACAAGTTAAGATAGGCAAGAAAACGGTAAGTGAGTACCTGTCCAGCCTAGACGAGTTCAAATCACCAGGACCAGATGGATTACACCCCAAGGTTCTCAAGGAACTGGCAGATGTGATCTCAGAACCACTGAACTATATTTTTCAAAGATCCTGGAGCACTGGGGAACTCCCAGAGGACTGGAAAAGAGCTGATGTAGTTCCCATCTTCAAAAAAGGGAAAAAAAATGGACCCAGAAATTACAGGACCTATCAGCTGACCTCAATACCTGGAAGATTCTGGAAAAGATAATCAAACAACGAATCAGCGAACACCTAGAGGCAAACAAAATCACTACTAAAAGCCAACATGGGTTGTCAAAAACGATCATGCAGACAAACCTTATTGCATTCTTTGACCAAGTGACAAATTAGTGGATCAGAGGAATGCTGTGGATATATTCTTGGACTTCAGTAAGGCATTTGATAAAGTAGATCACAACCTACTACTTGATAAATAGAAAAATGTGTGGTTAGACAGCATCACCACCAGATGGATTCGTAGCTGGCTGACCGGCCGTACTCACTAGCGTGTGGTCCTCAATGGAACCGCATCTACATGGAGGGAGTGGCAGTGGGGGTGGCCCCAGGGCTCTGTCTGGGCCAGTGCTCTTCAAACTTCATCAACGATTTGGACGAGGGGATAGATGGGGAACTCATCAAATTTGCGGATGACACCAAGCTGGCAGGAATAGCCAACACTCCAGAAGACAGGCTTAAGATACAGAGGACCTGGACAGACTTGAAGATTGGGCGCTATCTAACAAAATGAAATCAATGGTGAAAAAAGTAAGGTATCTATTTAGGCAAGAAAAACCAAATGTACAGGTATAGTATAGGGGGTACCTTGCTCAATAGTAGTAAACTGTGAGAGGATCTCGGAGTCCTAGTGGACAATCACTTAAATAGAGCAGCAGTGTGCTGCAGCTGCCAAAAAGCCAACACAGTGCTGGGCTGCATTAACAGAGGGATAGAATCAAGATCACGTGAAGTATTAATACCACTTTAACAATGCCTTGGTAAGGCCACACTTGGAATACTGCATCCAGTTTTGGTCACCACGATGTAAAAAAATGTTGAGACTCTAGAAAGAGTGCAGAGAAGGGCAACAAAGATGATTAGGGGACTGGAGGCTAAAGCATATCAAGAACGTTTGCTGGAATTGGGTATGTCTAGTTTAATGAAAGAAGGACTAGGGGTGACATAATAGCAGTATTCCAATATCTCAGGGGCTGCCACAAAGAAGAGGGAGTCAAGCTATTCTCCAAGGCGCCTGAGGGCAGGACAAGAAGTAATGGATGAAAACTAGTCAAGGAAAGAAGCAACCTGGAAACTGAGGAGAAACTTCCTGACAGTTAGAACAATTAACCAGTGGAACAACCTGCCTCCAGAAGTGGTGAATGCTCCAACACTGGAAGTTTTTAAGAAAGACTGGACAGCCATTTGTCTGAAATGGTATAGTTTCCTGCCTGAGCAGGGGTTGGACTCGATGACCTCCAAGGTCCCTTCCAACTTTATTATTATTATTTTATTAAGGTTATTATTATTATTTATTATGATTATTATTATTATTATTATTATTATTATTATTATTATTATTATTACTTTAAAAATGCCTTGGTAAGGCCACACTTGGAATATTGCATATATTATTATTATTACCACTTTAACAGCCTGGTAAGGCCACACCTTGGAATACTGTAATCCAGTTTTGGTCACCACGATGTAAAAAAAGGACGTTGAGACTCTAGAAAGATTACAGAGAAGAGCAACAAAGATGATTAGGGGACTGGAGAGTAAAGCATATAAGGAACGGCTGCTGGAATTGGGTATGTCTAGTTTAATGAAGAGAAGGACGAGGGGGGACATGATAGCAGTGTTCCAATATCTAGGGCTGCCACAAAGAAGAGGGAGTGAAGCTATTTTCCAAGGTGCCTGAGGCAGGACAAGAAGCAACGATGGAAACTAATCAAGGAGAGAGCAACCTGAACTAAGGAGAAACTCCTGACAGTTAGAACATTAACCAGGGAAACAACTGCCTCCAGAAGCGGTGAAGCTCCAACACTGGAAGTTTTTAAGAAGAGACTGGACGCCATTTGTCCGAAATGGTATATGGGTTTCCTGCCTGAGCAGGGGTTGGACTAGATGACCTCCAAGGTCCTTCCAACTTATTATTATTATTATTATTATTATTATTATTATTATTATTATTATTATTATTATTATTATTATTATTATTATTATTATTATTATTATTATTATTATTATTATTATTATTATTATTATTATTAAGCTCAGAGAGCACCAAGGACCCTTCATTTCAACCCTGAGCTATAAATATTCTCCTTCATTGGTACATTTTTTATTGGACAACTCCTATGGAGATGTTGGAAGCAACATCCTACATGGTTAGCTGGGATGAATTTGAACCTGTAATTCATAAGAAGATACACCGGATCTTTATGTCTGCTAACCTAGCCATATACTACATCCATCCCCCTCCTGGGTGATGAAGACATGGGTCCATGCAGTAGGATCTGCTGTGTTGCGTACTTCTGATTGCTTTGAAAGAGGTGATGGCACACCCCCTCCTTAATAAGCTATCACTGGACCCAATGGTTCACTCTTCAGGTTTTTCCTTTTAGAGAAGATGGTTGAGCTGCAGCTTCAGAGGCTTTGGAGAAAACATATCTAGACCCCTTTCAATTGGATTGCAGGACAAGACATAGTATTGAGGCAGAACTTGTTGATGACTTCTGTTGGAGCTGAGACAGCAGTAGTGCAACTGTTTCGGTTCTCCTATATTTCTCAATGACTTTTGATATCATCAACATTAGGATCATTCTGGATCACCTGCCGGGATTAGGAGCAGGGATATTATATTGCAGCTTTCTCTTCCTTCCTCTGTGGTTGGACAAGCATTGCCAGTGGGGAAACAAACAAACCTGTTTCCCTCTGATGTGTGGAGTGCCGCAGAGCTCAATATTTTTGCTTCTCCTGTTTAACACAATGTCATTGGGGTCAAGTGATTGCTTTGAGATCATCTGTTGGTTTGGGGTCAAGTAGTATAAGACTGCTGATGGTACATATTTGTATATCTCAAAAACAGGTCAACCAGATAACATTGTGAAAAACGTGTCCCAGTGTCTGGAAGCTGTGGGGCCTGGATGGGGAGAACAGACATCTGCACTGGTTTCCAGTAGGCTTCTAGATGCAATTCAAGTAGGGCCTGGTTATCTTAAAAAATGGAGTAACTTTCATAGTTTCTTTTGGTCTACAGCAGGGGTGTCAAAGTGGCGGCCCATGGGCCGGATGCGTCATGCAGAGGCCACACCCACCCCGGCTCCCCAAAGGCAAAAAGCATCACAATACATCACGTGACGCATTCGAATTTGACACCCGTGGTCTATAAAATAGCAATAGCACTTAAATTTATATAACACTTCACAGTGCTTTACAGCCTTCTCTAAATAGTTTACAGAGTCAGCATATTGCCCCCCACAATCTGGGCCTAGGAAATGTGTTTTCTCTGTCACAGCACCTGCCCTCTAGAACAGAAGTCCCCACCCTTTTGGGCACCAGGGCCTGGTTCCGTGGAGAGAGGTTTTTCTGTGGACCAGAGGGGGCGTGGTTTTGTGTGCTGCCTGCATCCCGCGGATGGGGTTTTGCTTGTTTGTGTGGCCCAGTTGCTGACATGCTGCAGCCCAGTACCGGTCCATGGACCGGGGGTTGGGGACCCCTGCTCTAGAACAACATAACCTCCAGAGATTTGTTTGGTTCCCATCCAAACCTTGTTCAGGAAGTCTTAAAACCTGGTTCTTCCCCCAGGTCTTGAGCTACAGTGGATGATAGACACCTTGTGTCCTTATGTGGGCTCTTTTTAGCATTGATGTCTCCCCCCACCCCCCAAACATATTTATTTTTTGTTTGTTTTGGTAATTATTTTACATTGATCAGATTTGGTAAAACAATAAAGCAATCTGCCAATAAAATCACAACAGTGAAAATAAAATCTATTTTTAAAGCACTATATTCCTGCAGAGTTATTACCTTACAGGTGCCTTTTACAAAGGCTCTTTAAGTAGGCAACTTCAGGGTGGGGTGGGGAAGGGGGAGAGCCATATGTCCCTTGGAGAGAATTCCATAATTAGGGCACCAAATCACGTAGATTTGCATGGTTTTATCTGTAAACAGGGTTGTCTATTAGATGTGGTCATAAAGATGACACTTTGGTCTCTAACATTGTAAGAACTTAGGATGAAATGGCTGATATGAACACTTTCTTGTTTGAAAAATAATTTTGATAGTATTTAATTATGATTTTAATAAATAATTAAGATGTCAAGAAAAAAGGGAAAACACAGAGGGGAAAAGGCAACAGTAAACAATAAAATATAAATATAAAATGAAATAAATATAAAATGTAACAATAAAAATATGTTGCATATAGGAAACAACTTAATCTAAATTTTAAATGCACCATTAAAGCTGAATAATGCTGATCAGTCTTAGAGCATTAGATTAATAGGATAGGGCATATGATTATTTGTGCCCCATTTTAGGAAACATGATATTTTGAAAAGCAGCTCTGAACCTGACTTGCCTCCAGAGGCTGTGGATGCACCAACACTATAGGTTTTTAGGAAGAGACTACACAACCATTTGTCTGAAATTGTTTAGGGTCTCCCAAAGGTGCTTTTTCAAGAGGCAACTGGACTTCCTTGTTTTTATTTGAACACATTTCACTTCTCATCCAGAAAGCTTCTTCAGTTCTGACTGGATGGTGGGGAATTGAACTTGACATTTTGTAAGCATTTTGTAGATCTCCAAGTGTCATAAAGTAAGACAGTATACCAGCCTAAACTGGCACATTTCTTCTCATATAAGGAAAAGGTCAGGAGAGGAAAGGATTTCCTTTCAGCAGTTCCAAGACAGCTCCACACCCATTTGCACCACTCAGGTGACCTTGAGGACACAGATAAACTTCCCAGTGGTTTCAACTACTTTCTGAAAGAATGCAAATGATCAGCTGTCTGCAAGGAATATAAATCCTTCCATTCCCCACCATCCAGTCAGAGCTGAAGAAGCTTCTTGGATGAGAAGCGAAACGTCTTCAAAGAAAAAACAAGAAAGTCCAGTTGCCTGGTGAAAAAAGCACCTTTGGGACTACCATGACCTGGATGATTGAGAATCTCCATAGACATGTTTAGGGTCTCCTGCTGGAGCAGGGGGATTAGAAGATCTCCAAGTTTCCTCCCAACTCTGTCATTCTGAAATGTACATAAAATAATGTACGAATACATCTTTAAAACAGGGAGCACTTCTATCATATTGCTGTAGCCACTATCATGATTTACTCAGGAGACACTCTTGTACACCTGGGAGAGTAAAGGTTACCAAGGTGAGTCAAATGTTGGTGGACTCCCACAGGACATTACTTAAGCATCCCCTCTAAAGCACCAATGGCTGAAAAAAAGCAAAACATTTACTATGCCCTCTCTTCTTTCTTCTCCTTTCCTTGCCTCAGCTTTTCCTTATATGAGAAGAAATGTGCCAGTTTAGGCAGGCTCGCTGTCTTATTTTATGATACCACTTGGAGATCTACAAAATGTCAAGTTCAATCTGATCTGGAGGAGCTTCGCTTTGATTCAAACGTGCTTCCCCCCCCCCAAATCCACTGCAGTTTAAAATAGGCAGGGCTCAGCCACATCCCTTTTATTTAAGTGGTTCTATTCTAACTAAACTGGAGCTCCCACTTCTGCTGCTCCTGATACTGCTGCTTTAAGAAAACCAATTTACTCTCTTTGGGATTTTAGAGGTTGCCAGATATCTCCACTTGTACACTTTATCACAGATGGCAATGATTTGTGGCATATCTTCTCATGAGGGATTCCTTACTCAGCATAAGTAGCCCTAAGTCGCTGTTTCTCAACCTTGGTAGCTTGAAGATGAGTGGACTTCAAACCCCCAGAATTCCTCCCAGCTATTTACTTTTAGCAAGTTACCAAGGTTGAGAAACACTGTCCTAAATAGTCATTAAGGATGACTATTTAGGATCTAAGGATGGCAAAGGAGGAGGAGAAAGTCTCTGTCTCATTGCACCAAAATATCCTGCACCTGTTTGTGTGAAGAAATTTGGGGAAGTGAAGCCAGCTTCCCCCTAAGATGTTGTCAAATATGCCAAGAAATAGCACAGATGCATAGGGACTGAAACAATGGTATAATTTACAAATCAAACTGATGATGATTATTAGTCTTAATAATAATCTACTAGATCAGGGGTGTCCAACTTTGGCAACTTGAAGACTTGTGAACTTCAACTCCCAGAATTACCCAGCCAGCATTCGCCAGAATTCTGGGAAAAGAAGTCCACAAGTCTTCAAGTTGCCAACATACAACACCTCTCTACTTCGTGGAGACAGTTTTCCCTACAAAAACATATTATATTTGAAGTTATTTTTATAGCATATACAGTATGATGACAACTGCATTTTTGTTTTTTCCCTTTTCTTTCACATGAAATTGTCTTTTTATTATTTTAATAACATACAGAATGGTGCATTATTATTATTAGAAGTGGATCTCATTTGTTGTACTCTACATTACACAATGCAAACTAAAGTCACATGAAAGTAAGAATTTGTATTCCAGTTTGATAGATTTGGGGCTCCGAGTTAAATGACCCATCACCTGGCTCTTATTGCATTGTTGATTATGATGCTTTCCCAAGCTGCTATTCACTTTACTTTTCATATTTGTGGTTTTAATTATTTTTGTTTTTATTTTATATTGTTTGTTGCCCAGAGTCTTATTGAGTATACAACTATACGTTGAATAACTAGCCTAACTAACTAAAATGATGATAGATAGATAGATAGATAGATAGATAGATAGATAGATAGATAGATAGATAGATAGATAGATAGATAGATAGATAGATAGATAGATAGATAGATAGATAGATAGATAGATAGATAGATAGAGCAAGCTAGGGCTTTATTGTTTTTATGTTTTGTTTGCTTGTTGCTCAATGTAACAAAAGAAATTATGTGAGTGTTTCTGCATGTATGAGGTCCTCTTAGCAGGAGCCAAGATCAGAGGGTCTCCTGCCTGAGCAGGGGGTTGGACTAGATGACCTTCAAGGTCCCTTCCAACTTTATTATTATTATTAGAGAATAGACAGATGGAGTTTAGCCAGGAATTTGTCAAGCCCTGCTACAAGAAGGCACTCTGGATAAATTGATAATGGTAGTAAATACTGTGGATACGCAAAGTGAGGAAGAAAGTAGCCGGTCTTGCAAACAAATACACTAACAACTAATTTACACATTTCAGTAGGCAGCTCAATTCAAACCCCAAAGAGATAGTTCCTTCTTGAGATGATTTTTTTCAAAGCGATAGGATGGGAACAGACAGAAGTTCAAACAAGTTCTATAGATAAACAACTAAGTGGTTTACAGTGAATCTGCAAAAGGTTCCTGATGCGCAAATACGAAAGAGTGACAAAACTGAAAGTATTTTTGATTCTCAGATATTGAAATTAGGAAATGTGTTAGGAAGTGAAAGATCTGGAATAGATTTCATGTGTGAAATAAAATAGCAAGGACTCCTTTGAGTCAAGCTTGACTCCTGGTGACTATGTCAATATATCCTTGTCCTGGCAGCAAGTACAGAAATGGCTGACCATTGCTTGCTTCCAAGGCAGCTGATGGGCTCTCCTCCAGGTACAAGCCAGGCCCATCCCTGCTCAGCTTTTTCTAGGTCAACCAAGGTTGGCTAGTTGCTGCCATCTGCTGTTTTATGTGAAAGGGTTGGGAATTTATTCGCAACAAGGAGAGCTAATTCATAGCTGCTGAGTTCCAGTTATATTCAATTTCTGAAATAAATGTTTTCTAAGAAGCTTTTTGTAAGCAAGGGACTGCTGGAATGAGAACATTAGGTTCTGTTAAAAATTAAAACAAGATAGACCCAGGAAGCTTTGATTCCTCCCATTCCCTCGGTAACATTTTTTACTCATCTTTATTTGCATTTTGATACATCCAGACATCTGCTTGCCATTGGAGATGCCAGGCAATTTATTTTATTATTATTATTAAATTTTTATGCCACCCATCTCCCCTATAAGGTGACTCTGGGTGACTTACCAGTTATAATTATTTTATATTTATATAATTAATTACTATTATTATGGTTAGTCACACAGTCAGCCAGATGTTTAGACTGGATTTTGCAGGTCTTTGTGTTTTATGATTTTCTCCAGTTTCTTGTATTTATTTTTATAATTCATCACATAGTCAGCCAGATGTTCAGATTGGATTTGATATTTTTATCTACCTACCAAGTCCTTCGAAAGAATCTGGATTGGCAGATGTTGAGGTTTGATGGTGTTACAGATATTGTCACAGAATATAAGGTGTTCTCAGTAAAGCCGTCTTTTGCAATTGACTGATTGTGAATTTGTCAATGCTGATGGTGTTCAAGTGGTGCTCCAGTTGTCTTGGGATTGCACCCAAGGCTCCTATTATTTTGCTTTCTTTTGCACATTCTATTTCTATTTGTGGGACTTTGTATTTTGTTATCTTCTCTGGTTCTTTCTCTTCTATTCTGTTTTCTCCAGCTACTGCTCTGCATGTCCACTATCCAGACTTTTTTGGCTTTCTTTTCAACAGTTGTTAGGTCTGTTATGTGGCATGTGCCTGTCTTTTTGAATTCTAAAGTCCCAGAGCAATTTAGCTTCTTTTTCTATTACTTTC